>CM014731.1:33770423-34975423 GCA_004329165.1 Spatholobus suberectus
GAGTTAGCAAAGACAAGACATGAATCTGGACTACCAAGGCTTTCTCCTATAATAAGATAATTATTAGCTTGTGAGGAGTAATGGTGGATTAGATCTGGACTTGCCAGACTCAATCATGTGATATGATCAATATTGTTAAGTGTCAATGAATTGTGATGGATTAGATGTAGACCTGCTAGACTCTCTTAAAATGTGATCAACTTTAATTGATTGCAAGAAATTGTTATGAAGTGGTATTGTAACTTTTGTGGTGTTCATTTCTATGCACAATTAATGTATAAGTATGGAGTTAGATCTTTGTGCAAATGTTGTTATGAGGATCATGAACAGTTACTCAAACATGCCTTTATTAAAATTGTATCTCTTTTTTGTAGGCATATAATTTTTTTTTTGGTAGTTAAACATATCAGATCCCATTTTTGAACTTAAATGACAAGATTTTTAATAAATTTTATGATACTATTATCCAATCTACAGTTTGACTTTATTTTTTGGAAAGGATTTTTTTCATTATTAATTAGAGTTCCAATATTAGAATTTTTTATTTTTTTAGTGACTAATGTCATATATTTTGGACTAGTTATTATGAATGTATTTGGAGTAATTAATTATGAGTCTGTTTGGCAAATAATTTTAGCTAACTTATAATTATCAATTTATTTGACTAAAATAGGAATGTTTGGTGAACGAATTTATGTCACTAACTTACTCCAATCTCTCATATGCTACTTGAATAACATTTAAGCTTATAATTTATATGTTATCATCGTATTTATATCGTAACATCATCTAATTTTAGAAATTTGTGTTTGATTTCTGTTTATTTGTTATGTGATTGATGTGTGCTTGTGGTTAAACAATTAGGCATGGTTTGGGGGTTTTGAAGATTGACTCAACTCGAAATGGTCAAATACTATCTAATTTTGATGACGTAGATATTAAAATTCACCTAAAAAGGGTTAAATAATTAAATGAGATGTTTCGAAGTGTCATAAAAATATGTTTTAAGCTTAGAATAATATTGACAAGATGTCTAGAAGATAAAAATAATTTTTTGTAATCATATAAATAAGATTAGATATTATCTAGATAATTAAGTGTAGTGAAAGATAGAAAATTAAGTGATAAATCATATAATGGACACAAAATTCAACAAAATTAATTTTTAGACTTCAAAAAATAATTAGATTCTTATCATGAATTTTTAGGAATTTGTCAAAGATTTATGTTTTTAGTAAAAAATGTTACAAGCACTTATAAAGCATGATTAAAAAGCACTAAATGAGCTTTAAAAATTGCAAAAAAAATTAGGGAAGTTCCTTAATGTGCTAAGACTCTTTAAACAAGAAAAACTCAAACTGAGATCTCTGCCATAATTTTCTAAAAATATGTCCATAAATAACTCAAACTTATCCTTTTAAAACTAGTTTAATGTCTGTAAACTAGAACGTAGTGAAACCTCAGGTGGAATGTCAGAGAGGGTAAGGAATGAGTCTAATACAATCAAAGACAAACAACTTAGGCTCTTTGTGAAGTAATTTCATTCATTTAAGTTATAAATAAAATTAACACAATCGAAATTTGAGACATTGACAATTTAAGTGGCACATGTCACTTTGTTATGATAGAAAACACAATATATCTCCCCCCTCCCCCCCCACTTTCCTCCTTAAACACGATGTCTCACCCTCACAAACATATCAACACTACAATTTCTACTCTTTTCTTCAATTTTCTCTCTTAAACTTCCAAGATCAAGCTTTTATTAAGTGAGTTCAAGCAAGATCAAACAAGTAGGAGCAACACCATCACCTCCCCTTGCTCTTCTATTTTCAACGCCTACTTCAAAGGTAAAGGGGAGGATGTTGTGTAACTTCATTGGTCATTAGATGAGTTTAGGAATGAAGAGTGATCCGTTTTAGCTCTTTGGTGTTAATTTGGTGAAACTTGTTGTGATTGCTTTGGATTGACTCTTTGGAGAAGATAATGAATAGTGCTTTCATGGTGTCTTGATATTTGTTGATGCTTGGTTGATTTCTCTCCATGAATGATCAATTGAATGTTTTCTTGGTGTATTCAAGTGTTGATTGTCTTAGAAATTGAAAAAGATTGTTGTTTCCTTGTATATAGCTCCACAACCCCATGAGTAAAGTTGGAGGAAATGTGTTTGACTTGGATTCATGTAATTGGCTTTGAAATCAACTTGATACTATACCCTCTGGACCTTAATAATGTTTTCTGCCTTTCATCCCGCAGTGTACCAAATTGTCATGCCCATCTCAACATATCACATGCACTCACTACATATTTTACTCACAACAATCATGTTTTTTAGACTCAAAGGTTTATGAATAACTCACAAAACACATATCTTACTATATGGTTTCCATGATGTGTCATGGTTAACAAATAACACTTTTTACTATCTCAACATTTCTAATTGAGACAAGTCTCAACACCAATACCTATATAAAGGTATTTTATCGATTTTTCCCAATATAATAATATAATGTAAGTGATCCTATCTTTTTAAATTATCATCCATTATTTATCTAATTAATTAGTTATTTTACAATTAATTTTATTTCTTTTAAATAATTATTTATCTTATTATCTTATAATTCCTTATTTATTTTAATCAATATCCAAAACATAGATAAAATAATTTTATCTTTATATTGTTGACATAGTATATACGTATATATGTTATATTTGCTAAAATTATAAAAACAATATTTACATAAGTTTTCTAAGATGTACATATTTATTTATTTATACCCAAAAATATACTCCCTATATTATTTATATATTAATAATTTTTATCTAATGACCCGAGTAATATATATCTACAATACTTACATTTTCTATATAATGGTAAGAGTCTAATAGTCATACACTATCATTGTAAAAAGTTTTACACTGTCCACCAATCAGAAATCACCATTGATATGACTTTTAAAATATTGATTATAAAAGTCAATAAACTTATAATAAATGGTGGTTTGTGATTAGATGGCAGTGTAAAACTACTTTATACTGTCAGTACATGACTTTTTTTCTCTAATGATAATGTTTATTTAAATTTATTTGTCGAAACAAACTTATACATATTTATAGTTTATAAAACTAAATTTATATAAAACCATTTTAATATATATATAAATGTATTTATAAAACTGAATTGATATAAAACTGTTTTAATTATAAAACAGTGTATATAAAACTATTTTTTATTATAAAACAGTATTGTATTTATTTTATTTGCAGTAACAAAATAATTATTGTTTATTAATAGTATACTATATATTATTGCCAAAATAATTATTATTTATAAAGCTGAGTTACGAATATATTTATATAGTTATCAGTCTATTTTAATAACACTTACATAATTATAAAACAGAAATATATTCATATGTATTTGGTTACAACAAATATATATAGATAAAATTTATTTTAAAATTTTCTTTATAAACTGTACATATATATGTATGTATGTATGTATGTATGTGTACACACACCTTATTTTAATTCTATTTTGTATAATTGATATAATATTATATATTTATACTTATAACAATTTATTTTCTAATTTCAGTAAAAATAGTAAAACACTGTACTATTTTTTAACATATTTTTAATTAATTTAATTTTTTTTACATCTAATGCAATACCAATATTTATAAATAAATATATATAACAGTATATATAAACGTAACAGTTTTAAATAATAATATTACTAGTTCTCATAATAACACTAATAATAATAAACGAATTTATAGAAAAACAAAACAGGTACTAAAGATTCAGTTAAGTATATATAATCAGTATGAAGAATACATTTAACCGATTAAATAATAAAGAGTTTAATAGTCATGCACTGACAGTGTAAAGTAGTTTTAGACTGTCATCCAATCACAAACCATCATTTATCGTAAGTTTGTTGACTTTTATAATAAATAGTTTAAAAATCATATTAATGGTGATTTCTAATTAGATGACAATATAAAACTTTTTACACTGACAGTGCATGACCATTAAACTCAATAATAAATGGGTCAATTAATTCACTTTTTAATTGAAATTAACTGATTAAATTTTGTAAACCGTGATTTAAAATCAATCTCAACCAATTAATCACAAGACTTCAAGACAATAATCACAATCACCGCAAAATAAGATCAACATAGTAACAATCATCATAAAATCAACAACAGTGATCAGGGCTGGTCTTGAGATTTTTTGCGCCCAAGGCGAAATAGTAGATAAGGTCCCTCTTATATACAAGTATTTGAAAATGTAAATATATATTGCATAAAAAAATAGATACGTAATTTCATTAAAAAATACACTTTTTATTATATTAAACAAATAATATAGTTTTAACACATCTCATAAAGATATATCAGATTTTATTTAATTTATGCCTATATTATCATCTATAATTCAATTTATGTTCTATCCAAAAATTGCATACACACAAATATTTATATATAAGGTCACCCCTAAAAGGAAAAAAAAAAAAAAAACAACTATAGATACTATATACGCATATATAATTTTTCAATAATAATTTTATACAATTTTATTTCCTATAACTCCTCCATTTTTCTTTTTATTTCTCTATTCCTTTCGCATTACATCTTTTATTACATCTCACATTTTTTTCTCTACTCTTCCTATCTTTCTTACAATTCAAGATAGATACACCTCTTACAAAGTATACAACCACCATTTCCAATAATTTTTTAGGTCTCTCTATTTTTTTTTAACTAAATATGTTTCTTAATAAAGAAGAAATTAAAATATTATTTCATTGTTTGAAGCAGATAATGTATTATTCTTATTATTATCAGGTTAAAAATTAAATTATGCTTAAACGAAATTTGAGGGTCAATGATGCTTTTAAAACTTCAAAAATGATATCTAAATATATAAGATTTCCAATCATTAAAATTGTTTCCACAAATTTTAAAAACTAAATCTCTTTTCTCCCTCTACAACTAATCTTGTAACTTTTGTTTAATTTATTTAATTTTGATTTTCATGATATGTGGTCAATTAGTATAAATTTTGTAGCTGTTGGTTAAATTTAATATAATAATTTTGAAATTATAATTAAATTTAATTTTTATGTTTAGCCCCCTCCAAGAAAATGCTCTAGCTTCTTGCTATTGTCTATCAACAATAAAATATCATCATTTCTTATTAAAGCTTATATATATTTTTGTTTTTAATTAATATACTAACTTTTTATTTTAATTCCTTTATAATTTGAGTTTTGGTTTGTATTTCTTATCTTGTTAAAAAAACAATAACTTTAATTCTACTATCATAGATCTATTATATGTTGATATGTCACTTTGAACTAAAAATCCATTCAACATGGATTTATGAATGTAACACATCAAAAAAAATTAACAACAAAAAGAGTGATAATTTCTAATCACATGTCACATTTTAATTTGGGTAAGAAAAGAGATATGAAATGAGACAACAATTTTATTCTATTTATAAAAAACAATATAAAAAAATTTCTATACAATCATTTTTTTTTTTTGGGGCCCTTCTAGCCTTGGTTCCTGGGCCATCGCCCCCCTAGACTAGGTCAAGGGCCAGCCCTGTCAGTGATTATGATAAAAGAAACAAAATAATCATACATGAAATAAAAACTAATGGATTTGGGGCCAAATCCATCCTATAAACCTTATGTTAAGCAAAAATAAATTGAATTAAATACCCCACTTCCTCCTTACCTTAGTGAGAAGCTTGATTGAGGGAGAGAAGAAGATTTGAAGAAGAGGAACTCAAATCAATACCAAAGGACCACTTTTCTTGCTTCCAACATCACCAAGCTAATGGATTTTGGATGTTTAAGTGAAATAAATGAAAATGAGAGAGAGAGGGACTGCTACTGGTTCGTGCAGCAAAGAAAGAATGGGAAAAATGATGTGTTTTTGGGTCTAATTTTTTTTAAGCAAATAGGTACATATTTAGAGTAAAAAATTACAATGTTAATTAAAATAAAGATAAATTATTTGTAATTATCCAATAACTTCCTTGGCTGTCAAGGTTGAAGGTTCACTGATCTGGACGGAAAATATCAGCTTGTATTTATCCAGAATTTTTCAATTTTTATATATATTATATGGATAATTATGTAGTTATATATTAATTAAAATAAATAGATTTTGGGCTTTTAAAAGTGATATTGGGCTTGGTCTTGAATAGCACATCAGCCCACCTAATAAATCAGATTTATTAAATTTTTTATTAATTTAATTTATTATATGATTATTTATAATTATTTTATGTTAAAAATGCAAAAATAAATGCAAATTAAATCAAATAAATATCAAATAACTATAAATTTTTTGAATTTTTCAAATTTTTAACATTTAAAATAATTTTCTATTAAAATTTAATATATTATAATTTTTCAAAATTTTTCTGAGCCAAAAGTCTCTGATTAGTCTTTTGTAGTCAATCAATGATATTTTGGTCATTTCATACAAACAAATCCAATTAATTTTTAAAAAATTTCTAAAATTATATTTTATTATTTTAAGCATATTTCTAAATTAAAAATAAATTTTAAACCTTTCTATTTTTTTTTAATTTTCTACCTTGTTACTGTTTTACTAGTTTTTAGGAATGTAACTAGCGTTTTATAACTTTCTGGGCTCTGATCCGGAAAAATTATTAAAAATTTATACTAAAGTGTATTCATTATTCTGAATGTAACTGCGTACTCAAAATTTTTGAATTTCTATTCAAATGCCTAAAATAATTATTGAATAAATAAAAAAATGCTAAGCATAAATGAAGGTGGTACACATTTTCTTTACTCAAGATCTTTTTTTTTTTTTTTGTATTTGTTTTTCTTCTTTTTTCCTTCATTTTTTTGTATTTTTTTTTCTAATATCAACCTGACATGTCCTCTTTTTCAAAGGTGCATTTCAGACCACTGACTGAGCAGGACCAAAATATTAACCAAACTATTTATGTTAGAATTATATGCTTTTATTAAAGAAACAAAGGAACCAATTTTGAACTGCAGTAACCAATCATGTATGTAACACTTGACATTTTACTCTTTAAAAAAAGTGCTGACTAGGAAATACGGATATACACTAATAATAGATAATTGGTAATCCATGTTTAATTGTAAAACTTGCCATCAAAATTGCTTTTAAGACCCAACTGCACCTTCCGTGCAAAAAAATCGTTAAATCAGACCTATTGCTTGATCTTTTTCCAAGAAATAACAGGACACACCTATTCTTTAGCATAATCAACTTCCTATGATAATGCACCCTGAAAAACCAATCTCACAATAAGAACATTTTTGTGTATGTTAATCCTGATTCAGCAAGAAACTATATCTCAACAGTATAAGAATGTTTGTAAATGAGTTCCGGAAGAAATCATACTTTACAGCTTCGTGGAATATTTGTTGAATGTTCTCCTTTGAATGGTCCTCCAGCCAATTTTTTACCAAAATAGTATGGAACTAGAGCCCAAGAATAAGATGTAGGATAACAGAGAACAAACTAAAAAAGGCAGCATGCTCCTTGAAGTAAATACCTTATGATCTCTAGATTTACTGAAATGAAGTAGATTGAGCCAATTGACCCTTTTCCCCATCACTATTAACAACCTGTCGTCCCCATGAGAGAAATTTTTCCTTAGAACTTGAATTAAGATTGCAATACAGTTTAGATAGAAGAATGGGAGTTACCTGAACTTCGTCGAAGAATGTTCAATCAATAAAGGTAGCAGCGATGGAAGCTAAGAAATCACTGCAAATATATATAATGGTGCGTGTAGCCATGTAGATATCCTTCACTTGAGGTTTTAAAAAAACTGTGATAGCATCAAACAGCAAATTCTTTCAATTTTCAATCAATCAAATTTTGGAGTAAAGCATGCCCTTACAAGTTCAAAAACAACTCTTCTATATCAAAAATAAAAGGCAGATCGCTTAGTCTAGAAATATAACTCTTACAGTCTTACTTTATTTTTAGTCTTTTCGAGCCACTGAACAAAAGCCAATGACTAATGTATCCCTACAAAGCAAATTAAGCAATGTGATAGAAAAATTATTTTGTTATGACAAAAGTAAAACAGACATAAATGAAAGTCCAATTAAATATATATAAAATGAAGAAGCATATAATGAAGATGTCGTTATTTGAGTATTCAGGAACATTTTTTAGGGATCCCTATTTTTGATACTACTTGAGCATTTATTGCCATGGTTGCTTTAAGTACTTGGTTGACATTGTCCTTCTAGAACTGTATCCATTTTCTAGCTGCTTCTGACAGCCCTGTTGGGGGAACTTTGAGAGTTACCCTCAAACCTAAAGGACCCAAAGTCAATGTTTGTAATTTCAACAACAAAGTAAACAAAGGAAGGAACCTGTTGTTGATGCTTGAGGTCTAGAGTGATCCTGATCCAGAGGAAGTAGGGTAGGAACTTATTGTTGATACTAGACCAATTAATTGAACCATAAGTAGCTCAACTATCATATTCAAACCAACAAGCAAAATCAATATCCTATCATTCTCTTATACTTGCAAGAAGACATGAGATATCCATGTGAAGAAAATGCAACTTGACTAAAGTAAACTCATGATCAAATCATAGACCAAGCGTAAGTTAAAATCTCAATCGCAGGATACTTTTGCCTGTTACATTTGGCCAACTTTGTTCACTAAGAAGCAAATCGGGTAAATCTAAAAGCAAAAGGCAACAATTTTGTCAAGCATAATATTCATTGTAAAACATCTTGTAAGAAACGCCATTGGTTTCCTGGTGTTAATGCCCATTTAGTGCCTCATCCTGACAACATATAACGAGCTCATTAGAAACCACACAACTAATATAAGTATAAAAATTTAATCTGGATAAAAGAACAAACTTCAGCATAATGTTTACCCTGGTAGAAACTAGTCTCTAATACAATGCATGGCTTTCAGCATCATCTCTAGAGAATCAATAGCCAACTGGAAATTCACATCTTACTCTCCCAAGAGAAATTGAGCATCATTTCTTCTAATGCATCATAAGGGTGTTGAACTGGTGGTTCATAGTCATGCAGACAAGGCAAGTGCATGTTGGCTTATGTCTCCTTTTTCCATGTGGAGGCTGAATGTACACAATACAAATGCATCTAGGACAGTGTCTTGGATGTTTGTGATGGCTCTAACTAATGACTCAGTAGGATCAACAAGATCATCACCTAAACTTGATGCACCAACTAGTTCTTCTAAACCAAAAGGCTCATGTTCTTGGATTCATTCACATTTAATTTTCTATAGTTGTTCGCTTTTTAAAATCTGGGTAAGATCACATGCAGCCAAAAAATTCAAGAATTAATTATCTACTAATTAGCAAGGACAAATAGAAAATAAAAGACTAAGCAATGAATTAAAGGACACATTTAGGAAGCGAGTTTGTAGTCTGACCATGGACATTTCTACATGGTATGTAAAAAGAAGACATTATTTCAATACCTACAAAAATGTAGAAGCCATACAACATTCATATTTAAGCAAACAACTTTGGAATCTGAACAAGACAACTGCAGAGCATATATAAAAAAAATACATAGTAGGATCACAACTTTGCTAGTTACCAGAATATTTTCCAATTCCTTTGGACCCATTTCCTCTGATGCAGAGCACAAAGACCTGAAAAGCCATTGTCTGCAATAAGAACAGTAGACCATACATTCACTCGCATCAAGAGAATCTCTAACATCTAAACACACAAAATAATGTCCACCTGGTAGCATCCCAAACATTTGAAATAGAACTAGATAACAGTAGAAATAAAAAAATAAAGATTATTATTTTTATAAAATTTCATCAATGAATGAGTACTTCAATTAAAATACCGAGCTAGTTCTGACTTTATTGTCACCTTTTGAACTTAAGGTGACAATAAAGGTTTACTTACATTTTTTCGTGAGAAGTTTTCTTATAAAATAAACAAGTAAAGTTTACAAGCAAATAATATCCATTACTTTGGAGTGGATTGTTAGAGATATAAAACCAAATATGAGCCTTTACCTAATAACTTAAGCCTTGGGAGTTGGTCCATGCCAAAAAGCCAAATCGAAAGTTTACGCCTTGCTATTTACCTAATCAGAGGAACTCACAGTATGTCCTTCCAATGCTTACAAGCTTAACGCTTTTACTATTCCCTGGATTTTTAAGAGTAAATATGTTTGGGGTTAATCATTTAGGGTCTGATAAACAAATATTTAAAGTGGTAAACATGTTAAACCTGCTCACATTTATTAGCTATAATAAATTCGAAAAGTAGCAGTAATGTAGAATTTCACCACAAAACAAATAGAAATCCCTGCAGCTATATTTAAGGGCATGCCATTTGCTTTCCTTCAATCAAAAGTCAAGTGTGGATTTACTTCAATACAATGATAGTGGTTGCCTACCTGAAACTTTTACTATTATTAGACAATGTTTCAATTAACTTGGAAAGGCTAACAAGAAACCAACTTGCTTTGATTTTTGAACCCTAATCTCTCTCCATTAATCTGAAATTTTTTTGTAATTGTAAAAATATTGGATCAGGCAAGAATGAAACTTGAAAGCTAAAGTTCCTGGCACAATTGTAAAATCCGTTGAAATCATTTGTAAGTACAGAGGCCAACAACATGCACAAACTCATATTCCAGTCTTTAGAGGACCTTGAAAATTGTTCAAATCCTAGAATAATCAATCAATAAACAATGCAAGGAACACCAATATGAACAAAGTAAGATGCATAGCTAATGTTTCGACCAAGTTTTTGAATAATTGATCAATAATCGATTTATGTTTTACCTAATTGAATCAAGAAGCCACGAGAGGGGAAGAAATTTTACCAACTTAAAAGATGTAGAAAGATAATAGAATGCGAAAGAGGTAGAAAAGAGGGACACCATGAAAGATTGCTAGAGAGTAGAAAGAGACGAACACGAGAGTGAGATAGAGTGTAATGTAACGAGATAGAAAAAGGTCATTAAACGAGTGTTTTTAGGGAATTATAAAAAGTAGGATATTAATAAATAATATTTAGTTTTAATTTTAACTAGAAAAAAATATAGTAGCTAATTAATAGTTATTAGCTCGAAATTAGCTACTAATTTTATTAGTAGCTAAAATTAGTAGCAAAAAACTAAAAATTCTTGTAGTGGTTCCAAAGATCCTCTCTAATTCACGCAAAAAGAGATACGGGACCATCAGGGTCATAGCCTCTCTTGAATTGGGACGACTTGCATATCAAGAACTTATTTTAGGGTGTATATAGGTGGAAGAAAGAGAGATATAAGAAGTAAAAGGAAAAGAAAGAAGGAAAAAGTAATGAATGTGATAAGTGATAGTGATATAAAAAGAAGAAAGAAGGATGGGAATAGAGTTGAAAATGAGATAGAAAAAAAGTAAGTGTATGAGTATAATTTTGCAAATAAAAATAAGGCTTAATTGCAATTTTGATCTCTCTATAATCTCCAATCTGAGACTTTGGTCCCTCTTTTTTTACTTGTACTAATTTAGTTCCCAATTTTTAAAATTAAGCAATTTCAATTCATCTTTTAATTGACTGTTAGTTGACTTTGACATAACATAGTTGACTATGATGTGGTGTGGTGACACTGACATGGTTAAGGGAACAAGTCTCACCTTTACCATTTTTACCATTTTCTAAATCATATATCCCTCATGACACATCAACAACATATAAGCGACCCACGTCAGCACCACATTAGCACCACATTAGCATGTTAATTACATAAGCATCACTGTCAACGCCATTTGTGCTACCATGTTAGAGTCAACTAACAGATATGGACCAAAAATGTATAATTTTAAAAATAGGAGGACTAATCACACAATTGAAAAAAGGAGACCAAAATCGCAGGTTAGAGATTATATATGGACCAAAATTACAGATTGAAAATTAAAGAGAGACCAAAAGTGCAATTAAAGCATGTGACCACATCAGCATAGAGTACTACATCAACATCATTGCGCCATATCATAGTCAACCATGTCATGTCGGAGTCAACTAATAGTCAATGAATGATCAATTAACGAATGGACCAAAATTACTTAGTTTTAAAAATTGGATGACTAAATTTGCTCAATTAAAAAAGGGACCAAAATCGTGAATTGATGATTATAGGAAGATCAAAACTACAATTAAGCCAAAAAAATAAATAAAAGAGAGGGTGTGTGTGTTTGAATTGAATGTTTCGGTAATAAATTGTCAAATTTCAAATTATGAAACAAATGTCCCATATCAAATAATAGAATTTTATTTAGGGGAGTTCATCAGTTCAGATCAACCTGACGAACCCAATGATCCAAACCGAACCAATTAAATTGGTTCATATTTTTTTAAGCCAATTGAGTCCAACCGAACTGAACCGATGAAACTCAATATTGATTGGTTCGGGCATCGAGTTTGGATTTGCAAACCCAATGAAGCCCAAACCAAACTGAACATGTAAATTGATTTATTACTTTTCCTAGTTTTCATTCCTACCCTTCACACAATTATCAAAGACTACTCTATCGAATTCACATTCCTTCACAATAGATTCACTCTTCGTCTCTTCCCCTCTTTGAACCCTAACTGTGTCACTCTTCCCCTCTTATGCCTTGATGTCATCAGCTCAGGGTCGTCGGTTGCTCCCCCACACCCTTGCACTGCCACTCTTCCCTTTTTTGCCGTCAGCTCAGGGTCACTCCTCCACACCCTCGTGTCACCACCAATTCGTCGTCACTGACTCACCAAGCGACAACGACATCGCTCTTCAACTCCTCCACACCCTTCTTCATCGCGTCGCATGTCATTCATCGACAGTCGCTCATCGTTGCCAACTCACCCAAACATTGCTTGTTTTTTTGTCGTCACTCATCATGTTGCTCGTTCATCAAAACCATGAATTTTTAATTTTTTTTCAAAAACAGAATTTTGCAATGTTTTAGGATAACCCGTTCTTGATCGGGTTGATTTGGTTCGAGTTGTGCGAAAAAAATAGACAAATCCAAACCAAATCAAACTAATGAAAAATGATTGGTTCAGATTCCCCTCCCCTTCCTCCAAAATCTGAACCAAACCAACCCGTGAACTGTCCTAATTTTATTGGTTTGATTTCAAGATCCACAGATATATATCAAACTAATATAACTTAATTGTTTAGTTCAGTTAATTAACATTTTTATCTAGCACACTTTTAAATACCCTTTTTATAGAGAGAGAGAGAGAGAAAGATTAAAAATATTTTATGTTTTGTTTGTCTTTAATTTTATCCTCTTTAATAAAATTAAAATATACTATTTTTAATCTGTATAACCTATTCTTTTTTATTTTTAAATTACATTAAATTTAAAGTAAATCAAATATATATATGTGTGTGTGTGTGTGTTTTATGTTATTGCTCCCATTTTATTTTAATACGTTTACTAAATACAAACAAAAAAAAACTATTATTATTATTAACCACTTCGCGCACATAGTTTATACTCCGACAATCAGCATCTGCGTTAGATATTGTAGTCCTAAGGTAGATACTATTTTGTGCTGTTACGAAATTTTTGAGTGTTGTCAGATGTTAATATTATGACTGTTCCGAGGTTAATTTTCACTATTTAATTATTTGAGTCTGAATCTTGAATAAGCACTAGCGGTGCACCATTACAAAAGACTGAAAAACAAATTTACTAAATATAAAAAATAATATAAAATTTTATTTTTAAAACAGGTTTTTAAAATTCTTAATGTCATATTTTAGCATACTCTTTGTTAAAGTCAAATACAAATACATACCATTAAATAACATAAATCTCACTCTGTATCGACATTTTATTGTTATTGCTGTGTTAAAATCAATTTTACTGTATAATAGGGTAGTAACTGGAACGTATACGCGATAAAACACAATATTTTAAGGTGCTCTATATATTATCTTTTATTTTATTTTATTGTAAAATTAAAAATATTATATTAAATAAAATAAACTAATACAAAATACACCCTATATATACTATATATATTATTTCGCTCCCATTTTAATACATTTCAACCCCTTCGCTCAACAGGTTATCATACGCTACATTTTTTTTCTTTTCCTATCTTGTAATTATATAAATTTGTTGTACATAAAATTCAATTTCTCACTAAATTTCTATTGGAGCTGCACTGTTTAATTATCTTTTATGCTTTAAAATTTCCTTTCTCATAATAAAGACTCTGGCACCGTTTAGTAGCACCACTCAGATTAGAACGAATGGCTGTAGGCACAAAATCCGGAGGTGAGGCTGAGAAACAAGCGGCACGAGGTTTTGTTTTATTGATGCGTTCATTTTCTAACCAAAACTGCCTTTCTCTCACTCTACAAACCCACCAACTTCTCTCTCTCTCTCTTACTTAATGGTTTGTTTTTGCCCGTGGGAAACCTCCGAAAACCCATTTGAACTTATCTAAAAGAGAAAAATAAAAATAGAAAATAAAATCTTTAGACAAAGAAAATGAAACCTTCCCAGAACAAACCAGAACCCCCACATGGTAGGTTTCCTAGGTCTAAGTTTCAGTCAATTTAACCATGTGGGTGTCCCTGAAATTGTCATGTTCGTGTTAAGGCCTTGATTGGCTTTCTGGGTTTGGAGAAGAATCTCTGCTTCGCTCTCTTCACTGTTGTGTAACATTCACGCATAGCCGCTCTCTCTGTAGAATTTAATCAGTGTTTTGATCCTCAAGTTTAGTACTTTAGTTTTCCTCTTCTTGTATTTCCCCTTCCATGTAAATTTAGCAGTCATGTGTTGTTCCTACTCCTTGTGTTGTGTGATTATCATTGTTGTATAGAATTTTTTAGTTGGTGCGATAATGACACAATTGGGAATAAAAAATTAAATAAAACTCTCATTAACAGTGCGAGTCGCTTTCTTTCAAGGTAAGGTAGGGTTTTATTGTGTAGTTTAAGATATCCCACTTGTTGATCCTCTTGTGTATGTAGGTTGATACATAGACCCAGATGTTTTATGTTGCATCCCTTCATAGGATTTGAGATGCCCTTATCCCTTTGCTTCCTTAATTGGAAACACGCACAACAGCAGATCTTCCCCCTTTTTCACTTGTGAAGTACACACACACACACACACACACAAATAAAAAAACCATACCCATCTTTCTCTCACCCACCCTGTACCTCTATCTGTACGTCTTTATCTACTTTCTCTCTCCTCTTCCTCACTCCAAACATCCCATACCTGCACCATACCTGAGGCCAACGGAATTCCTAAAAGTGTTTCAAAGTTTCAACCTTGAGGGTGGTTTTCCTTCTTCTTCTTCTTTTTCCTTCTTTCAAAGATCTTGAATTTGTTGACATGGAGTGTGAAGTGGAATTACAAGGGGGAGATCTGCATGCAGGGGTGGTAACTGAACCAAACCCTGTTGGTTTTGGGACCATGGAAGATGCACACGCTTTGGCGGTTGCAGAGAGAGAGATGTGGCTGAATAGTGACCAAGACGAGTTTCTAGGTGTCAATGACGCTTCCATGTTCTACGCTGATTTCCCTCCTCTCCCTGATTTCCCTTGCATGTCATCATCATCATCATCATCATCTTCAGCTCCTCCACTTCCTGTCAAAACCATCACATGTTCCACCACAACCACTACCACCACTTCCTCTTCCTCCTCTTCCTCTTCATGGGCCGTGCTAAAGTCAGATGTTGAGGAAGACGCGGAGAAAAACCATTGCAACCGCTACATGCAGCATCAACAACGGCATGACCAACTTGATGCAACAGCCTTGTCTTCCACTGCTTCAATGGAGTTTTCTCAACAGCACCACCCCGATCCTGGCCTTGGTGGCACTGTTGGAGAGTGCATGGATGATGTTATGGATACGTTCGGGTACATGGATCTTTTAGAGGCCAATGATTTCTTCGACCCCGCGTCTATCTTTCAGAATGAGGAAAACGAAAACCCTTTGGTGGAATTTGCAACACTGGAGGAACAGGTGCCACTGATAGAGGTGGAGCAACATGCAATGGTGCGTGATGAAGGGACCAAAGAGGAGGAAGATCATCGGGTTCCTGTGTGCGAAGAGATCCAAGGAGAGGAAGAAGGTGGTGATGATGGAAGTGTAGATGACGAAATGAGTAAAGTATTCTTGGAGTGGCTCAAGTTCAATAAGGACAGTGTTTCTGCTAATGACTTGAGGAATGTGAAGCTCAAGAAGGCGACGATTGAAAGCGCCGCGAGGCGGTTGGGGGGAGGAAGAGAAGCCATGAAGCAGTTGCTGAAGCTGATTCTTGAGTGGGTTCAAACCAGCCATCTTCAGAATAAACGGCGCAAGGAGAATACTGGTAACGTTAACAATGCACTTCAGGCACAGTTTCCGGATCCTAGTGGCCAGAACAACCAAACCACACACACTGGTTCATTTGCACCTGAATCAAACGCTTGCTTCAACAACCAGACACCCTGGTTGAGTCCTCAACCTTATGGGACAGATCAGGCTCCTCTCATGGTGCCTCCACAGCCATTTCCACAACCCATGGTTGGGTATGTGGGTGACCCTTACACTAGTGGTGCTGCTTCAAATAACATCACAGCCTCTCATAACCATAACAACCCTTATCAACCTGGTGCAGACCAATATCATATGTTGGAGTCAGCACATTCATGGCCCCATTCACAGTTCAATGTTGCTTCTCATTATAGCCAGTCCTTTGGGGACAATGGTCTTTTCCCACATGGGAGTTTTGGCGGCTATGGCAATAATCAGTACCCTTATCAGTTTTTTCATGGCCCTGGTGATAGGTTGATGAGGTTAGGGCCCTCGGCTACCAAGGAAGCTAGGAAGAAGAGAATGGCAAGGCAGAGAAGGTTTTTGTCTCATCATAGGCATCATAATAGTAATCACCACCAGAATCAAGGATCTGACCCTCATGCAAGATTGGGGAGTGATAATTGCACCACTGTTATGGCTGCAACTCATACAAATCCTGCGGCAAATTGGATGTACTGGCATGCTATGGCGGGCGGCGTGGCAGCTCCTTTGGCACCAGTGGTTCCTGCTGAGCCGCCGGCTGGACAACCAGCAGTGGACCGGTCAGCCATGCAGACACAGAATTGTCATCAGGGTCGAGTTGTATCAGATAGGAGACAGGTTGGTGGACCTTAATTTGATCAGATATTGATGTTAGATGGTTTGTTTTGGTTAATGTGTGCTATATGACGTGTGATTTGTAGAATGTATATGCAGCATTTGATCATTATGATTATTATCCTTAATTTGTTGAGATAGAGGTATAGTTTTCTTGTTTTATGAAAAATGGTGATGGTGATTTGCTTTTGTGATGATGTGTTTAATTGATAGGGTTGGAAGCCTGAGAAGAACTTGAGGTTCCTTCTGCAAAAGGTGTTGAAGCAAAGCGATGTGGGAAGTTTGGGGAGAATAGTTTTGCCAAAAGTAATCATTTATCTGCTGCTTTCTTTTCTATTAATTACTTTCTGGTAGATTAGTTTATAATTTGAAATGTAGTTCATTTGTTTTGGTTAATTTGGATTATAATGTTGATGAAAAAATTTGGTCAGAAAGAGGCAGAAACCCATTTGCCAGAACTAGAGGCAAGAGATGGAATTTCCATAACAATGGAAGACATTGGAACTTCACGTGTTTGGAACATGCGCTATAGGTATTCTAAATTTCATTGGCAAATTTTCTGTCTTGCCTTTTGCTTTTACCTTTGTGATACGTTGAGATTAAAATGTTCTCTTTTGAATTATTTCTTCTTGGAGTACCAGATACTGGCCAAACAACAAAAGCAGAATGTATTTGCTCGAGAACACTGGTGAGTGTCTTTGCTTTGGATTTGGCTCACATTACCTTTCGTTTTTCTTTCACTTTCATTTTCAAGGAACTTGATTTTCATATATCATTGTGCAGGTGACTTTGTGAGAGCCAATGGACTCCAAGAGGGAGATTTCATAGTGATATACTCAGATGTGAAGTGTGGCAAATTTGTAAGAGCCTTTTCTTCTTCTTCTTTTTTTTCATGTTTTTTCATTTTCTTAACGTGTTTTTAGGTATAACAATTATTTTACAACACTTTTATAATATTATTTTTTTTATCTCTCTATATTTCTGACTTCATACAATTTTTTTTAAAAAAAAATTATATGAATACAATTTTTCTTTTTCTTCACTTAAAAAGTTGAGAATTAATTGGTGGGATTTTTAATTTTTTTTTTCCAAATAGATGATAAGAGGAGTGAAAGTGAGGCAACAAGGTGTGAAACCAGAGACCAGGAAAGCAGGAAAATCGCAGAAAAACCAGCACGGGACCAATGCAGCAACTACAGCTGGTACTGCTGCTAATAATGCCACGCTGTCGTTTCCAAAGCCAAAAGCTGAAAATAGTAAATTAATATAATATATAGTATATGTATGTACCATATATATAATAAAATAAGAGACTCTGAAGTCTGAACACGGTGCTCACATAATGTTGTGGGGTTTGAGCATGCCCTGCAATGGAGGCTGTCAAGGATTTGTATAACAGTATTTTGGGTTATATTTCTTTCCGTATTTAATTGGGATTGTTATGCGAAAATGTTGTATGTGTTTAACGTCGGTGTACATGTTACTTTATTAGCGATGTATAATGTATGTGATGTCCATTTATGACTTGAATTTCACATTAAAGTTCATAGAAAATCATGGTGAATATCAAGTCAAGAAAATTCTCATGTCTAGAAAGCTAGGAATTCGGCGATTGTATTATGCCGAAACGATAGTAGCTGCGTAGTTCGTATGACCGACTTGGATTATACTTTTAACTAATTAGAAATTATTTTAGATATAATTTTTTAATTATTTATAATCTACAACTATAATAAAAAATATCTTTTTTTGGTTTTTATTTTCTATTAGATTATTATATTTTTTAATTATTTTTTAAATTATTCATGATTTTATTCTTTACCTATTTTTTAAATTGCTCACTACATTTTTTCTTTTATTTTTATTTTTTAAAAAATAAAGAGAGACATGTATCTCTCTTTCCCATTTATTAAGTTTGTTAAATATTTTGATTAATATAATAATTTGAATTAAAAATAAATAGGAATTATTGTATGATTGGTCTGATATTCAGTCTATTAATTAGATATAGTCTGTTTTGTATTGTCCGTTAGTTAGATATAGTCTATTGCAGTGAGTTTTTACATGTATAGGGTGGCTTACTTGTGTTTCTACAAATACATCAATTTTAGAATGAAATAACAAAACACTTCAAAAGGTTTTTTTATCCTTCTACACAACAAGTAGTATCAAGAGCTCCAGATTGCGACATTAGGAGTAGAACATGGCGCTGGCAAAGATGGAAATTGAGAAGTTCACAGGATCAAATGATTTCAGTCTTTGGCGAGTAAAGATGAACACGTTGCTGGTTCATCAAGGCTTGGACGCTATGCTGTTGACCGAAGAGATCTCAAAGGTTGATGAGAACAGGCATGCTGATGTGTTGAGGAAAGCCCACAGCGCGATCTTACTCAGTCTTGGAGATGAAGTTCTTCGCAAGGTGGTCGAGGAGAAGTGCTGTGCAAATCTAGGAAAGGTTGGAGGCTTTGTATCTGAAAAAGTCTTTGGCAAATAGGTTATACCTTAAGAAGCATTTGTACACGCTATAGATGGAGGAAGAAAAATCCTTGAAGAAGCATGTGGATGATTTTAATAAAATCATCTTGGATTTGAATAGTATCGACGTCAAGATAGATGACGAAGACCAAGCGATCATCTTGCTAAGTTCTTTGCCGAAGAGATTTGAGCATTTCGTTGACAGAATGTTGTATGGGAAGGCATCTCTTACAATGGCAGAAGTTAAGGTAGCATTGAACTCTAAGAAAATCCAAAGAAATAGTAATTCAAAGAAAGAAGCAGTTGCTGAAAGGCTATTCATACGAAGTAGGCATGAGAAGAGGGATTTCAAGCCCAAGAAATCCTCAAGATCGAAGTCTAAAGGCAAGAAAAAAAATGTTTCATTTGTAACAGTGAAGGACACTTGAAGAAGGACTATCCACACAACAAAGATCGATCAAATGAGTACAACAAGCACATGGCAAATGACATTGTGGCTTAAGATGGTTATGAAAGTGCTAAAGCCTTGACAATTGTAGATCAAAATTCCCATAAAATATGGATCTTGGACTCGGGATGTTTGTTCCATATAAGCCCAAATAAGGACTGGTTTGAGACTTACAAGAAAATTGATGGAGGAATGGTGTTGTTAGGCAACAATAAAGCTTATAAGGTGCTAGGAATTGGTTTTGTAAAGCTGAAGATGTTTGATAGGATGGACAGGGTGCTACAAGATGTTAGACACGCTCCAGAACTCAAGAGGAAATTAATTTCCCTTGGAACGTTGGATCAAGGTGGATATGGCTACAAGTGTGATCGAGGTAGTCTTAAGGTGTATAAAGGGTCCCTAGTGATCATGAAAAGGATCAGGAATAATGTGCTATACTCTCTTGTTGGTCAAATAGTTGTTGTTGGTTCTACCAATGCAACAATTGCATCTGGCATCACAACCAGACTCTGACACCACAAATTAGGACATGTCAGCCAGAGGGGAATGGAAGAATTGGCAAAGTAGGAGTGTTTGGACAAGACAAGATTGAGCCATTGGAGTTTTGTGAGCATTGTGTGATAGGCAAAGCAAGCAGGTTAAAATTTTTAACTAGTGTGCATTCTAGTGGAGGAGTTCTTGACTATGTGCATTCAAATTTGTGGGGGCCCTTAAGGACTAAATCTCATGGTGGAGCAAGGTATTTTCTATCCATTGTTAATGATTATTCGAAAAAAAATTGGGTCTATTTTCTTAAGCACAATAATGAAGTCTTCTAGAAGTTTAAGGAATGGAAAGTTTTGGTCAAGACTTAAACGGGGAAGAAGGTAAAGAAACTTAGGACTAATAATGGCCTTGAGTTTTATGAGGAAGAATTCAGTCAACTTTGCAAATAAAGTGGAGTGGCAAGGCATAAAACCATGAGAGGCACACCACAGCAAAATGGTTTGGCAGAGAGGTTCAATAAGACCATTCTTGAACGCGTAAGGTGTATGCTAAACCATGCTAGACTACTAAAGAATTTTTGGGCAATAACAGTAAGCAAGACTATTTATTGCATTTATAGGTGCCCATCCACTGCTATAGGGTTCAAAACACCACAAGAGGCTTGGAGCAACAAGAAGGCTAATTACTCAGACTTAAAGGTTTTTGGATGTACTGCTTATGCTCACATTAAGCAAGACAAGCTAGAACCAAGGGCTTTAAAGTGCATCTTCATTGGTTATCCCGAAGGTGTTAAAGGCTATAGATTATGGTGTTTGGAGCCTGGGCACAAGAAATGCTTGATTAGTAGGGATGTGGTGTTTAATGAACATGAAATGACTAATTTAGTTAAGCCACAGAGTTTAGAAACTCAGGAGAAGTGAGGAAATCAAATGATTCAAATTGAGGAGGAGTATGGGGTTACAATTGAACTTGTAATCGGAACTCAGAAACAACAACAAACACCAGTACAGACTGTCTAACAGGATAGTAAGACTGAAGATAGGTCTGTCTAGAGTTATAGCTTGGCAAGGGACACAAAGAGAAGAACACACAAAGCACCGAAGAGGTATGGACATGCTAAACTCATCTCATTTGCTTTAAAGTAGGGTTAGAGCTTGATGACCTTAGTGAACCCAAGTCCTATGGTGAAGCCATGATGAGTGGAGATACGCATAGCTAGCTGGTAGCTATGAAGGAGGAAATGGTTTCGATGGAGAAGAATCAAACTTGGAGGTTGGTGGATCAGCCCAAAAGACAAAAGATTGTAGGAAGCAAATGAATTTTCAAGAGGAAAGAAGGCATTCCCGGTGTTGAGAAGGCACGGGTCAAGGCTAAACTGGTGGCATGTGGATTTACACAAAGAGAAGGGATAGATTTTATATCTATAAGGGTGTTACTTGCAAATGGTGGCACATTTCAGCATGGAACTTGAGCAAATGGATGTCAAAACGACCTTCCTTCATGGAGAGTTGGATGAGACCATTTATATGAAGCAACTAGATGGTTTTATCAAGGAAGGAACAGAGAATCAAGTGTGTTTGTTGAAAAGATCATTGTATGGTCTTAAACAATCACCAAGGACGACTTTGATGAATTTATGATCAAGATTGGATTCTCAAGAAGTAAATATGACTACTGTGTATATTTGAAAGGTTATGGAGTTGAGAAACCAATTTATCTACTGTTATTTATTGATGATATGTTGTTGACTCGTCAAAGAATGGAAGAAATTGCAAGGTTAAAGGAGCTATTGAATTCAGAATTTGAAATGAAGGATCTTGGACAGGCTAGGAAGATACTTGGTAGGTAGATATAGTCTGTTTGTATTGTCTATTAGTTAAATATAGTTTGTTGCAGTGAGTCTTTACATGAATAGGGTAGCTCACTTGTGTTTCTATAAATATATCAATTTTAGAATGAAATAACAGAACACTTCAAAAGGTTTTTCTATCCTTCTGCACAACAAGAATGTTAATTAATTTGAATTTATTTAATTTTATTTGGTCGTCCCCAAAAATATATAGGTCCTATCGCAATATTTATTAACATTAATCGAAGCTGCCGTTCATTCAGCTGTTTCAGTGGTGAATGCTAATTTGGAAAGTGTACTAAGGAAACCAAAAATCATTTGTGTTTGGACAAAAGATGTTGAAATACGAAGAGTCCGACTAAACCTTGAAATTGATATGTTTGCATATTGAAAGAAAGGTTTTCTTTTACCCCTTTTGGGTGGATAGGCCCTATTAGATTATTGACGAAGCTGTAAGTGGAGTTCACATAAATCTAAAGTCAAGGTGGAAATATTCTCGTAATAGAAAATAAAAAACTTTGTTGGATTCTTGACTTGTGTTGCAGCAAAGCAGAAAATTATAATTATGTGCCAAAAGAAAGCAGAAAATTATAATAAAGAAAGAAAGAGTGAAAAAGAGTGTAAACTCATGTATGTGACGTAGAGAGAACTAGATATTGTTTGACATTTTGAGTTTAAGGGATGAAGAAGCCGTGTACGGTATCTTCGGTGATACATGAATTTGAGATCCTTTTGGTTTCAATAAAGGAAAATGATGATCTCATGTCAGGAATGGATTCTTTGTCATACCCAGCAGGTCATTTTCAATGTTTGTCTCTTTTTCTCTTAATTTTATTTGGTGTATTTAATGAGAAGTATATACAAAATTTGAATATGATGTTAAAATTAACGAAAATACTAAATTGTACAGAATAGCACCCTTGATTTCCGCCAAATACCTTTTTTTTTTTTTTTTTTTTTTTTAATTTACTAATTAACCAATAGAGCAAGGGCATGTTGATTTCATCACTTTTGTACTTTTGGATCCTTCGCACCGATAAGCAACGCTGTAAAATTAAATATGAGGCAATTAGTTCCGTCTTATATTACTTTTTTATAAACATATACATAACTAATAAATAGCATGTATTTACCGGGGATAGTAATTAGCATAACAAATATTGATAATCTTCTATATAAAAACAACAAATATTGATAATCAATATTGTTTATTTTTCACACGTATCAAGAAAAAAAAACAAATTATATGTGACAAATATAAAAGAAATTAAATATATATATATATATATATATATATATATATATATAGGGTCAGGATTCGTTGACACCAGGTATCAAAGTTAGTCAAATTACACCTTCAATAACTTTTTGTAAAATACAAATTTAACCAATCCAACTGTTGAATTTGATATTCTTATTAATTAGATTAAGAATACAAAATTTCATACAATTCCAAAATCATTTAGTAATTCATCACGTCACTTTATTTTAACGTATAATATGATTTTAAATATATGTAAATATTCATTGTTAGATAACACATGTACAAAAGTCTAAATTTTGTGAAATTTGATATACATGATCATCAAGATAATATCATATAATTCAACGGTTGAATTAGTTAAATTTGTATTTTATAAAAAGTTATTGAAGGTGTAATTTGACTAATTTTGACACCTGGTGTCAACGGATTTTGACCCATATATATATATATATATGAGCAAACCATAATAATCTTGTATTTATCTCGTATTT
This sequence comes from Spatholobus suberectus, assembly GCA_004329165.1. Taxonomy (NCBI): domain Eukaryota; kingdom Viridiplantae; phylum Streptophyta; class Magnoliopsida; order Fabales; family Fabaceae; genus Spatholobus; species Spatholobus suberectus. The sequence continues at coordinate 33,794,624 of CM014731.1, forward strand.
ATATCAGACAAGATATTTGAAAAATGTATGGGTGAAAAGAGAATGGATGAGAAGAAAATAAGTAGGAACTGGCTAGCTACATTTTCCAAAGTTTTAGGGGATAGAGTAGGAAAAAAAAATCAAATGAAGCCCACAAAAAATGTTCTCTCTTAGGTGAAGAGGAATAATAAATTTATCTATTTACCCTTAGTTATAATAAAATATATAATCATTCAATATAATTAGATTTTGTTTTTTCTCATTTTCCTTCCAACCAAACTAGATAAAAAAAAAAAAGGTCAGGATCCTCTTATATTAGTTTATGTCATGTTATCAGAAAAATACAAAACAATTATATTTGAAAGGGTTATAATAGTGTTTTTAATATTTGAAAAAAAAATTAATTTAATTTTTTGTCTCTAACATTTAAAACATTTGTTTTAAGTTCCTATATTTTATGAAATACCCAAACTTTGTTCCTTGTATAGGAGGAAAAACCTATTAATTTCAGTGACTAAAATTTGAGTATTTTCAAAAATACAGATACGAAAACTATTGATTTTAAAAGTCATGGACAAAAACCAAAATTTAAAAAAAAAATAGAACCAAAAGTACTATCTCAATCGAAAAAGAACTAAAAGTATCATTAACCCCATTTAAAATCACCTTTATTTATATAGGTTTTATTAATTTTTCTTTTTGTATCTTTCTCTCTCATAACACAACATTGTTATGTTCATGTGTTTAAAAATATCACATAAATAGTTATTTGACAACACAAAGGTAGCATTTGATATGTGAATAAAATAAAACATTATGTTTCCATTCACCTTAGTTCTACCCTTTTTAGTAGAACCAAAATGCTTTTTTTTTTATTTTTAATTTTTATGTTTTGTTCTGTTCAATTTTTAAAATGTAATAAATATAGAATACAACTCATATACATATATATATATAATGTTCATCTTCTAACACATTTACTAATTAACACTATGTTAATTTGTGGTGATTTAAAAAAAAATAAAGATGAAACTTGTGTTGTTAAGTGATTTCAGGTTTGTATGAAAAGTGCTACATCGATGGTTAGTCCCATGATTTTCTTTGCAGAGAGAAAGAAAAACAATAAAACACCGCCTAAAACCCCCGTAAGAGGGTGAAGGTAGTAGCAACCTAAACCATCGTTGACAGAGAAAGGTGTTGTGCAATTCAATTCCTTCTCTTGACTTGTTTGTACAAACACCATTAATGAGGGTGCAGCATGATGGTGGGAATCAGTTACTCTTCAAGTGTTACATTGAAGATAACATTTTGATGGAGATGTGTGTAGTGTACCATGTAAAGGCTATTTGGAAATCATTATGAATTGCTAGATGTTGGTTTATGGACTTTTTGTTAAATTTTGTTGGATAAAATATGTTTTGTCCGTGTAAATATAATTAAATTTAGTTTTAGTCTTTAGAATTTTTTTTATTGATTTTGTTTCTCATAAATTTTAAATTGTTTTAGAGCAATCCATACCTTTGTTTGTTGATTACGTGTCATGTGTTCAGACATATCATGCTACATGTCAATCTTAAATAATTATTGACTTGACATGTTTATATGTATTTCATGTGGTCACTAAGCAGTGACATGGATGGTTTAAAAAAATTAAATATATGAAAACTAAACTAACAAAATATATTTTTAGAAGACTAAAGTCACAGTTAACCATATTTATAGGTAATATCATATTTATAAGTATTAAAATCATATTTAAGCTAATTTTGTTAGAGTCACCGTAATTGACATTCCAAAATTTTGATGAATAACAAAATATTAAGCGGTAGTCATTTTTTGTTTTTATTTTGTTTTTATTTTGAGACCAAAAGTCAAGGTTACAAAATCAAATGTACGTGACCACTTGAACCGATGGAGCCTGTGGAATAGAAAAAAGTCCAAAACAACGAGGCATTGTATGAAGATTTCTAAAAATTTTAAAGGGTGAAAATGACTTTTTATATAGTTCATTTACTTTTTTGTTCTCACTCTCTTGCTCTTCGAAACAAGTCCACAGAATTTTCTACACTTCTTTTCTTCTTATTTTTATTTTTTTCAAATAATATATCTTTTTTTTTTCATTTATCATTTACTTATGTCCTTTTTATTTCTTTCTATATTATTACTATTTCACATATAATCTAAAGAAAACGTAAATAATAGTTAAAGTTACACACACACATATATATATGCAAGCGAAAGAGAATAAATACTTAAAGTGTTTTAATTTATTTTTTTTACTACTTAAAGAGTATTGACTAAGGAATATTTTCTTACTAAATATTTTTAATTAAGTAAATACTTAGGAGCACATAATATTCTTATTAAGTATTAGTAATTAAATAAGTAAATATTAAATATTTTTGTCTTCCTAATATTAAATATGTATTCTATAATAAATAGTTTAATTTTAATTTAACCTTCTGTTTCTTATGTTGTTACTCGTTAGTAAATCCCTCTGAGGAATTTAGACAAACTCTACCAAATCAACCTAGGCAAATAATACTCGCTTAAAGTCAAGAATATCATGAATCAGTAGAGTCTCAGCTTACATCACTGTGAATTTCATTAGTAGCATGTTTGGTTCAGTATTTTACAAGAGAAATTCACGTCAATTGACAAGCAAGACAGTATAGCTTCCACGTTTTTTTTAGTTTTTGATGTGAAATTTCCAATATACGTACATTTTAAACGTAGAAACAAACATGCACTAGGTTGGGACCAAACAAAGACCTAAGGGAGGGGAGCTGAATTCAATTTACTTTGGACGTGTTTATTTTAAATTTTGATGAAATTAATTTTAAAAAAAATGATGTTGAAAGAATTAAGATTAACATAATTTATTTGTTTGTGGAAAATAATAAAATTAAATTAAAAAATAATTTTAGTTAGATAATAATATTACCTTTATCTTTTTAAGTGTCAATGTTTTAGAGAGAAAAAATTGTTCCGTTTTATATATATTGTTTTAAAAGTTTAAGACAATATATTAATTATTATTTTTTCAATTATACCTTTATTTTTTACTTAATTTTCAATTATTTTACACATTTATCATGAAATTAAAGAAAGCAAAAAGTGAAGAATAATAAATGACAGAAATCAATTAACAACAAAGATATAAGATATAATAAGAAATTAGATAACAATTTTAATAAAAATAAAAAGATTTTTTATAACTTAATTCTTACGTCATAACCTTAATGAATACTTGTGTAGTTGTGTTTGTTTGTTTCCGTTTTTACTCATCATAATTGATCAAATTACGTGGCCCGAGACAATTTTTTCCAAAGGAAAAGCTTACGGCAAATGAGCGAAACATTATTTGGATCAGGTATACAAACATGCTCAAAATAAAATTATTTTTGAAGCGTCCATATGTTTGGCAAATGTTAACAAGTGTTTTACGGACACTAATTGAGAAGCTAAAAATAAAAAAATATTAAAAATTGTTATTAATGTATTTTTACCCTAATTTCTAGTGCATTTCAGTTTGATTTTAAACAAAGAAATTATTTCTTAATTTCTTAATCAATGTCGTGAAGAGACTAGTTAGCAATATAGTCTACCGCCTATAATTAATTTATTTTTGTCTTAAGAAAAAGTTAACCAAACACGATATCGCATGATGCAAATCAATTTTATATACAATTTGGCATCTTCCAAACTGGGTATAAAAATCACGCTCCAATTCAAGATCACATACATTTTCATTTCTTGGAAAACATGCAAAGGTTTTTAAGGATGACAAGTTCCAAGAATCAGTTTCGGATAACCAATCGTAATTACTGACCCCAAAACATTATAGTAGAGGTAGAGTAATTACTGCATAAGCTGACCATTATTCCAAAATTTTTTTGTACATACTAAATAATTAATATTAAATACGTAAATATACCGAAAATTTTTAAAATTTACTTATAATTCATAATATATATTTCAATTAAATTAAAAAAAACTTATATTACATGAAAATCCTTAAAATATCTCTCTGTAATGTTAAAAGTTTAAACTTCAAATTTAAGGACATTTTTGAGTTTTTGGGTGGACTACATTGTCTGGGGCAATTTGCGCACGCGACATGTCACTATACCGCAACGGCTGTGACACCAAAACACACAGGATTTGTAGAGGTATTCTGTTGAAAATATTCAACCTCAATCTTCTCTATGAGCTTTCACTTCAAAGTTTTGTTCATTATTGATTGATTTTGGATTAAATACTTTAACATCATTATATAGCTAGGTTCTTTCTTTAGTTAACCGCACTCTCTTGCAAATGAAATACCTCATTAATTAAGTGTCAAGCAGATTACCATGGTTTGCTTATTTGTCCTTCAATACAGAAAAAGAAAATTGGTAATATAATAAACAAAGATTACTTCAATGCTCACAATTATTAGGACTTCATCCTTATACACAAACGAAACCAAAATTATGAAGCTAAATTAATTAATGACATCAGGATAGAAACCATTCTTGCTAAGGAAATCTTTTGCCATTATTGACTATTGGAAAGTTACTTTGGTGTTTGAGGGCGATGGGGAGAGTGATGCAGATGCAGATTTGAGCTGCTGGTGCTTATCATTGACATTGGTTCCTCATTGGGATGATTTCTTTCTTGTTGATCATTTGCAGAAGATGCATCAAGAAGCATGTCAACTTTCACACATTCCTCTCTCTCCTGCCTAATTTCCTTCATCATTGCTACTACATCTTTCATGGTTGGTCTGTCATCTGGGCTTGAGTTCACACACAGCAAAGCCACACCTAAGGTCTGCAACATTTCCTCAATTTCGGATTCCGGCCGAGCTCGCAAGCTTTCATCCAGCACTTCAACTCCACCTCTTTTCTGTCTTACCCAGTCAACAATGTGGAGACCATCAGGAATTGTTGGATCAATTGGTTGCTTCCCTGTTAGTACTTCTAATACAACAATACCATAGCTGTAAACATCACTTTTCTCTGTTATCTTCATCATATATCCATACTCTTCAAACCCCATCATGCAGAAAAGGTAGTAATGAATAGATGTTAGTATGTAATTGTGAAAGAAAGCACATTCAGAAAAAGAATCTTATATAAAAGAGTTTAATAGGCAAATTGTAAAAGTCTTTACACTTTTAGCCAATCAAAAATCTTTCTTGATACGACTTTTAAGGTAGTTAATATGAAAGTCAACAAACTAACCCCATGTGTCTGTATAAAATGCAAAAAAGGTTGTGAAATATTTATTCAAATATACATATATTTAGTTTTGTTCTTCTTTTATTATAAAGACAGACTCTCCTTAATGATATTATAGGAGTGATGAAAGTAACACTAAATATTTAAAGTTGAAGTACTGGGGTAGTAGTACTATACTAACCAGGAGCAATGTAACCATAGGAACCAGCTAGTGTGCTAGAAGATCGAGCAAAATCTCCATCATCAACAAGTTTTGCAAGCCCAAAATCAGCTATGTAAGGTTCAAATTCAGGGCCTATGAGGATGTTGTTGGCCTTAATGTCTCTGTGAACAATGGGAGGAGCACAGTCATGGTGCAAATAAGCCACACCTTGAGCTGCTCCTAGTATTATCCGAAATCTGATGTCCCATTCCAAGCAGTTGCCACTTTTTTCATGAAGTAGACTTCCTAGACTCCCATTTGGCATATAATCATACATAAGCAATCTTGTGTGTCTGTTCCAACAGCAACCCAAGAACCTGACAATGTTCTTGTGGCGAATTGAACCAAGAGTTTTTACCTCAGCTGAAAAGGAATCACGTACCCCTCCATTAACTGCTAACTTGTCACTTTGACTATCATATCTTGCAGCTATTGTTGTTGGCCATAGCCTTTTCACAGCAATGACATCCCCATTTTCCATTTCGGCACGATAAACAATCCCTGAACACCCCTTTCCAATCATATTGGATTCCACCAAACACTTTAAAACTTGCTCCACAGAGAAGTTTACCTTTTGGAATGGGATGAACTGCCAAGGCCATGAATCCCCTCCCATCTCAGAATCATTATCTGCTTGAATCATTTTCCTTGCTCGAAAGATCATAACAACTCCGAAGATTGCCATTGCAACAGTCAAGGCACTGAGCAATCCAATGGCCAGTTTGATTATCTCTGACCTCTTAGAATTAGTTCCATTCAGCATTTTTGTCATTGCAGCATTGCTAACAAAACATGAATCACGACCATCAGGACACAAACCTTGGTTTCCGGCAAAATCTGTTGCTGATAGTTGGTGGAATAACTTGCTATCCGGTAGATAACCAGTGAACTTGTTGTAGGAAATGTTCAGAGAAACAAGATTTTCGAGCCCCGAAAATGCCATCAATTCACCTTCAAGATTGTTGTGTGAAAGGTCTAGAACTGACAGCTTGTTCAGAGAAGAAATCTCTGGTGGGATTACTCCAGATAAAACATTGTGACTCAAATTGAGAGAAATATCAAGTGCTTCAATTTGAAGCAGTTCTGGTGGGATGTTCCCTGAGAACTTGTTGCTGCTAAGGTCTAGCAGTTGAAGACCTGAACATTGCCCAAGTGAGGAGGGTATTGGTCCAGAGAAAGAGTTTTTGCTTAGGATCACTCTAAGAAGTGAAGTGAGTTGGCCAATGCTCATTGGAACCTCGCCAGAAAAGTTATTCATAGAAACATCCAAGACTTCTAGCCTTGTGAGAGAAGACAAATAACTAGGCAAAGCACCAGAAAGGGAGTTATTGCTGAGATTCAGCATTTGCAGTTCTTTACAGTTTCCAATCTCAATTGGTACTGACCCAGTAAGCTGATTTTCAGACAGATCAAGGAAGTTGAGCCTATTTAGGAAACTAATTTCTCTTGGTATCTCCCCACTGATTCTGTTGTCGACAAGCCGGAGGCGAATGAGGGAACTGCAGTTGCCAATCTCAGAAGGGATGGGACCAGAAATATCATTAGAGATAAGTAGAAGCTTTGTTAAATTTTGAAGCTTAAACAAGCCTGGGGGTAAGCTATCAGTGAGTGCATTGTATGACAAATCCAAAGCCTCCAGGCTGCTACAACCTCCCAATGCTGATGGAATGCCACCTTCAAGTTTGTTCTGCCAAGCAAAAAAGACTGTTAGCTTTGTCAAGCTTCCAAGCTCAGGTGGAATCGAACCTGATAGCTGATTTGTATCCAACTGCAACTGTATGAGGTTTGTGAGATTGGAAAGAGCTGGTGGTATTGAACCAGAGATGTTATTGTTACTCAGCATAAGCTCTTCAAGATTTGAGAGCTGCCCCAAACTTTGAGGTATTCCACCAGAGAAAGAATTTAAGGAGAAGTCAAGAATCTTCAGGCTTCTGCAGTTGCCAATTTCCTCAGGAATGCCCCCAGCAAAATTGTTTTGCCACAGCAGCATCTTTTCCAGCTTCTGAAGCTTACCAAGCTCTCTTGGCAGGAAGCCAGAGAGATCATTCTCATACAAAAACAAGTTCACAAGCTCTGAGCAGTTCCCTATTTCAGGAGGAATCTCACCAGAGAGCATAGTACTATAAATAGACAAGGTCTGAAGCATGCTTAGCTTACCCAGTGAAGCTGGCAATGAACCAGAAATTTTAGTGTCTGCAAGACCCAACACTGTCAAATTCCTGCAATCCCCTAGCTCATCTGGAATCTTCCCCACAATGCCATTGTTCCCTCCTGCTCTTATAACCTCCAGATTTGACAGCTTTCCCAGCTCCACAGGAACATCCCCACTAAGGTTGTTATCAAAGATGTCAAGGTTCTTGAGATTGACACAATCACCAAACTCCCTTGGGATTGGCCCAGTGAGATGGTTAGAGTTCAAGCTCAAGTTTTGGAGGTTTTTAAGCCTCCCAATACTTGAAGGTATTCCACCCACAAGACTATTTGAGCTAAGGTCAAGGACTATAAGCTCAGGGCAGTTCCCAATGTCAGGTGAGATAGCCCCAGTTAGGTTAGCCCCAGAAATGACTAGCCTTTGAAGGAAGGGAAGGGAAGAGATTTTTGAAGGGAAGGGAAGGGCTAACCCAACATTTTGAATGGTTATCTCAGTGACAAGGCTTGCTGAAGAGCACTTGATGTAAGACCATTTGCAAGGATTGGAGTCCAAAGGGTTCCAATTAGAAAAGGCTGAAGGAACTTTGGAGGAGCTATGCATCCATGAAACCAATGCACTAACTTCATCATTTGCAGCAAAGGAAAGAGGAACAAGAAGTGTAAAGAGAAGAACATGGTGAAGTTGGTGCAGTTGATGGTGATGGTGACGGTTTGTGATGAAAGCTTGCCTCGACATTTGGTTGTGGTTTTGGTTGCTCAAGGCTTGCCTCGGCATTGACATTGGCAATTCCCTCAAAAACTCAACCATAAGCATATCATATCAAGTTTTCAACTCCTGGTTTTGCATTGGGTCTCTCTCTTTTTTTACCCCCTCTCTCTCTCTCTGGCTACTTTCTTGAACTTGCTATGATGCGTCACCATAGTTGCTAGGCTTACTATTATACTTGCTTTGTGGCAAAGCAAGAAAAGAAGACAAGATAATTTTTTATACGATTTTGGAGTTAAAAAGCACCACCCCCTCTGCCTCGGGGTTCTGTTCTTTTACCATATATTTTCTGCCGCATTGAATTATGCATGACTTGTTTGGCACTAAACTACCTCATACCCCATGTGTTGTTGCATTGTTTTCCTCAACTTCGTCACTAATATGGGCTGCACCATTTATATATTGTGTGGATAAACGAGCTGCTTCTTTAATTTGAAAGATTTGTTGCATCACTTTCTGGCATTTTGCTCCTTTTTTTCAAAGTTTCATTCAAAGCAGATTCCCCTCTCATTTTGAAGATTATTAGAATTGCTTTATAAGCTTCTTGGTCAACATAAAAAATTGTACGAGAAAACATATCTATTAGTTCAATTTAATTACCATCACAAGGATCATTTCATTTGTCATCCAAGTTTTTTTTTTTTTTTCGTGGTAAAAGTCATCCAAGTTTTTTGAACGTTAACCCAACTCGTATCAGATTGTTAGTCTGGTCTTTGGGGTTTATACCGGTTGGAATAATATGATCACATACTATAAATTTAATTTACTTAGGACATACTAAGTCAATAAAATATAGACATATTAAATTTTGTTAAATAAATATTATGTTCATTATTATATTAATTATGTTGATCCATTAGTATTTAGCTAAGTAAACTCAAATTAGGTATATTAGATTTATACAAAAAAAATAAAAAATCATGTCAATAAATATCTTCAAATCATAACACAGATTGTACCATAAAAATTAAATGACAAACAAATCATAAGGCTGGATAATGACAGTACAATTTTATTATTTGCACAACAAATTTTTTATTATTATTAAATTATTTGCTCAACAATTATTTCACTATTTGTGTACTTTTTAATTCAGGACTAACAATATTTTCAACTCGGTACATTTTTTTTTATAAAATATATATGTGTGTGTGTGTGTGTGCTCAAAGTTGGACATTTTAAATTATTTTTATAAAAGTTACAAAAACAACATCTCATCCATTGGCTTTCCTTTCTGTCTTTTTGTTCCCCAATAATTACAACCATATGAATAAAATTGAATGATAGCATCTCACCACAAATTCATTTTTATTAATTTTTATTGGGAATTCCTTCTCTGTAAAATACAAGAAATACCTTTCCTCAAGTAGTCCAAGATCTGCAAGAGGAATAAAACCATAACCCCTTTTTTTTCTTGAACACACAAGAATCAATCCTACTTATGATCCTGTTGATTATTGGCAATGGTATTTGTAAGGGAATCCACTTTTCTTGGTGACATATTTAAGGTAGATTTGGATATATATTCCCCTCACCTCCTTCCCTTTTAACTTAATGATCAACTGTGTGATTCTGAAACAAGCCGCAATGGCCAAAATTATTAAGAAGGCACTGCCTGTGAACACAGTCTACAAGCTGAGAATCATTTTTTTTTTCTCTAAAAGCAGTTCTAATTATTGTAGGCAATGGTAACCATATGACTCTACCTTTATTCCTTTAGCCAAAAGAGGATTTCACTTGACGACTAGATGGTAAAAAAGCCAGAGAACTAGTGACTATGTTAGTTACCCATTTTGTTCCAACATGTCAAGCTTCATCCTGGCCCAGCACCAAGAGAAAATGACTTTGATGTAAGGACATTTAGTACTGTCCTTTCAATTATTACCCTTCATACATTCATTTGAGAAGCATTTGTCCAACATCCACTGTTCATACCACCCTTCCAATTAACACCTGATGTTGACCCGACCTCTTCAACTTCAAATTATCAATAAATCATATAGACGCTACTGACGCATTATGATTTGTGAATATACCGTTGATAAGTCTCAAAAGAAAAAATAGTGAAAATAAAGTATATATATTATGAGAGAAAAAATATAAGAATTTAATTTGTATGTCTTGTTAGTTTCAAAATGTTTTACATAGACATCTAATAAGATTTGATTATTTATCACATCATCCTATTTATTAATATGATGTGACAATGAGATGAATTTTTATTAGATGTCTTACAATGGCAGTAATATATACTAAAATTATAATGTGAAAATAACATTTATTTACTTCTTATATTATCGTTTTCAAATAATCAGCCCGTGTACAAGAGCTATTTAGTTAAATAATTAAAAAAAAACATTTCATTTTGTAAGTAATATAGTGCTCCTTCGTACTTTTTTTTTTTTTTTGAGTGTGTAAAACTAAAAGGTTATATCATTTCAATTATGGCACAAGCCAAGTCAATTCAACCGACATTTATTTGTTTGTTGTGATGGTAGTACGTTTCAGTTTTTAGCGAATTTTATGTATAACTAGATTACATTTGTGTAGGAAATTAACCCACTAAGTTTGCCTAGTGAAGGATTTAGATAATATGTATGAGGTTATAAGTTCTAATCTTGGTACAACTATTATATATTAAAAAAATAAAGGACATCTGCAGGAAATTAAATTATTTTAATTTATATATTTAAAAATATTTATTTATTATAAATTTTAATTATAATATAATTTATATATTCAAAAATATTTATTTATTATAAATTTTATTTTTATAAAAATAAATATTTCTTTGTGTATTTCACAAAATAAGGTACTAGTTTACATAGAAATAAGTGGGAGAGAAAGTAATGATTTGACAGAAATCGTAATACAATCACCGCAACGCATCAATGCAAGGTTTTGTATTTTCTGTCGCACCAATAGCAGTTTTAGTCTACAAAGCAACCCATTTTCTTCACAATACTACAAATGAATACCTACATGGTTACATGGTACCTCTTGTTTCCTTTCTTGCATTGAAGATGTTCAAACTAGTGATATATGTTAGAAATTTAAAATTTCTATTAATATTTGGGCATCATATTTTAATACAATTATATTAATTATTTATTTAAAGGTTATATGTATTTGGAACAGCTACAAAAATTATATATATATATATATTGTTATAATCAATTATAATCAGAATTACTTTTTTGTTTGAGTAAGTTTGTTGAAAAACGATTTTAAGATAATTAATTTTGTTTAGATATAACAAAAAAAAAAGTTTTTACATAGTAAAATACAAAAAATAGTATATATAAAGCTAAAAGGAAAAAAAAGTATTGAAAATTTTGGGGATAATTTGGTTTGAAGAAAAAAATATTGAAAAATAATCATAAGTTTAAAATTTTCAAATGCGTAAAAACAACTTATTTTTCAAAAAAAAAATCTTTTAGCAAATTTCTTCAACTATTCCAAACTCACTGACCCTGTTTGGATAAGTTTTTTCATAAGCACTTATAGGAAAAAAAATAAGAAGAAAAAACAAAATAAGTTTCTCTCATAGGGTAAAATTAGCTTATGCACAAGTTAAAAATTAACTTTTTGTAGAAGCTAAATGATTTAAACTTCTCCAAAAAGTTAAATTTAACTTATGCATAAGCTAATTTTAACTTAAAGGAAAAACTTTTTTTTTTTCTTATAAATACTTATGGAGAATAGCTTTTCCAAATAGGGCATTAGATGAATATAGGTTTATGTCCAAATAAATTTATAATTTGGGAATAGTGTACAAAATAGCCATTTTAAAGGTGAAAGGGAAAATCCACTAAGGTCAACCGAGTAGTGGGAAGCTGAAGTAATATATATGAAGTCATAGATTTTAACCTTAGTATGACTATTGTACACACAAAAAAAAAGGTGAAAGGGAGTCAACATCAAATAGTCATTATGTGTATCATAATTAATTCAATTATTATTTAAAGTATCTTTTTTAAAAAGGGTAACTTGTTTCTATTTTGTGAAATTTTTTAGAAAAACATATAACAAAACAAAAACAGTTCCTATTTTGTTAATTTTTGTATATAAACAAAACTTGTTTTCATTTTGTTAAATTTTTACAAAACATTTAACAAGCTTTATTAAATTTTTTTATACAAAACGAAAATTAACTTCTGTTGTGTATGAACAAACAACAAAATTTAATTTTCATCGAATTGGCTAGAAGTGGGAAAAAAAATGAAATAAAAAGGCACGATGAGGTGGAAGAGAGTGGGGTGAGGAGAAAAAGGCATAATGGGGGCAGGAGAAGAAGAGGGGAGGCAAAGGAAGGGGTGTCTGGTGAGAAAAAAGAGAGTTGGGGTGGGAGGGAAGAGAAAATGGTTAAAGGAGAAGGAAAAAGGGCGTGGGAGGGGAAGGGGTAGAATAGAAATTTTCATTAAAACAAAAAATTAGGTTGGTGGAAAGATAGAAAAGGTGTGTGTGAATATCAAAGCCCAACAAGAATAGCTGGATACAAATACCAACTTTTGGCCCAGCTTTGTGAGGCTGAGAGCAAAGGGACTACAATGCTATTATGTTCTCTTTTTGTCTTCAGCTTGCACTCTGCTTTGTTGTTGCAAAATCTCCCTTACATGTCCTTCCATTGGCACTGCACTTCTTCCACAATGTGTACCTGAAAGCAAGCAGAACCTCTTTGATTGGAAGTAATCTAAGCTTTTTTCACAGTTAACATATTTGAGGGCAAAAAAAAAATAAAATGTCTGCTTCCGCTGTTGTTCACAAGTTTTGTTCCGTTGCGTCTTGCTTTCCAAATTGCCGCCACAACCGATCCTTGCTTCTTACCCATCATCAGTTTCATTCACCCAATTCCATTTTGAAGTTAAAGACGCAACCTTTCCACTCAATCACTCACTTCAAGAGTTCCAGAACCCAGAAACCTCGCTCCAGCTTTGTAGTTTTTGCTGCACAATCGAATTTTCTTAAAGGTAAGCCTCAATTTTTTTTTTTTATTAAATTACTTTGGATATGTTTAAAAAAGGTGAAGGGACGGTAATTTCAAGTTTGGTTAAGGGGTTTTGTTGTTAGCAGAAAGTTTTATGGAGAGGGTGGATGACTGTTGGATGTTAGTGAAGAAAGTATCAGTATTGAAGTAAGAAACATTAAAAATTAAATGGTAGTCTTAGTCAAATGAGCTTGTTAATGCATATGCTTTATCTCCTTTGCCAATTTATGGTTAAAATTTAAGTGACACCTGTTTTGGATTCTCTCAAGTGACTGTCCCATACCATGATACCACATTACGTCAATATAATCTTCAGACTATTTTCTTCACTGCAGCTATTTTAACAATAAACTAGACCTTTTACCTGAATTAACTTTAGTTCATGAGGAAGCTTGTAGTTCACACAAAACCAAAAAGTAGGCGGTACCTTCGTTCATTTGTGTGGTATCTTGGATTAAATTACATTTAGGATGTAATGCACTATTTTCCGATGTCAAGCATATGCATAACAATGACAAAGTATGCCAAGGATTACTGGGGCTAGATGGCGCCAAAATATCAAGTCTCAAGAATTTGTTGATTATGGGATATAAAAAGCCGGTCACCTGATAGTGGCATTGGTGTTTCTTTGATGGATGCATTTGCTCATGCCTCGTGTATGGCAAGTCAAATTTCATGAAGGAGGTGCAGCTTAAAATTCTAAACTTATTCCTAAGATTTTCACATAGTTTTCCAATGTAGATGTGACTACCTGGAGGATATGATCATTTCATGATAGTGATAGGCCCATTAATGAGGTTTATAGTAGGAAAAGAAAGAGGGTGTTGGGAATTTCAGTGGGCCAAAGAATACAGGCCTGCAAGTATATGAGAGAAGGGAACATATTGCACAAGGGGAATTAGTGGGAGTGAGGAGAGAAAGAAATAACAGAACTGACACGTGGCAAAGAGGGAGTGGAGAAAGGGATACTGGAATCGGAAGGGAGAGGGAGAATGGTTATTTAGGGGAGAGAATGTAACATGTGAGGAGAGCAGAGAATTTCCTTGTGGGTAATGGTGGGTTGGCTAGGCTGTGCAGAAGAGTGGTTCTTCTTCTCAGTCTACTGGTGTAGCATTCCTTTCTTCTGTTCTGTTTGTAAAGAGCTTGCTCCATTTATTTCGGTTATTTTCAGATTCTTGAGTTTCTTGTTTATCAGTAACAGAGGAATTATCCTCTGGTTGTAAGGAGTTATCTCCATTATCACATTTTATACTTGAATATAAATCTAGTTCCTATCAGATGGCAACTGTATTTGATTAAATGTGGTAATTGCATGCCATTTTTAATTTCATGAGGGGTCAACATGATGCTGGCGAATGGTCTTGCCTTAAGTATATTCTCTGCTGATGAGCCATCCTTATTGAAAGGAAAACACCATTTGATTAAGAATTGTTACATATTCTGCCCTTCAGAATTGGGAACATTTATTTTTTGCTGGGCTGTTCTGTATCAACCCTGGCCATTTTATTTTTCCCAGTTCCTTCTGCCAGCTTTTTTGCTTGTCCAAGAAGCCTGACTATTGCTCTTTTGTTTAAACTGTTGCTGTGATTATGAAATAGTTCTGCAGAATGCATGGAAAGTTAGTAGGGATGGAATTGAGGCAGGCACTAATCTGGTTCCTGTAAGTCAGAATTTACCTTAAAACTTTAAATTACTGTTTGATCTATTCTAGCTATTATCTTCAAATTCGTTATGAATACATGAATGCCTTCTTCGTTGTTTTTAATGTTTCTCTTTTCTTTTCTTCTCTACCCTGATGCTAGAATTCTGTACCAAGGCCAATAGCAAGGATTTCAGTAACTATTGTGGCTTTGAGTGTTACGCTCTTTGTACTCAAGGCATTCCTCTCTACAGCTTTCTTTATATTGGTAAGTCATTCGATTTATTTTTGGCATCAAATTAAAATTTCAGGATTATTATTTTATAGTCTTATAATACAAATTCTTAGTATGAAATGAGTTGTCATGCACTTGCATTATGAAGGTAATTTTTGCTTACTACTGCCACTTCAATATTGAGAGAGAGAGAGAGAGAGAGAGAGAGAAAGAGACAGAGAGGTCATAAACAACATTGGCAATAAACAGACAAATCTAGGTCATAATATCAATTCCATGGTTCAACAATTCCAAAATTGTGTTTTATAATCTAATCATTTAGGGTGAGGCCATCATACCCATCCATTAAGATGAGATGTTCGTATCGTTTGTGGCTGTTTTCCAGATGTCAAACTGCACCAGTAGCTGTATATAATTATTGGAAAAAAGTTTAAATAGGAACCAGTTGAACTCATGCAGCCACTTGTGCAGTTTTATACAGCTATATATGTTTCCTGTTAAAATGGCAGAGACTGGTGCCCTTGCATGGTTCAACCATTAGCATCTTGCCTTGTAGGATTTGGATACATGCCAATGTTTTTAATGTGTAATTGGGTATCATAGCCATCACCAGAATTTTGGATGAAGATATGACCAAAAAATTGTTGCAACATCTTAAATAAATGCCTAAACTAATTGTGCTCTCTTATGCTGGTTGATCCCCATTGCATAGTGTTCTCTTATGCTGGTTGCCGCCCTTCTCTGTCTTTTGAAGCTTTAGGGATGAATTGCATCTTTTGGTCCTGGTTTTTATTCCAAAAGAAATAGACTATAGTTATTAGAACATAGCTTTGCCGAATCTAAAGCACTTTTCCAAGTCGTCAAGGATAAAACATGAAAACTATGGGTCCTATGGGACAATCACATACAACTGGCAATTTGTTTTTCAGCCTGAAATTTACAGATCTTCCTTGAAATAAGTTAATTTGTTTTTTTTTTTAATTAGTGTCACCAGATCACCACCGAAGGATTTGCTTATTTCAGTGACTGAGATTAACATGGAATTTCCATAGTGCTTTACTTTTTCTTCAAAGATCCTATTTGGATAAACTTTTCCATAAGCATTGTAGGAGAAATAAGAAGGTAAAATAAATTGAACTTTTCCCATAAGTTAAAACCAACTTATGGAGAAGTTAGATGAGAGAGCTTTTGTAAAAGTTAAGTGCATAAGCTTAATTTTAGCTTATGGGAGATGCCCAATTCGTTTTACCTCCTTTTCTTTTCTTTTCCTATAAGTACTTATGGAGAAATTTATCCAAACGGGCTCAAATGTCTTTAGTTTCTGCCTCTAAAGATATCAGGTTCAGATCAACTTGAAAGCCATGGGATGGAAGATTATGAGGAAAGGTCCATGTATTATGTCTAATGCTTGAGAATTTTGAGGAATTTACTCTAAGTAATTCTAGAAATTTTCAGAAGTTTAGACTATAGTATACTGTGAAGCAATGATTGCAATATTATCATATATTTTACCTGCTACCTATGTTCATTTTTATTACAATTTGTTTTATTTTTTGCAAAAAATGACAAGATTTTACTTCGGACAGGCAGTGTTTAAGGAGAAAAGATAAGATTTCTTACGTTTTCCTTTACTATGATTTCTTGTCTTGTCATCCATTAAAAAATTGTGATAATCAGTACACCATCTTTCACCATTTTGGCCGAACACATAGTTCTCTTCTGTTGATTTCAAAAAGTCTGTATATTGTCTTTTTTATGGATAGAAGTTTTGGCAATCACATACCAGCCATACCAAGTTATTTGAAGGGAACCTGTACAAAGTGAAGGTGGTGTCTGTTCCCTTTGATTGGGTTGAAATTGTCTCTCAAAAGCTGAATGTATTTTCACCAAAATAAAAAAGCTGAATGTATCCCAAATCCCAATGATGATGATTCTCAGCTTTAAACTTTAGTGCTATCTGCTATGGTTAATACAAGTAAATTGCTTTTTGATAGGCCACTATAGGGCTTGCATACTTTGCTTACCTAGCATTCAATAAAGATCAAGGACCTAGCGGGAACGGAGGAACTACCTCCACTCCTATGGATGATCCTGTGGAAGAAGCTAGAAAGATAATGGAGAAATACAAGTAGCAGCATCAGAGTAAGGTATTCTGAACCGCTCAAATTCTGCATTATACATTTGTTCAATGTAAAGTTGTGATCCTGTGAGTAATAGCTTATTTTGTTAGGAAATTTGATGGAATGGAATTGTCATCATTTATGTGAATGTCATTTTCCATTTGTAGACCATATTATAGCCTTTAACACAGCCTCATTGCAAACAACATTTTCCATTGCATAGATGTTAGTTAAAGCATATTTGGATTTGCTTATTTTTTAGGGAAAAATTGTTTTTCTTTCAACATTTATCTAAGAAAAATTTTAGTTACAAACTGTTTTGAACATAAAATAAGCTCATTGAACCATATACTTAAGACACGTTTGGTTAAACAATTCAATTAAGCACATAATTTAATAAATTTATTTTGTTAAGTTTTACTATAAAGCTTATTGAAATAAGCTTAAGAACTTTGCAGAGGGATCATAAGTTTAATTAAACATTCATTTTCAGCTTAATGTTTTTATGATAAGTTTAGATAGAAACTCTTCAAAATACCCCTTATTCTCATAATCCAAGTAACTACGTTCCTCTTATTATTTTACTTGCATCTCTTCCTGTTATAGAGATCACCTGGCTGAGAATAATTAATGGTTAAACCTAAAGATTTTATATAAACAAAGGTGGTTTAAACCTAAATAAAGAAAAAGGATGCACTCAAATGAATATTCCATTGATGATGGGTAAAGTCCATGCCGAGGGACCTGTATGGTTTTTTTTTTTATTATTTCTTTTGGGTCTTAATATCGAATATAAGTTTATTCTCTCTTTTTTAGCAAGTTTGATGTTTGGTTTGGGCTACTTAGGCCTTGCTGCTCCAAGGGAATTTTAGTTGAAGACCCTGTATTCTGTATTTTTGGTTAAATTTTGGATATATTTTCTTAGGGATTCTAAGGAACACATGAATGAACATGGATTGTTTCTGTTTGCCTTATTAATTATACGTGGCATTTGTAGGTTTCAAAGGAGCTTTCATGCCATTGGCATATAATAAAAAATGTGGAATTATTGGTGTGAACCCCAAAAAAAAAAACTGTTTTAGGTGTTTGAAAATTTCTCACAAATCGAAATTCCGGTACAGTGAAAATTTACGTGATTCAGGTAATTTGGTTTATGTTCACTCTTACAAAATTTATCACGAAAGTCAATAGATACAATATTTAATTTGTCAACTTGAGTTGGTTTAACAAATAAGGATTGAAGCCCCCAAAATAAAATGAGTAAAAGGTACATTCATGTTGCTAATATATTGTCACTCAAAACACTCGTTCCTGTCAAATCTTCACCGAAGTTACCGTAAAAAAAAATAAAAAGTTTAATTTTGATATCCTGTGAATATAAAGATTTTTATATTATTAATTAAATTATAAATTGTTTTAGATAGAATTTTTAAAATAATTATTACGAAATTTAATAATTTTTAATTACATAATAATTCATAGTATATTCTTATTACAAAATTAACAATCTTTAATTATACAGCAATTGATACTGTCAATGTGTTCTAATTAAGTTTTAGTCTATTTACATTACACCATAACAGGGCTTCCGTCAAAATTTTCGGTGGCCAATTAATAGCTTGTATGGTTTAAGCTTTAGAGCATAAACTGAAGCAAGTTGACAAAATTATGGATCTAATTGCACTCATCTCATAGAGTTAACATTAATTATACTTTCAATTTTTTTTTGTTACACTACAGTGAATTTGTTTGAAAATTATACTTATTTTTCTTATTTTATTGTTTTTAAGGGTATTTTGGGTATAATTTATACATTAAAATGAGGGAGGAATGTGGAGTTAGTAATATGGAAAATAAAAAGATATATGTGTAATTTTAAAATAAGTGTAACTGTAATTAGTTCTAGCAGCTTCAAAAGAAGCCAATCTTTTTCTTTTTTTGTTTTTGAAGAATCAATAGAAGCCAATCTAATTAACCCAAATCTTTTGTTCATAGAGTTCCTTCTTAAAGGAGTTTGCCCGACGCCGAAGTTTAAAAACAGATGGGATTGACCAGGAAAAAAAAGAAAAAAAAAACAGATTGGAGACTGAATTACAGATACCTTCATGTCACAGTTTAGTTTTTTTTTTAATTGATTAATTGGATTGATCTGTACAATAGGAACTGGATTTGAAATATAAATAACGTATAATCTAAAAAGCTGAATTGCCTTTTGGGGCCGTTTTAAGAAAAAAAAAAATTCTGTTAAAAGATGTTTAGAAAGTTATAATAATTATATAATTTTAAAAAATAAGTTAAATAAGTAATTTTAAAATTTTTCAGAAGTTGATATTAATTTCTTAAAAAAATTAAAAAGTAATATCATAAAATTACTTCTTCTCTTCTTTTTTCAAACGAGCTGTAAGGATGAGTTTTGTAACATTTGACAAAACAAGCAAGTAGTAAAATCATAAGTCAATCAAATTTTTTTCTTTTTTTATTGTGACCCCTTCCATTGCTTTGATATCCTGCAAATTTCTACCTCAACTTGTATCGGATTAAGCAAGGATTATTTATTTATCAAAAAGTGCGGTAAGATCAATGTTCATGCAAACGCAACTTTTTTATTTCTTTAGCAGATATACATGCTCCACCAGACCAGACTTTTTTCACATCATGATATGCTATAGCAACACCATTGGTTATCACCAGAAAACTTCTGTAATATTTTAATCTCATCCAGTAAAATATCCAAAGCTTAAGGAATGTAATAAACCCAAATTAATTAAAATTATTCTCAAATATCATCATGCTTGACAAACAGCTGTCAAAGTGAGCCAACCCAGCTCATCAGTGCTCACCACGGATTGGTTAAAAAATGAGTCAAACCTAACCCAGCTCATTTTTTGATGAGCCAAAAATGGTTCAACCCTGCTCAAGCTCACCACGGATTAGTGGGTTATATGGGTTGACTCATTTAAAATTAAAAAAAAATATAATATATAAGTAAAAAAGTATCAAAAAAAATATACAAAGTAAAATTGAGGTGATAAAAATTTTGATGCATTTAATGAAAACCAAAGTATCAATAGGTTTATTACATTGTGTTTTACAATTTATATATATTAATGATTTGAAAAGTTATATCCACATTCCAATTTTATATCTATATATAAAAAGATAAGTTAGTATACTACTATTATTTATTATGATTGGAATAGAATTAAATAATTGGGTTTATATGTTACTTTAATTACTTAGAAAGTCAGTATAGTAAGCTATATTTAAAAAAAAATCAACTCATGAGTCAACCTACCTCACCACGAGTTCCACTCGAGTTAGCCTCGAGCCAAGGGAGTCGGGTCAAATTTGACCCACCATTTAGGTGAGTTAAATTTTACCAACTCAACCTGACTCGAGTTCATAGTGAACTAGGTTGACTCACTGGCCATAACCTATTTTGACAAGCTCTACCTGACATCATGAAATATCTCCACACTATTATGATGCAACCTAACTTTTGCATTAGCAAATTCGACCATGTATTGACTACCATCATTAGTCATTTTCAACTTCATAATTATAAACTAGGCTGAAACAATTCTGTCTGCACAACACATTCAAGGTTGGAGTATGAAGTCATTTAATGGCTCACAATAATAAACAAGCAAGACCATAAATGGAGAAACTAGTACCATGAAACAATTGGTTATTTTGTAACAGAAAGTGATCAAATTATTAGAATAATAATCATGATTTTTGAAGCTTTCTCATAGTCAAGAGTCTACTTTTCATTGCAATAAAATATTCCGGCAAATGGGCAATACAATTTTTTTGATGACAATTGATTTTATTCATATTTAGAAATGAAATATAATGAAAGAGATATTAAACCACGCACTTTTGGATTTTTCTTATTTTTATTTTATCTTTTAGAAAAACATTTTGTTAAAAAATTAAGAGTAAATTACACTAACTACCCTCGAGATTTCTTGAGATTACACACAACTCTACTTTTTTAAGGTTTATAGCAACTCCTCTTATAGGAATACACAATGTAATATTTTTCAAACAATTAAAAGGGTTAGTATAATATATAAGAGATGTTAGTGTAATGTTTTTCAAACAACTAAGGGGGTTAGTGTAGGAATAAAAAAAAAAGAGGAGTGTTGAAGCAAATTTGACAAAACCTCAAGGAAAGTTAATGTAATTTACTCAAAAATTAATTATAAACTATATTTGAATACAAAAGAATACACACTATATGCCACCAACAATTACAAGAAAGTAGTTTGTTGTCTGTTATATTAGTAGATATATCAAATATGTGATATGTCAATGATTGGTGAAAGAAGAGAATGATGTGTAGAGATTTGTTTTTAATAGGAAATTATAAAAGTTTTATAAAGGTGATTGCTTATAAATACTTGTACAAGACATTGGTACTAGTTAAAAGAATGAGAGTGTGAAGGAGAATGTAATGAAAGGGATGCGGTTCTTCCCCACAAGATAGAAAAATGTTCATCAACAAGATTGAAGAAGGGGACGTGATATTCCTCTATAAAATTCCCTAGTATGAGTTATTCCTCTACATTTTGTTAATTAAATGTGCGCAATTGCTTATTAGTTGTATTTTTATTTAGAATATCGTATCAATTAATTCATATAAGACTCTTCTTCAAATCGTTATCATCAAACTAAATTATACATAAATTGCATAGAGTTTATAGTTAAAAATATTTATCTATGAATAACCTTGTTTATTTCCTTTCTTACAATTTGGGCTTGCAGAATGTAATATTATACTTTTTTATTTGAATTTTATTGGCATTTAAAAGGGAAAAAATGGATGTTGTAACAATAGAACTTCAATTCTAACTATTTATGCAAAATTTTATATCATATCATGAATTATTAAGTTTTCAAGAATCTCTAACAATGTCATCCCTATGAACAAAATTCACACCCAAAAATCTTCTAACTTTACGCCAATGGTTAACTCTAAAAATCCTCTAATCAATAACCCACAAAAAGAAAAAAAAAATCCCTCTTCAAAACTTAAAGTGCATTAGGAAATGACTCAAGATTGAGGTATAAACACGTTAAGATTGGATTTGAGCCGCTACACCGAAAATTAAAGATTATATATAGTGAGAAAAGTAAAGGAGAAAAAAAATGAATCATTAAAATCAATATGTTTTCTTCACATGTTCTGTACCATTGAAAAGGTATGTTCCCACCATGCTGAACAACGTTATTGCGGTCGATTCATTTCTTCGAGTGTGGATTTTTGTTATAAGTCCCAATATCGGTTGCACAGGTCTGAAGACTTTACTGTTCTGTAACATGCTTATAAAGATGAAAACATTATCATTTGGGGTTCAGAAAAATACATGCAGAAACATCTTCACATTTTGGTATTACAAAGTAAATAAAACAGCGGTCAAATAACAACTGAGGAATACCAGGTCGAAGCAATGTCCAACAACGTTAGTATTACATGTTGCTATCAAAACAATACCTGCAAATATATTCTAATTACAAACAAAAGGAAAAAAATGCACGTACACATTAACAATTTTTAAAGGAAAAACTATCACCAATGCAAAAAAGTGAATTTTTTTTTTTTTTTACAACAAAGAACAATACTGATATTGATTATTCGTTTATTTCTTTTTTCTCTAGCTCTCTCCTGATTTTTTACTTTCGTAGAACACAAAATTAGTCAAAAGGGTCAAACAATATAAAAGAAGAGTAGAAACCAAGAAGTAATTACCAATAAAGAGAAGCAAAGTTGAGGGTCAATAATGGAAGTGACTAATTGCTTTGACGAGCGTGAGATTGAATAGTGAATTGGTTGCAATCACGCTGAAGTCATTATCAATTAAAATAATCGTCCGTCGTTGTTGATTATTTATGCATGAAATAAACCACTCAATTTTGTTTATGTCCACTTGCCTCCACTTTATAGGACCTTATGGGAGCCATAGGTGCTTATAAAAGGCTCTATTAGTCGTATTACGAAGGCTTTTCAAAAAGTAGACTAATACAAATGATGGAAAAGAGAAATAACATCATGAGTTGCAAGATTATCTCAATGAATTTTACTCCTACTTTGATTCAAATTGCAAATTTACCGCCAAGTGCATTGCTATTGAGTATTGAAATAAACATAACATGCCAGTTATGATTGCAAAGTGATGTGTAATTGGATTATAAAATTACATATGGGGTAAAAATGTCAAAAGATTACTCTTCTTTTAAAAATAATGGATGTGATAATAACTACAGCTTTAAAATATAAAAAATTAAATCTGTCTTCTGTCAAATTTTTAATTTACATGACTATATATATAAGTGGAACAATACGAGTGCCCAGATTGAAAATTTTACTAACAATGATTATAAAGGGAATATAATGGTAAAATAAAGTGGACACTTCTACAATTTTACAATTGCTATCAAATTTATGTATTTTCATAAAAGTTTCTAAAACCCAATAATATGATACATGTAATACATTACGTAAAAGGAAAAAAAAAACAAAAAAAGGTAGAAACAAAGCAAGCGATTGCCAAATTATGGCAGAAGTAAATTACATCGTGATGTTTTGATATTGAAAAATACTAATTAAATACACATCTCCTACACTCACCTTTCTCATTTCTGTATAGATGCCGATAGAATCACAATTTCCTTAACACCTAACGTAGGTTTGGGGCTACCGTGTGGCATAAGGTCTTTCTCAATAATAAAATATACAACCAAAAACCACCGGGAGATTTTGCCTAATATAAATTATTTTTTCATCTGGTTTGAGTTCTTCAAAAGCTCACAAAAATGCATTGAACAGGTCACCACTAATTCAAAATAGATTATTCTTTTTAATATATGAACATAAATTTAAGAAAGTAGAGCTATGTTTGGATTAAAAATAAACTAAAGAGGAAAATATATATAAAAAAAATAGAGTAGAAAATATATATATTGTTTGGATGGGTAGAAATAGGAAAGAAAGAAGTGAAAACAATTTTCACCACTTGTTTAAATTAGTAGAATAGTGTGTGAAAATAAATAAAAATCTACATTCAAAACACTTTATATTAATTAAAAAAGTTAAACTTAACTCAAAAAAAACTTTTACAATATTTTTTTTTTTGGCTAAATTACACTTTTGTCCCCAAAGTTTCACAATTTCACTAATTTTGCCTTTTAATTTATAAAATATTGCGAAATTTGTCCCCATGTAGAAAATTATGGTGGTTTAAAGAAAAAATCAGCACAAAATTATTTTAATTATGACAGTTCTTTTATGTGGGGGGGAAATTCATAATATTTTATAAATTAGAGGTAAAATTCGTGGAAAAATTATTTGGGAGCAATGCTAATTGAAAAGTGATTGGCCAATGTTAATTCACACCTTAAGTCTAAGTAGGCCAACTGACTTAGCCCAATGTGATTTTTCTAAATGAAAGTATTTTGATTAAAAAAATTATTATTAGTAATTATATATTTTTATTTTATTATGTGTAATATATGTATTATAAATAATTATATAATATAATATTATATCATATATATTTATAAACAAAACAATGTATCAAGTTTAGAAGGCTTTTTTAAGACATAAGGCATGACCTTTTTGCATAAATAATTTTTTTTTAAAAAAGACTAAGTTTGACATTTTTAATAAACAAACAAGTTAGATAAGGCCTTATGCATATCAAGTCACAAGATCTTAATTGATGAGTTGTCTAACCTATTTTCACTCCTACAAATAAGCTAAAAATAAAGTTTAAATTTAATTATTTAGTACAACAAATAAACTTGATTAAATATTTATATAACAATCTTAAATATGATTTAATACATCTGTAGGTTCCTAAACTTTTTAAAAAAATTTAATTAGGTCTCTAAACTAAAAAAAATTGTAATTAGCTCCTTTATCTTTTAAATTTTTGTAATTGGGTCCCTAGAGTTAATGTATGGGGACTTGGATCACCAAAAAATTTACAATTTGTGACAATTTTACTAATTCCATAGACCTAATTACAAAAATTTAAAAGATCAAGGATTCAATTACAAATTTTTTTAGTTTAAGAACCTAATTAAAAATTTCTAAAAAGTTTAGGGATCTATGGATGTATTAAACCCTTGAATATTTTATTCAATTCACTTATACCCCGTTTATAGTTACACTGTGGATAACAGTGACACGGTATATGAGATAAGATTATGGATAAAATTTTGTGTGACACAATGTCCTAAGTACATTGAGTGACTTACGATAACAAAGTTATGATTTTGTCAAAATCAATTTTAGCCATATGCAAAAAGTTTGTGTTTGAATTTATCTCATTGAAATAAATAAGATAAATTTGAATATTATTATTCTTTTGTAAATCAAATCTATATTTTAAATATTCAATTTAACAGGGGTTGACTTGTTTACTCTTATAATTTTGTTACATTTTTTTTTTATGCAACCTTAGATTCCAATAAAACTATGAACTATCATTTGCGATATATGTGGCCTACCACATACTCTTCCCAATTTTGCTTGTTTCTTCATTATTTGATTAAAGACGGTCATCGTTCATGGCATCATTGAGAGATATGTGTTATTTGCAAGAAAGTCTGGAGTAAAGAAGTTGCACATGATTTATATATGTCATTGCCTGTACTAAACCAACCAAAAATTGATACGAGCATGGATTTTCTGTTTGGACTACCAAAAGCATCAAGAAGAAAAAATAAACTCAATTATACTAGTTGTTGATAGATTTTTCAAAATAACCCTTTTTTGGTAACAAATAGCCCTTTCATTGCTAGTGAACGACAAATTGAATTCCATTATGCCAACATATTCCTTAGTGAGATGTCAAAGGCTATGGACCAAACTCACATGACAATTTCATTCCTCGAGTCATTATGTTGCGGATACATTATTAAGTCGCCATGGAAATACTATATGAAGGAAACATCCGAGTTATAACAATAGAGATTCATGACTAAGGAGGAAACCAAGGAAGTCGAAGATTCCACCAAAGAACAAGTTCTTCTTATGTCGTGTTGATACTATAATAAAATTAAATCATAGAATTAAACTTACATTAATAATATGATTTAATTTTTAAGTATTTTTATGTCTTTAAACATTTACTTTTATATATTGTTTGATTTAAAATGGGCTTGATAACAAGAAAACTAAACTCAAAAAATTAATTATAGTTCTTCAAATAATTAATTAGGGTATGTCTTAGTCTCAATGTGTGTGTGTATACGAACAGAATCAATTAATACTAGGAGTCAAATTTTTGTATTTACATCATTTAATAACTTTTTGAAAAATATAAAAATAATCAATCCAATTATTGAATTGAAAGTTGGAATAAAGTATATTAAGTTTATAAAATTTCATGCAAATCAAAAAAACTAATTGTTATTTCATTGCACTACTTTGTTTTGACTGATAATACGCTAATTAAAATAAAAATAAATACTCATTACTAGATAACATACCAACAAATGTCTAATTTATATGAAATTTGACACACAAGATACAAAAGATAATATCAAATTATTCAACATTGGATTGATCTTGTATTCTACAAAAAGTTATTAAGTGATGTAAGTATAAAAGTTTGACACCGCCTATTATAGACATACAAAAGTGTGCGTGTGTCTAAGTTATAATAAAACAACACTAACTTTTTTACTAGAGTAAATTTTATCAATCTAACCATTAAATTTAAAGTTCTAATAAAGTAGATCAAGTTTACAAAATTTCACACAATTAAAAAATTAATTGATAGTCCTTCACTCTAATTCATTTTAATGTATAATGTATTATTTAAAATATAAATAAAAAGCTTAAATAACTTTTTAGTCCCCATAATATACATCTCTCTCGGTTTTAGTTCCTAGAAAAAAATTTGTTGTTTTGGTCCCTATTAAACTCTTTTTCATTTTAGTCTATGATGTTACTATTTCAATCTTTATATAAAATTATAAACTTTTAATATAGGTCCCTCTTATTGAAGATTTTCTTTTAGTCCTATTATCTAGGAAACAATGAACCTGTTTTCTTAAGTCTGGTCACCTTAGAAAGCACATCCCTTAGTATAAGCTTTTCCTTATTTAGTTGGTTATTCACAACTGGATATTTCCAAGACTTTGCAAAAAGGTGTCCTTTGGGCCAATACAAGGGGAAACAAGGCCCTAAGGTCCTTAGATTGATTTAGAAAGGGACTATATTGAAAATGGAGTTTATTTAGATATATTCTTTTTAGAAAAGAACCCCCTTCCACTTGTAGGAGAATGTATATAAGTCCATGATTTTTATTTCATTCAAATTTTTTAAAGTTACCCAACCCCCTCCTTATGCAACAATTCATTGGATTTAGAACAAGTGTAATAACAAGTTAAAAGGCTACTATTCCAACCAATCAAACCCATGAAGATTTAACCAATATCATGCAAATAGTACCTACACATCTTGACATTCTTCCTTTGTTAACACATCAAGTTAGGTCTAATGTTCTAAATTGGGTAATAAGGGCCCAATTCATTATGCATTTGGGAACCAACAAGGCCCCAAATGGCTAGCACTAATGCTGGGTGAGGGCTATTTAAGGCCTAATTCACGAAGGGTCTACTTTGATTAATGTTCCATATGCTCAAACTAGAAGATCCTATACACTTGTTCATGCCACATGCACTAAAGAATCAAGAATATTCTTTTGTTAGAGAAACCCACATTATGTGGATTAAGCATTTTGCATTTAGAACAAAATAATAAAAATTGAAACACAAACTACATAAAGTAAAAAAAAATGTAAAATACAAAAATACACTAAAAAAAAGAAACGAATGAAAAAACTAAACAGCAAAATGTGTTGCAACATCATCATGATTATTAGTTTTGGTTCGAGCCAAATGCTTTTTTCTATTGTCTTCTTTTTTTCATGACTTGCCACTCAAAAATAGTCTACACCTAACAAAACACTATTGACAGCCACTACCTCTATGATTCACTATCTCACTCTTTTTCATGCATAAAGGATACCCATCTTCTCACACTTTCTTTTTATTTTCCTAAGCACTTACATGCATTGTCTTCATGTTCACACACACTCACTTGGTAAAACCAAACATTCCAACACACTATAAGCTTTCTCATTCTCACACATTCTCACTACCACAGTTTATACACATACACATTTACCCACATGCACACATAGGGATGCACACTCTTCACTTATGAAAAAAGAACCCACCTTTCTTAATCTCACTTTTCTCGCATACACAATAACCCTCATTGATTCTTTCAAAGTAACTTACACAAACAATTCTCTCAACTTTTGCTCACACGCAATGTCACTTTGTAGCACAGATCACAAACTGCAAAATACACACATTGCATAGATGCACGCCATAATCTCTCTTACTTCAAAAATGCACACTTCTTAATCAAAATGACAGGATCCAAGAAGGGGGGTGAATTGGATTGATAAAAATTTTAAGGTCCCTCACAGATTGTTCACAATATTTCAAAAACCAATTTAGAAGATTATTGACCTAATTGATCTTAATAGCAGGATGTGGTGGAAAGATTTACCCAAATGCAATTATAATGTAGCTTCTATATGATTAATGCATGAAACAGTGTTCAATGAGCAGCACAACAATCATATAACAATGAAATTAAAGAGAGAAGAAAAGAGAGAAAGTGAAACAAAGATTTTTATATACTGATTTGATCACCCCACTATGGTTTACATCTAGTTTTCCAATCAAATCAATTGAGATCCTACTAGTAATTCAATTGTTTTACAAACACACAACAAAGAAAACAAAAGAATTACACAAGAACAAACACTACACACAAGGTTCTTGAACCTATAAGAAACCTTGAGACTCTCTTGTAGTAACCACTACAAGAAATACTTGAGAAACACCTTCTCAAGGACACAAAAATTAGACACCACAAGAGCGTAAGGTTTGGTATCACTTGGAATTGTGATAGACGCACAAATTGAAGCACACTTATCTAGGTGATGATGACTCCCATTAATCTTGAATATGATTCCTTAATGAGCTCAATTTTTTATGTTGAATTATGAAAGGTTTAATCTATGAAATCACTCTTGAAAAACTCAATGAATCGCTCTCTCTTGAACGAAGAATTTTGGTGTTGACATGGACTAACACCCTTGAATGAACCAGAAATTTGTTATTTATAAACACAACTGATATAATCAATTATTTTGTTCATCCAAACACCTAGGTTTAAATCAAGAACAATATAATCAATTATTTTTACCTATAATCGATTACTATAGAAGCCCAGTATTTTCGAAGTATCATTTAATTGATTGTTTCATGCATGTAATCAATTAAAACAAAAGGCCCAACTTTCTTCAATTTGGAGCATGGGAAAATAATTGATTATTGCTAAGAATAATAAGTTATTTTGCACCTAATGTTTTTTTTTTCAAAAACAATATTAATTTAATCAATTATCTATCAATTGAATCAATTATTACAGAAACATTCTGAGTCCAATTTTTAACATTTTCAAAATCTCTTTTCACTTGTTATCTTGTTTAAGTTTTAATTGAGCTATGGGATCAAATCAAATACTGAGGCAATCAACCAAACAATTCAGGACGCAAGACGCAACATATATAAAGAACAATTACAACCTGCACTCATCAAGTGAGGCTCAAATCATCAAAACATCATTGGGAAAAGCATGGTCTTCATTTTGCTTTCACAACACTCACATAAGCACCGTATCCAACCAAGCACCACATGAAGTGAGTGTGGATGGGCTTGTGTTCACTGCTAGAGCTTGAGTTCACTGTTCTCATTTGTTTTTCTTTCTTTTGCTTAAATCATTTGTTTTCCCTCCTAATCATATTGTCTTGTTATATATGTGTGTGTGTGTGTGTGTGTGTGTGTGTGTGTGTGTGTGTGTGTGTGTGTGTGTATACATTATCCTACAACGCTTGTCATCTTCTTTTCTTCTATTTCTATTATTATTTATTTCAACATGTTTATATACTTTATAAAGTTGTATAATTAAAATGAAGTAGGGGGCAAAATGTGCCAAAAAAATAGTTGGGTAACAAAAAGTGTGAAAAAAGTTAGAGGCAAAATGTGCAGAAAAATGGCAAAATACGCAAAATTTTGAAAGTTAAGGGGACAAAAGTGCAATTTAATTCCCTTGTCATGTTAGTGCCACGTTGGCAGCCTTGAGCACTGTCACATCATCATTAGACTACCACATCATCAGTCCATGTCAGCACTACCCATCATGTTAGCACTTAATGTGCCATGTCAATGGTCAACTAATGAAGATAAACAATCAACTAACCTCAGGGCAAAATGTGTGAAATTTTAAAAGTTGGGGGACAAAATGTAAAAAGAAAAAATTGCATGGCAAAATTTGCAAAATTGTTAAGGGCAAAAATGTGCAATTAAGCCTAAAATTTAATTAAAACATACTTAATAGTGTAATTTTTTTTCCCACTATTATCTAATTACAAATGAGTTTAATAATTATGTACTGACAACGTAAAAAATTTTACAATGTCAATGAATCAGAAATCACTGTTAGTATGACTTTTAGACTAATTATTGTAAAGGTCAACAAACTTACTATACATGATAGTTTGTGATTGGATGACAGTGTAAAATTGCTTTACATTGACAACACATAGTCTATTTTCTCATTATAAATTCTCATATATAGTGACATTTTGTTTTTTATAATAATTATATTTTAAAAAAAATAATTTATATGCACTATTAGTATAATTTTTTTTACTACTATTAGCCAACATGGTAGACATGGCTTTTAAGGTGGTTATTGTTAAAATTAACATACTTTCCATATATGATAAGTTGTGATTGGATGATAATGTAAAAAATCTTCACACTATCAATGCATATATTATTTACTCTTTAAAAAACTACATTGGATGATTTCTAATTACTTGATAGTATAAAAATCTTTATAGGGTATAAAATTCAATAATTATTTTAAAAAAACCATATCTATAGGGTTAAAATTAAACTCTATTTATTACATAATTAAATAACTAGTTTAATTAATGACTCATCTGTTAAACTAATTTTATATTTAATTTGATCAAGTCATTTTTAATATATAAAAAAAGTTTGAACCTAGAACCCTTATGCATACTATTCAAACTCTCACGACTAAGTTGATCTTAATGAGTTAATAATAACAC
This sequence comes from Spatholobus suberectus, assembly GCA_004329165.1. Classification (NCBI taxonomy): domain Eukaryota; kingdom Viridiplantae; phylum Streptophyta; class Magnoliopsida; order Fabales; family Fabaceae; genus Spatholobus; species Spatholobus suberectus. Next base: position 33,826,168 of record CM014731.1, read on the forward strand.
AATGAATGGAGAATAGGCATGTTACTCACATAATAGATTCATATATAGGAATATTAGTTGGTTTACATGTATCATAGATTGTCAGGCTGATTATGCCAAGGACTTTGAAACTCAATTTTATTTTATCTTTGCTCGACATTGAAACTTAGTTTCTATATATTAAGTTTCTTAATTATAGGACAAAACTTAAATATAGTATTATAGGTATTGTTGGTATTATTTTTCAATTAGAATTAGAGCTTTACTTCGATAATCTACGTAATAAAAGATTCTATTAAATGTCAATGTGTATTATTAAGGTAAAACTCCAATTCTAATTAGAAAATAGCACCAATAGTACCTATAGTACTATATCTAAATTTTGTCCTTAATTATATCATTCATTATTCAAAACAGAACAAACGCCAATTTCTGGTTAAAAAAAATATAAAATTAAAATTTAAAAAAGTAATCAATAGGATGATCATTCGCAACATTATATATATATATATATATGAGCAGGATCGGTTCAAACTATGTGTAAGAGTTAGTCAAATTACACCTTCAATAACTTTTTGTATTATACAAATTTAACTAATCCAACTGTTGAATTTGATGATATTATCTTTATGATTATGTATATCAAATTTCATATCATTTGGACTTTTTTAAATATGTTATCTAATATTGAATATTTACATATATTTTAATATCATATTGTACGTTAAAATAAAGTGATTTAATGAACTATTAAATAATTTTAGAATTGTATGAAATTTTGTATACTTAATCTAATTAATAAGAACATCAAATTCAATGGTTGGATTAGTTAAATTTGCATTATACAAAAAGTTATTGAAGGTATAATTTGACTAACTCTTATACCTGGTGTCAACGGATCCTGTTCATATATATATATATATATATATATATATCATTCGCAACATTATTATGTGCACAAAAGGCCGAACCTATCCCTCCAGCATACATCGGTGGATTTCCTTCCAACATCTCTAAAGCATTCTTTTAAGAGAATTGTAATATATTCTTGCCAAAACTATCTTTTTATCTTTATAAATATATAAATTTTTGCTTTTAATTTTTTTGTATATATTTTTTTTTTGGTTTATGTTTTTATAATATCCAAACTTTTTATTTGGTTCTTCCTGTTAGTATTTATTATAAAAATGCATACATAGTTGGCGAAATCCCATCTAGCATTGCTGCGTGTCCATCTAGCATTGGAGTTTTGTCAATCAAGTAAGTGTTTTTATGATAGAGATTGATCATAAGAACAAAAAAATAAAAAGTTTGAACATTATAAAAATTATATATATAAAAAAAAAAACAAATTTATGCGAACTTGTTCTGGACCTCACCTAGTTTAGGTCCAATAAAACCCAATCAACTCACCTAAACATAGGCAAACAGCCTAACCCAACAAACTCAAGATGAGCAACCAGTACAAGGCTAGCATCCCCTAGCAATCGGGGATAATTCAAATGATTCCAACTATTTCGTTGGAAGATAATGACTATATATCATAACGATAATGATTTTATCTCAATTTATTTTATTGAAAGGAGGCTATAAAAGCCAATAAAGCTCCACATCCTAAATACATTTTCTACCCTAATCACATATACTTCTAACCTAAAGGACTTGAGTGTCATAGTCATTACAGGTAATATTTTCTTGTCCTCTCCTGAGTAGAATTCAATTCATTGGAACAGTACTATTGAGATGCCGCAACCTCTCTTAATCCAACTTAAAAGCTTATAAGAAGCACATATTGACTATCTTAAGTCAATAAATAAAAGCGAAAATTAATATATTTAAAGAGGCGATAAATATATTTAAATCTATATTGTTAATTAAGTTTCACTATTCAAAAGGTTTTATATGAGACTTATTTAATAAGAAAGTTACATAATTTAATAGATCACAACTAAATTTTATTCAATAATAAAAAATAGACTTAAATATGTTTTTAGTCCCTCAAATTTAGGGTAAATATGTTTTTTGTCCTCCAAATTTAAAATTAATCTTTTTAATCCTTGTAATTTTAAAAAAAACTTGTTTTAGTCCCTCGGAACCATCTGTAGCATTATTGAGAGAGGCAGATTAAGTTAATTGTGTAACATTAATTGAGTTTGGTGTAATGTTTTCACTAACAAGATACTAGTAGGTGAGTTTTGTGTGCCAGATTCAGTAGTAGGTGAGTTTTGTGTGGTATATTCACTAACAATATTTGAGCAGATGAATTAAAACTTTTTTTTTTCAAATTATAAGGACTAAAAAGATTAATTTTAAATTTAAAAGACCAAAAATAAACTTATCCTAAACTTAAAAAACTAAAAACACATTTAAGCCTAAAGAAAAATGTGTACTTATCAAACTAGATGAGATGATCTTTCATCCTATTTTATTCCATCATGTCTCTGCTACGGCATTTATTTTTTCAATTTTGGATTAATCTGTCACTGTACTTTTACTAATGCCGCTGCACTTTCACTCATAGGTCACTACTACACTGAATGCACCCTTTAGCACCTGAGCGTATTTTTTCCATCAGACTTTGATTCAACTTTTCTTGTTTTTTCTCTTTCTCTTCAATCTTCACTATCATTATCTCTTCTTTTCTTTTCTACCATGACCCACAACACATGGGATCCCATTGTGCCCTAAGCTGCACATCATCTGCATACTCTTTGATACACACCCAATTCATCGAATCGCCCAACATTCAATCAGAAACCATAATTGACACGTGGACGGTGATAGAAGCATGTGTCTTAGAGGACTAGGTGTCATTGGCGGTTCACAATCTTTACCTTGAAATGACGAGAAAGATGTGGCGTCTTGCATAGAAATCCTTACCATTCCTCAAAGAGTGCAAAGTGCAATATTAAACTTGGTGGCCATTTTACAAAAGTAAGCGTGCAGAAGCAAATAAATAATAACACAGGACTTGGAAAAGCAAAAGGGGAAAATCATTGAATATTCTTATTGCCCAAAACATCATTTTTAGGAATTTTAAAATTGTCTATGAGAGATTCGCTAACTATTTTAGGTTTTTTATTATCGAAATATTAAAAAGTTTAAATAAAGTTGTTTTCTAAATAAAATTTAGTCAAATTTAAATACCTCTTTAGTCTTTAGTCTCATCAAATTCACCATAATTTCTTATTAACCCCTTGGGATAGTAATATTAGATTTCTATCGTTTATTTAAGAAGAAAATGAAAAGAAAAAAGAAAGTTATTTAAGACGTATTAGAAAAATATATTTTCTCTAAATTAAAATGAAAGGCAAGGAAAATGTTCTTTTTTTAATTTTTTTTTGTTTTAACTTTTAAAAAGTTTATAATATATTTTTTAAAAACTAATAAATATATTTATATTGAGAAAAAATTAGATTAAAAAATTACACCTTCTAATTAATATAAAAATATTTTTCATATAATTTATTTATTTATTTTCACTTTTTTTCACTCATCTAAATAAGCAAAGAAACTTTGTTTCTACTTTTTTCTAATTTCTATTTTTACAAACAACACATCTTTTTTATTTTATTTTTCTTTTTTATTTTTTTCCTTTCTATTTTTTATTTTTATTTCACTTCTAATTCAAATAAAGTATAAAACATGGGACGTTTACTATAAAATGAAACAATGTTGTTTTAGTTATATTATTTACATATTATTAATTTTTTTATTTCTATTTATCATATCAATTATTTTTTTATACTTTTTTTATCTCACTCTTTGTTGTATGATTTTTTAATAAAATTTATGTAAAGATATAATTTTTTTATTTTATACATTAGTAACTGAATATTTCACTTTAATACCTTTGCCGACAATAAATGCTTCTAAGTTTCTTTTGTTCTTGCCCCATGTCATTTAAGAAACTCTCAGGCTCCTTCACTTGGCTCCTAAATTAAACTTTTAACACAATCATTATCAATATACTATAAAAGACAATAACAAAGTATTGCTAATATCCGAAAAAAAAAAAGTATTGCTAAAAAAAAAAAAGAGACAATAAAGAGTAGCTAATTAATTCCGTAATACAGGTTAAGTTAATACTACAATTTAAATAGAAAATAGAAATGATCATGTTACGCTCAATATAAATATAAAAAAAAAGTTTAATAATTATGTACTAATAATATAAAATAATTTATATTGTCATTTAATTACAAATTATAAATTTGTTAATTTTTATAATAAATATTTTAAAATCTATATTAATAATAATTTTTAATTAAATAACAGTGTAAAATTTTTCATGTTATATAATCATTAAATTCATAAAAAAATCTGTAAACGGTGCATGATTTGTTGCAATAAGTTGAGATTGCATGAGTGGTAGTGTAGAATGGCATCATAGCCGTTGAATTCCCATAGTGATAGCGTGAGACACTCTTACAACTTACACTCACAGTCAACACTGTGTCAGCTTTCCCAGAAAAGAGAGCCTCTTTCTTTGAACTTCTCACTACCCCCACACTACTACAACCTTTCCCTCTCTCTCTCTCTCTCTTTCTGCTTTGCTAGTTCATGGCGTTTCTGAAGCCTTTCTCTCTCCACATTTCCATGTCCTTGTTCTTCTTCTTCCTCTTCTTTTGCTTCTGCAAAGCCAGTACCACCACAAAGTCATTGCCCCCTTCACCATCCACTTCCTCTGATGTTGAACTTCTCTTGGGAAAAATCAAAGCTTCTCTGCAAGGTAACACTGACAACCTTGTTTTGTCTTCATGGAACTCCTCTATCCCACTTTGCCAGTGGAGAGGCCTCAAATGGGTGTTCTCCAATGGCACTCCTCTCTCATGCACTGACTTGTCCTCACCACAATGGACCAATCTTTCACTCCACAAGGACCCTTCTCTTCACTTGCTTTCTCTTCAGCTCCCATCTGCCAACCTCTCTGGTTCACTCCCCAGCGAGCTTGGGGAGTTCCCTATGCTTCAAAGTCTCTACCTTAACATAAATTCATTGAAGGGAACCATCCCTCTTGAGCTTGGCTATGGCACATCCCTCTCTGACATTGATTTGGGTGACAATATGCTAAGTGGGGTTCTCCCCCCATCCATTTGGATCTTGTGTGACAGGCTTGTTTCCCTTAGGCTCCATGGTAATTCACTATCTGGGTCTGTTTCTGAGCCAGCATTGCCTAACTCATCTTGCAAGAATTTGCAGTTGCTTGATTTGGGTGGCAACAAGTTTTCTGGGAGTTTCCCGGAGTTCATCACAAAGTTTGGTGGGCTAAAGCAGCTTGACTTGGGGAACAATATGTTCACGGGTACAATTCCTCAAAGCCTAGTTGGGTTAAGGCTTGAAAAATTGAATCTTTCCCACAATAATTTTAGTGGGGTGTTGCCCTTCTTTGGAGAATCCAAGTTCGGTGTGGATGCTTTTGAAGGGAATAGCCCTGGCCTGTGTGGACCACCTTTGGCAAGCTGTGCTAGGACCTCTACACTGAGTTCTGGTGCAGTTGCTGGCATTGTTATTAGTTTGATGACAGGAGCTGTGGTTTTGGCTTCTTTGCTGATTGGGTATACGCAGAACAAGAAGAGGAAGGGGAGTGGAGAGAGTGAGGATGAGTTGAATGATGAGGAGGAAGATGAAGAGAATGGTGGCAATGCTATTGGTGGAGCTGGTGAGGGGAAGCTCATGTTGTTCCCTGGAGGTGAGAGTTTGACATTGGATGATGTGTTGAATGCAACTGGGCAAGTTTTGGAGAAGACTTGTTATGGGACAGCTTATAAGGCAAAGCTTGCTCATGGAGGCTCCATTGCTTTGAGGTTGTTGAGAGAAGGTAGCTGCAAAGATAGGCCTTCATGCTTGTCAGTTATAAAGCAATTGGGAAAAATTAGCCACGAGAATTTGATTCCTTTGAGAGCTTTCTATCAGGGGAAGAGAGGGGAGAAGCTCCTTATTTATGACTTCCTGCCTTTCAGAACACTTCATGATCTTTTACATGGTTTGTTCAATGCATAACCATCCACTAATGCAATTCCTTATATTGGTTTGATATATCAATCATACACTTGCACAATGGCAATTCAAATTGCACTGCCACTACACTTTCATTTAAACCATTAAAATCTGTCATCATACATTCATAATCAACACTTTTTTAAATGTCTAACTCTTTTTGTAGCGTGTTAGTGTCTAATTTTATTGAGATTTCTCCAAACTAGAATCATGATAGAATCAAGATGCTGATGAATTTTAATACTAAAGAGAAAAGAATTATACTTGCTGTTTAGATCTCTGAAAAATCATGATATCTAATATAAGAAACTTTAGGAAATGGGGCTGTCCCCTTTGTGGAGCATCCTCTGCTTGTCATTCTTGATCTTCCCTTTACAGAAAACCGATGATCCAAAAACAATAACTATGTAATAGCAAGAACTTGCAACCTTTGTAATATTTGTGATCATTTATGAATATTTATGGGGCCTAGGAATAGAGTCACCATTATGTCACAACTGGAGGGTATCCTTGTATAATGTGTTAAATTTTCTTGGAGATCAGACTGAACTTAAATGAAAATTTGAACTAGTGAACTTAAATAGTTGTTTGGCTTTAGTGAATCGAACAGTTCCACTGCTGCTTGGCATTGACCATTATGTTGTGATTTTAATTTTCCACAGAACCTAAAGCTGGAAAACCAGTGCTGAACTGGGCTAGGCGACACAAGATTGCGTTGGGTATAGCAAGAGGGCTAGCTTATCTTCATACAATACCTGAAGCTCCTGTAACTCATGCAAATGTAAGATCCAAGAATGTGCTTGTGGATGACTTCTTTGCAGCCAGGCTCACTGATTACGGCCTCTACAAGCTGATGATTCCTTCCATAGCCGATGAAATGGTGGCGCTTGCCAAGACCGACGGCTACAAGGCTCCCGAGCTTCAAAGAATGAAGAAGTGTAACTCCAGGACTGATGTTTATGCATTTGGTATATTGCTGCTTGAAATCTTGATTGGGAAGAAGCCTGGGAAGCATGGAAGAAGTGGTGAGTATGTAGATTTGCCTTCAATGGTGAAAGTGGCAGTTTTGGAGGAGACAACAATGGAAGTGTTTGATGTGGAACTTTTGAAAGGGATAAGAAGTCCAATGGAAGATGGGTTGGTGCAGGCACTGAAGCTGGCAATGGGGTGCTGTGCACCAGTGGCATCTGTTAGGCCAAGCATGGATGAAGTTGTGAGGCAGTTGGAGGAGAATAGACCAAGGAATAGGTCTGCATTATACAGCCCTACAGAAACAAGAAGTGGAAGTGTTACCCCATTTTGAACTTTGAATTCAACTTGCTTAATCAAGCTATTGATTTTTACTTACGACTTACGTTGTGTTTCCTTTTTCTCATCTGAATGTGAGGGTAGTTTATGATGGTCTAGAGAATGTTGTAATTTGTTTTTACTCCTATAACTCTTTGCATTAGGTAGTCCCTATTGTTTTTGAAATCAAATATAGTCACTTACACAATTATGCAAAATCGTGCTTCTAGAAATTATGTGCAGTGCTTCAACCAACTTCACTACTATGAAGTATGAATGGTTAGGAAAAGCCTTGGGCTAAATATGATGCTATGTTATTGGCATGGAGAATTATAACGATGATATTAAACGTAGACGAGGTACTAATGAAATAATTGATTAATCCCTTTTAAAGAGTTTAGTCTTTGTACGATTTTGGTTCAACAATTTTCACTCAGGATTCCCGTATTAACTATTTTAATTATAAGCTCTTTTTTCGTTTTTGGTCCATAAGTACAAGTCACTTGAAATACAAAACAACTTAAGAGATAGTTGTGGACTGAGGAGTGCTTTATTTTTGGGTCGAAGAAACATTTCATTAAGTGGCTCAAAAACTAGCCCGAAGGCATAAGAGAAATAAGGCCCAAGTTTAGCCCAATCAATAGAGTCATACCCGCTGGAGGTTTTTCAAAAGGAATTGCTAAATACACCTCTCTTAATTAATTAACGAATTCAAATTTGTATGTTTGATTATTTTTTTTCTAAAAATATTCTTTCCAACGTATTTTTGTCAAAAAATAAATGTTTTAGAAATTAGTTTTGGGAAGCGTTTGATACATTCTAAAAACTAAGGCCTCATTTAAAATGCAAAATTGAAAATAAAATGTGTTTGGATAAAATGGTTGTAAGTTAGTTTTTTAACTAATTTTAAAACACTTTTACGTTAGTTTTTTCTTTTTTGGTAAGTGGACCCAAAAAACACAACCAAAACAACAACAATCAAACTCTAAGGAACATAGTTCGTGCTACATCTGCAACAAATAGGTCAACAATCCTATGTGGAGGATGTTGAAGGACAACGATGCTTGATCATGAACTCCCTTCCTAGCCAAATAATCAGCACACTAATTAGCTTCTCTCAGGTTGTGTTGAACAATAACTCTCCAATTAAGAGTAAGCACATCACGGATGGCTTGAAGAATAGCACAATATCTATGAAGCTCAGATGTGTTGCCCAATATTAAATTGACAGCTATTTGAGAATCAAAAAGGCAAGTAACATCTTTATAGTCATAATGCCAAGCTAATTGCAAATCGTGCCGAATTGCAAGGAGCTCAGCATGAATATTAGTGGACAAACCATGAGAACCATAGAATCCAAGTAGCCAAGCACCATCATTGTTTCTAATAAGATCACCAAACCCAATGGGGCTGAGGTTTCCAAGACAACTTCCATCCATGTTCAAGATAATAGTAGTAGCATAATTTTGTCTCCTACAAACCCACCTATCCTGAGTAGTCCTATGTGAAGACCTTACAAAACAAACACGTAGGGTCTTGTCAAAGTTATGAATAAGAGAAGTAGCATGCTGCATTGAATAAGATTTTGCAGCAAAACAATCCCTACAAGTACTTTTCCATTTTGAATCTTTCTAATACCTTATTGATATATCCTTTTTGAGACAAAAGCAACAATCCTTATGATCTATCGTGAAATCTTTCTATTCCTATCACACAGGATGCCTCACCCATATATTTCATTTCAAAGTTATTAGAGAGAAACTTCTTTACATCATGTAACATAGCAACATCATTAGTAACAAGCAAAATATCATTAACATATAGTACTAAAATTACAAATCTACTCCCATTGACCTTTATGTAAATACACTGATTAACGGTGTTCTCTACAAAACCATACATTGTAATAGTATCATTGAACTTAAGATACCATTGCTTGGAAGCTTGTTTTAGTCCATATATTGAATTTTTCAATGTACATACCAGATTTTCTTTTCTTGTAGAAACAAACCCTTTAGGTTGGTCCATATAAACCTCTTCCTCTAAGTCACCATTTAGAAAGGCAATCTTTACATCCATTTGGTGAAGCATTAAATCATAATGAGTCACCAAAGCCAATACAATCCTTAAAGAGTCCTTTTTGGAAATAGGAGAAAAGGTCTCTTTGTAGTCAATGTCATCCTTTTGAGTAAAACCTTTGGCGACGAGTTTAGCTTTATATCTCTCAATATTGCCTTTCAAGTCACGTTTGGTCTTAAAGACCCATTTACAACCTACTGGTTTTGAACCTTTAGGCAACTTAACTAGATCCCATACTTTATTGTGATCCATTGATCCATTGTGATTTATTGATTTCAACTCAGTGCAGGGGTAGCACTTTTTACGATCATGTCATCAACATATACCTCCAGGTTCCGCCCTATCTGTGCTTCAAACACCTTATTCATCATTCTCTGATATGTGACCCTGGCATTCTTCAATCTGAAGGACATCACCTTATAGCAATAATTGGCCTTCTTCGTCATAAAGGTCATTTTCTCTTGATCACCTGGATAAAGAGGGATCTGGTTATATCCGGAGTAAGCATCCATGAATAACAAGTAAGGAAATTCGGATGAACCATCAACAAGCTTGTCAATGTCAGGTAGGAGGTATGAATCCTTTGGGCAGTGCTTGTTCAGGTTAGTGTAATTCACACACATTCTCCATTTCCCATTTTGTTTCTACACAAGCACTACATTGGCCAACCATGTGGTATACTTCACTTCTTAGATGAACCCTGCTTTCAACAACTCCTCTACCTGTCTGTCGATCTCTTGTAAGCGCTTAAGGGCCATCTTTCTCCTTCTTTGACACACCGATTTCATAGAGGGATCCACCTTTAACCGATGACAAAAAAGATTGGGATCTATTCTTAGCATATCTGCTGGCTTCTATGCGAACAAGTCGAGGTTATTCTTCAGAAGTGTCGACATTTCTTCCATCATTTTTCATTAAGGTCGACTCTAATTTTCATGACCTGATGTTCCTCTATCCCAATCTGAACCGAGATGCATTCTCCATCTAGTTTTGGACGGGGTATCCAGGTGTCTCTCTTTATCTCATCTCGACAATCTAATTCTGTCAAGAGTACCTCGCCCTCTTCGAGGTTGAGCCTGTAATCTATGTCGGGGTTACAGTCGACCTTTAGTGACTTCTTGTAGCATTCTCTTGCTTTTATTTGTTCACCCTGAAGGGTGACTACCTTTATGTCGTCGCCTACGAATTTCATGGCCAAATACGAGATCGAGATAGCAGCTCCTAGTGCATTCAACATTGGTCTGCCTAGTATCATGTTGTAAAATGATTTGGCATCTACGACTATAAACCGTGTGGCTACAGTTTTTGTATGAGGTGGCTTCCTAAACGTTACATGGAGTTTTATGTACCCTATCGGCATTATGTGATGCTCGGAGAATCCTATCAGATCTTTGTTGTACAGCATCAACTTAGACTTCGAGATCTTCAACTTTTGAAATAGCTCATAGAACATAACATCAACCGAGCTACCAATGTCAACTAGTAACCTGTGAACCTCCTTGTTTGCCATTAATACGTTTACCATGAGAGGGTCGTCATGATTGGGCATTTCGTCGGCATAGTCCGTGTCGTCAAACACCAAAGGTGGTGCTCTTTTCTTTATGGGGCTGTTATCAGCACAAGCCTCGGAAGAAGTTGTCATCACTTCTCTAGCATGTCTCTTTCTAGCGTTATTCGATGGACCTCCTCCTGAGAATCCATCCGCGATGACGTATATGATCTCGTGGCTTCTTGCGGGTGAGTGTGCAGGGGATCTTGTGGGTTGCCGAGATGACGACCGTCTAGGAGATTGACCACATATAGCTTGTACCTCGACATCATCCCGCGATGGTCAAGCTAGTGAGTGGCCTCTCGCCAGGCTATGTCGGCATGGTGATCTTTCTCTCTGAGGTGGAGAGTGCTCCCGCTTTGGGCTCCTCGATCTCTCTCTTCTTGGCTAGTAAGGGACATCGCCTTCTATCGCTTCAACCCCCGCTTCGCTTCACAAAGCGGTCCAGTCTCCTTCGTTTGATCAACACTTCAATAGAATCTTTCAACTAATAGCATTCATTAGTGTCATGCCCTGTTGCCCTGTAATATCGGTAGTATTTGGACTGATCCTGGCTTCCCTGTTCTTTATTGGCTTCGGGTGTTTTATCCCCTCTTCCAAAAACTCCACATTGTATACCTCGTTCAAGATTCTCGCTCTAGAGGCATTCAGCAGCGTATACTCTTCAAACCTCGGGCCTCCTCTTTTGTATAAACCCTAGTCATCATGACGCGGTGGTTTGTCAATCTTTGCCTGCGTGTTCTTCTTCTGTGACACATGTCGGTCGTTTTCATCTGGCTAGCCTCTAGTACATTCTCGTAATTAATATACTTCTCCGCTTTCTGCAAAAAATCCTCTATAGAGTTCAGAGGTGTTTTGACAATCAACATGAAGAAAAGTGAGCCTGGTCTCACCTTGTCCTTCACCAGCATCAAAACTACTTCGGACTGTAGATTCTCAGTAGCCCTCGCCTCTTTGTTGAATCTGCTGATATAGTCCCTCAACGGTTTGTCCGTGCCCTGGCAGGATTCTCCTTAGATCGACCTTAGTCTTTGGTCTGGCCTTGCTAGTCGCAAAGGCAGTCTTAAATTTCTCCCTTAATGTCGTCCAAGAATCTATGGACCTCAGTTCCAGAGATTGGAACCACTTCAACGCCATTCCCTTCAACGAGAGAGGGAATGCCTTACATGTTAGTAAGGTTGACGCTCCTCTATATGACATCGCTAATTCAAACACTGAGAGGTGGTCGTTTGGATCAGAAGATCCATCATATAGTTCAAGAGAAGGCAATGGCTGTAGTTACTTTGGGACTTGTAATTTCAAGATCCTCAGCGAAAAGGGAAGATTGAACGAATTAGTTTGTCTTCCTTGTCCAACTTCGTCGCCATGTGCACATCGTGCATCTTCGGCACAGGCTTCAGGGCCGATGCAGTAGTCCTCTCAGTGTGGTCGTAAGTGTTCTCCATAAACTTCTTGCTATCTTCTCTCGCTCGGAGTTCAGTAATGATCTTCTCCTACTCCTTTAGAGCATCTCTCTACTACTAGCAACAATGCAGCGAGGTCTGCCATATTAACTGAGAGTGTCGGAACATCGTGTGGGTAGGGAGCCGCCTTCAGGAATGGCGGAAGCAGCTTCGCCATCCTCAGGCAACGGTGGTGGAAGCTTTGGTGGCGAAGGTGCCATAGTGGACTTGCGATTTCTTGTGCTGACCATCACGTTCTTCAGAGAATGAAGAAAAAAAATGAAGAGAAGAGAATCAGGAGCGATCTTCCCACAGACGGCGACAATGTTGTGTGGTGAACACAAGAATGCGTCTCCGATGAGTTCCCACGGTGGTTGCTGGCGTCTTCGGTGGTGGCACCTGTAAGGATTCTGATGCTTAAGTCAGTATGGGTTTGAGTATAAGAGAGTATTAGAGAGAGCATGCATACCTGATGAGTGTGAAGTCCTTTATATAAGGTGTTTTGGAAGGAAATTCTGTTAGAGCTGGGTGCTATGTGGCAGCATGCGTTTAGGTGCACAACTACACGTGTTCCTTGCCGCTAGGTGCATTCGGTGTCGTGCTAGGGTGGAAGTAGAGTTGATCCAGGATAGCAGGGAAACATGAACCAGGATACCCAGGAATGTTAAAACCAAAATAGGTGGCGTGGGGGCCGACTTAGAGCCATAGATCCGAGTAACCTCCAAAACAACATACATTCAAAAACATATCATAATCAACAATGATAAATATTAACAACATAGGAAGAACTTAAAAAATTGCTGGCAATTACTATGGTTCTCCTGCATTTTGTCTATTTGACTACATAGGAATGAAATTATCTTCAAGAATAATACAATTGATTGGAACCAAGTAGTGGAACTAATCAAGGTTACAGGCTGGAGTTGGATCAAGGAAAAATTTCAAGTGCTTCTTTATCTTTTATGGGGTGGTATTTAAACGAAATGAGTAGTGTTTTTACCTCTGTCTTGGAGCAGTCAAAGAGTTTAGGAACTATCTTAAAGGCAACAATGCCGCACTAAATACTAATGCTAAGAATAAACATAAGTTTGCCAAATAGAAAGGTCATGTCCATCTAAGAACCTAAAAACTTGCTTCTAACAAATACAAAATCCAATTTGACACCTGTAGTGATTGTGCAGTACAAGGATAATAAAAAAAAAGTAGAAAGAAATTAGTAATAAAGGATTTCACATCCTATCAACTTTGCTTGAGGTAACATCTAAAGGAATATATATATATATATAGGGGCAGGATCCGTTGACACTGGGTGTAAGAGTTAGTCAAATTACACCTTTAATAACTTTTTGTATAATGCAAATTTAACCAATTCAACATGTGGATTTGATGTTCTTATTAATTAGATTAAGTATACAAAATTTCATACAATTCTAAAATTATTTAATAGTTCATTAAATCACTTTATTTTAACGTATAATATGATACTAAAATATATGTAAATATTCAATATTAGATAACATATTTAGAAAAGTCCAAATGATGTGAAATTTGATATACATAATCAAAAGGTAATATCATCAAATTCAACGGTTGGATTGATTAAATTTGTATCATACAAAAAGTTATTGAAGATGTAATTTGACTAACTCTTACACCTGGTGTTAACGGATCCTGCCCCTATATATATATATATGTTGGCAAAAAGCATAATGAAGGAGAATCCATCAAATTAAGGATGCAACACAAAGCCATTTACAAATTAAAACATCAGCATTGAAAAGGTAATATGTACTTTTAGGCATAAAACCATAACCAACCTAAACACAACCCTTTCTAATGTTAAAAAAAGATCAAAATATAGTATTATAATCCACAATTAGCAAAACGGTATGGAAATTGTAACTAATCTTTTGGCGTGGATATAATTCAGTTACCAAAATAAAATTTTATTAAAATAAAGTTGATCAGGTGCTCTTACCTCGTGCCAATTTGTGCCCCTTCTCTACCAGAAAGTGATGAACCACAATAGATTGCCTATAAAGACCCACCAAAAAAGCTAAGAAAATAGAGCAACACTTCAGCACTCAATTTGCAATCTTATTTTCAAAAATAAATATAAATATATAAAAAAAAATCAAAACACATACCAAAGTGATAAGGAGACAAAGTGACAAGGAGAACAATTCTAGGAGCTGGAAGATGTGAAGAAAATCCTTTATTGTCCTGTTTATATAGCCAACTATGTGCCTAATATTGTTATATATATAAATAGGGTACTGAAGGACTTTCTTCACATCTTACAACTCATAGAGTTGTTCTTCTTGTCTCCTTGTTACTTTGGCATGTGTTTTATTTTTTATACATATATAATTTTATTTTTTTTATAATAAGATTGCAATTTGAGTGTTGAAGTGTTGTTCTTTTTTCTTAGCTTTTTGGTGGGTCTTTATAGGCAATCTGTTGTGGTATCCCTTCTTAGTAGAGAAGAGACACAAGGTAAAAGCACTTAATCAACTTTGTTTTTATAAAATTTTATTTTGATTACTGAATTTTATCCACACCAAAACATAAGTTACAACTCCCATACCGTTTTGTTGATTGTGGAGGCTGGAATACAGTGGATTGTAATACTATATTTTGATTTTTTTTAATTTTAAAAAGGGTTGTCATTGTATAGGTTGGTTATGGTTGGCAAATACTATTATATATGACTGAAAGCTCAAATTGCAAAGGGATAAAAAAGAACACCTTCCAGTTAACTTGGCAGGGCCCACTAACCCTAGGAACAGATTGACCCCATTAAGCCTGCATTGGAGACAAAATCACTTTGTATATCACCCAGTACCAAATGATAGTGTACCAAATTGATCATATAAGGAACCAAATATTAGTAAATCACTCTAAAGTCTGAACAGTAAATCACTCATTATTAAAATAATTAAAAAAATACAACCCATACCAAAGTAACAATGAAAGCAAGATAAACAGTTCAAAAGGTGAAAAATGTGAGGAAGGTCTTTCACTACCCCATTTATAAAGTCAATCATGTGCCTAAAATTGTTATTTGTTATTTGAAATTTAATAAGTTTGGAAAAGTTAAGAAATATTGAACCAATAGAACATTTGACATTTGGAAAATTTAATCTATTTGAAGCAATAGAGACAAAAACCCATAGATAAAATTGCCATAGTTGTGGAGATAAAAATTGAGGAAGATAAATATTTAGGATTTGTTTCAATCTTGGCAGAAAAGTTTGATAAATAAGAAGAATAGGAATATAGCAAATTGTTTTGATTTTGCGAAGGGAAGAGAAGGAGTGTACAGATCGAAATAGAGGATAAGAAAAGTTGTTCTGATTTTGTGAAGAGTCGAACTGGAGCGTACAAATCGAAATATACGATAAGAGAAGTTTTTGGCAAAATCCAAGAGATACTGTTGAGAGTGAGCCGCATAACAGGAGTGTTAAATAAGAAGTAACCAGTGAGCGAGTTGAGAGAGTGAGGACTTGTGATGACAAATAGAGGCTAATAATTAATAATAAATAGAGGTTAATAATTAATAAATAGGGTTTGATTAAGTTAAATAATTTCTTCTAATAAATTTAAATTTTATTTAGGATTATACAAAAATTTATTTTCAAAATTAAAAAAATAAATTTGATTCGGTAATAAATAAAAGTAAAAATATAAAAAATATTTATTTTATTTTAAATATAATTTGATTTCTTAAGATTGGATAAAAAAATATTTCCTTTACTTTTAATTTGAATCAGATTTCTTAAGATAGGTAAAAAAGAAGTCAAAAGATTTATTTCCCTTGTCTTGAATTTTCTTTTTTCCTCTGAGATAAGGTTTTGTTATTGTCATTGTATCTTGAATTTGATTTTTTTTCAAAATAATATGAAACAAAAAAGGTCAAAAGAAAAAAAATTCGTCCTTTGTTTTAAATTTGTTTTCTTTATGGTTTAGTAACAAAATTAAAGATAACACAAAGATATATTTTGTTTATTAGTTTCCAGTTATTAGAATTATGTTGTAATCTCCTATTAATGGGTGGTGAGGATGAGTTCTTTGGACGGTGAGGTGCGCATTGGATCACTCGGTTCCGTTGAGGACTTATAAAATCCATTCCAATCATCTGTAGCGTTATTTCCATTCTTCGTGTAAGCTTCTAAATGATGGACGATAGGATCAGTAGTTTGCCAGACGCAGTTCCCTATCACGTCCTCTCTTTTCTTCCAACCAAAGTAGCTATTGCCACAAGCCTTCTCTGCAAGCGCTGGAACCATCTCTGGCGCTCAGTTCCTGTTGTCGACTTTGACGATGACAACTACCACACTAACACTGAAACCTATTTCCGCTTTGTTCGGTCGGTGTATGCGTTTATCCTCTCGCGTGATATGGACCAACCGCTCCAAAGATTCTGTCTCAGTTCTTCTTATTTGTGTGATCCTGTCAACGTAAAGACATGGCTTGTCGCTGCAACGCAATGCAGAGTTGAACATCTCGATTTCGACTTCAGTCTGGATTGCATATTCGACCTGCCCACTGCTGGACTTACATGCAAAACCCTTGTCGTGTTCAAACTGTCGAATGTTCGTCTGTCGTCGCTTAAATCTTGCTCAGTTGATCTCCGCCGGCTCAAAATCCTGCATTTGAACAGTGTTACTTTTTCAGAAGATAGAGATCTTGCGGAGCTTCTTTCTGGGAGTCCTAATCTTGAAGACTTGGAAGTCAGTGATTTGTATTTTGAAAGTTACGTAGTTGGAACAAAGTTTACAAGATTGGCAAAGTTAGTCAGAGCCCATATCTTTACGCCTGAGTTTCCATTGCAAGTTGTCAATAATGTCGAGTTTTTGCGCATAAATTGGGTACTGAGTGTGAGATTTTGTTTGTTATTACTTTCCATTTTTAAGTTAAAGAAGGAATTTATGATGTTTTGCCAATGTGTTGTAACTCTTGCAGATGGATCACCGATGCTTGATTCCTGAGTTTCGAAATTTAACCCGCCTTAAATTCGGCTCTTATGTTAAGGGGCTTTTGGTGTTAGATTTGATCAAGCGTTGCCCAAAGCTTCAAATTCTTGTCATTTATAAGGTTTGCTCAGTTAAGTCTTTAAGGATAATTTTTGCTTCTATTTTTTTAACTTTTCTTCACTTTTGTATTTATTTTTTGTCAGGAGAAACTTGAATTATTTGCTGAAAGCGATGAAGGATACCCACAATCTGTTCCTAAATGCATTTCATTACATCTTAAAACATGCATTCTTAAAATTATGAAGGCTCAAAACGTGAGTTTCAATTTGTTAGATATGTTATGCAAAATGCAAGACATTTACAGAACATGACAATCAGCAGCAACTATAGTACCAAGAAGGGGCAAAAGCTCGAAATGTTACCAAATTTATCTTTGTGCACAAGGTGCTCTCCAACTTGTCAACTTTCATTTGAATAGTTAAGATTTGAACAGTTGCAAATAGTATATTGATGTTTGTCTTTTCATTAGTAACTACAGGGTATTGATTTGTTTAGTTATCAAATAAACTTAACTTTTCTTCACCGATGAGTATTTATAATTAGTTGAGTCACATTCTGTGCATTGTCTGGAACATTTTGTTAAAGAGAAATGTTAGCAGCATACCCTCTAACATATCTTTTTAAACACACTTTATTATTAGCTGAAATTTATTAAAAATAACAAATTTTGGTAAGCTTCACTCTACATTGAATGAGTTTTTCTCCTGGTTTTTACACTTTTTAATAAATTTTAACCAACAGTAAAGCATGTATTATAAAAATATGTTAAAGAATGTGTTTCTAGTACTCTTCTGTATTAAATTATGATCTTATGAAAACCACCCAGGATTAGGGTAAATTATAAATTAGTGTTTGTAATATTATCCCATGCAACAAATTGAAAATAGAAAATATTTTTGTGAGAGAAAACTGATGCAGTCATGCTGATCAAGACGGAATGAAAACTTTTTGTACTTGTCATAAAATACATTTTTGTAAAATTTTTCAGTTAATTTAATTTTGATATATATCTATATGTATTAACAAATTAAATAAATAAATAGGAGTTTAATTTTGATATATTGTTAGCATAAAGATTGTTAATTTTAATCAATTAAATGACATCTAAATACAACTTTTAAAGTAATTATTACAAAAAGTAAATGATATCATAATTTAAAATTGGTTGACAATGAATAAAATATTGACACGGTTAATGTATTTCAATTAAACTTAATAATTAATTAATTAATTATGATTTTGATGAATATATAACTAATATTTTAGTCTGTGTATTGCGCATGATAAATATTTAATAAATAAAATTTATAATTTTTAAATATATAAATTATATTGTAATTAAAATTTATAATAAATAATTCATTTTTAAATATATAAATTATATTTTAGATTTATAATGAATAATTTAAATTGTAATATAAGACTATTTTTGAATTAAAACGGATAGATGATTATAGTTTGAGACAGTTGGGAGATTAGGAAACAAAAAAAAAAGGTTAAAAAAATTCTTCGTTTATTTTGATTTTAATTTTAAATAACAAATTGTTTAATGGATATACACAGGCAGACACTCAACTGTCAACTAAATAAAAATTAGTTTTGATATGATTTTTAGGGTAATTATTGTGGGGTGGGATTGGATGACAGTAAATATCCTTTTTTCTCATAAAGATTTTAAAAAGATTTTCTTTGAGTTCTATTTGGATGATGAGCTGGGCAATAGACTTATGATAGCCGATCAGTTATCGTTTTATGAAACTGAAACTGCTATCCATTATTTGGATTACTTTGTAACGTTATTTCCATCCTTCATCTAAGTTTCTAAATCATGGCTGATAGGATCAACACCTTACTGGACTCTGTCCTCTATCACATTCTCTTCTTTTCCCAACCAAAGTTGCTATTACAACAGCTGTCTCGCACAAAGTTTCTATTAGTTTTAGAAAAATATGTGTAAAGGTGTTGAATGATATAGTAGTTGATTAAAAATGATAGTAAGGCTTTATTTGATATGTGGAAGTTCTTGTTACAATTGATAATACAATTGCCTATTTATAGGCATACAAGGAAAGTTCTAGAAATATCTAGACTTTATTGTTCTAGAGTTTTCTTCACTTTTCTCTTCTCTTTTTTTTTTCCTAAAGCTACATTTATATAAGTTTCTAGATTTTCTAAATACATTGTGAATATTTTACAAGAGTATTCTAGAATGTTTTTTACTTTTTCATACACATATATTAGTACTACATTCTTTTAGAAATTTGTATCACCTTTTAACACTCCTCCTTGATGCAAATTTCAAAAACTCCAAGCATTGTTCATAATTGCTCAAACTTGACTCTTGGTAGTGCCTTCTAAAATGTCTGCAACTTGATCTTCTATCTTGCAGTACTGGAGCTGAATTTGCTTAGTTGCCACTACTTCTCTGATGAAGTGATATTTAATAGATATATGTTTTGTTCAGTGATGATGGACTGGATTCTATGCCATCGCTATTGCTAATTTATTGTTGCAATAAATTGTAGTAGGCCCTTCTTGTTGTTCACCCATTTCTTCAAGTATTCTTCAAAGCCATATAGCTTGACTTGTAGATTCTGCTGCGGCCACGTACTTTACTTCTGATGTTGATTGAGCAATTGTTACTTGCTTCTTAGATGCCCAGGAGAATACTCTTGATCCTAATGAAAAGGCATATCCAGAAGTACTCTTCACGTTGTCTATCGATCTTGCCCAATCACTGTTTGTGTAGTCGGTCAACCTTGAGTTGGCCATGGCTTTGTACCATATACCAAACTCCTTCGTGCTTTGCAAGTATCTTAGAATTCTTTTTGTTGTTCCATATTGAATTTGACTTGGCTTCTGCATATATCTTGATAGAAGACTTGTAGCATACATGATATCTGGCCGCGTGACTATAAGATATAGTAGACTCCTAATCAAACTTCTATAGTGTGATGTGTCAGCTTCTGGTGCTTTATCATCTTTTTGTAGCTTTACATTTGTCATAAGCGGAGTAGCAATAGACTTGCAACCATACATCTTAAATTTCTTCAATAGTGCTTCAGTGTATTTCTTTTGAGAGATAGAAATCATTCATCATCTTCATATTGTTTCCTGTGTAGATAAGATCATCTATATACAAGGAGACAGTGAGAGTATCGTTTGACCTTGAGTCTTGATATGTAGTGTTGGCTTACTCTTGCTCCTCCTGAATCCTTGATCGGTGAAGTACTGATCAATTCTGTTGTACCATGCTCGAGGAGCTTGCTTGAGACCATATAAAGCTTTTCGTAGTCTCAGCACTTTGCCTTCATTGCCTTTATTGATGAAGCCTTGTGGTTGCTTAACATAAATCACTTCTTCAAGCACTCCATTTAGAAAAGCAGATTTGACATCCAATTGGTAGATGCTCCACCCTTTTTGTGCTGTAAGAGCTATTAAAGCTCTAATTGTATCTAGGCAAGCAACTGGCACAAATGTCTCATTATAGTCAACTCCAGGTTGTTGTGAGTAACCTTTAGCAACCAATCTAGCCTTGTGCTTTTGTATGGTACCATCAGGATTAAGCTTTGTCTTGTAGACCCATTTAACTCCAATAATGTCTTTTCCGTGTGGACAATCTACGAGCTCCCAAGTATTATTCTTTTCGATCATTTTAATTTCCTTGACCCATACTTCTTGCTTTGATGCTTCTTCATAACATTCAGGCTTAAGCATAGCCATGTTGCAAGTTTCATATATATCCACCAAGGGTTTTACTCATCTTGGAGTAGACTCTGGTGAGGAATCTTGTTATGGAGGTGGAGGAAGTGTACCTGGATCCCTTGCTACTTCTTCAACTTCTTTTTAAGGTTGTTGCTCTAGAACGGGAATGTTGCTTCTCACAACCTTTTCTTCTTCCCAATTCCAAGTAGCATTTTCATCTACCTCAACATCTCGACTAATGGTGAGCTTCTTTGTTTGCAAGTTGTAGACTCGATAGCCTTTTGATTGCGTACTGTACCCCAAGAAGATGCTTCGTATAGTCTTGTCTTTTAACTTATGTCTCTTCTCATCAGGAACATGTATGTAGTAGATAGATCCAAATACTTATAGGTGTTTAGCTTATGGCTTTTGCCTACTCCATTCCTCAATAGGAGTCTTGTCTTGTACTACCTTAGTCGGACATTTGTTGAGTATGTAGACTGCAATGTAAACTGCTTTTGCCCAAAAAGTGTTAGGCAAATCTTTCTCCTTCAACATCGATCTAGCCATCTCCATGACTATGTGATTCTTCCTCTCAGAGATGCCATTTTGTTGCGAAGAATATGCAATGGTAAGTTGGTACTCAATGCTTTCATTTTCACAAAACATATCAAACTCATGTGAGTTGTACTCCTTGCCTTAATCACTTCTAAATAACTTTATATGTTTCCCACTTTGCTTCTCGATGAGAGCTTTAAACTTCTTGAATATTCCAAAGACTTCTAATTTTTCTTTAACAAAGTATACCTAGGTCATTCTAGAAAAGTCATCGATGAAGAGGATGAAGTACCTGTTGTTGTTTAGTGACAGTGTCCTCATCGGTCCACAAATGTCAGTGCGGATCAACTCCAACACATCTTTGGCTCTCCATGCTTTGTCAGTTGAAAATGGTAGTTTGTGTTGCTTTCCAAGAAGACATCTTTCATAAGCTTTGTTATTTTCTTTTAGGCATGGCAGGTCTCTCATCATATTCTTTTGGTATAACAGCTTCAAGGCATGGGTGTTGAAGTGGCCAAATCTTCGATGCCATAGCTATGAATCATCAACTTGGGCTTTCATGGCAATTTTGGTAGTATATTTGAAGCTTATTGGGAAGCTTCTATTTCTTTTTTCCATTTTAACTTGAGCTATCTCCTGCCTTTTGTTATAGTTATCATAGACTGTGCATGTATCTCTTTCAAAGTGTAGAGCATAGCTTTTCTCCATCTTTTAGATTAGGAACAAATAAGACATCTTTGATGAGTTTCGTACCTTTCTTTGTCTCCACCATGACAATGCCTTTGCCTTTGGACTCCACCATGGTGCCATTCCTTAATCAAACTTTTACATGCTCTTATCTTTGGCCATGTGATTATTGAAGTCGCCATCCAAGTACCAGCTTCCACTTGCTTCATCACTGGAATCTCGGGTAGCATAGAAAAGATGCTGCTCACTATCATGCTCTTCAACAAAATTTGTTTGATGCTTGTTTTTGTTATGGCAATTCTGCTCCACATGACCAAAAATCTTGTAGTACTGGCATTGTGGCTTTCCTCGATGCCAATAGTCTTCAAGTGACTTGTCTTCTTGCAAATGCCACATAGAGGATATTTATCTTTATTGGTCTTAGAGAAACTTCTAAAATTTCCTTTATTTCTAGAAATTTCTCCACTATTATTCTTTCCTCCATATTCTTTATTTTGATATCGTAATTTAAGCTTTGATTGAAAGGCATTTTTGACAGAATCTATATCATGCCTACTCAATCTTTGCTTATATGCTTCAAGAGAGCCCATTAGTTCTGTCATAGACAAGGTAGACAGATCTTTGGTCTACTCAATTGTAGTCACGATAGCACCATATTTATGGAGAATAGAAATTAGAATTTTCTCAACAATTCTCTTATCAAGAATATTTTCCCTATATGTTCTCATTTGACTAACTATTTCTTTTATCCTAGAATAGTAGTCTTTTACGATCTCGACTCCTTCATTTTTATTAATTCAAACTCACGTCTTAGAGTTTAAAGTTTAATGGCACGTACCTTGGCACTTCCTTGAAACTCCTCCTGTAGTGTACTCCATGCTTCTTAGCACTTGTGGCACCCATTTTTCTTGGAAAAATTATATCAGCTACTGCTTGTTGCAGGATAAATAATGTCCTTGAATCTTTCTGCTTGTTTTCCTTTAACTCTTTTTTCTGAGCTGCAGTCAAAGTAGAAATGTCTGCGAGAGTAATGAATCCATCTTCTATAATGTCCCATAGATCTTAAGAGCCAAAAAATGTCTTCATTTTAATGCTCCAACAATCATAATTTTCTCCAGTAAAAATAGGGACAGGTATAGATGAAGGTTGAATAGTATTGGCCATGTATGGTGTTGAATTGAGCCTACATAGGATTGGTAGTGGTTGTCTGGCCATGTGTGGTGTTGAATTAAGCCCACATGGTGTCATTGATAAAATTAGTTGAATTGTTGAAGTTAAGGTGTTGTGGTTGATGTGTACATGCATTGCATGCATATGTTGGCGGCTGAGGTAGATGTTGTTGGACCTTACGCCGTGGTATAAGTAGGCACGTAAGTTGGTTGGCTGACTATAGTGGACGACTTATACAAAGCCTCTAACCTAGTATTGGATGAGATGTGGGGTCGCTGTCTTGGGCCTTTAGGGATAAGTGAATGGGCAATTCCGTATGGGGCCAAGGTAATGCAAACCTTGAGTCACGGTGAGCCACTACCTACATACACTTATCCTGACAAATTACATAATCTTATCAATAAATTAGAGTTTGACAATCCCTAAATGGTGAAAGGCACGTGACATGTTGTTATTGACGTCATATTAAGGGATGTGATCTTTCTGATCGCTTAAATTGTTGTAAACTCTCGAGAGTAGTGTCTTCGTGCATTTGCATGTTGGTTGGCATAATGATTTATAGTATGGTCATGCATTCTAGATTAGACTGTGGAGCCTTATATATGAATGACGAAGTTATCTTATAGTGGTTGATGTGTATGTTTTCCTTTTTGACCTTTTTGACTCCTATTTTTTGGGATAGTTTCTTTTGGTTTCCCTTTTTGTATATGATGTATAGTTGAACCAGTGTTAAGGAGTATGTTTTGTACCCTTATCCCTGTGTTAATGTATATCATGATTGTAAGGTTGATGCATAGATAGTTCTGACCACTGTAGTTGTATATGGTATTATGTTATTGGTTAAGTCAGATGAGTCATATCTTTGATATTCATATATGTTTGTACATCTATGTGATGAAGTTGCAGTCGAAAGCGATTTACACAAAAAAATTATTTAAGAAGGGTAGAGCAGAAAAGTGAGTTTATTTTTTATTTTTTGAAATACTTAAATACAAGGCATTTTATAAAATGAACTCTTTCTTTAAGAACCTAACAAATAATGTTGTGCTGTAGCGATAGAGAATTGTTACATTTATGGTATCAGAGCTGGTCGTATCTTTTGGTTGAACCTATGGGAAATAGTTCCAATGTGCTTTTGTTGTATGCCTCTTATGTGTGATGTGTGCTTATTTTTTTGGCTAGTACTGTTATGGTGTAGGTCCTTCCATGAAAAAAGTGATTGTGGTTGGATGTCTTATAAGTTGTTGTTTGTTATGGTTGGTTTTGTAGAATCTTGAGAGAGGATCTAACCCACCACCTCCACCTCCTGTTGATTTTTCTCAAATCGCTAGGGCTATGGAGGCGATGGTTGCTGCCATGGCCTAACAGCAAAATATTGTGGCCCAGTAGTAAATTGCCGTGGCTCAGTAGCATCAAGTTGCTAAGGCGCAACTAGAGATATCTCAAGCTCCAGTAAAAGCTACATTTGCTGCCATGCCTCTCGAGTTCCAAGGATTGGTAGAATTTTGAAAGAGTGACCCTCTATAGTTTAGGGGAGAGTCAGATCTGGATGCGGCTGATTTGTAGATGCAGGAGATGGAGAAGATCTTTTAGGCTATGGCTTGTCTGGATGACTGAAAAGCTACCTATGCCATTTACATGCTAGTTGGCGAAGCAAAGTATTGGTGGCAAGGAGCCTAACAATTGATGGAAGCCTGTAGTGAGGCTATCACTTGGGCTAGTTTTTGGGAGTGTTTCTTGGAGAAGTATTTTCCAAGAAGTGCTAGGCATGTGAAGGAGATGGAGTTCTTGAGGTTGTACCAAGGGAACATGATAATGGGTGAGTATGTGAGCAAGTTCGAGTACTTGTCTCGATTTTACTCACAGGCGACCACAAAAGAATGGAGATGCCATAAGTTCAAAGAAGGTTTGAGGTATGAGCTAAAGAGGATGATAGTCCCTATGACTATTACGGAGTTCCCCACACTTGTGGAGAAGTCCAAGACAGTGGAGCATTTGGAGTCTGGCACTCGAGTGGTGAGGATGCATAGTAGTGGATCATCTGGATCCAAAAGAAGAAGGCAGTAGAGGAAGCCCTATAGTAAACCGCAGGGACAATAGTAGTCCTCTAGACCTTAACAGTTTGGAGTTTCGGTTTCTCAAAGTCATTCATCAATCACGCCTTAGACTGGATCACAGAAGGTCTGATGCTTCAGGTGTGGGAGACCACACTATGTTAGTCAATGTTTCTCAAGGAGCAGCGTTTACTACAAGTGTCAAAAGTTTAGTCATATGACCAAAGATTATAGAGCCCAAGTAAAGGCGGAGTCTACAGTGAATATCATGGGAGCTACGAAGCCCCCACTGCAGTTGGTCTTGTCTTTGCTATGAGTGGAGCAGATTGATAATCTGATAGAAGGCGAGTGTAAGATAGCTGGTAATGTCCTATCTTTACTGTTTGATTCAAGCGCCACACATTCTTTCATTTCTTATGAATATGTGAAAAAGTAGCAGTTGCCTACTAGTCCTTTTATCTTTTGACTTGCTTGTTTTTACACCGACAACTACTCTTGTGGCAACTTCAGTTATCGGTGCTAACTGCCTGATTGTTGTTAGTGGACGCAGTTACATGGTCAATTTGATTTGTCTCCCTTTGTCTGAATTAGATGTGATATTAGGGATGGATTGGTTATTTTTCAACCATATCCTGATTAATTATGCCAGAAAGACCTCGATCTTCCTTAGTTTCGAGGATTTTGAATTTATCACCACCAATCAAGCCCTAACTTCTTTGCAAGAAGGAGCTCAAGGGTACATGGTTTTGTCTTTCCTAGAAGTCAAGGGTGACCTAGACTTGAACTCTGTGCTAGTGGTCAGAGATTTTCCTGAAGTTTTTCTTGATGATGTACCAGGCTTGCCTCCTCAACGAGAAGTAGAGTTTGCTATAGACTTAATTCCGGGTGCAGGACCGGTGTCGATAGCCCCTTATAGGATGGCCCTAATAGAGTTGGTCAAGCTAAAGAAACAAGTGGAAGAGTTTTTGGAGAAAAAGATGATTAGATCAAGTGTTTCCCTTTAGGGAACACCGGTGTTGTCGGTGAAGAAAAAGGATGGTAGTTTAAGGTTATGCGTAGGTTATTGGCAGTTGAACTAGATTAGCATCAAGAACAAGTATCCGTTGTCGAGGATTGATGACTTGATGGATTAGCTGAGAAGAGCAACAGTGTTCTCGAAGATAAACTTGAGGTCTGGATACCACCAGATATAGGTGAAGGATGAAGACATACCAAAGACGACTTTTCAGACTCTATATGGACATTATGAGTACATTGTGATCCCGTTTGGAGTGACGAATGCCCCTGCCATATATTTATGGATTGTATGAACAAGATCTTCCATCCTTTCTTGGATCAGTTTGTTGTCGTGTCTATCAATGACATCCTAGTCTATTCTTGTTCTTACAAAAAGCATGAAGAGCATTTGTGGATAGTGTTGGGGGTTTTGAGGGAGAAACAGTTGTATGCCAAGCTATCTAAGTGTGATTATGGTTGGAGGAGGTGAAATTCTTGGGGCATGTGATATTAGTCGGTACAATTATAGTGGAGATAGTATTGCAATGGGAGCGTCCAAATATAACCACCGAAATCAAGAGTTTTGTTGGGTTAACTGGTTGCTACCAGAGGTTCACAAAAGTTTTTTCAAGGATAGTTGCGCCATTGACCTAACTCACTCTCAAGGATCAACCATTTGCTTGGACCAAAGTTTGTGAGAATAGTTTTCAAAAGTTGAAGAAAAGGCTAACCATTTTCCTGTCTTGGTATTGCTTGATCCTAATGAGCCTTTCGAGGTTTATTGTGATGCTTTTCATCAAGGATTATGGTGTGTGTTGATGCAACGTAGAAAGGTGGTAGTTTATGCATTGAGATAGTTGAAGAATCATGAGAGGAATTATCCTACCCATGACTTAAGCGTTGGCCATAGTGGTGTTTTCCTTGAAGATATGAAGGCATTACCTGTATGGAGCGAAGCTTGATGTGTTCAGTGATCACAAGAGCTTAAAATATTTGTTTGATCAAGAGAAGCTGAACATGAGGGGGAGATGATGGATGAAATTCTTGAAAGACTATGATTATTAGTTGATGTAACATCTTGGTAAGGTGAATGTAGTAGCTGATGCTTTGGGTAGGAAGACTATGCACATATCGACTTTGATGATGAATGAGTTAGAGCTAGTGGAGAAATTTAGAGACCTAAACTTGTATATAGAGATGTCACTTGATCGTATCAGTTATGGTATGATCATTGTAGCCAGTGGTTTCCTTGAGATAGTTAAGGAAAAGTAGTTGGTGGATCCTAGTCTTTACAAGACCAAAAAGTTGTTAGGCATAGAGAAGGCAATGGATTTCAGCTTAGGTGAAGACAGTATTTTGTGGTTCAAAGGTAGAGTCTGTATACCTTAAGACCTTGAGTTGAAAAATCTTGTTCTGGATAAAGGTCATAAGAGTAAGTTGAGTTTGCATCTAGGTACCACACTAAGATATATCAGGACTTTGATAGTCTGGTATGAAAAAAGATGTAGCAGAATATGTTGTAGCCAACCTAATTTGTCAAAAGGCTAAGGTCGAGCATCAGAGGCCTGGTGGTTTGCTGTAGACGAGGAAGTTCCCGAGTGGAAGTGGGATAGCATCACTATGGATTTTGTAGTGAGCTTGCTTAGAACGAGGAGGGGTTTTGATGTTATTTGGGTCGTTGTTGATAGGTTGACGAAGTGTGCTCACTTTTTACTTATTAACATCAAGTTGTCTCTAGAAAGGTTGATGCAATTGTACATCAAGGAGGTAGTAAGGTTGCATGGAGTGCCTCCCAGTATCATCTTTGATAAAGGTCCAAGGTTTACGTCGAGGTTTTCTAGAGTCTGCATCAAGCATTGGGTACGAAGTTGAGACTCAATTGTGCCTATCACCCACAAATGGATGGCCAATTTGAAAGGATGATTTAGTCCTTGGAGGACCTTTTGTGAAAATGTGTGTTGGATCACCTTGGTAGTTGGGATGAAGTTTTACCTTTGGTGGAATTTGCATACAACAATCATTTTCATGCGAGCATTAGGATGACACCTTTTGAAGCTTTGTATGGTAAGAGGTGCAAGACACCTCTGTGTTAGTATCAAGATAGTGAGAACATGTTGATAGGTCTGGAAATGGTATGGTAGACAACAAAGAAAGTGAAGAGGATTCAGGAAAATATTTTTCAATATTTGAAAAATATATAAAATTAGCATAATTTTGAAAAATATTGGAAGAAGATTAAGTCATAAATGAAAATAATGTAAAATTAAAAATAAAAAAAATTGCTTTAATTTTTTTTTACAAAATAGTTAAATAATAAGTAAAAATATATTACCTTTCTTTAGACCTTATTTCCTAGAAATATGTCATATGTGATTCTTGTCCTTCACAGAAAAAAAAAGGTCTCCTTTTGATCCCATATATGACATATTTTCACTAATTAAAGACTAAAAACAATAAAGAGTTCACTTGTAAGGATTAAAAATAGTTTTATAACTTTTTTATTCAAACATTGTAAACAATTGAAATAGTATATAACAAATACTTAACAACATTGAAAACTGTATAAATAATAAATTATTATAAAATTATAAAATTTTGAAAATTAAAAACAACATTAGAATATTTTTAAAATGTATAAAAAAATACTTTTGAAAAACTTTAAGAAAACGCAAGTCATAAATTAAAATATTGAAAATTTTTAAAAAATAAAAACAATGTTATAATGCTTTCACTAAATTTTTTTCAAAAATAACAAAAAACATATAAGTAGTCAAATAGAATCATGTAAAATTTTTGAAAAATAAAACATAGCATTATAATATTTAAAAAAATAAAGAGTAATATAAAAATAACAACAAATGAGTTAAATATTGTTATATGATTGAATAATTTTGAAAAATATTGAAAATAGAAAAATATAAACAATTTAAAACATTCGAAAAAATAATAAATAAAAATATTATATATATATATATATATATATATATATATATATATATTAAAAACAATAATATTACATTTCAAAAAATATTAAAACATCATAATATTAAATTATCGTAAAATTTTTATAAAACAAAATAACTACGACATTATAATAACAAAATACTGAATTTTTTTTAACTGTGTATAAATTTTTTTCCAAAAATTGAAAAATAACACTAATAAATAAAAAAAATGTAGTAAATTAAAATAATATAAAATTTTCCAAAAACTAAAAACAACAATATGACATTATAAAAAATAAAAATATTATTACAAAATTTTTAAATAATTTTAAAACTTGTTTAAAAAATATAAGTTATAAATAAAAATATTAAAAAAAATTAAAAGAATAAAAAATATTATAATATTTGATTTAATAATATTGAAAAATATTTAAATAAAATACAAAAATATTTAAAAATACTGAACATACATAAGTAGAAAATTAACATCAAGTAAAATTTTTGAAAAAAATAAAAAAGTATAAAAATAATTATTATAATATTTTAAAACTAAGTAATAAAAAATATTTTAAAACTTGTTGTATGATTAAATAATTTTAATAAATATTAAGAATAGTAAAATATAAAAAATTTTAATCATTTGAAAAAATACTAAATTATTTAAAAAAATAATAAATAAAATAATGTAAAATTTAAAAAATAAAAATAGCATTATAGCATTTTAAGAAAATAAAACATTATCATAATTTGTAAAATACTTAAAAGTACAAATCATAAATGAAAATTGTTGTGTGGTGAACATCAGAAAAGATCTCTGGTGAGCTCCCACGGTGGTTTTAGACATCTCCGGTGGTGGCACCTACAAGGACTTCGATGCTTAAGTCAGTATGAGTGCAAGCATGAGTGAGAATGAGAGAACGTGTACCTTATGAGTGTGAAGCCCTTTATATAGAGTGTTTTGGAGGAAAATTATGTTAAGGTTGGGTGCCATGTGGCATCATGTGTTTGGGTCCCTCATTATACGTTTTTCTTGTCGTTAGGCGCTTTCCTCGGCATACCGAGGTAGGTATAAAATCAGACCGGGATAGCAAGGGATTATCATTCGGGGTATACGAGGCTGTGCTAGTCGAGATAGGCGGCAAGTGAGTCGACTTAAGGTTGAGTGTCCGAATAACCTCTAAAACAGTTGCCTCCAAGCCGGTGATGCTTGGAAAAAGCATCGTCGGCTTAAGAACCTAAGTCCATCCCAAAATAGTTACCCCCAAGCCGGTGATGTTTAGAAAAAGCATCGCCAACTTGAAAGTTTGGAATGGCCTCCGAGATGATGTTGCCCCTAAGCTAGTAAGGTTTTTGATAAAAACATTACCAGCTTAAGGTTATTTGGATTAGAATTGTTCAATTCTTGTTTTTTCATCTTGTCAGACAACTTCGCCACATTTTAAGACGACCGAGGTGCATTAAATGCGCAATGATTCAAAATCTCTTAAAATCCGCGACCTTTTGAGTTCTAAGAGATTTTGGCGGTTACATGAATTCTTGCATTGGTTTTCAATATTTTATGGATTTTGGCCCAACAGTGATATGGCCCCATGTATTATATACCATTGTTTTAACCATTTACTCTGCTCACTTTCACCTTTATTATTGTCTTCTTTCTTTCACGAGAGCTTCTTTGTGCCTTCTACAACTTCCCTTCCTGCAAAAGCTTCAGTGCTTCCTGTCACCTCCATTTACTTCTCCAGCACCTGTTTATTTTTTTAGACTGAGGTAACGTTCTTGTCCCTATCTTTCGTCTTTATTGAGTCTTTTCTTGCACTACACTGTATGTATATATGTTTTCCTTTATTTGTTTTGTCGAAGATAGACTCGCACAGACACAACGCTTTATCTTCTGTGCGCGACAATCGTTGCAGTCGCCCAGCAGGTTTTGCCACCAACTGGTTATTTTGGTCTTCGGCCTTGCCTCCGTCTCAACCCACCAGCCAACAAAGGTCTTTTGAGGGCCATAGGGGCGCTAGAGACTGCGTTGGTTCTCCGGTTGCTCCTACCGCTACTCACGAAAAGGTGGACATCTGGCATAAGGGAGAACAGCGAGGAGGAGAGATGAACGGCCACAAATGGCTAACCCAAAGGAACCACCTCCACCAGAAATTATTATTTGTCTCGAAGTTTTAGAAAAATGTCAAAGTCACCTTAAGGCTGTAAGGATGTTGCACGACCCCAACGAGGTGCTAGAGTATACTAAGGTTTGGATACAATTTTCAGACTTGATGAAGATTCCTTCTAGACCTGGGAGCATGTCCTAGGTGACCATGTTGGTGAAGAGGGACGCTGAGGTAGCATTGAAGCAAACATCTTAATCAGCCAAATTTGACCATTTTTCCAATATTTTTGACAGGGAGATGGGGAGGACTGTAAGGAATGTGGAGACCGCTCCAAAGTCCTACCACGACGTGACAAACCTCAATATTGATTGGGTAGATAAGGAGATTGTTCGAATTCGGTCTTGTTTCAACTAGGTGACATTAAATGTGCTATCGGGTCGCCTAGAGTTGAGTTGAGGTGTCGTTGACATGAGATGCGTTGGGGGACAATGGTAGGATTTGCTCCTAAAGGCCTAAAGAAAATATAGGAACTGCATTAGATGACGCCGTAGCCACGGCAGCTAGATATTTATACCTTGGCTTTTTGTCGATGCACCTAACCTTCTTTGAGCATCTCAAGGTTAGGCTCCCCTTCACTGACTTCCAAGTTTCCATCCTAAACATCCTTAACGTTGCTCCCTCACAACTCCATCCGAACTCCTAGGCATTCATTGTAGCATTTGAAAATTTATGTAGCCAGGAGGGGGTGATTTGCACTTTAAATTTATTTTTGTATTATTTTTCTCCTATCCGCTAGACCTACGAAACAAGTTCTCCTCGGTGTCCCTTCGTAACGTCCATGGTCGTGCATTACTAAAGCCCTTCTTCTAGAAGTCTTATAAGGAATACAAAGACAAATTCTTCTTCCTTCACCCCTGCAAAGAAAGTTGGGAGGCTTTGTTCATTGTACGGGACGCAGGGGAAAATGTAACAGAACCTCAGTTTCCCCTGTATTAGTTGTATAGCTATTATTGTTTGGATTCCAGCCGATTTATAATATGAGAGAATGACTTAACCCTGGATGAGTTGAGAGCTCGGAATCATTTTTCTAAATTAATAAAGAATTTGCAGGACCGAATTCCATGCCAATGGCTAATTGGCACTATCCCTTCAGAATATGTACAAAATTTTGGTGTGTTTGCATGTAAATTTTATCTGTTTGCTTTTGTTGTTGTCTTTTGTTTTATGCATTATTTGGTGTGCTAACTGAGTTCACAAATTTTTCGGTAGAAAATATGGTCAAGTCTAAGATGGCCGACTTTGCATTGGCCCTTCAACAGGAAAGGGCCGTGACGCCTAAAGAGCCAAGAAAGGCCAAGGAGAAACATAATGTTGTTGCTGTTGACAAGAGCAAGGCTCCTGGTCCTCCGGCTCGCCCGCGAGCAAAGGAATTGTAATTTGGGAGGTCGAAGCCAAGCCTGTACCGACTTCCGCCGAGATGACTCCTCTCGAGATTGCTACAGAGGCCAGGGCTTTTGATGTTGCACCGGCCGAGATATCTCGAACCGCCCTGACCATTGAGAAACGAGTTGGAAGTGATGAAGTACAAGGGGATCCACCTTCCAAGAATCAGTGATGTGCCCTCACCCTTCCTCTACTTCTCTGGCGAATGAGTTGATAGGCAGATCTTGGTTGGCCACTCTTCTGTCTTCGAGGAAGGCATACTTGGCAAAATAAAGGACATGCAAGAAGGGATAGAGGGATTGGCCTCTCTCTTTAGCCACATGTTTCATAGGTATTCTTAATATATGCTAATGAGGGAGGCTTATGGCGATAATAATCCCCTAGATGTCCTGGTCAAGAAAGATGTCATTATTACTAGGCTAAAATAGGCTAAGGAGGGGGCGCGCAAGGCCAAGGAAGAATTCAGCCATCGGATCGCCGAGTTGGAGGAGAACGTACACAATTTAAAGGAACAACTGGCACAGGAAAGATCCGAGAAAAGGCAGTTAGAGAGAGCTGAAACAGACTTTCAGGTGAAGTTGTCCGTATGCCAACGCCAAGTATGTTCAGTTGGAGTTGAGTCTTTCTTCCCAGCTAAAGGTTTTTGAAAGTAAAGTTCGAGATCTTGAAACTAAGGTACAAGTGTTAGAAGCCGCGCGTGGCAACTTCTTAGGAGGAATCTTAACAAATGTGCTGCCACTGGATAAAATCCATCTAACTTTTCTTTAGGAACACAATGGAACAAGTACGCCACCTCCTCTAGTGAAACATAGACATTGAATGTGCTCGACCCGATTGTAAAGTCATCAACGGTGTTTGGCACACAAACATTAATGGCGAGATGGTTCCGACAGATCCTGCCATTCCTGTTGTTGATTCTGACCTTGAAGGTGATATTGATGAAGAGGATGTGGCTGGCTTGGAGCAACCAGGGGCAGGGGTCGATTCCGGATCAAACGTTGATAGGCAAGATACCGAAGGGCAACTTGCAGATAGTTTTATATCGACCCCACAAGTAACGCTGATGATCCCTCCCTCGAACGAGGTTGTGTTTTTAGGCGATGATCCTGACACTGGGATAGTTGGTGCCTCTCACCCTGAAGCTACCAATCAAGATGTTGCCAATGCCGGATAATGAAAGGCAAGGATGTCAGTTTAACTTTTATTTTGTTTTGAACAATTTCTATTTCAACATATCTTGACAGTTTAAGTACTTCAAAATTTAGACACTTAGTACATAATGTGTATTCTTGTATATCTTCGTTTAGTTTATCTTTTTTCATCTTGTTCCTTTATGTGACTTGTAAACAATAAATAGTTTATCGCGCTTTGCCTTCGTTTTATAGTATCTTCTACTAACACTTTGCTTTTTTAGTTTTGCACCTTTTTTGTTTGTATTTTAATTTTCTTCGCTTTTCATCTTCTTGATTTTGTTTTTAGCTTTGCACACTTCTTGATTTCATATTCTTTGCTATCTTGATGAACTTCTGCTTGTTCATCTTAAACCTCGACTGAAGCAAATCCATGTATGCAAGGTGGTAACTTTTCCACCCTGGCTGGAGCGAATCCACGTACACAAGGTGGTAACTTTCCTACCTCAGTTGGAGCGAATCCATGTACACAAGGTGGAGGTCTTTTTCTACCCAAGCTGGAGCGAATCCATGTACATGGGGTAGTAACTTTTCCACCCCGACTGGAGCGAATCCACATACACGGGGTAGTAACTTTTCCACTTCAGTTAAAGCGAATTCACATACACAAGGTGGTTTTCTTCCTACCTCAGATGGAGCAAATCCATGTACATAAGGTGGAAGTCTTTGTACCCCAGCTGGAGCGAATCCATGTACACAGGGTAGCATTTTTCTATCCCGGCTAGAGCGAATCCACGTACACGGGATAGTAATTTTTCCAACCCTTAAGTGGATTCACTCCAACCTCGGTTGAAGCGAATCCACTTACATGAGGTGTAGGCCATTCTTTCTTTCTTACGCTTTCTTCTTTGCCTTAATCTATTTCATCTTGCACTTTGCTTTCTTGGCTAGAAAAACTCTCATTTTATTAATCACGTAGGTAAAAAAAATAGTACAAGAGTTACGAATTGTAGTACGCAACTCAGCCCAGCTGCATTATGAACAAAAACTACCTTATAACAAATCAAAGAATCATTTAGACTTCATTACCAATCGTGCTTTAGCTATAATACCGTCTGAGGTTGCTCATGTTCCATGTCCGCGAGATTGTAACCCTGAGTAACTTCTCCAGCACATACGCCCTGAGTAACCCGATAAGGGCCTTCCCATTTTTCAACAAGCTTCCCTTGTCTGGCATTCTTCCTTCCAATGCCAGCACCCCTTAGTACTAGATCTCTGGGCTCGAAGGTATGAGGAATGACCTTTTTATTGTATCCTGGTGCAACCTATCTCTTCAGGGCGGCTTCTTTTATGGCTGCAACCTTTCTTTTTTCTTTGACAACATCTAACTTGATTCGGAGGAATCCATTGTTATCTTCTAATCTCAAGTTGGCCACTCTTATGTTGGCTCTCTAATTTCTACCGGGATCATTTCCTCCATGCCATAGGTAAGGCGAGAAAGAGACTTTCTAGTGGAAGAGTGGGGGATTGTGTGGTATGCTTAGAGTATGTGTGGTCAACTCAACACCCTTTTGCTTTGTCCAAACGTCGTCTGAGTCCGCGAAGAATGACTCAATTTGTCGCCTCTGCCTGCCCATTTATTTAAGGGTGTTTGAGGTAAAGTGTTGCTTTATTTTTAACCTGGCCAAGAATTCCTGAAAACTTTTGTCTATAAATTGTGTGCTATTGTCTGACACCATGACATGTGGTATCTTGAACCTGCAAATTATCTGTCGGAATACAAAGTTTTCCACATTCCTAGCCGTGATAATGGCTAGTGCTTTTGCTTCAATCCATTTGGTGAAGTAATTGATTGCTACCACTACATACTTCACTTGACTGGGTGCCTTCAGAAAAGGGCCAAGTATGTTGATCCCCCATTAAATAAAAGGCCAGGGAGAAGTCAGCATGCTCAGTTCTTCAGGAGCGGCGAGATGAATGTCGGAGCATTTTTGGCCTCTATCACATTTTTGGTAAACTCCATAGCGTTGTTTTTTAATATCAGCCAGTAGTATCCTGCTCTGAGTATTTTCTTAGCCAGGGCTTTACCTCCTAGGTGCTAACCATAACATCCTTCATGTATCTCTACCATTACATATTTAGATTCTGACTTTTTCAAATATCTGAGTAAAGGTTGAGAAAAGCTATGTCAATAAAGCTTGTCATTGACAATACAGAAATGCGCAGCCAACCTTTCTAGCCTCCTTGCTTCTTTCTTATCTTTCGAAATGACATTTTCCTTTAAATAATCAATAATAAGTGTCATCCAGTTTTGCTCCAACTCTACTATCATCATGAGATTAGGCTCATGGATTATTTGTTGGATGATCGACCTATTATTGCTAGAAGACTTTGTACTTGCCAACTTGGACAAGATATTAGCTTTGACATTCTTCTCGCGAGGAATATAGACAAAATATATATTGTCAAAACTCGGGAGAAGAATCTTGACTTTTGCCAAATATTTCTGCAATATTGGCTCTTTAACTTGGTACACCCCATTGATCTGTGAAATCATCAATTGTGAATCGTTACACACATGAAGCGAAGTGACACCAATGTTGGATGCCATGATCAACCCGACTATACATGCTTTATACTCTGCCTGGTTGTTAAAGATAGGGAATGTAAAAGTCAAGGACTGCTCCAACAAAACTCCATCCACCGATTCTAATAGTATGTCAGCTCTGCTACCTTTTTCGTTAGATGACCCATCAACAAAAAAAGTCCAAGTTAGGGCTTTAGAAAAAGAATCTACAGGAGTCAATTCTACAATAAAGTCAGCTTGGGCTTTGAGCGCCTGTCTTGGTTCATACTAAATCTCGTACTTAGATAATTCAATAGCCTAAGCCATCAACCTTCCAACTAACTTCAGTTTGTGCAAAATATGTCGGATTGGTTGATCCGTCCTCACCATAATTTGATGCGAGTGGAAATACGATCTAGTCATCTGACTACTATAATAAGCGCAAATACAACATTCTCCATCTTTGGATATATCAACTTAGCACCTTGGAGGACTCTGCTTCCAAAATATATCGGATTTTGCCCCTCTGATGTCTCCCTTATTAATGCGACACTCACAACTTTGTCGGACACAGCAAAATATAAGTACAATACCTCACCTGGCTCGGGTTTAGTGAGTAAGGGGAGATGACAAAGTTTCTTTCAACTTTCTAAATGCGGCTTCACAATCCTCAGTCCATTCAAAAGGTTTGCCTTCCTTAAAGCTGGAAAAAAGGAAGGGCATTATGTGCCAATCTGGCAATGAACCTCATCAGCGCAACTAGGTGCCCTGTTAACTTCTGAACCTCCTTTACATTCTGAGGACTTTTCATTTCCAGTATAGCTTGGCATTTCTCCGGGTTTAACTCGATGCCCTTTTCAGATAACATATAGCCCAAAAATTTTCCCCCTGAAACTCCAAACGTACATTTATTGGGGTTCAACCTCATGTTGTACTTTGCTAGCTAGGCAAAAGTTTCTTCTAAACCTTGAAGGTGCGCCTCGGGAGTGGCACTCTTCACAATCCTATTGTCCACGTATACTTCTAAGTTCTGCCTATGTGCTCTTCAAACACCTCATTCATCATCCTCTGATACGTGACTCTGGCGTTCTTCAACCCAAAAGACATAATCTTATAACAATAATTAGCTTTCTTAGTCGTGAAGACAGTCTTCTCTTAGTTGCCTGGGTATAGAGGAATTTGGTTATATCTCGAGTAAGCATCCATGAAGGACAGATAACAAAACCCGAAAGAACCATCTACCAATTTATCGATGTCAAGGAGAGGATATGAATCTTTTGGGTAATGCTTGTTAAGATCAATGTAATCAATACACATCTTCCACTTACCATTTTGTTTCTTAACAAGTACCACATTAACAAGTTAAGTGGTATATTTCACCTCTCGTATAAACCCAGCTTTCAACAATTCATCAACCTGCCTATCAATCTCCTATAGGCACTCTGAGGCCATCCTTTTCCACTGACACACCGGCTTTATTGAAGGATTCACCTTTAACCAAGTGGCAAAAGAAATTAGGATCTATCGCAAGCATATTTGTCAACTTCCAAGCAAACAAGTCAGTGTTGTTCTTCATGAGAAATTATAGGTCCTCCTTTATCTTCTCGTCAAGTCGGAGCCAATTTTCATGACCTATCTACTTCCTTCCCAATCTGGACCGGGATGCATTCCCCTTCTGGCTCTGAACAGGGTATCAAGGAATCTCACTTTATCTCATCCCAGTAATCTAATTCTGTTAGTAGCACTACACCTTTCCTGAGATTGGGTTTGTACTCCATCTCAGGTTTAGGGCCGATGTTCAAAGACTCCTTATAACATTCTTTTGCCTTTTTCTAGTCTCATCGTAGAGTGATTACCTCCATGTTATTGCCCACAAACTTCATTGCTAGATGTGAGACTAAGATGACGGTTCCCAGAGTGTTTAGTATTGGTCTCCCCAAAATGACATTGCAACAAGATTTGGCATCTACTACGATAAATCGGATAGTTACAGTCTTTGTAGAAAGTGGCTTCCCAAAGGTCACATGTAACTTTATGTATCCCACCAGCGTAATGTAGCGCCCTGAGAATCTAATCAATCTTCATTATATGGCATTAACACGGATTATGGAATTTTTAGCTTCTTGAAAAGCTCATAGAACATAACGTCGGCGAAGCTTCCAATATCCACCAGGAGCCTATGCACCTCTTAATTTGCCATGAGAGTGTTTACCACCAAAAGGTCATCAGGGTTCTGCACAATGTCAGCATAGTCGGAATCATCAAAGATTAAGGACAGTGTCCTCTTCTTAACGGGATTATCACCAACACGTATCCCAAAAGAGGTAGTCAATACTTCTCTAGTGTATCTTTTCTTGCATTATTCGATAGGCCTCCTCCAAAAAATTCGCCTGCTATGACATATATGATCTCGTGACTTCTGGTGGGAGAGTGAATGAGGGATCTTGTGGGTCGTTGGGACGACGATCATCGTGGTGAAGGTTGTCATATAACCTGAACCTCGATGTCATCTTGTGATGGCCCAGACTATGTCAATGTGGTGATCTCTACCTCCTGGGTGGAGAATGCCCCTTTCTCGGACTCCTGGTTTTGTCCCTTTTTAGAGATGAATGTCAGAATTTGTCGCGAATACCTCCATTCTATTTTATAAAGCAGCTAAGTAGTTCCTGCTTAATCAATAATTCAATGGCATCTTTCAGTTGGTAGCATTCCTCAATGTCGTGTCCCGACGCCCTATGATATCGACAATACTTAGACTGACCTCCACTTTATTTGTTTCCTATTGGCCATTGAGGTTTTATCCCCTCTTCAACAAACTCCACATTTAATACCTCATTCAAAAATTTTCCCCTAAAGGTGTTCAACAATGTATACTCCTCGAATCTCAGTCCTCCTTTGTACAAACCTTGGTCCTCATGACACAATGGTTTGTTGGCCTTTAATTACGGATTCTTATTCTATGTTACATTCTTGGCCATCTTCGCTTTCTTGGCCTCAAGCACATTCTCATAATTAATGTATTCTTTCACCATTTTCAAAAACTCCTCCATTAAAGTCGAAGGAGTTTTAGCAATTGACATAAAGAAAGGTAAACATTCCTTCACCCTGTTCTTAGCTAGTATCAACACCACTCTGGGCTGCAGGTTCTTAGTTGCTCTTGCCTCCTGCTTAAACCTGCTAATATAATCTCGCAGCAACTCATCCACACCTGGGCAGATCTTCCTCAGGTTTGCCTCATTTTGGGTCTAGCCTTGCTAGTTGCAAAAGCGGTCTTAAACTTCTCTCCCAGAGTCATCCATGAGTTAATGGACCTAGACTCCAAAGAGTGAAACCATTTCGGTGCCATTCCCTTCAGCGAGAGCTAAAAAGCTCTACATGTCAATGAGGTAGAAGCTCCTTTATAGGACATTGCGGATTCAAACACCGAGAGGTGATCATTTGGATCTGTAGATTTGTCATACAAATCCAACGAAGGCAGTTGTTGTAGCTGCTTTGGAACCTGAAAATTCAGAATTCTCATGGAAAAAGGAAGGTTGAATGTAATCACCTTATAATCTTCATTCACATCCGTCGCCATGTGCGCGCGATGCACCTCTAGTGCGACATAACTTGGTCTCAAAGCAGATGCTGCAGACCTCTTAGTGTGGTCATAGCTATTTTTCATAACTTTCTTATTCTCCCTTTCTGCTTGAAGCTCTGCAATAATCCTTTCCTGTTCATTCAAAATTCTTCCCCTAAAGGTGTTGAACAATATATACTCCTCAAATCTCAGTCCTCCTTTGTACAAACCCCGGTCCTCATGTGCAATAGTTTGTTGGCATTTGATTGTGGATTCTATTTCTGTGTTACATTCTCGGCTATCTTTGCTTTCCTGGCCTCAAGCACATTCTCATAATTTATGTATTTTTCTACCTTTTTCAGAAACTCCTTCTTTAAAGTCAGAGGAGTTTTAGC
Source organism: Spatholobus suberectus (assembly GCA_004329165.1). Lineage (NCBI taxonomy): Eukaryota > Viridiplantae > Streptophyta > Magnoliopsida > Fabales > Fabaceae > Spatholobus > Spatholobus suberectus. Next base: position 33,866,832 of record CM014731.1, read on the forward strand.
AATTGGCAAAAAGAAAGGCAAACCCTCCTTTACCCCATCCTTAGCCGACATTAACACCACTTTGGGCTACAGGTTCCGGACCGCTCTTGCCTCCTAATTAAACCTGCGAATATAATCTCTCAAGGGCTCCTGGGCGGATCCTCCTCAAGTTTGCCTTGGTTTTTGCTCTAGCCTTACAAGTTGCAAAGGCGGTCTTAAACTTCTGTCTCAACGTCATCCACGAGTTAGCAGATCTCGGCTCCAAAGACTGAAACCATTTCAGTGCCATTCCCTTCAGCAAGAGCGAAAAGGCTTTGCATGTCAACGAGGCAAAAGCTCCTTTATAGGGCACCGCTGATTCAAACACCGAGAGGTGATCGTTTAGATATGTAGATCCATCACACAACTCCAACGAATGCAGCTATTGTAGTTGCTTCAGAACCTATAAATTCAGAATTCTCGTGGAGAAAGGAAGGTTAAACAGAATTATCTCATCATCTTTGATCACCTCTGCCGCAATGTGTGCGTCATCCATCTCCGGCGCGACATGACTTGGTGTCAAAGCAGATGCTGTAAACCTCTTAGTGTGGTCGTAACTATTCTCCATAATTTTGTTTACTTTCCTTTTCTAGTCGAAGCTCCATAGTAATCCTCTCTTGTTCATTCAAAATTCTTCCTTTAGAGGTGTTCAACAGCGTATACTTCTCGAATCTTGGTCCTTCTTTGTTCAAACCCTGGTCCTAATGACACAGTGGTTTAATAGCCTTTGATTGCAGATTCTTCCTATGTGTTACATTCTCAGTCGTCTTTGCTTTCCTGGCCTCAAGCACATTTTCATAACTAATGTATTATTTCGCCTTTCTCAGAAATTCGTCCATTAAAGTCGGAGTCATTTTAGCAATTGACATAAAGAAAGGTGAACCTTCCTTTAGCCCATCCTTTGCCAGCATCAACACCCTTCCGGGCTGCAGGTTTTCGACTGCTCTTACCTCTTCATTAAACCTACTAATATAATCTCTTAGCGAATCATCCACGCTTTGGCGGATCCTTCTTAGGTCTGCCTCGGTTTTGGCCCTAGCCTTACTAGTCGCAAAGGCAATCTTAAACTACTCTTTCAATGTCATCCACGAGTCAGTGGATCTTGGCTCTAAAGACTGAAACCATTTCAATGCCATTCCCTTTAGCGAAAGTGGAAAGGCTCTATATGTCAACGAGGCAGAAGCTCCTTTATAAGACATTACTGATTCAAACATCGAGTAGTGATCATTTGGATTTGTAGATTCATCACACAACTCCAATGAATGCAGCTATTGTAGTTGCTTCGAAACCTGTAAATTCAGAATTCTCGTGGAGAAAGGAAGGTTGAACGGAACCATCTCAACATTTTCATTCACCTCCGCTGCTATGTGCGTGTGATACACCTCCAATGCGACATGACATGGTCCCAAAGCGAATGTCGCAGACCTCTTAGTGTGGTTGTAGCTATTCTCCATAACTTACTTACTCTCCCTTTATGCTCGAAGCTCCCTAATAATCCTCTCCTATTCATTCAAAATTCTTCCCTTAGAGGTGTTCAATGGCGAATACTCCTCGAGCCCTGATCCTCCTTTGTACAAACCACAACCCTCATGACATAGTGGTTTATCAACCTCTGATTGCAGATTCTTCCTCTGGGTTGCATTATTGGCCGTCATTACTTTCTTGGCCTCAAGCACATTCTCATACTTAATGTATTTTTTTTCCTTTTTAGAAACTCCTCCGTTAAAGTTAGAGGTGTTTTATCAATTTACATAAGGAAAGGTGAACATTCCTTTGCCCTATCCTTAGCCAGCATAAACACCACTTCGGGCTGTAGGTTTAAGGCCTCTCTTGCCTCTTAATTAAACCTGCAAATATAATCTCTCAACAGCTTATCCGCGCCTTGGAATATCTTCCTCAAGTCTGCCTCGATTTTGGCTCTAGCCTTGCTAGTCGCAAAGGCAGTCTTAAACTTCTCTCTCAACGTCATCCATGAGTCAGCGGATCTCGACTCCAAAGATTAAAATCATTTCAGTGCCATTCCCTTCAACAAGAATGGAAAGGCTCTACATGTCAACAAGCCAGAAGCTACTTTATAGGATATTGCTGATTCAAACACCGAGAGGTGATCATTTAGATCTGTAGATTCGTTACATAACTCTAACGAAGGCAGCCATTGTGGCTACTTAGGAATTGGTAAATTCAAAATTCTCATGGAGAAAGGAAGGTTGAACGAAATCATCTCATCATCTTCGTTCACCTCCGCTGCCATGTGCACGTCATGCACCTCCGGCATGACATAACCTGGTCTCAAAGCGGATGCCACAAACCTCTTAGTGTGGTCGTAGCTATTCTCTGTAACTTTCTTACTCTCCATTTCTGCTCGAAGGTCCGCAATAATCCTCTCCTATTCATTCAAAATTCTTCCCCTATAGGTGTTCAATGGCGTATACTCCTCGATTATCGGTCCTCCTTTGAATAAACACCGGTCCTCATGACTCAGTGGTTTGTCGGCCTTTGAAGTCGTAGGTGTTTTAGAAATTGACATATAGAAAGGCAAACTATCCTTTACCCTATCCTTAGCCAGCAGCAGCACCACTCCGAGCTGCAGGTTCTTGGTCGATCTTACCTCTATATTAAACCTGCTAATATAATCTTTCAGTCGCGCCTTGGCGAATCCTCTTCAGGCCTGCCTCGGTTTTGGCTCTAGCCTTGCTAGTCACAAAGGCGGTCTTAAACTTCTGTCTTAGCATCATCCACTAGTTAGCGGATCTCAGCTTCAAAGACTGAAACCATTTCAGTGTCATTCCCTTTAGTAAGAGCGGAAAGGCTTTGCATGTCAACAAGGCAGAAGCTCCTTTATAGGACAATGTTGATTCAAGCACTTAGAGGTGATCGTTTAGATCTAAAGATTCGTCACACAACTCTAACGAATATAGCTATTATAGTTGCTTCTGAACCTTTAAATTCAGAATTCTTAGGGAGAAAGAAAGGTTGAATAGAACCATCTCATCATCTTCTTACTTTTGCTGCCGTGTGCACATCATACACCTCTGGCGCGACATGACCTGGTCTCGAAGTGGATGTCGTAGACCTCTCAGTGTGGTCGTAGCTATTCTCCATAACTTTCTTACTCTCCCTCTTTGCTCAAAGCTCCGCAATAATCCTCTAATGTTCATTCAAAATTCATCCCCTAGAGGTGTTCAACGGCATATACTCCTTGAATCTCGGTCCTCCTTTGTACAAATGTTGGTCCTCATGACGTGGTGGTTTATTGGCCTTCGATTGCGGATTCTTCTTGTGTTACATTCTTGGTCGTCTTTGCCTTCCTGGCCTTAAGCACATTCTCAAACTTAAAGTATTTTTCTGCCTTTTTCAGAAACTCCTCCATTAAAGTTAGAGGTGTTTTAGCAATTTACATAAGGAAAGGCGAACATTCCTTTGCCCCATCCTTAGCCAGCATCAACACCATTTCGAGCTTAAGGTTTAAGGCCGTTCTTAGCTCCTAATTAAACCTAATAATATAATCTCTAAGCAACTCATCTGCGCATTGACTAATCCTCCTCAAGTCTGCCTCGTTTTGGCTCTAACCTTGCTAGTTACAAGGACAGTCTTAAACGTCTCTCTCAGCATCATCCACGAGTCAGCAGATCTCGACTCCAAAGACTGAAACCATTTTAGTGCCATTCTCTACAGCGAGAGTGAGACTGCTCTCCATGTCAACAAAGAAAAAGCTCTTTTATAGGACATTGCTGATTCAAACACCGAGAGGTGATCGTTTGGATCTGTAGATCCATCACACAAATCCAACGGAGGCAGCCGTTGTAGCTACTTCGGAACTTGTAAATTTAGAATTCTCGTGGAGAAAGGAAGATTGAACAAAATCATCTCATCATCTTCGTTCACCTCCGCCACCATGTGCGCGTCATGCACCTCTGGCACGACATGACCTGGTCTCAAAGCAGATGCCGCAGACCTTTCAATGTGGTCATAACTATTCTTTGTAACTTTCTTACTCTCCCTTTCTGCTTGAAGCACCACAATAATCCTCTCCTATTCATTCAAAATTCTTCCCTTAGAGGTGTTCAACGGCATAAACTCCTTGAATCTCGGTCCTCCTTTGTACAAATGTCGGTCCTCATGCCGCGGTCGTTTGTCGACCTTTGATTGTGGATTCTTCCTGTGTTACATTCTCAGCTGTCTTTGCTTTCCTGGCTTTAAGCACATTCTTGTACTTAATGTATTTTTTCGCCTTTTTGAAAAACTCTGCCATTAAAGTCGTAGGTATTTTAGCAATTGACATGTAGAAAGGCAAACCTTCCTTTACCCCATCCTTAGCCAGCATCAACACCACTCTGGGCTGCAGGTTCTTGGCTAATCTTGCTTCTCGATTAAACCTGCTAATATAATCTCTCAGCGGCTCATCCGCACCTTTATGGATCCTCCTTAGGCCTGCCTCAGTTTTGGCTCTATCCTTGCTAGTCGCAAAGGCGGTCTTAAACATCTCTCTCAGCATCATCCACGAGTCAACGGATCTCAACTCCAAAGACTGAAACCATTTTAGAGTTATTCCCTTCAACGAGAACGGAAAGGCTCTGCATGTTAATGAGCCAGAAGCTACTTTATAGGACATTGCTGATTCAAACATCGAGAGGTGATCGTTTGGATCTGTAGATTCGTCACAGTACTCCAGCGAAGGTAGCCGTTGTAGCTGCTTCAGAACCTGTAAATTCAGAATTCTTGTGGAGAAAGGAAGGTTGAACGGAATCATCTCATTATCTTCGTTCACCTCTGCCACCATGTGTGCGTCATGCACCTCCGGTGTGACATGACCTAGTCTTAAAGCGGATGTCGTAGACCTCTCAGTATGGTCGTAGCTATTCTCCATAACTTTATTACTCTCCCTTTCTGCTCAAAGCTCTGCAATAATCCTCTCCTGTTTATTCAAAATTATTCCCCTAGAGGTGTTCAACGGTGCATACTCCTCGAATCTCGATCCTCCTTTGTATAAACGTCGGTCTTCATGATGCGGTGGTTTATCGGCCTCTGATTGCGAATTCTTCCTGTTTACATTCTCAGCCGTCTTCTTTTCCCAGCCTCAAGCACATTCTCGTACTTAATGTATTTTTTCGTCTTTTTCAAAAACTCCGCCATAAATGTCAGAAGTGTTTTGGCAATTGACATAAAGAAAGGAGAACCTTCCTTTCCCCGTCCTTAGCCTACATCAACACCACTCTGGGCTGAAGGTTCGTGATCGCTCCTGCCTTTTGATTCAACTTGCTAATATAATCTCTCAATGGCTCATCCGTGCCTTGGGGGATTCTCTTCAGGTATGCCTCGGTTTTGGCTCTAGCCTTGTTAGTTGCAAAGGTGGTCTTAAACTTCTCTCTCATTGTCATCCATGAGTCAATGGATCTCGGCTCCAAAAACTGAAACCATTTTAGTGCCATTCCCTTCAACGAGAGCAAAAATGCTCTGCATGTCAATGAGGCAGAATCTCCTTTATAGGACACTACTAATTCCAACAGCAAGAGGTGATCATTTAGATTTGTAGATTCGTCACACAATTCCAATGAAGGCAGCAATTGTAGCTGGTTCAGAACCTGTAAATTAAGAATTCTCCTAGAGAAAGGAAGCTTGAACAGAATCATCTCATCCTTGTCGTTCACCTCCGCGCCATGTGCATATTTTGCACCTTCGGCGGGACATGACTTGGTCTCAAAGAGGATGTTGCAGACCTCTCAGTGTGGTCGTACCTATTCTCTATAACTTTCTTACTCTCCCTTTCTGCTCAAAGCTCCGCAATAATCCTTTCATGTTCATTTAAAATTCTTCCTGTAGAGGTGTTCAATGGCATATACTCCTTGAATCTCGGTCCTTCTTTGTATAAATACCAATGTTCACGATGCAGTGGTTTGTCTGCCTTCAATTATGGATTGTTCTTCTAGGTTACATTCTTTGTTATCTTCGCTTTTCTGGCCTTAAGCACATTCTCTAACTTAATGTATTTTTCTGCCTTTTACATAAAGTCCTCCATTAAAGTTAAAGGTGTTTTAACAATTGACATAAAGAAAAGCAAACATTCCTTTGCCCGGTCCTTAGCCCACATCTACATCACTCCGGGCTGCAGGTCCATGGCTGCTCTTGCCTCCTGATTAAACCTATTAATATAATCTCTCAGCGGCTCATCTGCACCTTGGCTGATCCTCCTCAGGTCTGCCTCAATTTTGGCTCTAGTCTTGCTTGTTGCAAGGGCAGTCTTAAACATCTCTCTAAGCATCATCCACGACTCAATGGATCTCGGCTCCAAAGACTAAAACCATTTCAGTGCCATTCCCTTCAACGTGAGCGAAAATGCTCTGCATGTCAATGAGGTAGAAGCTCCTTTATAGGACATTGTTGATTCAAACTGTGAGAGGTAATCGTTTGGATTTGTAGAACCGCCACACAACTCCAAGGAAGGTAGTTACTGTAGATGCTTCAGAAATTGTAAATTTAGAATTCTCGTGGAGAAAGGAAGGTCAAATGGAATCATCTCATCATCTTCGTTCACCTCCACTGCCATGTGCGCATCATGCACCTTCGATGCGACATGACCTGGTCTCAAAGCGAATGCTGCAGACCTCTTAATTTAGTTGTAGCTATTCTCCATAACTTTCTTACTCTCCTTTTTTGCTCAAAGCTCTATAATAATCCTCTTATGTTCTTTCATAATTTTTCCCATAGAGGTGTTCAACGACATATACTCCTCAAAACTCAGTCCTTTCTTGTACAAACATCGGTCCTCATGACATGGTGATTTGTTGGCCTTTGATTGCAGATTCTTCTTTTGTGTTACATTCTCGACCCTTGCCACTTCCTTGTTGTCAAGCACATTCTCAAATATAATGTATTTTTTTGCCTTTTTCAGAAACTCCTCTGTTAAAGTCGGTGGTGTTTTAGAAATTGACATAAAGAAAGGTGAACCTTCCTTAACCCCGTCCTTAGCCAGCATCAAAACCACTCCAGGTTGCAGGTTCTCGCTCGTTCTTGCCTCCTGATTAAACCTTCTAATACAATCTCTGAGTGGCTCATCCACGCCTTGTTTGATCCTCTTTAGGCCTGCCTCAGTTTTGGTTCTAGCCTTGCTAGTTGCAAGGGCATTCTTAAACTTCTCTCTAAGCGTCATCCACGAGTCAATGGATCTTGCCTCTCAAGGCTGAAACCATTTCAGTGCATTTACCTTTAGCAAGAGCGGAAACGCTCTACTTGTCAACGAGGCAGAAGCTCCTTTATAGGACTTTGTTAATTCAAACATCGAGAGGTGATCGTTTGGATCTATAGATTCGTCACACAACTCCAACTAAGGCAACTGTTGTAGCTGCTTCAGAACCTATAAATTCAGAATTCTCATGGAGAAAGAAAGGTTGAACAGAATCATCTTAACATCTTCATTCACCTCCACCGCCATGTGCGCGTCATCCACCTTTGGCGTGACATGACTTGGTCTCAAAGCGGATGCTGTAAACCTTTTAGTGTGGTCGTACCTATTCTCCATAGCTTTCTTACTCTCCCTTTCTGCTCGAAGCTCTACAAAAAACCTTTCTTGTTCATTCAAAATTCTTCCCCTATAGGTGTTCAATGGCGTATATTCCTCGAGCCTCAGTCCTTCTTCATACAAACCCTGATCCTTGTGACGCGGTGGTCTGTCGGCCTTTGATTGCAGATTCTTCCTGTGTTACATTCTCGGTCGTCTTTGCTTTCCTAGCCTCAAGCACATTCTCATACTTAATGTAGTTTTTTGCCTTTTTCAGAAACTCTGCCATTAAAGTCGTAGGTGTTTTAGCAATTGACATATAGAAAAGCGAACCTTCTTCTACCCCGTCCTTAGCTAGCATCAACACCACTCTAAGCTGCAAGTTCTTGGCCGATCTTGCCTCTTGAGGAAACTTGCTAATATAATCTCTCAGTGGCTCATCCGTGCCTTGGCGAATCCTCCTCAAGTCTGTCTTGGGTTTGGTTCTAGCCTTGTTAGTTGCAAAGACGGTCTAAAACTTCTCTCTTGGCATCATCCATGACTCAGTGGATCTAGGCTCCAAAGACTGAAACCATTTCAATGTCATCGCCTTCAGCGAGAGCAGAAAGGCTCTGCATGTCAACGAGGTAGAAGTTCCTTTATAGGACACTACTAATTCAAACAATGAGAGGTGATCATTTAGATCTGTAGATTGGTCACACAACTCCAACGAAGGCAGCAGTTGTAGCTGTTTCAGAACCTTTAAATTTAGAATTCTTGTGGAGAAAGGAAGGTTAAACGAAATCATCTCATCCTCTTCGTTCACCTCCGTTGCGATGTGCTCATTTTGCTCCTCCGGTGCGATGACCTGGTCTCAAAGAGGATGCCGTAAATCTCTCAGTTTGGTCATAGCTATTTTCCATAACTTTTTTATTCTCCCTTTCTGCTTGAAGCTCTGCAATAATCCTCTCCTCTTCATTCAAAATTCTTCCCCTAGAGGTGTTTAGCGACATATATTCCTCAAATCTCGGACTACCTTTGTACAAACGCTGGTCTTCACGACATGATGGTTTGTTGGCCTTCAATTGTAGATTCTTCTTCTGGGTTACATTCTTGTCTGTCTTCACTTTCTTGGCCACAAGCACATTCTCAAACTTACTGTATTTTTTTGCCCTTTTTAGAAACTCCTCCATTAAAGTTAGAGGTGTTTCAACAATTGACATAAAGAAAGGCGAACATTCCTTAGTCTACATTAACACCACTCCGGGCTGTAGGTCCAAGGCTGCTCTTGCCTCCTGATTAAACCTCCTAATATAATCTCTTAGCGGCTCATCCGCACCTTGGCAGATTCTCCTCAGGTATGCCTCAGTTTTGGCTGTAGCCTTGCTAGTTGCAAAGGCAATCTTAAACTTCTCTCTAAGCGTCATCCATGAGCCAATGGATCTCGGCTCCCAAGACTGAAACCATTTTAGTGCCATTCCCTTCAATGAGAGCGAAAACGCTCTGCATGTCAACAAGGCAAAAGCTCCTTTATAGGACATTATTGATTCAAACATCGAGAGGTGATTGTTTGGATCTGTAGATCCGTCACACAACTCCAACGAAGGCAGCTGTTGTAGCTACTTTGGAACCTATAAATTTAGAATTCTTGTGGAGAAAGAAAAGATGAACGAAATCATCTCATCATCTTTGTTCACCATCGCTACCATGTACGCGTCAAGCACCTTCGGTGCGACAAGCCCTGGTCTCAAAATGGATGTTATAGACCTCTCAGTGTGGTCGTACCTATTGTCCATAACTTACTTACTCTCCTTTTCTACTTGAAGCTCTGCAATAATCCTCTTCTGTTCTTTCAAAACCATTCCCTTAGACGTGTTCAACGACATATACTCCTCGAATATTAATCTTTGTTTGTACAAACGTCGATTCTCATGACACGATGGTTTAGTGGCCTTTGATTGCGAATTCTTCTTCTGTCTTACATTCTCGGCCCTTGATGTTTTCCTGTCCTCAGGCACATTCTCAAACATAATGTATTTTTTTAACTTTTTCAGAAACTCCTCTGTTAAAGTCGGTGGTGTTTTAGAAATTGACATAAGGAAAGGCAAACCTTCCTTAACCCCATCTTTAGCCAACATCCAATCCACTCCAGGCTTCAGGTTCTCGGCCACTCTCACCTCATGATTAAACCTGCTAATCTAATCTTTGAGCGGCTCATTTGCGCCTTGGCGTATCCTCCTCAAGTCTGCCTCAGTTTTGGCTTTAGCCTTGCTAGTTGCAAAGTCGATTTTAAAGTTCTCTTTCAACGTCATCCATGAGTCAATGGATCTCATCTCTAAAGGCTCTGCATGTCAACGTGACAGAAGCTCCTTTATAGGACATTGTTGATTCAAACATTAAGAGGTGATCGTTTGAATATGTAGATCCGTCACACAACTCCAACGAAGGCAGCTATTATAGCTGCATTGGAACCTGAAAATTTAGAATTCTCATGGAGAAAGGCAGGTTGAATGGAATCATCTCATCGTTTTCGTTCACCTCTGCCGCCATGTGCGTGTCATGCACCTCTAGCGTGACATGACCTGGTCTCAAAGCGGATGCTGCAGACCTCCCAATGCGGTCGTAGTTATTCTCCATAACTTTCTTACTCTCCCTTTCTGCTTGAACCTCCGCAATAATCCTCTCCTGTTCATTCAACATTGTTCCCTTAGAGGTGTTCAACAGCATATATTGCTCGAATCTCGATCCTCCTTTGCATAAACTTCGGTCCTCATTACACGGTGGTTTGTCGGCTTTTCATTGCAGATTCTTCTTCTGTGTTACATGCTCAGCCGCCTTTGCTTTCCTGGCCTTAAGCACATTCACATATTTAATGTATTTTTCTGTCTTTTTCAGAAACTCTTCCATTAAAGTTGGAGGTGTTTTAGCAATTGACATAAAGAAAGGCGAACCTTCCTCTACCCTGTCCTTAGCCTGCATGAACACCACTCTGGGCTACAGGTTCTCAGCTGCTCTTGCCTCTTAATTAAACCTGCTAATATAATCTCCGAGTGGCTCATCCGCGCCTTGGCAGATTCTCCTCAGGTATGCCTCGGTTTTGGCTCTAGCCTTGCTAGTTGCAAAGGCGGTCTTAAACTTCTCTTTAAGCGTCATCCATGAGTCAATGGATCTCGGCTCCCAAGACTAAAACCATTTTAGTGCCATTCCTTTCAGTGAGAACAAAAATGCTCTGCATCTCAATGAGGCAAAAGCTCCTTTATAGGACATTGTTGATTCAAACATTGAGAGGTGATTATTTGGATCTATAGATTCGTCACACAACTCCAACAAAGGCCGCTGTTGTAGCTGCTTCAGAACTTGTAAATTCAGAATTCTCGTGGAGAAAGGAAGGATGAACGGAATCATCTCATCATCTTCGTTCACCGCCGCCGCCATGTATGCATCAAGCACCTCCAGCGCGATATGCCCTGGTCTCAAAATGGATGCTACAGACCTCTCAGTATCGTCGTACCTATTCTCCATAACTTACTTACTCTTCCTTTCTACTCGAAGCTCCACAATAATCCTGTCCTGTTCATTCAAAATTCTTCCCCTAGAGGTGTTCAACGGCGTATACTACTCGAGTCTCGATCCTTCTTTGTACAAACTCCAGTCCTCATTACGCTGTGGTTTGTCGACCTTTGATTGCAAATTCTTCTTTTGTGTTACATTCTCAACCGTCTTCACTTTCCTGGCCTCAAGCACATTCTCATTTTTAATGTATTTTTCTGCCCTTTTCAAAAACTCTTCCATTAAAGTCAAAGGTGTTTTAGCAATTAACATAAAGAAAGGCAAACCTTCCTTTACCCCGTCCCTAGCCCGCATCAACACCACTATGGGCTACAGGTTCTTAGTCGCTCTTGCCTCCTGATTAAACCTGCTAATATAATCTCTTAGCGGGTTATCCGCGCCTTGGCGAATTCTACTCAAGTATGCTTCAATTTTGGCTCTAACCTTGCTAGTTGCAAAGGCAATCTTAAACTTCTCTCTCAGCATCATTCACGAGTCAATGGATCTCGGCTCCAAAGACTAAAACCATTTCAGTGCCATTCCATTTAGCAATAGCGGAAACATTTTGCATGTCAACGAGGCAGAAGCTTCTTTATAGGACGTTGCTGATTCAAACACCGAGAGGTGATCATTTGGATCTGTAGATCTGTCACACAACTCTAACGAAGGCAGCTATTGTCGCTGCTTCGGAACTTGTAAATTTAGAATTCTCGTGGAGAAAGGAAGGTTGAACAAAATCATCTCATCATCTTCGTTTACCTCTGCCACCATGTGCGCGTCATGCACCTCTAGCCTGACATAACCTGGTCTCAAAGCGGATGCTGTAGACCTCTCAATGCGGTCATACTTATTCTCCATAACTTTCTTACTCTCCCTCTCTGCTCAAAGCTCCGCAATAATCCTCTCATGTTCATTCAAAATTCATCCCCTAGAGGTGTTCAACGACATATACTCCTCAAATCTCGGTCTTCCTTTGTACAAACTACAGTCCTCATGACACGGTGGTTTGGCAACCTTTGATTACAGATTCCTCTTCTGCGTTAAATTCTCGGCCATCTTTACTTTCCTGACCTCAAGCACATTCTCACATTTAATGTATTTTTTTGCCTTGTTCAAAAACACTTTCATTAAAGTCAGAGGTGTTTTAGCAATTGACATAAAGCAAGGCGAACCATCATTTACCCCGTACTTAGCCAAGATCAACACCACTCCGGGCTGCAAGTTCTCGGCCGCTCTTGTCTCTTGATTAAACTTGCTAATATAATCTCTCAATGACTCATTCGTGCCTTGGAGGATTCTCCTTAGGTATGCCTCGGTTTTGGCTCTAGCCTTGCTAGTTACAAAGGCGGTCTTAAACTTCTCTCTCAGCATCATCCACGAATAAGCGAATCTCAGGTCCAAAGACTAAAACCATTTCAGTGCCATTCCCTTTAGCGAGAGCGAAAAGGCTCTACATGTCAACGAGGAATAAGCTCCTTTATAGGACATTACTGATTCAAACACCGAAAGGTGATCGTTTGGATCTGTAGACCCGTCCTACAACTCCAACAAAGGCAATTGTTGCAGCTTCTTCGGAACATGTAAATTCTGAATTCTCGTAGAGAAAGGAAGGTTGGATGGAATCATCTCATCATCTTCGTTCACCTCTGTTGCCATCTGCGCGTCATGCACCTCCAACACAACACGACCTGGTCTCAAAGCGGATGCTGTAGACCTCTCAGTGTGGTCATAGCTATTCTCCATAACTTTTTTACTCTCCCTTTATGCTCAAAGCTCCGCAATAATCCTCTCTTATTCATTCAAAATTCTTCCCCTAGAGGTGTACAAAGGTGTATACTCCTTGAATCTCGATCCTCCTTTATACAAACCCCGGTCCTCATGACGCGGTGGTTTGTCGGCCTTTGATATCAGATTCTTCTTCTGTGTTACACTATCGGTTGTCTTCACTTTCCTAGCCTCAAGCACATTCTCATAATTAATGTATTTTTCCACCTTTTTAAGAAACTCCTCCATGAAAGTCAGAGGTGTTTTAGCAATTGACATAAAGAAAGGTGAACCTTCCTTTTCCCCATCGTTAGCCAGCATCAACACCACTTTGGGCTGCAGGTTCTTGACCGCTCTTACCTCCTAATTAAACCTGCTAATATAATATCTCAACAGCTCATTCGTGCCTTGGCGGATCCTCCTCAGCTCTGTCTCGATTTTGGCTCTAGCCTTGTTAGTTGCAAAGGCTGTAGGTTCTCGGCCGCTCTTGCCTCCTGATTAAACCTGCTAATATAATATCTCAATGCTTATTCGTGCCTTGGCAGATCCTTCTCAAGTCTACCTTGATTTTGGCTCTAGCCTTGTTAGTTGCAAAGGCTATCTTAAACTTCTCTCTCAACGTCATCCACGAGACAATGGATATCAGCTCCAGAAACTGAAACCATTTCAATGCCATTCCCTTTAATGAGAGCAGAAACGCTCTACGTGTCAACGAGGCAAAAGCTCCTTTATAGGACATTGCTGATTCAAACATCGAGAGGTTATTGTTTGGATCTATAGATCCGTCCTACAACTCCAACGAATGCAGCTGTTGTAGCTGCTTCAAAACCTGTAAATTCAAAATTCTTGTGTAGAAACAAAGGTTGAACGGAATCATCTCATCATCTTCGTTCACCTCCGCCACCATGTACGCGTCTTGCACCTACAGCACAACATGATTTGGTCTCAAAGCGGATGCTGCAAACCTCTCGGTGTGGTTGTAGCTATTCTCCATAATTTTCTTACTCTCCCTTACTTCTCGAAGCTCCGCAATAATCCTTTCATGTTCCTTCAACATCTCTCTTTGCTGCTCCAATAATGCAACGAGGACAGCCATAATGACTGACGATGCTGGAACACTGTTTGCCTCAGGGTTTGCTTTAGGCATGGTGGAAGCGGCTTCACCATCCCTAGGTGATGGTGGTGGAAGCTTCGGTGCCGAAGGTGCCACAACAGACTTGTTGTTTTTCGTGCTAGCCATCATGAACAGATCTTCATGTGATGAAGAAAATGAAGAGAATCAGAAGACAATTCCCACAAACGGCACCAATGTTGTGTGGTGAACATGAGAGAAGATCTCCGGTGAGCTCACACGGTGGTTTTAGTCGTCTTCGATGGTAGCATTTATAAGGACTCTGATGCTTAAGTCAGTACAAGTCCAAGAATGAGTGAGAATGATAGAGCGTGTGTACCTTATGACTGTGGAGACCTTTATATAAAATGTTTTGGAGGGGAATTTTGTTAAGGTTAGGTGCCACGTGCATCATGTGTTTGAGTGCCTTATTACATGCTTTCCACTCCATACCGAAGCAAGTATAAAATCAGACCGGGATAGCAAGAGATTATCATCCGGGGTATACGAGGCTGTGCTAGCCAGAATAAGCAGCAAGTGAGCCGACTTGAGGCTACGTGTCTGAATAACCTCTAGAACAAAAATCATGTAAAATTTTAGAAAATAAAATAGTGTTATAGTGTTTTAATTCAGAAATTTTAAATTAATGTATTAGGCACTCATTTATGAAATTGTGCTATATGTGATGCTTGTTCTGCACAAAAAAGAAAAAAGGTCTCCTTTTGGTCCAATATATGACACATATTCATAAATGAAAGACTAAAAGCAAACATTAGTTTATTTATACGAACTAAAATTAGTTTTATAAATTTTTTATGAAAAAATATTGTAAAATATTAAAATAATATATAATAAATATACAAAAATATTTAAAAATGTATGACTAGTAATTCAAACAATAAAATTTAAAATAAAAAATAACATTCTATTATTTTAAATTTTTAAGATATTATAATTATTTTAAAATGTATAAAAACATCATTTTGAAAAATATTGAAAATAGTAAAATATAAACAATTTTAAAAAATTGAAAACAATAAAAATAAAAATAATTTAAAATTCTAAAGAAATAAAAAATAACGCTATAAACATTTTTAAAAAATTAAAAACATTATAATTTTATAAAATTTTGAAAAAATAATAAGTAATAAATCAAAATATAAAAAAATAAAAATAAAAATGACTTTATGACATTAATACAAAAATATTGAAATGATGTATAAAAATAGTTAGAAAATACTGAAAATTATATTAGTCGTAAGTTAAAATAATGTAAAATTTTGAACAAAATACAAATTGTAAAATTTTAAAAAAAGAGTAATATAAATATAACAAAAAAATTATTAAAAATATTTATATAATTGCATAATTTTAAAAAATATTGAAAATAGTAAAATATCAACAATTTTAAAGAGCTAAAAGGATAGAAACATTTGAAAAAAATTAATAAATAAAAATATTGTAAATTTAAAAAAAAAATTGCATTATAACTTTAAAAAAATATAAAAATAGCATAATTTTGAAAAATATTAAAAATATATCTCATAAATCTAAATAGTTTGAAATATTGAAAAATATTGACTTAGTGTATAAGATATATTTAAAAATATTGAAAAAATATAAGCTGTAAATTAAAATAATATAAACCTTTTTACAAATAATTAAAATACCATTTTAGCATTTCAACTCAAAACCATTGAAAAATATTGAATTGATGTATAAAAAATATTCAAATGTTGAAAAATATATAAGTCCAAAATTAAAATAAAGTAAATTTCTCAAAAAATAAAAATGGCATTATAATATTTTGTAAACATAAAATAACCATGACAACATTTAAAAAAATATATATAAAAACAACATTATTTTGAAAAGCATTGGAAAGAAATGTAAGATCAAAATTAAAATAATGTAATTTAAAAAAAAATAAAAATAGTTTTATAACATTTTGATTCAAAAAAAATTAAAAAATATTAAAATAAAATATTGAAAAATATATAAGTTGCAGATTAAAATAATGTAAAATTTTTGAAAAAAATAAAAATAGCATTATAATATTTAAAAAATGGAAATATAAAAATAACAAAAAATAATGTACATCGATTGAAAATAAAATAATATATATAACTTTATTATATGATTGCATAATTTTAAAAATAAAATAATATATATTGAAAATAAAAACTAATGTTTTGATTAAACCGAAATAGATTGAATTATGTGCTTTCATTTTTTCTCGAATGTTGGACCTTAAAAGCCGCTGTTTGTTCTTGACCTCTGCAACATGTCGGAAAACCTCGCCATTGTGTAGCGCCAGACCGGAGACGCAACACTTTGCCGCGACGAGTAAAGCGGCCGCGATGGCCTTTGTTGTCGGAAAACCCGCGACGCAATAGCGTGATAACGCCGCGACAACCACAATTTGATAACACTGATCTCTCAACGCTCAAACCTTATTAAGATTTAGGGATGGTGGAGCATACCTTTCACAGAGCTACTTTCAAGATATTCGTTGAAGCTTCTTTAATAGCATAATGGCTCTTTCATCCTCCAAAGTCAGTAGCTCCTCATTCATGTACCTGGCAAAGAGATAAATGTTGTTGTTTCATTCATTTCACACACGTAACAACAAAGAGTCGTAATCTTAACAATAATGAATTGATTTCATTTCATAATAAGCAATGTTAGGACCTTGTTGTTACCTTCATGGGTGGAGAATTTTCCTAGTTAGCATAACGATTGGCTGAATGTCCCTCACAATCTTCTCTTCTTTATCGATCCCTCCGTTGGATTATGCATCGACAACCTGTGACCAAATACAGAGACAAGTTCTTCAAGCCCAGTAAGAAATATTATGCTAAAAAATTTTATTGCATAAATTAAATATATTATTAATAATCTCCAACTAGGATGCATCTACCCATCAAGAAACATCGGGGGGAAGGTTAATTATATATCTGCTTAAAAAATAATGTATCTGTATCATTGTCAATCACTCACTCATATTGTCAGAGTCCCATAATGAGAGTCAATGGTTGGTGAGTAGCTCACACTACGGCAGGTGGTGGAAGACGTAAGGTCCATGCTAGTGTTAAATCTACTCAATAAAAAAGCGCTTGCCATCAAAGTGTGAACTAATGAATGCCAATTTTGAAAATTCAAAAGGCAAAGATAAAACAAAAAGTGTAGAGTATATATGCCTATACATACATTAACTAACTGATTACCTTTCAAGGATAAACTTGCATTCTTTGTACTTGTGAGTCTTCTTGTGAGCAGCCTCCTATAATGAAATAAAGTAAAATATGTTAAGAACGAAAGTTTCCCAATGGCAACAGCATTTTGGTAAGTAGAAACATAAATCACAAAACGTGAGCTTTAAAAACAAGTCCTCACACATTTCCATCCAACAATGGACCCACATACAACACAGAATATGTCCACAACAGTGTGAAATCCAGTGATCTGTCATCATCATCCATTCTTCTTTCTCGCCAACAGTGACATTCACACTGTCATAACATAGATTAACAAGATGTTATTTGAAGCACTCATACGACAACTTCTAATAGTGATCTTAAAGTTTTCAATTTTCATCCAGTGGCAATTGCACTATTGATGCATTCAAGATTTAGGAAATATAGAAGTATAAGTTTTTCTCAAAATATTGCAAAGTCCAAGAGAAATTAACCTTCAATTTCTATAGAAAAAAAATTATTAGCAGTAAAAGAAGGGTAAAATGCAGCTAGAGCCATCATGCATAAGTATATTGTCTATATACATATTGGTACAACAATATTAATCGAATAAAGGTTCTACATCGGCACCTACTAATGCTTATGTTAATGTGGTAGTGAGAAGGTCAAATAACACTTACACTTTGTCAAAAAGATAAGCTTTCCTATGCCTGCGATGGAAAAGTATCGCATCAATCAGGTGCCATAATCAGGGCAGAGAATAATTTTAATGCTCTAGGAGTTCCAAGTGAAGACATCCTATACCAATTTTTATACAGATGACAAATCAAAAGATAGTAGGCCAATAAATTCATGATTTATGAATTTGAATACACTGATATAGACAAAATCCATAGTTTAAACAAGTTCAGATAATGATGTTGAATGACAAAAAGATTTTACCAAGTCAGTTGGGACTGGGAGTAGGGCCATTTAAATATAGTTGAAAAGTCAAATTGGGAATTTCAACCAAATGGTCAACATTTTACTTTAGAAGTCTTTTAAGATATACAGTTTATTTGAAAACGGTCTTACAAACACTTCATCCTCAAATTGTACGTTGTGGTTTCTGATTCATTTAATTATTGCCATGACCTGTATGAGCCTATCTTGCTTTGCTATTTACATGACTGTACCAATTACAATCTTCCTCAAAAAGAATAAAACTATATCAACATTGAATTAAGAAAATCATCTATGCAAGAAAACTTCTTGCTTAGAATTATTAACATTTGATCTAAAAAAAATAACACAATCGCGATGTCATTACAAGTATGAACTATTACAGTCCCACACGAAAAAGAACTGATCAAACAACTGATACTTCATTGCTCTCCACACACATTTATAATTAGTCCAAATAGCAGATCTTTCCACAGCCAAAGAATCACACAACAGCAGAGTATAATGTATGAACCCAACACAACCAAAAAAATAAAAAGCACATATACCTGAAATGCGACGTGATGTCACCAAAACACCAACTTAGAAAATTAAAAAATACAAGAACATAACATGACATGGGCATATATACAAGAAACACTAATGAATTAGTCCTACTGATGGTTTTAAGTAGAACATCAACAAGTATATGGAAACTGAAACCAAATATAAATATGTTTGGTATGTATTTGAAAATTCTCTCTCTCTGATTGTGTGTATTCCTACTACACTGTTTACAGGTGTTTTTCCGAATATTATTAGCATTGAAAATATTTCACAGAGACACTGTTTACAAATGCCACTATTTCATAAACCCAAGAAGATAAAATATATTAATTGGCTTGTATATCTTATCCTTATTTTTAATCCCCCACTTAAGTTGATCATATCCTATCTTCTATTGCCACCCTCTCTTTGGGGTGAATCACTACATCCCTCTCATCATGATATCAACTAGTTATCTAGCAAAAACCCAGAATGATCTTTATAAAAAGAAATTGCACATTCAGCCACCAAAAAAATCAAATCAATGTTCAAGGGAAGAAAAAATAAGGAGAAAAAGAAAAGAGAAAAAACCTTGGAAATGTGTTTTGGCAGTGTTTGTAGCTATAGAAGTTTCCTTCAAGATTGATCAAGAATAGCTTTCCCATGTCTCCCTGTACACCAATCTATATATCAACTTGACACACCCACAAAACAGTTAACCTAAACAGAATCCCCTTCAGCAAACCACCCAACAAGGAAAAACAATTAAAAGAAAACACCAACCCAGAAAGGAAAAAGAGAAAACAAAGAGATTCTAGGTAGTGTGAAGCCCAGAAAATCAACCCGGTAATGTTAAAATACGAAATTCAAATTGAAAGAATGCAATGTAATCGAACCTACAAGCCAAAACAACGTAATGTGAATGAGAAAATGGGTTTTGATGGGATGGTTATATACCGAGAAAGAGAAAGAGCAGAGAGCGTACAGTAAATGAGAGAAGAGTGGTAGTGCAATGCAATGAATGGGTCTCCGAAATGACACTCGTTACAAACTTTGTATGCGTCCTTTCTATGATTTTAATTTGTTATATTAATTTTGATATAACAAACTCTTATTATTATTAATTTGTTACGATTTTAATTTTGATATGTTATTGTTAATTAATTAATTGATTAATTAAATATTATTTTAAGAATTTGATTATAATATATTAATAATGTAAAGGTTGTTTACCTTGTTATTTAATAAGTTTATTGATTTATAATAATAACTTTAAAAATCATATTTAAAATGATCATTTTTAATTGGTTTGTAATGTAAAAACTTTTACATTGACAATACATGAAAATTAAACTCATATTTAATTATTACTAAACCTTTGATTTTTAATTAATTTTTTTATTTAAAAAGTTTTAACGATAACCAAATTGAAAGTATACCCAAAGTAATTATTATTACTTTTTAAGACTTTTCTAATATCAAGTGGCTATCACTAAATCTTTATTTTTATTTCTTTTAATTTTAATTTAGAAATTAAACTCTCAACTAATTCTTTTATTGGCAGTAAAAAAATAAAAAAATAAATACTTCAAGAAAGATACGAGAAAATGCTAATTTTATTTTTTGCATAAATAAATTTTGGTAATCAAGTTTTTTGGAATTTTATTAATCGCTACTTACTAAATATCAAAAATTTATTAAGATTAATCAATTATGAACTTATCAAAATATAATTTGTACCAAAGATAATTTAGGCCTAATTTGAAGAAGGAAAAAAAATAGAACATATACATACATGAAGGGAAATAGAGTATAATGTATAATGAAAACAACAAGATTTATATTTCTCAATTGACTTTAATACCATTTGATTCTGAATTTCCTTTCAAGTTCCAAAGGAGACAACGTCTCCTAATTCTTTGCTTTGCAATGACTATTAATAAAAGCCAAGGGCAAACTCTGTCCCATGTAGGTTTGTTTTTACCACAACCTATTTTTAGTCATGGACAATTTTATGTTGCCATTTCGAGAGTTAATCAAAGAGTGGTTTCAAAATATTGATATCTGATGAAGATGGTAATCCATGCCAAACAACAAAAATTGTTGTCTGCAAAGAGGTGTTTCAAAAAATTTGGATATAAGGTTAGTGTTTTAAATATTTCATTTTAATTTTCATAAAATTTTCATTCTACATCTATTTTTTATTCATCTTTTAATCCTTTGATACAAAATGTTTTAATTATAGGTTTTGCAAGGTGATAGACCTTAAGTGAAGGTATAGAGCATCGTATTCTGAATGCTGTAAGTTAACCATGTACAAGAGTAATTTGTACATTTTAATGTAAATATGTGAATTTTGTATCATAGTATATTTCAACGAATGATTGACAAAATGATTAATATATTTATTTATTTGAATTTTAATATTGTATGTATCATATTTAAAATATAAAGCATGACATTTGAAATTTTTACACCTTTTATAAGTATTATTCAATATCTTAAAAATTAACAATTTATCATTAATATGATTGTGTTTTAGTTTAATGATCATGCACTGACAGTGTAAAATAGTTTTACACTGTCATTCAATTATAAACCACCATTTATTGTAAGTTTGTTGACTTTTATAATAAATACTTTAAAAGACATATTAATAGTGATTTCTGATTAGATAATAATATAAAAAAATTTTACACTGGCAGTACATGACCATTAAACTCATTGTGTTTTTAATGTGAACACATTATTGTATAAGTATTATTAAAATAAACTTTATATCTTTAAATTAAATATTTTTTATTTCAATTACATTTAATTATACACACAAAATTTATAAAAAAAATGTGAGAACAAATGCATCTGATTTTGGCATACACAACAACAAGCACTTTAAACAAGATTGACAGTGACCAAATGAAGAATGGAGATTCGAGAAGCACGTACTGAGTTTCATAGCTGGCATCGCACTCAGCAAATCGTTATATAGTCTAGTACAAACCGAATAAACAACACACACACAAAAGAAAGAAAGGGTAGAATTTTTTAATTGCTTGAAGAAACACATACGAAATTATAAAATTTTAATGAATGTATATATAGAAAAAGAAATTGGACTATACCTATTTAATGTTTACATCGTTGGTATTTTAATGAATGTACATCGTTGGTAAATATATGGACGAAATTTGTATATGAAAATATGATCGTAGCCTTCCAAAATCTTAATAATTAATTCCTAAATAATCAAAATAAAGAATTTGAAGGTTACAAGTGGTTCGTCATCATCTGAATATTTTTCTCAACCAATGAATGAATATTGATTTAGTGAACGGGGAGAAAAAGCAGAAAGCGTATAATAAAAGAGAGAAAATGGGTCTCCGAACATGTCTCTATGGCATGGAGTATGGACTATGACTATGCTTCGTTGCTATCGGAATTGGTTTTTATTTTTATTTTCATTCTATAACATATCGTCATCATCCGTCTTTTTCATTAATAAAATAAATTAAATATTAAACTTAATTAAAATACATTGTGATGTAATTATGAGTTAGTGTTATATAATTGTAAATGATTTATTTTTGTAATAATTATTTTAAAAGTCATATTTAAAATAATTTTTAATTAATAAATAACACACAATTTTTACTTTGATATATCCAAATCAAATTCTTTAAGTATTATTCAGAACGTTTCTATACTTTTTTTGTACTTTTAAATGAATTTTTATAATTGAAAAGTTATGAATAGATTTTAAATAGTAAATAATAAATAAAAATATTTAATATTTACAAATATAGAAAATATTTGATAATTTAATTATTATGAGAATATTTTTTTCTAAAAAATATTTCTTGAATTCGATTCATAAGGTCCTACAGGACCTAACAATTACCATTTTAAAAAATTATAAAAATTTGAATTTGGCCAGAGGTATTCACAATTAAGCTGAATCGATTAGGAAGGGGGGGAAATCGATCTAATATTCTAATTATATTGATTTTCTCACATTATCATCCACAAACATCTCCAACTTGGATGCATTTGCCCATCAAGAAAACATCTACGGAGGGTTAATTATATATGCATGGAACCAAATTCAAGAAACCATGCCAAAATCTAGCCAAGCCCAAACCAAGATAGCAAAAAACGAAGAGATCATAATTAAAGAGGTGATGTGATAGAGAAAACTCACAAAGTAGTCATCATCAATGGTGTAGACATACTTCTTTGGAGTCCTTGAAACCTAGAATCCTATTGATATTATTGTAGTTAATCTTTTTTAAGAAGTTAAGGAAGTTAAGCACACTAAATGAATTAAGGTTCTACCTGTCGTACGATGATGAACATTTGGGGTTCTGTGAACACCCAATTTTATCTGGGTAATTGTAGCTTAAAATAAATAAATAAATAGAATAACAATAATAATAATTGGGTTAAGTATGTTTATCTTTTGTTCTTGTTGGGCTAAAAGTGTTCGAGTCTATAACTAATTTCTTGTTAAATTAAAAATTTCAAGCCCATGACCATACATATTCATTCATAATAGTACTTTAAGAGTTCATCATGATCATAGAAAATAAATACAAGATAAAGAATAATAATAATGAAAGGAAGAGAAGAGTCAGGAAGGGAAATGGTTACAAAACTCATATTAAAGATGGGGTCATAAATAGAGAAAAGAAAATGAAGGGATAGAGGGAACTGTTAGGAATTGGTATTGAATTTTGGCTTATAAATAAGGGAAGAGGAGACTTTTGGAAAAGGAATAGAGAAGGGAGAAACGCTGTAAAGAAGAGGAGAAACAGAAAAAAGGAGGAGGAGGGGACACATTTTTCTGCACACTCATCCGTGGCTCTTTGTAAAAAAAACAACAAAGGAGGAGTTGTGAAAGTGAGTAACATTCATTAAAAATATCCACAATTCTCTGCTAGAAAGTATATTTCATTCTATTTCTCCCTAATATAGTTCTTTAATTCTTTCTGGTTTTCCTCCCTGACTTTCATATTCGTATCACAGTATCATATCTTTTCCTTTTACTCTTGCAATGTTCACACACTAGCTCCATTTTCATTCACACACACACATACGCAGAAAATAAAATTCACCTCACCAACACACATTCCTATTCGCATTTATTTTCTTTTACACCATCTTCACTCACATGATTCACACACGAATTACAATTTCCTTCACAACACCTTTCAGAGATCAAGACACACACCGTTTTTACCTTCACATATCACACATCAGCACAGTAATCCTAGAAAACAGCATAGAAAAAAAATAAAAAATAAACAGATATTTGTCCTTCCGATCCACACATTCATACATATACCAGTTCATACACCCACACTCCAAACAAATCCAGAATCACCGTACACATCCATTACAAATTAGGAATGAAATAAATAAAAATCACAACAAAAATAATAAAAATTTGAATGAACAGCTTCATCCTCATCTTGTCATCGTCAAAATCCGCCAAGGCCATCAGTCCTTGTAACCACGTCACTCCGCCGATATAAGGTTCACTATAGACCGCCCGTCCTTGTGTCTCTACCAGCTTGCCTCAGATGGATCTCCGATTCCGTTCCCTTTTTCTTTGCAATAGCGAAGTAGACCGTCATCAAGATACTGAGACCCTCTCCTTAGGTGATGTGCTCAACACGTCTCAACATACTCCCACTGCTGACCAGATGGGCTTAAGCCTAAACGTTTTGTTGCCCTTTTGAAACGTAAGGAAGAGCTGGACTTGGCCCTCCGTTCACGTTCCTTTTTCCTAAAGTTTTTATTCTTTTAATTATCTTTATATACCTGCAGTTAATAAATCCAACGTGAATATATAACTTTTGTAGGTATCATTTATATACCTTTTATATATACTGACCTGGTGCAATAAAATATCTTGTAGCTTTTATTATGTTACTTGGATAAAATATTTAGTAATCAAATATTTTATTTACTGTAGTTAATTAAGTTTTTCTTTTTTCTTTTAATAAGGTGTAAACTAATAATTTCCCCCTAAGTAAATAGTTAAATTTAATGATAGTCACTTTGGATGCACTCCTTATTTGACTATTATAAAAACCTTAAAAGGTATATTGATAACCACTTTGGATGCACTTCTAATTTGGTTATTGAGTATGCCTTTACAATATAAAAATAAAATAAAATTATTAAATCTTTTTATAATATTGAGGTTTTTGCAATAATAAATGTTTTAATGATAGTCACTTTGGATGCACTTCCTATTTGACTATTATAAAAAACCTTAAAAAGTATATTGATAACCACCATAGAGGCACTTCCAATTTGGTTATTGAGTATACCTTTGCAATATTAAAAATAAAAAAAATATAATGATAAAAAATCAACTAACAAAACATTTTTTCTACATAAAGAACTACGTGAGTCTGATTCCTCATTGCACCTGAGGATACGTAGAAGTAGGGACCCACCCTTGTCGATCTCAAAAATAAAAAATTTAATGTCTTTCCAAAAATAAAATATTATCTTCTTAATTAAAATTCTTTTGATAAAAATAATAAAATTTGTAAACATATTTTCTTTTCTTTAAGGGGTAAAATAAATATTTTAGAAGCTATCCATTTTTCACATTTAATTAGGGGTAACCGTCTTTACGACGGACGTCGTAGGGTGTTAACACCTTCCCTACACGTAACTGACTCTCAAACCTATATTTGGTTTCACAGACCACATTCTTTCTCAGGGTTTTTCCATATGTTTTCCCTTAATAAACTATGGTGGCTGCTCCTCTAATTTTATTTTCTTTTCCACCATTCGTCGTGACCCCGGTTGCAACAACTCCTTAAAGAAAAGAATACCAAAGGCACGAGCACCTAAAAAACTTAAAAATAGAGGGCACAAGCACCCAAAAAATTTTAAAACAGAGGGCATGAGCACCCAATGAATTTAAAAAATGGAGGGCATGAGCACCCACGGAATTTAAAAAATAGAAGGCATGAGCGCTCGAGAAATATGAAAACACAGGGCATAAGCACCCAAGAAGTTAAAAAAATAGAGGGCACGAACACCCAAAATGTAGAATGCAAAAGGCACGAGCAACTAGAAAACATAAAAAAAAAGGGCACGAGCACCCAGAAAACTTAAAAACAGAGGGCACGAATACCCAAAAAATTTAAAAACAGAAGGCATGAGTACCCAATGAATTTAAAAAACGGAGGGCATGAGCACTCACGGAATTTAAAAACAAAAGGCATGAGCGCCCGAGAAATAAGAAAACACAAGGCACGAGCGCCCAAAATGTAGAATGCTAAAGGCACGAGCACCCAGAAAACTTAGTAACAGAGGGCACGAGCACCTGGAAAACTTAAAAACAAAGGGCACGGACACCCAAAAAATTTAAAAACAGAGGGCATGAGCACCCAATGAATTTAAAAAACGGAGGGCACAAGCACCCACATAATTTAAAAAATAGAAGGCATGAGCGCTCGAGAAATATGAAAACATAAGGCACAAGCACCCAAGAAGTTGAAAAAACAGAGGGCACGAGCACCCAAAAAATTTAAAAATAGAGGGCATGAGCACCCACAAAATTTAAAAAATAGAGGACACAAGCACCCGAGAAATTAAAAGACAGAAGGCATGAGCGCCTGAGAAATATGAAAACACAAGGCACAAGCACCCAAGAAGTTGAAAAAACAGAGGACACGAGCACCCAAAAAATTTAAAAACAGAGGGCATGAGCACCTAATGAATTTAAAAAATGGAGGGCACAAATGCCCAAGAAATTTAAAAACAAAGGACACGAGCACCCGAGAAACTTAAAATAGAGGGTACGAGCACCCAAGAAATCTCAAAAACAGCGAGCACGAGCACCCAAGAAATCTTAAAATAGAGGGCACGAGCACCTAAAATGTAGAATGCAGAGGGCATGAGCACCCAAAAATATAAATACAATGAGCACAAGCACCTAGAAATGTAAATAAAATGGGCACGAGCACCTAAAATGTAAAATGCAAAGGGCACAGACACCCAAAAATGCAAAGGGCACGAGCACCCGTAATGCCTGAACAGGCAAACAGAAGCCTTAGCAGGCTACCAAAAAACTAAAATGCCTTAATAGGCAAGAGAAATGCAAATAGCGTAGATAAACTTATATAAAGCAAGTGGCCTAGATAGGCCAATAATGAATGCATGTGGCCTAAATAAGCCGATAATGAATGCAAAGGATATTAGGCAGGTAGAAAACTTAGATGCAAATGCTAGGCAAATACTGGGCTTTGATGCAGAAATGTGCCAAACAGGTACTGGGCTTGAAATACAGGTGTCGGGCAAGTACCGGGCTTTGAAATGCAAGTGCTGGTGATGTTGAGGTGTTGATGAAGTTGGACGCATAATGCAATGCTGAGATGGTCATAAGTTTTCATTCATCTTATTTCAAAAAAAATTGGAGAGAATTGTTTTGAATTGATTATTTCCTTGGAGAAAGCAAATTCATGCAAACTCAATTTTTGTTGACTTTTTTTTCAATTGAATTCATGAAATCATTGCTAATAGACCTTCATCTTCATAATTTTTGTACAACTTGAAGTCAATTGAACCCTTTTGGTCTAACCAATTAATTAAAAGACTAATGTTAACTTGTTAGATCATGTTATCTCCTTTTGAAGCATTACTGGATTAACATGCATAACAGTGCTAAAGGATTTTGGAAAAAAAATTATTTAAAAATGCTTGATGAGGGATGATAGGTAAGGTAGGTTGCCCCTAATTCTAAAAATATAAGCTTGCTCCAATGTAAAGGAAAAAGGTACAAGTTGCCCCAGTATGTGATGAAATAGGAAGCAGGAATGAAATTGAGGATCGGGTAATTGCCCCAGTTTGAGATCATGGCGACCAAGTGATGGAGAGGAAAGTAAAACCTTTGCCCCCAATGAGGCAACAAGGGAATGAAATAGGAGGTGATTGCTCTAGTTTAGACTTGAGGGGTGGGGATAGAGGAGGGGACAAATATGGAAGGAATTGGCCCAGTGATGAGATTGGAATGACATGTAAGGTACTTGCACAAGGATGAATAGAGATGGAATGGATTGCCCTAGTTTAAGCTTGGGAGGATAGATGAATTGCCCAATTTTAACTTCTTTGAGTGAAGAGCCAAAATTTTGTCCCAATATTTATTTTCCTTACAAAAATCTTAGACAAACAAGTCTTTAGAGCATTGATTTTTTTTCTTTCCTTTTTCTTTTGTATCTTTCTGTTTTCCCTTTTTTTTTTTCCTTTTGAGCAAACATGTTGACAATAATGAATGAGTAAAGTTATTTTTTCTTAGGATTAAAGTTCAAACAAATAAGAATAGTCAATCTTTGATCAGTATGGACTTTATTAGGCTTGTAATGTAGCCAGTGGGTGAAAGGATAATGAAAGGAAGGGTATAAAGGCTCAAATAATGTTTTAGGGTTATTTGGAACAAGGATCCTCAATGTAGTGCTTCATCGAGTATGTTATTCTGACTTTCCTTCTACAATTATTTTCTTTTTCTCAATATCATTTTTTTTTCATTTGCTTTTTGTATCTTTCTTGCTTTCTTTTTACTTTGTATCAAATATTTTCTATCATCACTTTTCAAGTAATCTTATCCTCTATTTTTTTTTCTTTGTTTCCCTTTCCTTGTTACTTTGACGAAACCACGTTTAGTAGACTCGATGCATACACGTGCTAACACCCAGTATAAGGGTGATCCTTGTTTAGGGTGATTGGAAAGAAATTTTTATTTTTTGGCTCAAACGGGTAGCAAGGGATAAAAAAATTTTGAATAGAGAAACATGGTCATACTTCATTTCAAATCATGACTAATTTACTTTCAAGAATTTAGTCCTAAGACAAAATTTAATAAATTTAATACATGTTGCTCTTTTTCTTTTCTCTTCTTTTCTTTTAATTTCTTTTTTTTTTTGTGTCCTAACTTTTGCTTAGACCGCCCTTACAGGTTTTTGGCTTAATGGACTTTTCATTTTCTTTTTTCCTTTTTTTTTGTGCTCAAAAGACTTACCTAAAGCGAACTTTGGCAATTAGATGGATGATAAACTTGCCCCAGTGTGGGATTTTCAAATTCTTTGTTTGCAAAATTTCTTGGTGAGCATCATTCAAGAGCCCCTTGTTTGCTACCAACTGCGCGTCGCGGGCACCGTCGATCCTATTACTTCTGGTCCCAAAATGTAATGAAGATACAAATATTTTGTTGGAATTATGTTGACGCATCAACCGCTGCAATGGTGCCAAGGCAATGACAAGAGATAAGAGATCGAAGAACGCCGATGCCTCCTCGTATCATGGTGGAGGCTCATAAGGAGGGGTATTGATTCATGGTGGTCACACGAAGACGTCGACACAGAATCACGTCACAACGGTAGTGAGAGGAAGAAGAAAGCTAACACAATACCAACGCGAGTTCGGATTGCGGCAATGGCAAGAGAAATTTGCTATTCCATTTTCTACTAATCCCTCTTATTCTTCTTCTTTTTTTAATTTATTTATGCTATTTTGTTTTGGAATTTGTTTGGTGTTGATTCACTAATCTCTGGTGGCTACAATGCCATACTATGAGCATTAGTGAGTGCTGATGAGTAAGGCACACAAGTGTGAAATTGGCGTGTGTGAGAAGAAAGACGAAAATGTGTAAATTGAAATTCCAATATGAAGAACACTACTGGAATTAGATCTATGTAAAGTAAGATTCACAAAGCAGTAGATGGACAAAAACATTTTATTTCAATGCAAACACATAATAACAATAATCGATTTAGCGAAAAGAAAGAAGAAACGAAGCTACTAACAATAATCAATCAAAATGAATGGATCAAACCATATTTATCAAATGCCGTAAGTAAGAAAAAAAGACTCTACATGGTGAAATGAAGGAGGGAGAAGCAAGAATGATACCTTTAAGACTTGCTAGCAGAGAGAACTTGGTAAGGTGACGCTTTCTTCCGTGTTTCCGTAAATGAAAAAATATCTCTCCTCCCCCACTCCCTTCAAGCTTCCTTCTTTCGTTTTTTTTTTATTCAACACCCTCCCCCTTCTTGTTTCTTCAATCATCCCTTATATAAGCCCTGTGAGCCTTAGAGCTGTCAAAGTGAGCCAACCCGGCTCACCCGGGTTGGCTCACCACGGGTTGGCTCAAAAATGAGCTAACCCAACCCGGCTCAACCCACCACGGGTTGGTGGGTTATACAGGTTGACTCACCTAAAATTAAAAAAACAAAATACATAATTAAAAAAGTATCAAAAAAATACAAAAATTAAATTAAAGTGATAAAAATTTTGATACGATTAATGAAAACCAAAGTATCAATAGGTTTATTATATTGTGTTTCACAATTTATATATATTAATGATTTGGAAAGTCATATTTACATGCTAATTCTATATTTATATATAAAAAGATAAATTAATATATTACTCCTTTATTATGATTAGAATAGAATTACATGATTGGGTTTATATATTACTTATTTTAATTATCTACAAAGTTAGTATAGTAAGTTATATTAAAAAAAAAAAACTTCAACCCACGAGCCAACCCGGCTCACCACGGGTTCAACCCGGGTGAGCCGCGAGCCAAGTGAGCCGGGTTCAATTTGGCCCACCATTCAAGTGAGCCAAATTTTACCAACCCAACCCGGCTCGAACCCGTGGTGAGTCAGGTTGGCTCGCGGGTTGAAACCCATTTTGACAGCTATAGTGAGCCTCTCCATTCCCTCCACTTTCAGTTTTTGTTTTGAATTTTTCATTAAATTTTGAAAATTGGTTCTTCCGGTTCTAGGTCCTTCCATTTTCATGCATTTTCATTTTTCACTTTATTTTCATTTTTTCTTTTTTGTGTTAGACCATGGGCCTCCAAGATAGGTAAGCCCAAGAACAAAACAAAAACTATTTGAGCCCAACATGTTTCTCTTTTATTATTTATTTAATAAAATTTTATTTTCTCTCTTTTTATTATTAAACCTCTTTTTTTTAATTCAATTAAAAAAACTTTTTAATCCGGATAAAATTGGGTGTTCACAGGTTCCAGCATCACCTTCTCTTGAATTCAAAAATTCATCCAATCCTTCAACCTAGAATGAAGCAACTAAAGGAAAATGACGTTGGAGAAACAAATCCCTTCACACACAATGAGGATCAAACATAGAGCACACAAATAACACCACAAATAGAAAAGTAGAAAAACACAAAATTTAACATGTGTATATTTTTGTACTTCTTGTAGCATAGTAAAGTCACCAATTAGTTTAATATTGTTTTTTATTTTGACAGCATTTGTATATATATGCATTTTTGTACTTCTTGTAACATAGTAGAGTCACTAACTTAAATATATCACTTCATATTAATTTTTAGATTGAAATCATTAGTTATAATAAGCAGTAATAAGTGAGATTATTACAATATATCAAACTTTTCACTTAGCATATTACTTTATCACAATTTGATAATATTATAACTGTTTCTCTTATTATATATTGATGTACATGTTAATTTTAATTTAATAATTTTTTTCTCAATACATATTTATCTATACACTATTTTTTTTAACTTTTTGTTACTCTACTATTTATGGTTATTTAATAAATTATTTTTTGTGCATTTCACAAAAAACAAGATACATGTTGTGAAAATCAAGTCATAATGTCACACTTAATAACATGTTAATATGAAGGGGATATCACTTGATTTGGTATACTTTTTTGGTACCATTATATCTTTAATAATACTACACATATAGTAATTAATCCTCTTTTATAAGCACTTTTTTGGAATTTTTTGTCCCTCACTTCTACCCTCACAAGTTAGTTTCTATTCTATTACTCTAACCCTTCTACTTAATTTGTACAGTTACCTCTCAACATAATCCATCTATTTTGCTTTTAGTTTCTCTAACTTCCAAACCCTCTTCTGCTTCTCCTAGATAGGTAAGCTCCCATTCCATTCTCATTTCTTATCGCTATTGTTAATTTTTTCCTCCCACATTCGTAAACTTAAATCGTTGTTTAGGCAAGCTTCTTTGGTAAACTCTCAAATCAGCTTTTAGGCAACTTTCTCTTTTTATTTGGTTTATTTATCAAGTTAAATTAGTTTTGTACTTTGCATTCAATTTCTACTGTTATAAGCATTTTATTTGTGGTTATTTGATTTGCTCTTTTGGTGATTTGAGTAATGGGTAAGTTTGACTACTTTTCTTTTCTTTTCTCTCTCATTTTTTTTTGTATTGTTCTAGATTGTTCCACATTGTGTAATTGTGGATTCTATTTTGAAAATGACATATAATGTTTTTTAAAATGATCATGTGACCACTAAACTTTTAACCTTAACCTTTCATGTATAGTTGTATGGCTTAAATTTATATTATAGTCCATGCTGGCATAAATGACAAAACATCTACTTGATCAGGATTTGATAAAGTGTGCTATTATGTTTTTTATTCTCTCTTATAAAAAAAGAAAAAATAATGCTTTCTTACCTTTCCGGTTCTCGCCCCTTTTTCTCTTATGCTTTTTGTGAATGAAATTGTGATTCTAAAAATTTTTTTTACACAAAAAAGAAAGCAAAAATGTTTTTTTTCCTCTGATGCTTTTTGCAAATGAGTCTTAACCAAACAAATACGTTTGTTGTTTGCTCAGATGATTCTTTTTCCGATTAAGTTTGAGTTTAACTAAAAATAAATAATTCCCTCTAATAAATTTGAATTTGATTTAGGATTAGACCAAAATTTAAATTCAAAAATAAAAAAATAATCTGGACCCATTTAACAAATCGATTTGAAAAAAAAATTAAAAAATTGGAAAAACAAATGTCATGTATTTTAAGGGCATAATTGTAATAACACAGTTTCATTTCATTTCTTTTCTTTCCTACCAAACAACTCTACACAATTATTTTCCCTCTTTTTCTCTATTTTTCACCTATTACTCTTCACTTCTTTTCTCACCTCTTCCCTCTTTTTTCCTCCTTTAGGAGTCGAATCTAGAGAGGAGTTGTATTCTGATTGGAAGGACAGAAGTTCATTTGAAAATAGCAATTGCATAGTAAGTGTTACTTTAATTTTTTTATTATATTTCTAAATTGTTGGTCGCGAGTAGGCACGTAAGTTGAGGGTCAATGTATAACTCTCAACCTAGTGCTGAAAGAAAGAGTGGGGTAGCTGTCGATGGACCTTGAGGATAGATGGACGGACGAATCCCACATTGAGGTCAAGGTCATCGCGAACATACGTCTATCTTGATGAAACCACTACCGACTTCCACACGATCAGTTCATGGGCTCCCCCAATAGTTTTGCCTTGAAAGAATCTGTGTGATCCTTGTGGCTCAAGTGCTATGTTAAGGGACGTTCCATAATGATCACTAGTTGTTGTAAAAGTCTCCATGGAATAGTGTCTACATGAATTGCATGAAATTATTTTGCACTATGTTTATATATGTTTATTTAAAAATGTTGAAGTCTTCTCTAATATTAGTATTGTATATTTCTTGAAAATAATTGTTCAATTAGTTGGAACTCTGTATTTATTTTTTTATCATTAGCTTACCCTTGTGTTGTTTGCACATGTGGTTCGTACTTGTAATGATCTCGAACATCATGTTTATGGGAGCAGATGCCGAGACTGAAAGAGCAAAAATAGCACAAGAAGGGAGGGTTGAATTGTGCTTTTTAAACTTTTCAATTAAACAAAAAACGAGTTCAAAACAGTTTGAGCGAAAGGTTAAGAGAGAACAAGAACACAAGGATTTATACTAGTTCACTCAAACTTGAGCTACGTCCAGTCCTTTCACCCAGAAGGTATACACTAACCAATCTTAGGTTACACAAGTATCCTTTCACTGCCTCTTCAGGCCTCACAACGTAATCAACCCAGATTGCTTAAGCACCCAACTATTCTTTCTCACTAAGCTTCTCTAGGCTTTCACAATGAAACAGTTATATACAACGATAATAACTCACTATGTGAGAATTTTAAAGTTTAAGCACTATATAGTATTTCTTTAGAGAATATTCAAGTATCATCTAGTGAACGTAAAAGAGTAGTTTATTCTTTTTCAAAAAGTCTCACAGCCAACATCTCTATGTGTGTCATTTCTTTAGTCTACTTCCTTGATATATATAGTCTTCATAATAAAAAAGCCGTTGAAGATGATTCAACTTCAGTCTTCGAGAAAGAAGCACATGTATCAAGCTTTCTGCGAAGTCAAAAAAGGTAACTTTTGATCTTGCACCAAAACGGAAAGTGCACGACTGCATTGGTGGTCTGCTTTTCTAAACATTTTTCATTTGGCTTGGTAGCTTGATAAGTTGACTTCCTTTTTCTGCATTGTTGCACTTATGCACTAAAATGGTTCTATCTTACATTTAATGCTTCAAATATTTGAACGTTAGATCTTTTAAAAGGTAAGGCATTAGTCTCAAGATGTATATATATATATATATATATATATATATATATGAAAGACTCATAGACCAGATGAGTATTAAAAACTTAATCGTTTAAGAACTTACGTCTGGACGAATCTAGTACTAGCGCCTAAGTTTAAGACACTTAGTTCATGAAAGAGACTTACTTTTAGACGATCATCATATATGAGTATATTGGACGCTTGTTAAGATAAAATTGAAACTTAAACTTTAATAAATTTGTTATCTTCAAAACTTCGGCTTTCGCACCCTTAACTAGTATGATATCCCCTGTGACTAGTCAGGGTTACCCAATTTTGCTAGTACACCCCGGCTCCATGGGATCAACACAGACCATTGGAGTTTTTCCAACCAGATAACCCCAAGGCTAGGGTTAGACAACCCATCATGGCCTCCACTAGCCAGATTCCTACATACTTTCCACATCGCATGACTCAAATGTTATGATGGATGGTCACATACAATACTTACAGCTTTTTATAAGCTTTTATCATAAAACATTGACATAATTTCATATCACACTCAATTTTCTCAAGGTAAATAACAATCACACAATATAAACTCAGTAAGGAATAAAAAGAAGTACCAATGATTTAAAACTGCAAAAAGGAGTTCACAAGTATAAAAAAGGAAATAGCCAAGGTCATATCCGCCCAGCGAAACAAGGGTCCGCTGGGTGGTCACGCTAAGACCGAACCCGCCCGACGGATTGTACATCCTGCCTGGCGGGTCCGCATGCTCGTCAAACAACATAGTCGCCCAGTGCCAACATGGAGTCCAGTTTTCGAAAAAAGTTGTCCAGCAACTATCTTACCCCGCCAGGTAGATCTGAGGTACAAATTTTAATTTTTTTTTCCTAGCCTTTTACTTCTAAATGCTCCAAAACAAATAATTAAATTCTTAACCATTTTTTCTACCTTGATAATTGGTCAATCTAATCTATAAACTCTTCACTCACTCACAATCCCCTCAAAACCTATCAAAACCCTAACTTAGGCATAAAAATGGGAAAAAGATAAATAGATAAACAAGCACAACATAAAGGACAAGGAAGGACATGGGGGAGAGCACTCACCTTTAGGGACATTCAAAGTTGAGTTCTATGGCTTGGGTTCTCCGGCTTTTATTCCTCCTCTTTTTCTTCCTTTTCTTCTTCTTTTTCTCCCCATTCTCTCTACCTTCTTTCTTCTTCTATTTTGTGACGACTAAACCTAATTCTCCTTCCCTATTCACTTCTTATAACATGTGGGTGGATATGTAGCTAAGTGGCCTTTAGTCCCCTATTACGCCCTAGATGCTCTTTTGGTTCTATGATAATATTCCTACTAATTTCTCATACTAAGGTGTTAATAACAATAATAACAACAACAACAACAATAATAATAATAACAATAAATATAATAACAACACAACACAAAATAATAATAATAATAACAATAATTACTACAACAACAACAATAAATATAATAGTAACAATAATAGGAATGATAATAATAATAATTATAAAAATAATAATAATAATAATAATAATAATATAATAATAATAATAATAACAATAACTCTTAAGGCATTCTTTATCCAATAACACATGATACTAAGAGTTACCTCACAGTTTCTTTCTAGTACCTGAAATTTAGGGTGTTACAGGGCTAGTACATCATAAAACAAAAGCTCAAGACATCCCTTTCTATTGAAGAGATGAATTGTTTCCTCTACGTGTTTACTTTTGATTGTTTTACACATAAGCTGTGATGAGGTAAAATATTGAAATTGTACCTAAATTGAAAGGATGTTCTAAGAGCTACCAATAAGAAACAACACATTTACTATCAATTGACATTTTTTGACAAGTTAGATTACATATGGAGCATAGAAAATTGACAAGTTAAGAAATAATAAACTTTAAGATAAGACTTAATTATGTAATTGCTATTGCATCAGAGCAATATTTTCATAATTAAATTTAAATTGACAATATTTTCTATGAACTCCGAAGGTTCATATTCTTATTTGTTAACTTTCGAATTGTTAGTTTCTATAGGTCAATCTAGTTTTCTTTCACGTGACATCCTCAAGTGGAACATCTTCGGGATTGTCTATGTTTCAAAAGTCTTGTACAGAGGAAAACTTGCAAGCACTGATGAATCAGTGGAAAAAGAAGAAAATTAGGGCTATGCAAATTTATTTATTTTTAAATCCAAAACGAATCAAATTGAACCATTTCATAAAAATGGTTTAGTTTGAACAGTTTTTATAAAGTGGTTCAATTTTGGTTTTTTTTTCCTTCAAAATGGATCAATTTTTTCGGTCCCATGCAGTTCAATTATCCTTTTTCCACCCATGTATGGATCGAGTTTTTCAAAGAATTGAACCAAACCACTTTATAAAAATGGTTCGGTTCAAATCAAACCAATTTCATAAAGTGGTTTGATTCAATTTTTCTCAAAATGGTTTGGTTTTTTTAGTTTAGTTCAAGTTTTTTGCACACCCATAAAGAAAATGATATCAAATCGTGAATTGGTGAGGCAATTGTGAAAGAGAAAATAAAAACTAATGGTTAGGATTATAGGGACCAACACTAATAGCTTTTGTTTTGATTCATTTCATTTTTACCCATCTATTCTTTCCTTCTTTTTACAAGTGTTAATTATACTTTGCATAAACGAATCCAAGAATCAAAACTTTATTTGTGTTGTCTGAAATGGTTGATGCAACCATCATGATTCTCAGCATAGTTTTCTTCCTTGTCTTCGTTTCTCAAGGTAATGTTTCCTCCAAATGTATGAAACATAAAAATTTTAAAAATTGTTGTTCATAACTTCTTTCATGCTTCATGATGTCAGGCTATAGTCAATGCCTCTTGAGTGATCTCTTTGTAAGCCAAATTCAAAGAGGAGTTAAAGTGTAGGGAAAACTAGAATGGAGTGTATCACCAACAAGTGTCCATGTGTTCAAAAGAATGTGATCTTGAATAGTACTAGATTTCAATCCATTGAACGCATAAACCCTTCATTTTTGAAGGTTTCACGCGGTGGTTGTTGATCTTGTTAATGCTAGTCAACCTATCTATGGAGATGCCGTCAAATTCAAATATGCACGGGACCAACAATTTCCATTGAATCCCATCTCCTCAAAGATTTCTTGTTCTTAAATGTAGAGCTAAGGAATTTTCTCTTAAAACCTTTTATGCCATTTGTCGTAGCTTGGTTTACAAGCATTATAATTCTTGAATAAAACATGGAATTTAGTTACTCGAAATTTGCTTCTTGATCCTTTTTGTCATTTTTATATTACCTTGAATACAAGAACTTGCATTGATAGCTCTACCTTAAAATCAAAACTAAGATCATCTATTAAACAATTGAATTGTCAAAAATATGTGAATGGTCATTCTAAAATTATAGGAAAATTTCAAAATTCAAATTTTCTTTTTTTTGCTATTCCCTTCCATTGATAATGAGTTTTTGCATCTCTTTTTCGATCCAATGAGTAATCTAGAACTTGAATCTAATATCTACTGTAATAACTTGGTATCTTGTAGGGTTATAAATGGCCCAGGTTGGGTTGGGTTTACCCCCATTTAATACCCAACCCAATTTAATTTAATTGGGTTGGGTCAGGTTGGGTTGAAGCTTCTTTTTTTTTTCAGTGACCCGACCCAACCCGACCAGTAATCGGGTTGCGCACAAAAATCTGGACATTTTAGAAAATTAAAAAAAAATCACAAAAAATAGGAAAAATACATCCAATGTGCATGTTCAAATTAAAATACAAGTTCAATAAAACAAATCCAACACTAATAAGAAAAATATTCTCCATGTATCAAAGGGAATAATGTAATACAGTACTGCATTTTGTTGTCTCAAGCTACTCTAAGTCTCTAACAATTATTTGAACTACATCATAAAAGTAGCAAACTAAAACTCAAGGATGCTATCAAATAAAGTGATTCTCCTTTACTTCTTGCCTCCTTCAATTCAGTGAAATCAACTCATTCCCGCAATATTGAGTGCAAAAAAGTAAAACTGAATATATGTGTGAATATTAAAGTGATTAACTTAAAATAAAGAATTTGTGAGTAAAATACTTACTCAAAGACTTCACAGGCACTTACAACCCTAACCTCCTCATCTTCTACAAAGCCTGTAACCCCTGACATGTCTACTAAAAGGAGAAAATACAACATTAAGTCATTAAAGTTCAACATCAAGGAAGTTAAAATGAGAAAATGAATTGATGTTATGTATGTTAGAAAGTAAACAGCAACTACATAACCTGATTCAACTTCCATGACATGTCCTTGTTGTGGAACTAGACCACCAACATTGGTAATGGTACTATTAGTAGAATGCTCCTACCTGAACCAATTTTGAGAACAAATCAAAGCCTCCACAGTCTTAGGATTCAATGAACTATGGTATGGGTCAAGAACATGACCTCTGGTGCTAAATGAAAACTCAAATGATACTGTAGACACCGGAATGGCTAGTATATCCCTAGCCATACGACAAAGAACATAGTACCGTGTAGTCATTTTTCTCCACCGTTTGAGAATATCAAAGTCAGGATAATCATCCTTAACCATATCCTTCATATACCTTTCCAACTCATTCTTTTGGAGCTCACCTTGTAACCACTTTATTTGGAATCTAAACTTATCTATTATATTAGCCCTTCCACCTCCAATTTCAGAACTTTGAGTACCCTATGTATGTGAACCACTAACATATGAAGATGCACCACTAACTTCACTAATATTAGTAGGTACAGGATACCATTCCACATATTGATCATATAATTTAAATATGATAACTTTTACTTTTTTTAACATGTCTATAATCCTTGTATTTGAGTACATAGACTGAAAACAAAACTCAATATAAGCCCATTTAAATCGTGGGTCAAGAAAAACAGCCACAACCAAGAGATAATTTACATTCCTACCATCAATATCCCAATATTTGTCCAATTTTGCTTTCATATTTGTAGCCATAGTTTTCAAGATTACATCATCCATTCCTATCCATTCAACCAATGCATCTTGTATGACACTTAACTTAATAAAGAAATAATTAGAAGTGACATGCAGTGATCCAGAAAAAGAAAGTGTAGCATCATAGAAAATCTTCAAGAATTGCATAAAAACACAAGCATGTTTCCAATCATCAAAATTGGGGAGTCCCTTCAACTTCAAGAGCTTGTACAAAGGCATTATCATCATATTGAAGACGACTAAATGCCTTTTCATATTTTTCAGCTGCTTCCAACATCAAATATATGGAATTCCATCTAGTTGGCACATCTAGCACAAGCAATTGTTTAAAATTTAAATTAGCTTCTTAGGTACACTTTTTAAAACAAGCCTAGTTAGAGATGACCTCACATACTTACAAGAAGCCGTTATCTTAGCAATAGAGCAATCTATCTCCTTCATCCCATCATAAACAATCAAATTCAATATGTGAGCATAACACCTCAAATGCACATAATCCCCATCCAATAATGTACATCCATTTCAATCAGACATACTCCTCTTTAGATATGCTAAAGTTGTGTTATTAGAAGTAGCATTATCTACAGTCACAGGGCAAATCTTGGTAATCCCCCAGTCTGTAATGCACTTCTTTAAAGCTTTCCCTATGGTTTCCCCCTCATAGTCACCAATCAAACCAAAACTTATTATCTTCTTATTCAACACCCACCCCTCATCAATGTAATGAGCAGTCACACACATATAATTCATGTTTTGAATAGAAGTCCAAGTGTCAGTTGTAAGTGAAACCATTTGATAATTCAATGACAACAAAGATTGCAATCTCACTTTCTCTTCAATAAAAACTTTCATACAATCCTTAGCAATAGTGATCCAACTAGGAATCTTAAATCAAGGTTGAGCAGTACCAATAAATTCTCTAAATCTAGGGTTGTCAACGAACTTGAAATGAAGCTCATCAAGAATTATCATCTTAGCAAGTTTATACCTAGTCAGTTCTTGGTTAAAATCCCCAAGCTTAAATGAAATTGCACTATCAGGATCACTTTCACTCGATTTTCCAAGCACTAAAGTTTTTTATTTCTTGTTTACTTTCAAATTTGGGCCCTTTGGACAAGCAATAATGTGTTCATTTAAGTTGCTGGTACCATGTTGGTTAGATTTGCACTTATAATTATGGCCACAATAATTACATATAACACTATCCCCTTCCCTTTTAAAATGAGCCCAAGCACTAGAAGCAGGTCTAGTAGGTTTTCTTTTGGGTTTACCTACATCAGTTTCCCCTTCAGGCTGATCACCTTGAGCTTGAGGTTGAGATGCTTCAGCCTCTGCTCCTACAACTCCCTTTATTGTTATTGGTGGGGTTGGAGCAATAGCCACTTGCTCATCTTGACCAACCATAATTTATAAATCTAGCTACAAATTTAGATGACACAAGTTCTACATATCTTAAAAGTCTAATTATAGTGTCAGTGTGTGAGAAGAGACAAAGGTGGAACAAAATGAAAAGAAAAGGCTCATAAGTCATACTAGTGGGTGACGATAGGAAAGGGGCAACAAGTTGACGATGGTGGGTGACAAACATTGGCAGTGTTGGGGTGGTCGATGAGGTGAAAGGGGCAACATCGCAACGGTTGATAAACGATGGTAAGGATGGGGTCACGTGTCAATGGCGGCAATAGGGTGTTCGACGAAGCGAAAAAGGACAACATTGTAACAAGTAGAGGAACCACAACAAGGATGGGGTTGAGTGTCAACGACAACACGACATGATGGAAGGGGTGGTGCGTTGCGACTAGTGGGGCTAGGGTTTATTTTTTGTCTCGCGGCACAGAGGACCCTAAGGCAACACAAAGGCTTCGAACTTCAAAGGGTGAACTGAAGCTAAAATTGTGAAATGAATAATTTACT
The DNA here is from genome assembly GCA_004329165.1 of Spatholobus suberectus. NCBI lineage: Eukaryota > Viridiplantae > Streptophyta > Magnoliopsida > Fabales > Fabaceae > Spatholobus > Spatholobus suberectus. The sequence goes on from CM014731.1 coordinate 33,907,775, forward strand.
AAATTTAGTTAAAATTAAGTGATGTAAAATGTAAATAAAATAAGTATTATAATTTTTTTATTAAATAAAAAAATTAAGGTTGGGTTGGGTCAGGTTCATTGGGTTTGAGATATCTCAATCCATGACCCAACCCAAACCTAATTGGGTTTGCTAAAAAAAACTCAACCCAACCCAACCCACAAAATTTTAATTGGGTTGGGTCAGGTAGGTTGGGTCCACAGGTTGGGTCAGACCTATTTACAACCCTAGTATCCTGCATGAGTATTAAGTTTACAGTCTACAAATTTTTTATATTACTATGAATTTTTTAATGTATTCTTTTATTATTTTTTAATTTTACAAAAATAAATTTTAGTAGATACATATATAAATATTTACAAATATATATAAAAACAAATGTGGATATATATATATATATTTAAATTGTTTCATATTTATGGATGTCTCATAGTATTCTAATTTATATAAATATGTCTTTTAAAAAAATTATCCACATTTGTACATAACTTATATATACATAATTTTATTAAGAGATATTAATCATGAAAAATATTTTAAATATCATTTTTAATTATTATTTTTCCTTTAAAAAATATGATTTCAACATAAAGGAAATAAGTGAATAACTTTATTTAAAAAAAGAAAAAGAAAACATATATTTTTTTTTTAAGAATAGATTTATGGGTATTTGAACTTATATAAATTACAATAAAAAAAATAATGATGAATAAAAAGATCAAATGATGTTTTTGCAGGATAAGATAAGATTATGCTTGTATACTGATTCTATTGATCTTATTTTGTTTCGACTAATAACAATTGAGAAATGCTTAAATTTTTCTCTAATGAAATAATCTATGTCACCATTGTTAAATAAATAAGGTTTAATTCTTGTATAATATTATAATTTTGTAAACTTTTTTTATAATTTTTTAACTCTACTAATTTTTTTTGTCTGTACGTAGGTATAGGTATTAACACATATTTAAATACTTGTATAAGTAAATGATATTAATTACAAAGTTAAAAAAAAAAAAAAGATATATGAGTATTTGAACTTATAAATTACAATAAAAAAAATTAATGGTGAATAAAAAGATAAGATGATGTTTATTTACTTATTTTATTTCAACTAATAACAATTGAGAAACTCCTAAATTTTTCTCCAGTGAAATAAGTGTCACAAGTATTAAATAAATAAGGTTCCAATCTTTTATAATATTATAATTTTGTAAATTTGTCTTATTATATTATTTTAACTCTACTAATTTTTTTGTAAATAAGTATAGGTATTAACATATATTGAAATATATATATATATATATATATATATTAATGTTTTATATTGTTTTAAGCCTAAAAAACATGTTTATTTTATATATTATTAAATTTATAAATATGTTCAAATATAGAGTAAATTTATATATGTGTATATATATTTAGAGTTGTCAAAATGGGTCCGGCTCGATGGGCCAGCCTGCTTAGCCAGCAAAAGGGCTAGATTAGGCTAAAAAAAAGGCAACACAAAAGAAATTAGGCTATTTTGGCCCGGCTCGAGTTAGCCCGCCAACCCAGTATATATATATATATTAAATAAAAAATATTAATATACTTAAAAAAATTAAAAAAGAAAGGGTTGCACACGTTTGTAAAAAGGAAAGGCTAACATCGATACTTGATTTTGTAAATAAAATCCGCTTAAAGATATATTTTTAATAAGACTATTAAGTAATTAAGTCAATTATATATGAATGAAAATGTTCGCTTATGCTAGAAAGTATGCAGAATTTAATTTTAAATATTTAATATAATTTAATTTTATATAATTTTTGGCAGAAAAAATAATAATTAAAATAGATAACAACGTTAATAGATCCAAAAATAATTCAGGCCAAATTGCCTTGGTGGCCTGCATAAGGCTACATTGGGCCAAAAAAAAAGAGGCTCAGACACAAACCAGCCCAGCCCAGCTCGCTAATAGCAATGGCCCGGGCGAGCTGCCCAATTTGACAGCTCTATATATATTAACATCATTCTAATATTGATATGAATTAAAAATATACACAATTTTTTAGGTAAGTATTGGATGATTTTATTCTAATGAAAGGGGTAAAGCTTGTACTTTTCGAAATTAATTAGAAACAACATGGGTTAAGCGGAATGGGCTAGTCCTCCTATAATGTGGTGAACCAAATTCAAATCAATGTTCACATTTAATACTTGACTGTATCATTAACCAGATTGTCTCTGGAAGAAGAATTGGATAGCTGTGGAGAAAAAAAGAATTAATTAGAGGATTTATTAGGTATGGAATATCCTCTATCTAGTAAACGATATTATAAGTGAAAGTTAATTTTGCCAATGCATTTGCTACTTGTTTCCTGCTTACTTGATAAAAGAGGCAACAACTTGGTAAATAAGTGTTAGAAGTGATGCAATCTTCCAATATCCCTTGAAAATAGCTATGCGCTTGTCCCATTAGCATTGACCATGCAATTGATTGCAATTTGTTTCAAACATTACCCTTGTAAATAGGAGCTCCTTCGCAAGTTCAATGCCACACCTAAAACATACTACCTTTGCCACTTTTGGATCAAAAGACTGAGGAAAGTACTATGTTGCTGTTGCTAAGACCAATTCTTCGTGGTTCCTGAAGAAAATACTAAATCTTGTTCCTTTGTTTTTGCATGTTGCTATATCAAAATTGACTTTGATGAGGTCTGGTGGTGGTGGTTTCAATTGGACCCACTACAATAAAGCTAGCATTTGGAGTTGACCAAAAGCCAACTCTAACATATAAAAGCCAACCATATTTATTGGGTAGCATTGAACATGCGTCGAAACAAACTTCAACACTAAAACACTCAACAGTAACTTGTTTGCGTCGATTAATCGAGGCCAACACTTGTTAAAGTTGGCTTAACTGACACTTACACCGTTACTAGGAGAAGCTGTTGCTAACAATTATTAAGTTTTTTTTTTTTTTTTCATTTAGAGTGGGCTTGGCCGACTTTATCATTAATTTTTTAATATTTATTTCATTTAGAGTTGGTTGAGCCAACTTTCTTTAATTTTTTAATGTATTTTTTTCATTTAGAGTTGGCTTAGCCGTTTCTAATGGAGCTAATAGATGAGTTTATACTGTAGATACATGTACATGCCTTTGCCTTCATGAATCACACCCTTTAGATATCAATGCATCCCAACAAGGATATCAAAGTTGTTTTGCACAATTATTGATAAAAGATGGTACAGGAAGGTTTGATATTTCAGAGTTTAACTCAGATGAAAGTAGCTTCTTGACACTATACTAGAAAAGCATGGTTACATGATATAAAGGAAATCATACACTTGAGAAATAAATTTACTAAACTACAATGTGATAAAGGAACATACAAATAAAAGTATGAAAGGCCTATCCCTTTACAAGAGAACTTGAATAAACTACATGTCTGCCTGTCAACATTAGTAACAGTCAGGGGCATCCCAAAATTGGTTCCAACATTATGACCCTGAATAATCAGGAAGTTTCATCAATTGCAAAAGGCAAAATAATCCTAAAGGGAGAAATAAGAAAAGCACTTATAATCCAAAGTTAGTCAAATTACATCTTCAATAACTTTTTTGCAGAATGCAAAGTTAATCAATCCAACAGTTGAATTATGTGATATTATTTTCATGATCGTGTATATAAACTTTCACATCATTTGGGATTTTCTAGATATGTTATCTAACTTTAAATATTTACATATATTTTAATATCATATTGTACGTTAAAATAAAGTGATATAATGAACTATTAAATAATTTTGAAATTGTATAAAATTTTGTATATTTAATCTAATTAATAAGAACACCAAATTCAATGGTTGGATTGGTTAAATTTGCATTCTAGAAAAAGCTATTAAAGGTGTAATTTGACTAACTTGGACATCTGGTGTCAACGAATCCTGATATATATATATATATATATATATATATATATATATTAAACTCAATTAATAAATGCTATATATAAGAGAATGTAACTAAATTTTGAATTTAATAAAGTAAAAAAACTTTTACACTATTAATTAATCAGAAGTTATTTTTGATATAATTTCAAAAAGTTATTATAAAAATTAATAAACTTATCATAAATAATAGTTCATTTGTGGTCAAATGATAATGTAACATAGCACATATATTAATCTTAAATTTTATATGCACAGTGACAAAAATATATAATTTTAATACAAATGAATATTAAAGATATAAACAAAACAAAATAAAATAAATTATAGCATCAATGCAACCAACTCATGTTTACACTAATAGTGTATAATCATTAGACTCGTAAAATAGTGCACATATTATTCTTTAATTTTTCATGCCATAGTGGCAAAATTATAATTTTAATATGAACATTAATGTCTAAAGATGTAAACAAATAAAATAAAGCGAAATACATATGTAGGTTCCAAACATTTTAGCTTTTTTTAATTAGGTCCCTATACTAAAAAAATTTGTAATTAGGTCCTTTATCTTTTTAAAATTTTGTAATTAACTCCTTGCGGTTAATGTTCCGTTAAGATTAACAGAATATACCTAATTCAATTCCAGGTGGATGTTAACGTTAGGATTTTTTTTCTAGATCATCAAACATGTGGAGCATTCACTAATATCCCCAAAAGGTAAAACCTAATTGTGTTTCTGAATCACGATTGCTTCACCCCTCATAATCCGTAAATGAAAGGTGAGTGTGTCCTAGCCTGAAATCACACTTGTGAATTGTGTCTTCGTACCTTCATGTTGTTCGCACATTGTAAGTTGCAATAGGTACCCAACAAAATTTTGTTGTAGTACATTCTTTGTTGCATGTCGTTCCACAATTGTTTTGTTTGTGATTGTCGATTAAAAGTCAAAGTTTCTTATTTTTGTGTTGTATTTTGCTTCTTTGTTGGGATCACTTGTAATGTTTTTGTGGATTCCATCGTTTCTAGTCTAGGGTTTACAAATCAATTCAAGGATTGTTTCCTTTTAGGGTTTTTGCAATTTTGCTTTTACAAATCAATTTTTATGTGTTATTATGATCTACTTGCTTGTGAGAAATCATTAAAACTAATTTTTTTTCCTGTGGATTGTATGATTTCAATGCTTCTCTGAATATGGATTCATATTTTACAAACGACCTCTATCACTATTTGACTTTGGATTTAATGTTTAGAAATGATAATGTTTCTATTTGCTTATTCTAGTTTGTGTTTTTTAATCCTATAGACATTTAAAACCCCTAAACAAATAATATTAATTGTCTCATATGTAGGACAACTTTAACACCCCTACATTCTTAACATAATTCACCATTGCAAATAATAACATCATTACATTGAAAACAAAAAACCACCAAAACAACATTTTGTATTTTTCTAGCCTTCCATTTTCACCCAGTAATCTCCTTATTCTCTGTTCTTGTTGCATCCACATTGTCCTACCTCTTTGGTCTAGTGGATAGTCAACCCATTGAAAAAATCCACAATTGTTTGTCTACATTTAGGAAGAACTCATATCAATAATTGAACAAATTGGTATAAATATAACTCTGTAATGAGAGACATATCCTGTAATTAGGACACCTTATAGATCTCTTTTCAGGATTCCTTTCTGTTCTAGAACTTAATAGAACTACTAGGTTACCACAATAACAAAAGTTAGCAAGTTGTCTCCTTCTGTTGGTTGATTGAGTGAAAGACGTAGCTTGAGACATAGTGAGAGGGAAACCTAGGAATGACAAATCATCAACACAGCCTACAAACAATTAACAACAAAACCTAAACAAAAGAAGCAGTGAACCAGGCGAATAAGATGAAGGAGATGAAAGAATGGAAGACGGTGAAGGAAAAAGTGGAACCCCCAAACCTTGATGGAAGCTGTGCAACTAAGGAGAAAATGGGTTACTGAAACCCTACTTCACATTTTTAGCCAAAAAAAATTCCAAGTCATATTCCACATAAGTGCAGCTAATGGAGATGTAACAAAACTTACGCTTAGGGATTTAATTACAAAATTTTAAAAAAATAGAGAACCTAATTACAATTTTTTTTAATATAAAAACCTAATTAATAAACGATAAAAAGTTGAGTAAACCATCAATTTCATCCTCAAAGTATCAATCTCTCTCCTACTTAGTCCTTTAAGTATTGAAAAATAATAAGTAGTCTTTAACGTTTTGTTAAATCCGTCCCGTTAGTCCTTCCTGTTAATCAAACGGTTCTTGGGATCCTAACGAGAAGGACTAACGGGATGGATTTAACAAAACATTAGGAACTACTTATTATTTTTCAATACTTGAGGAACTAAGTAGAGAGAGATTGATATTTCGAGAACGAAATTAATGGTTTACTCTAAAAAGTTTGGGAACCTTACGTATTTTCCCTAAAATAAAATATAGGATCAACCCAGCCAACCCACGCCCAATGTAAGAAGGTTCGTATCATCCACAGAGACTCATTGGAATCAAACACCGGAGAACAGCCGCACGCGGCGGCGAAGAACCTTCAAGAATCATTGAAATCCAAGTTTCAAGATGGAGTGGCTCCAAACGCTCCCTCCACCCTCTCACCTCTCGCCCTCCGCACTCTGCGTCCTCGACCACAGGTTCCACACCCAACGTGCCCTTGCCGAGGCTCCCACCTTCGTCGCCGAGCTCCAGACTCAGTGCTCCGAGTTGGATCGCTCGCTCGACGAGTTGACTCGGAGACTAGGAGCAGGTCTCGTCGTGTACGCCTCCTTCTCCGGCGAAATCCACGGCCTCTTCGGCGACGTCACCGACAGGCTGATCGCTCTTTCATCCACTGTCGCGCCAGGTTCGATTTGATGGTTCTTTTATTCTTTTAGGTTTTTATTTTTTGGTGTTGAATTTTGAGGAATTGTTTTGGTTTTGTTGAGTGAAGATGGAGGGAGAAGCGATGGGGATGGCAAGGGTTTCAGAGAGGAACTTGCGACTCTGGCGAAGGAAGTGGCTAGGTTGGAGACAGTTCGTGTTTATGCAGGTCGGTTGTTTATTTATTTATTTTAATTGTGCGAAAGGAAGAAAATTGTGGGAAAATTTTTGATATATTGGTTCTGTGTTGAAGTATTTGTGTTTGGTTGATTGTTATGCTATGGGTTAGTTGTAATTATCAAGAAATGTTTTGGTTAGAAGTTTGAGTGTTAGGTGTTACCTTTGCTTTTTGGTCAGTGCTGGTAGTTCTTAAAACTGCATTTTGTGTCTTCCATAGACAGCTCTTAAACTTGATACTTTCTGTGCAAAATCAAAGAACGTTGTGGGGCTGGGAGGAATTGCAAGATGATGTTTTTGTTGAAGTATTTGTGTTTGATGATTGTTGTGATTATCAATAAAGCTTAGTTTGGATAAATTTTTCAATAAGTACTTATAAGAGAAGAAAATAAAAGGGAAAAATGAATTAAACTTTTTCCATAAGTTAAAATCAGTTTATGCATTTTAACTTTTATAGAAACTCTTTCATTTAACTTCTCTAAAAGCTGAGGTGTATAAGTTAATTTTAACTTATGAAAGAAGTTTGATTCATTTTGTTTTATGTTTTCTTTTCCTGTAAGTGCTTATTGAGAACTTTATCGAGACTGGCCCTAAATGTAAAGCTTTTTCAATGATGGTTATTGTCTCTGGTTTACTTTCTTAGGTATTACTGTCTTTTGTGAATGTTAATAGTTCTTAAAACTCCTGTGTGTCTTCCAGAGACAGAATTGAAGCATGATGCTTTTAGTGTAAATTCGAAGAACATTGTGGGAAGAATGAGAGTTGTGTTTTTACTGTAATATTTGTGTTTCTGTGGTTTTTATGATGTGGATTGGTTTTGATTATCAAGAAATGTTATGCTTTTCAGCTATGGTTATCATACTGCATTTGGTTTGATTTCTTAGGTGTTACCTTTTTTGTGAATGTTGTTTGTTTCTTGAAACTCCTTTGTTTGTCTTCCAGAGACAGCACTGAAACTTGATACTTTGGTTGGTGATATTGAGGATGCTGTATCATTTACCATGAGCAAAAACATAAGGAAACATTCTTCCAGTCAAAATTCACAAGTGAGCATACTTTCATAATATTAACCAGATGATGGTGGGAACTATAGTATCACTATATTCCTCAATGTATCCTCAAATGTTTCAGGAAATGCATCTGCTTGCTATTAAAACACTTAAAACGACAGAAGACATATTAACTTCAATTACAAACGCACATCCTCAATGGAAGCATCTTGTATCAGCGGTTGATCACAGAGTAGACCGAGCTCTTGCTACTTTGAGGCCCCAGGCAATTGCTGATCATCGGGCACTTCTTACTTCGCTTGGATGGCCCCCACCTCTTTCTGCCTTAATCTCCTCAAATTCAGATGCAAGGACTGCAAATCAAGTCTTGAATCCTCTACTAAGCATGCAAACAGATCTTAAACTCAGGTACTCTGAAAACTTTCTTGCTTTGTGCAACCTACAGGAGTTGCAAAGGCAAAGGAAAGCTAGGCAACTTGAGGGACATGACAGGGAAGTTGCTCTACGACAACCACTTTGGGTAATAGAAGAGCTTGTGAATCCCTTATCATTGGCTTCCCAACGACATTTCTCAAAATGGGTTGACAAACCGGAATTTATTTTTACTCTTGTATATAAAATCACAAGGGATTATGTTGACTCTATGGATGAATTGTTGCAGCCATTGGTTGATGAAGCAAAGTTAGTTGGTTATAGTTGTAGAGAAGAATGGATCTCAGCAATGGTTACCTCCTTAACCACATACTTAGCAAAAGAAATTTTCCCTAGTTACATTAGTCAACTAGATGAAGAGAGTGTTACAGGGATTCAGTCATCCGCAAGAATATCATGGCTACATCTCATTGACTTGATGATAGCTTTTGACAAAAGGATTAAGTCTTTGGTAGAGCATTCTGGGATCTTGCTGTCCTTTGATGATGATATCATGCGTAGAATTTCTTCTCTATCTGTATTTTGTGATCGTCCGGACTGGCTTGATCTATGGGCTGAGATAGAGCTAGGTGATGCCCTAGATAAGTTGAAACCAGACATCCAAGATGAGAATAATTGGAGAAAGAAAGTTGAAGGCTTAGTTCTTTCGTCCTTTACTGATGATCACAAGTCTCCTCTGGTTTCTAATGCCTTTCTTCACCATCTAGCATCTGTTATTGATCGTTGTCGATCATTGCCTACTGTAAGTTTGAGGTCAAAATTTCTCAGATTAGCAGGTGTTCCTATTATAAGAAATTTTTTTGATTCCATACTTATCCGCTGCCAAGAAGCTGAAGGTTTGACTGCCTTAACTAATGATGATGCTGTAATTAAAGTTACAATTTCTGTCAATGCTGCTCATTACTTTGAATCTGTTCTAAAGGAATGGTCTGAGGATGTCTTTTTCCTTGAGATGGGGATGGATGAGGATGACAAAGCAGAATTGGAAAGTAATGCTAATATTTATGGTGAAGGGTTGCCAGAGAGTTCCAGAAGGGTTATCTTTGATGATGAGATCAAAAAGTTGGAAGAATTCAGAACAGAGTGGGTTGAAAAGATATCCCTGGTTATTTTGAGAGGCTTTGATGCTCATTCTCGAGATTATGTGAAGAACAAGAAGCAATGGCAAAAAGGTGAAGAAGGATGGACTGTGTCAAAGACTTTAATAGAAGCCCTGGATTATCTGCAAAGTAAAATGTCGGTGGTAGAAGTAGGTTTGAATGGTAGGGATTTTGTTGGGGTTTGGAGAAGTTTGGCAACAGGAATTGATCGATTGATTTTTAATGGTATTCTCATAAGCAATGTAAAATTTCACAACAGTGGCATTGAAAGATTTGGTAGTGACTTGGATGTTTTATTTGGGGTATTTGGGGCATGGTGTTTGAGACCTGAAGGTTTTTTCCCAAAAGCAAGTGAAGGTCTGAAGTTGTTGAAGATGGATGAAAATAGAGTGCAAGAGTGTATGGCAGGGGAGAAGAGATGGTTGAAGGAGAATGGGTTCAGGCATTTGAGTGTAACTGAAGCAGAAAAGATTTTGAAGAATAGGATATTCACGAGTTGAAGCTTTTAGCTTACTTTTTAAGTACATGCACTGCTGAAATGGCATAGGGACGTGTGAAGATTTAGGATTGTTTCGTGGGGTACATGGCTGTAGACCAGCTGAACTAATTCAATTTTGCAGAGTTACAATAAATATATTTTTCATTTAGAATATTCTCAGGCGTTACCTTAAAGACCACGTACCTCAAATTTGGGGCACGGTTAATAATTCATATTTCTAGATGCTAACTATTCTTCCTATTCGTATAATTTATCATTTTTTATGCTGGCATTTGAATTTTGAAATGAGCAAGGCCTGTGTAAATGAATGACTTTTTATGTATCTCTCATTCCTTATTTTTTCAGCCAATGGCTACATGACTGGCATTTCCTCTGTTGATGTTGTCATTATTATAAGGGTAAAATATATTTTTGGTTTTTCTAAAATTTGTCAAATTCGGTTTTAGTCTCTCTAAAATTTTTTGTCCTATTTTGGTCCTTCTAATTTGAAAATACATCAGCTTTGGTTTTTAAAGTGGTTTAGATAGTGTTTTATAACCGCTATTAAATGTTATTTTGAAGATTAAAAATGATATATTTTCAAATTAGAGGGACCAAAATAGGACAAAAAATTTTAAAGGGACTAAAACTGAATTTGACAAATTTTAGTAGGATCAAAAACATATTTTACCCTTATTATAATATGCATGGAAGTTTTAGGTCGATTCTGTTAATTATTGGTCTTAGAATTTGGGTTTGAGCTCAACTTAATTTTAAAAATTAGTTTATGAGATGAGAGTTGTTTCTTACTTATGTACATTATTTTAGTTATATTACTAATTAATGTGGAATTTTCAACAAACTGTTTTATGTCGAGGATTGAATATTTCGAGCAGAGTTTGTAAGACTAAATATCTATGAGTGGTTTGATAACGACACTATAACGGGTGGCTCAATAAGAGCTTTTGTTATTTATACTCATTATTTGCTAAATATACTCTCCTTTTTTCTTTTTTAATTTTAATTTTTTATTATCATAAATACTATTTATGCTAAAAATATCTTTTTATATAAAAAAGTATAAATCCTATTTTCTATTTTCCATCTCTATTGTCCTATAAACCCTTTATCTATTTTATTTTCTTTTTCGTTTTGGTCTATCAAAGGTATTAAAATTTTATCTTAATCTAGTTTCATTCAACTCTTATATCCAATTTTATTTTATACGTAAAATATTCTAAAAGTATTTTTCCAAACGTAATATAATCATTATTTTAAGAAGTACTTTTCAAAACAATGTTTAATTTTTGTTAACATTCCAAAAAGTAACTATTTGTGTTACTCCCGATTGCGGAAAGCTACTCCCAATTCATTGTGATGCCCCCAAATATTTTTGTTACACTGAGCACACATATTACAGAAAATATTACAGATCATACCTTACTGTTTGCTATCTAATTTCTAGTTTTCTACATAGTCATGTTGACAGCAGCTTGGGATACTGTACTGCTTTGGAGTTCCTGGATTCCATATCTGAGGAAGGTTAGAAGATCATAACATTAGATTAACCTAACAGTTATTGAATGTCGTGTTCCTAAAATACATATAATCAATAGTAAGTATTTTTTTATCATAAAAAAAAAATAGTATTTTTTTTTTAAATAAAAAAGCTTCAATTTTGTACTTGTTTCATCTACAATGCCAAAAAATGTCCTCTGAGGAAGTTCTGAGTTACTTTTGCGGGTTAACAGGATCAATGTTAATTTTAAGAGTAATGATATTTAGATTTTTTTATTTTTTCTTATCACATCATATCATCTATTATATTTAGACTTTTTTTGTTTTTTTTTTCTTTCTCACTAAGTGTTAAATAGTATTTGAGGTGTCTAAAAACCATTTTTTTCCCCTCACTCCCTGTTATTGACATTTTTGTTACTATTTGGCAGTGACCCAATGAAAAGGAGAGTCATGGGAGATGGATTAGAGAACATCAGTGAAGGTGGAACTAATAACAATTGGGGGAGTGTAAATAGCAAAAGTTTCTAATGAATCCAACAACTACTAAAATAAGTCAAGATACCATCTTAAAATTTAGGTTGTGTTTAACTCAACTCCAAAAACTAGTTGATAAGATGAGAGTTGTTTCTTATATATACTATTTTGGCTATATCATTAGTCAATGTGAGATATTTATCATATATATATATATATATATATATATATATGTATAGATATATGTATTTTATTTATTTATTTATTTATTTTATTTATTTATTTATTTATTTTGAAGAGACTCCAACATGTTTACTTTTGGGAACGTTTGGAATGTTTCTTTCCCCAGTTGACTCTTCGGTGATGAAAGAGAGTTCCAAAGCTCACGATCTGTATTAGAGGGATTTTTAGGTTTTTATTTTTTTTTTGGTTTAAGGATTTTCAGATTTTTTGCACCACACTAATCATTGTGTACCACATTAGAGCATCATTGTTTCCGACTAAGCATATACAAACCCTGACTAGCAATACTTAGATCTTGAGGTTAATGTTATGAGACTGATGAATTACATTGCTAGTTGGCACTCTCAAGAGTTGAGTTTGATAAGAGAATAATTTTTAACGTCATGTGATCTTTGGATTAGTCATGAAAAAAATTATTTCAATAATTAATTATAGATATAATTGATTGTTATATAATTATATAAAATAAATTTTATGTTTGAATATGTTAAATGAAAAGGAGTTTTGATATAATATATTTTGTTTAGATTATCTAAAATGATTACTTTTTATAGTAATGTAATGAGTTATGCCCTACATAGGTATAATAAACATGTTTTAAGTTACTACGGACATGACTTGTCTGGTTTAGTTCTTGCAAAAAAAATTTGTTAGTTTGAAATCCCTGACATTTTCTTAGTATTTTTTTCTAGTCCTTATCATTAACTCTAGTTAATTTAGTATTGATATAGCTAACAAAATAAAGAATATTAAGGTAATTAAGGTAATAAAAAAAATTTAAATTAAGATAATTAGATTATTTTTAGGTGTGCAATTCAATTAAGTAATGTATTTATTATTTTATATAAATTAGGTAATTATATATAATTTACTTTTATAATTTATTTATAATTTTTAATATATTATAAATAATAATTTTTATTGCTTTAATATTGCTCTTACTTTTCAATTCACTAATTTACTTAGACATTTATAATTTATTTTTAATATATTACTTTTATCTTTAGAGACAAAATCATTGCTTGTGATATATTAAAAAATAAATTATATTACAATCAATCAAAATTAATGAATTATAATGTAAAAATAACATCAAAGTAATATATTAAAAGTAAATTATAAATGTCTAAGTAAATTATAATTTTTAAAAAAAACTACAATGTTAAAAATATATTAGTGAAAAAAAGTAAGAACAATAAAAAGCACTAAAAATCACTATTCATTATATTAAAATTAAAAAAAAAAAAATTAAATTATATGTAATTACCTTATATAAAATAATAAATACATTATAATTAAATTACAAACCTAAAATAATCTAATTATTTTAATTTAACATTCTTCATTACCTTAATTATCTTAATTAATATTCTTTATTTTTTAACCATGTCAGTACTAAATTAACTATAATTAATGATAAGGATTGAAAAAAAGCACTAAGAAAATGTCAAGAAACTAAAATAACATAACTTTTTGCAAGAACTAAAACTAGACAGCCATATTTGCAGGGGCTATGTTTTAGGCCTATATTTATAATTTATAATTTTTTATATTTATGATTTCAATGCATTTTTCTATTATTTTTAAATTTTACAAAATATATTAGTTGATATGTATATAAATATTTATACAACTAGTATTTTAGAATTCAATATGTAAATTTTATGATTATAATAAATTTTTATAAAAAGTGAAAATTTATTCATATCATATAATTAAAGTAGATATATATCAAATAATCTCAATAAATTTAATAAATTTATTTACAAAAGAAGATTAAATATATCTTAATATGATAATTGTCAACATAATAAATCAATAATTAAAATTCAATAATAATTCACTATTTTAATTTGTTTTAAGGCATGATCAATGTGATCAAGATTATAAAATATATTAAAACTAAATTAGATAAGAGATAAAGGAATTTAATTTAGGTAAGAGATAAAGGAATTTAAATTAATATGCAAGATAAGGATAATTTATCTCTAAAAAATCAGAAAAAAAAATCTCCATAAAATTAGATACGAGAGGAATAAATTAGTTTAAATTAGGAAAGAGACGAAGAAATTGAGGAAGAGATGAAGGAATCATGTAAAAGATGAAGAGATTTAAATTAGGAGATAAAGGAGGAATAAGAGAAATCTTAGGAGAGAAATTTTTTAGAGCGAAGAATATTTGCGACGGAAGAGAGTGTAGTTTGCCTGTACTTGAGAGAAAAGAGTTTGAATGAAATCAAATGTGAGAGAGAGTGAAGATTCTAATTGATAAATATAGAGGATTATATATATATATATATATGTATATATATATGGGTAGAATCCGTTGACACTAGGTGTAAGAGTTAGTCAAATTACACCTTCAATAACTTTTTATATAATGCAAATTTAACCAATCCAACCGTTGAATTTGATGATATTATCTTTATGATTATGTATATCAAATTTCACATCATTTGGACTTTTCTAAAAATGTTATCTAATATTGAATATTTACATATATTTTAATATCATATTGTACGTTAAAACAAAGTGATTTAATGAGCTATTAAGTAATTTTAGAATTGTATGAAATTTTGTATACTTAATCTAATTAATAAGAACATCAAATTCAACGGTTGGATTGGTTAAATTTATATTATGCAAAAAGTTATTGAAGGTGTAATTTGACTAACTCTTACACCTGGTGTCAACGGATCCTGCTCCATACACACACACACACATATATATATGTGTGTGTGTGTGTGTGTGTGTGTGTGTGTGTGTGTGTATAACTTTTGTGCTTACACCACTTAATTTTTTGTACAATACGAATTTAACTAATGTAACTGTTAAATCATTTGATATTTGTCTTTTCTGATCAATTTCATTTAATTTGGACATTTGTTATTTTGTTATCTAGCAATAGACATTTACTTATATTTTAAATAATAATTATTAGTTAAAATAAATTAATGCGATGAAATATCCAATAGTTTTTTATTTACATGAAGTTTTATAAATTAAATCTACTTTATAAAAACTTTCAATTCAACGGGTTGGATTTGCTAATTTCATATTCTACATAAAGTTATTAAAAGATATAAGTACAAAAGTTTGACACCTAATGTCAATTGATTCTATTCGACACACATACACAATGAGAGGGTGAGAGGAATAAATATATACTATACAACCATACATGGATAATTAGGATTAAAAGTTATTTAATAATCACATAACTACTTAAAAAAGTGACATGACTTTATGATTTAATCCTAACCATTCATGTATCATTAAATGGTCCAAATTTGTTTCTCTCACCTTCTCATAAAAATACTCCTCTTTATCATTATTGACAACAAATAAAAATAAAAATATTGAATATACATAAATTGCATCACAAATAAAAGATCAAATAAATAAACTACATATTGAAAACTAAAAAAAAAATGTATCACAATATAGTATTATATGTGTCGTACATAGTGATAAAATGAAAAATACAAATTACTAATAGAATAACTAATAAAATATACGATATCAAAAAATGAGAATAAAATAAAAAAATGAAAAACAAATGATCAAGACGGTGGCAAAGTGTCTGATTGGTGACCCTCAACATCGTTAGCATGGTCCTTGGCGTCATCCTTTAGAGGGAGCAGTGGACGAGGGAATGTCACAAATGGAGGTTGGATCTGAAGGTGCCGTAGCACATATCATTGTTGGCTACATTTTTAATTTAATTTTCATATTTCTCATTTTATACAATAATAAAAATTGCAACCCTTTTATTGATATAATTCTTGACAATAGGTAAATATAAATAACTAGTATTTTAGCTTGTGCAACGCACAAGATAAATGTTTATTTTTATATAACTAAATTTATAATAATATACTTTTGAATATATAAATTATATTATAATTAAAATTTATAATAAAAAATATTTTTAAACATATAAATTATATTTTAAATTTATAATAAGCAATTTATATAGTGATACAAAGTTATTTTTAACTATAAATAATTTCTTTTAAAAAATATTAAAATTTAATTTAGAACTAAAAATAAAAAGGATAGATTGAAAGAGATAAGATGTTGAGAAAGATTTCAAAAAACACTCTTGTTGAAGAATAATTCCTAAAAACACTCTCGTTCAGAATAGTTATTCTAATTTATATATATAAAGGATCGTATATAAAAAATAAGTAAGTGACAATAGGCATAAAGTAAAACATACACATTATTTTAACTAAAGAAAAAAATGTACCACAAAATTATTTTTCAAATTCAGTTTAATGTTTTTACTTTCAAATGAAAAAAGAATTTTTAATATCTTTAAATTTGAATTTTGTATTTACTATATTTTTCTTAATGTATACAAGATTTGTAAGTATTGGAACCAAAGATGTATGAAGCTTCTAATCCTTAAAAATTTTGATTATAACAAAGAATATTAAAAATTGTGAATAAAAGATATATGTCCGTCTAACCATATGCTTTTTGTGCAGAATATAAGCGCTTTTATATTTTATTACACAAAATCAGTCTTTCAAAAACAAATAAGTTATTTATATTACAAAGAGTGTCCATTATATGTTTTCATAAAATAAACATCCAGTACACGTTTTACAAAGAAGCATCCATTGCTTGTCTTTTACAAAAGCGTCCTATATTTGCTTATAGAAATGTCATAACCTCCAATGGTTCTTTTCAAATGATCTCCCAATTCATTTTCAAAAGAAGCATCCAAACTTCTTTTGGACGAATCCTGGGATAACTTACACGTGTTGATTTTATATTCCTTGGATGAACGCTTTTCAAATAAAGATCAAATGGTCTCGAAAGTTTTTAAATCTCTTGAACTATCAATGAATAATCTTTTCAAAAAGTCTTTATTAGTAAAAAAGGAAAACAAACCTAAACATAGTAAGTCTCAAGCAATTCAAAAGAAGCATGTCAACCTATCTTGTTGACAAGTCCTTATACTTACATCATAAAGAAGAAAAAGTAGAAAGAAACTTTCAAAAGCGTCAGAAGAAACAATACATCTTTTTGGCAAAACTCTCTGATAAACAATATTCTCACATTTCTCTTTCTTCTCACAATATGCAAATTATAACAGGAAGAAGAACTCTCTTTCATTTCATATTCTTGTAAAGAAAATAGTGTATTAAAATCCTCATATCCTCACTTAGTGAGTTACTTGTTAGAAACAAATCAAGTTTGTGTGAAGAAGCCTGAAGAGGTTTTGATATAAAAAATACTTGTCGTATAACCTATGTCTTGGTTATGTTGTAGTAAGCTAGAAGAGACACTAAGAATACTTAGGTGTAAGATTGTTTGGTATAGTGAAAATTCTCTGTGTGAAAGGACTAGACGTAACTCTTAACTGTAGAGTGAACCAAGATAATTTCTCGCGTGTTATCTTCCTTATCTCTTTCCATTCTTATGATAACTTTGTTTAGAAAACGTTTTTGTTCTTCAAACTATATCATTTATTTTGTTTGATAAACCTGTTTTTATTAAACAAATTTTTGAAAAAAAAATTGTTATATAAAACATAATTTAACCCCCCTTGTGCTTTAATCTCTTTTATTTCAGTAAATTAAAATTTTCATTCCCATTATTTTATTATTTCTATACAAAACAACGAGACCACTATAGGTGGTGAAATTCTCCTTTTGAGTATTCAATATAGCTGCATTCCTAGTATTCGAATTCGAGACCATTAGTTAAGCTACAACAACTTAATGCTAATTAATTCACTCGTTTGGTGGTAACTCAATTGATATATATAATATCTTACAAATTACATAACTTTGAAGTTTTAATTATTCATTTAATCATCTGTAGTAAATAAAATTCAAGTTACTATATCATATGCATAAAATAAAAATATAATGACTAAATAGTGATTCAATTAAATTAATTGTTAACATATAACAAAATTTAAAATAATGTTAAATTTATATTAACATTCATTTTAATATAGTTGCTTTAAAATCTAGCATAATTAGTGGTCTTGAGTTTGAGTCCTGAATATGCAGTTGCATTAAATACTTGAAGGGTGAGCTTTGTCTCCCATAGTTGTCGTACTCAACTCAAGTAGGATTGCTTCTCGTGGAGGCTATATGTAGTTTGTATTAAAAAAATAGTTACTTTAAAATATGCTTTATGAACAATATAAATTAATTTTTTAAAATATATGGTTAAATTTTAAAAAATCATACTATTTTATTTAAAATAATAATTGAAGATAGAAATGAAAATATAAATTATTATACATATTTGTATTTTATCAATTTATTTATATTATATTAATATACATTTAAATTTTAGTACAAAACTTTTTAATGCTTATTTAATATATATATATTAATTTTTTAATAATTAATTTTTATTTAATAATAAAATTTTAATATATATAAATTCTTATTAAAACTCATTCATTTAAAAAGCATATATTATATTATTAAATTTAATAAATATATTATATTTAATGAATACCTAGTTAATTGTCTAACAACATTAAATATTATATGTATTAGATGTGATATTTAGTCAAATGATTGAAACTAGAAAATAAGAGATAATTTATTATATATATATATATTATATATATATTAATGAATTTATTAATAAGGAGGGATCAAATTACTCTAAGAATAACTTTAAATAGTTACTCTTCATTCTCACCCTTTATTTTCTTTTAATCTAACAGTCAAAGATGAGCTACTTTGTTAGAATTGTTAGATTAAAAGAAAACGAAGGGTGTGGATGGAAAGTAACTTTTTAAAGATATTACTATATATTTGAATTTTTATATTTAAAGTTATGTTTCATAAACTAATTTTTTTAAAGAATAATAAAAGTAATAAAATTTTCAGTGCATATTCTATTGTACACACAAATATAGGGGTTTGCTAAAGTACACCTATGATGTAGCTTGTTAATGTACTTCAATTAAAAAAATAAATGTGTGTATGTTAGCAAATGCATATAAGCATTTGTTAACGTACACCTATTTAATTTTTAATTAGAGTATGTTAACATGTTATAATTAGAATTATCTTAAAATACACTAGCGATGTAGCTTGTTAACGTAGTCTAACTAAAAAATAAGTGGGTGTACGTTAGTAAATCCATATATATATAGACACACACAAATAGATAGATAGATAAATATTTTTTTGGTACAGAAAATTTTTGGACGAGGGAATGGCGCCCCAATCCAAGGTAGAAAAAGCCTTCGGACTCAAAAAGCACTTACAAAGGGACCTATATTTATCTCACCCCAAGGAGACGAGTAGGAGTTCGAATTTACTATCTGTTAGATGTAAGACCTTGTCTTACTCCACTCAACCAACCCCTTGAAGTTCATATAAATATAGACATTAAATTTTTATTAATTTCTCTTTATTTAATAACAAATTTTAATATGTATAAATTCATATGAAAAGTCATACGATTAACAAATAATATCCAGTAAAAAAATAAAACCAAACATATAATATATTTATTAGATTTCATAAATATATTATATTTAATAAATTTAATATTTAATAATATTATTGAAGTTAAATATATATTATGTTTGACAATTTATATTCTATTTAAGTTAACTTAAATATAATATAAATAGTCAAATATAATACATAAATAACTTAAATAATATTATAAATATAATATATAGTCAAATTAAACAATATGATTAAATAATGTATTCATTAAATATAATATACTTAATAAATTTTCTTAAACATAATATATATTTAAAACAATTATATTAATTTAATATTTATAAATTTTATTAAATACTATATTTATTAAAAATAATACATAATCAAACTAAACAACTTGATTAAATATTATGTTCATTGAATATAATATATTTATTTAAATATTGCTAAATGTAATAATTAGTTAGACAAGTTGAATAGCGATGATAATAATTAAAAAAAATTGAAGCTAAAATTAAGATTAAATTCTATATTTATACTTGTGCCCAAGTTTATTTTACTTATATATATATATATATATATATATATATATATATATATTCATAAAATATATTTTCTTAGTATTTAATAATTTTGTTTTAAAGTTTTATAAAATTAATTTTTAAAGTATTAATATTAAACTAATTAATTTAAAAATTAAAATTAAATATTTAATTTTTATTTTTAAATAATATTTAAGAATAAGTAAAAATTGTTCAATTTTAGTTTTCAAACATTATTTTCAATTTTTAAAAATAAAAAGTAGAAAAATATGTTTGGGTAATCATCTTTTGCATACGTACTTTGAAAATTGTTCCTAAAACAACAGTTATAGAAATTATTTTCTTTTTGTATGTGTTTTGAAAATATTATTTTTGTATTCTTGGTTTTAAGACATATAATATTTTTGCAAAAAATAAAGCTTCTTTTTAATATTCTATAACGTGTAATTGTCAAATGTTGATATTTTACAAACATTAAAATAACTTCCTATTTCCCCTAATAAAATTACACCGACCATTAACAAAACATATTGATCAAATTTGTATTTTATATTTTTAGCGCGTAATTTATGTCTCTTTAATTTCTATTTCCTTGTCTTAGAAAGTCAATCTTTCATAGATGCAATATTCTTTACACCACACATAAAAGATATTTAATTATTTTATATATTATTGTTCCAAAGCACTTGGAAAAGTGTCATCAAATTTTCAATCAAATTAATTCTAGCAACGTTAGTTATGTACAATAATTCTTCTATAAATAACGCAACATACCAATATTATACTTTTCCTAAACGAATTTAAGAACTGAAGTTTGCATTTGTGTTGTTTGAAATGGCTAATTCAAGCATCAAGATTTTCAACCAATGTTTTTAAAACTGGACCAATCATTGAACCGGTCAAGGCACTGATTCAAGGTTCAATGGTTCAACCAGGGTTGAATCGTGGTCGAACCGGTATTAATAAAATAATAATAATAATAATTAACTAATACAAAAAAAATTAAAAAATATAATATCTTAACTTTATAATATTAAAAACAAAAAACAAAATATAATTTTATAGGTTCTTAACATATACAATACCTAAAATAGTTCAAATTAAATATGTCATAATAATCAAGTCTAAGTTTTAATAATACACATCAATATTTATTAATAAAAACAAGTTTATATTTAGAATAAAAAAGAAAATGACAAATATTTTAGGTTGATTTTCATTTTTTTAAAGAAAAAACATCAAAATAATATTTTAATAGACATTTTTTATTGAACCGCTACGAACCGATTTTTTTACCGGTTTTATTGGTTTTTGACCGGTTCATAGACCGATTTTTTGCCTGGCCGATTTTATGGTTTAATTGGACCGGACACAGGACCGGTTCACCGATTTTCCGATTGAACCGGCCAATCCGGTCCGATTTTTACAACTATGTTTTCAACATAGTTCTCTTCCTTGTCTTCATTTCTTAAGGTAATGTTTCCTCTCAATATATGAAACATGAAAATTTTATAAATTGTTGTTCACAACTTCTCCTATGCATCATGATGTCAAGTTATAACTATGGATGACAATGGTTAATGAACCATACAGGTACCTGCAAAAATTTTGATGGATAGGGTAAGTACATGCCTACTAAACGGGTAAGGGTACAAGTAATTACCCGCAAAATTTGAGGAGGATGAATGCATGTGTAGGTAAGCTAAATACAGACACATATATGTAGGTATGCCTCTGCACATGCTAACATGTGTGAGTGTGCATGTTTGGGTATGCATATGCATGCTCATACATAAATACACACACACACACACACACACACATACATACATACATATATACATACATATATACACACACAATTATAATTATACTAATAAATTAAAAATAAAATTTATAGAAACTTAATAAACCTTTATCCTTATTTCTTTCCATCACACTCAAGCCCTAACTTTCTTTATGTCTGCATGAGACATGAGTTATTATGTTATGACTAAACCGGTGTAGGAAGCTTTATGGACTATCACATCAAAGGTGCATCCGCGTTGCATTGAGCTTAGAAGTTTATAAATTTGTTATTACAAAAGTTTATTGTAATGTTTTATAATAATGTTTATAATATTTTATAAAAATTCTTTAAATAGCACTCTAATTAAATTACAATTGTATTTTTAATCAATGTTTTTCATTATTTTTCCATATTTAATTAAAGTGTGGATAACGAGTATGAATACTTCGATACCTAGTGGGTAAAGGTACAAGTATTAAAGTTACTACCCATGTGAACTATGCATATTTTTTTTAATGTAGGTATGGGAATGAGCAGTATAGTAACCAGACCATTGTTATCCCTAGCTATAACCATTTCTTCTTGAGCGATTTCTCCATAAGCTAGTTTTGAACAAAAGTTAGAGTGTAGGGAAAGCCAAAATAGAGTGTGACTATCACCAACTGGTTTCCACGTATTCAAAATAAGGTGATATTGAATTGTACTGAATTTCAATCAATTGAACACAAACCTTTCACTTTTGAGGGACTCATGAGGTATTTGTCTTGTTATGTACATTAACATATCTATAAAGATGTTGTCAAATTCAAATATGCTTGGGGACCAATCATTCTTATTGAATGTCATTTCTTTAAAGATTTCTTATTCCTAAATATAGAGTTAAGGGCTTTTCTCTTATAAATAAACTTTAAGTGTCATTTGTTGTAGGTTGGTTTACAAGCATTACATCAAATACAATAACTTGCATTGATAGATTGATCTCGTAACATAGGTTATTGCACTAGAGAAAAATTTAGGGCTCTCTCAAATTTTATTAGTCGAAACAAAATAAAATTAACAAAATTAGTATAGAAGCATTATCTAATATTTGTATTTGTTTTGGGGGTTACCTTGGCCCCCCAATACCTAAGTCAGCCCACCTGAGTAATCGACTTAAAGTCATTTAACAGAGGCACCTATCACTAAGCTGGTTACGTATGGACAAGCCACTTAATGAATCTAGTGCACATGGCACCCAAACGCATACGGTCACGTAGCATCCTACATGGCACCTAAACAACCCTAACAACTTTCCTTGTCAAGGATCTCTATAAATAGGACTCCTCATGCCAGGTATGTATCATTCACTCATTTTCTCAATTTCTTGATTACGCTTTGACAATTTAGCATTAGAGTTCTTGCAAGTACCACCACTAGAGATGTCTAACCGTCGCTGTAGGAGCTCATCGGAGACCAAGTTCTGCGACCCTAGTGCCCTATTGTAACACTCCTTTAATTTTAAATATAATTCATATTAATTTAGTTATTAAGTTTAAGTAAATGAAAATGCAGTGTAAAATGTTTCCACTTTTATAATAGAAAAATTCCAAACTTGATAGAATTTGAAAATAATAGTAAAATATGAAAGATAGGCTGTATATATATATATATATATATATATATCATAAAACTGTACATTATGGTTTGATAATACATGATAGTCCGAAAAACTAAAAATACATCAAAGATAGACACTATATTACCCAATATGTACATTAAAAAGGTCCAATACAGAGTAGTGTTCATCTACCCTATCCCTCGTACAAAAAGAAAAATACTATAGGTTGTCAGGTCCTCCCCCATTGAGATGTCCTCTAACTTGTACTCAGCATCATGAGGCATTAATGTCATCTTTAATAATCAGGATCAATCATACATAGATGAAAATAATGGAGTGAGGCGTTGTTCTAAAATCACTTTTACATGTATGGTAGGAAATCTACCATAAACTAAAGATAGAACACAATTGACAATAAAAGGGATCTTAAGGTTCATTCTAAATTGTATCAGACTACCTTGACTAGGTATGGATCCATACTTCCCATTAGTGGATAATAGTTCTTCACAAAACCTGGGAAGTGACTAGGAGTACATATACCTCATCAACATCATCACATGGTACAGTTCTCATCATTATTGAGGAAAATAACAGTCAGGATATCTATTTATAGAGATATACCCTCAAACCAATCATAGAATGTTAAGCAGTTGTTAGGGTTATTGAGCTTGGTCAGGCGAATATCTCGGCTTGAAGGCGCTACCCTAGCCATTGGAACTTTTACCACTCGATGCCTACCCCCAAGACCTCCGCAAGTGAGTCCTGCTTTTCATTCCTCAGCGTACCAAACTGTAACTTTCCTAGCAGGGTGCCATGCCATAGCATGTCACTTGCTTTACATTGCTCATTAATCTATCAACCTCCTACTTCTCAAACAAAGGTTTCCGTGGTCTCAATTAATTTGAGCACCAATACAATCAACATTTTTGCCTTATATTAAAGAAATTGCACAATACCTAAAATTTTAACGGAATAACGACATAGTAATTATAGTTTAATTACTAAAATTTTGGCAGAATAACAACTAAATAAATACATTTTAATTTTCTAATTTTGAGTAGAGTAACAGCTTAGCAAGTGCATTTTAATGTTCTAAAATTGAGCAGAGTAACAACTTAGCAAGTGCATTTTAATTTTCTAAAAATTGAGCAGAGTAACAGCTTAGCAATTATAATTTGATAATGTAAATTTGAGCAAAGTAACAACTGAGCAAAAATTAAAGTTTAATATCAAACAATATAACAATAACAACAACAACAAACAACAACAACAACAATAATAATAATAATAATAAAACTTAAGCCTAAACGGGTTTAGGGAAAAACGCTTCCTACCAACATGTAAAGTTACAATAATTTAGAACCAACCCCACTTTCCCCATTACCTTTAAGGTGGTTGATAACGAGGATGGAATTGTTGATGCAAAGCACCTAGGAAGAGAACTTTACTAGTTGTTGGAAAACTAGTAAAATTTTAGCATAAAAACAAAGTAAAAGAAATTTTTTTATAGAGAGAGAAGCTCTCTAAGAATTTGGCTAGCTTGAGAGAGTGGAGGATGTGTGAAAAATATCCAAGAAGCATGGGTATTTATAGAGGAGGAACACGCTTAGGTGTCGTACAAAATTTTATCATCTATTATGTAAGCATTATGTCATAAATCTACTTTTTATTTATTTTTAATCCAATTTAGGGACACATACACCACTTAGGGTGGTGAATCACCCCTCCTAGGCTTGGGGACGTGCTATATGAGTTGTCCTTAAGCTCCTCAGTATAAATTTTATCTATAGGTGAATTAACCGGTACCAATAAAAATGCCTAAACTTGAAAAATTAGCTTTTAATTTCAAAATAATGTATTTTAATGTAAAAATGGACAAATATATTATTTTTCATCAAAAATAAATTTCTAATTATAAATTTTAATTTTTATTAATTTATTTCAAATTATATGTATTTATTTTGTATTTTTAAGCTAGAAAATCATAAAAAATCCATTTTAATTCAATAAATACCAAAATTTTTATGAAAATTATAAAATTAAATATTTTACCCATAAATAAACTAAAGTTACCATTTTCACCCTTTTTGGTTGTCAAACCAATATTGGCTAGGCTTAACAAACACCCAAGGACATTTTGGTTATTTTACATAAGAATTCCAGAAAATTAAATTATATTTTAATATATATGACATGATTCCAAGCTTAAATTGACATTTTAATGTCAATTGAATTTTTTTCTCATGTCAACCCTTAATGTTGAAAAATAGGGACAAAATCATTATTTTTTAATTTCTTCGGGTTTCGGCTTGGAAAAATTATTAAAAATCATGATTAAATAGTTCTTGAAATTCTGAGTGTAATCGTGGGGATCAAAAATTTGAAATTCCTTCCCGATTTTTCAAAATTACATTGTCAAATATTAAAAAAACGGTTGAAAACATTACAATCGGGTTGTTATATTTTTCACTATTTTTCTTTCAAAATAAAATTTTTATAATGAATTATACTTAATATAAAATTTTCAAAATATTTTGAGATAAAAAAGTCTCTGGTTGGTTTCCGTAGTCAACTAGGGATATTTTTGTCATTTTACAAAATTTATCGTAGTAAATTCTTGAAAGTTTTCTAAAATTGTTAGTAATTATTCTAAGTACATTGATGACTTTAAAACAATTTTTTAACCACTTCTAACCATTTTAGTTTATTAATACGAATATAACCATAAGGATTAAATTTTTGAGACTCCCATCCGGTTTTCCAAAAATAAATACAAAATAATTTAATATACAAAAGTAGGGGTGTTACACCTACCTCACAACAATATTCATCATCATTTTTTTTATTGTAATTTATAAGTTCAAATACCCGTAAATCTGTTTAATTTTTTTAGTTAATGTTATTCACTTCTTTCTTCTATGATGTAAACATATTTTTTAAAGTAAAACTAATAATTACAAATTGATATTTAAAATATTTTTTATTATTAATATCTCTTAATTAATTTTTGTTGAAAAGAAAACGAATTTCATTGAGTAAGAATAGGCCAATGCTTTAAGCACAAGGTGTGCCCAAAGCGTGGGTAGAACAAATATCTTAATAAAACTAATTATGTGTATATATAAGTAGTATTGAATAATACTTTTTAAAAGACATGTTTATATAAATTAGAACGATATAAGACATTTGTAAATATAAAATTACTTGAATATATATATGTGTGTGTATCTACTAACATATATTTTTGTAAAATTAATAAATAATAGAAAATTACATTACAATATTTATAGTAATATACAAAATTGGTAGATTGAAAACTTAATACTCGTGCAGGATATGAATTATTACCCTAGGGATTAATTTGAGTCATAGATTGCTCATCAAATCAAAGTGAAGTGAAAAATCATCGTCAATGGAATGGTGATATGAGAAAGAGTAGTTTGACTTTTGAAATTTCCTTCTAGTTTTAGAATGATGAGCATACATATATTTTTGATGATTCAATATTTGACTGGCTTTAATTTATTTTCGTTTGAGAGGCCTTAGTTCTGATTCCAAGTCAAAGCTGTCAATGCATATTAATATTATTGTATTCACGGTAACACAATGATCACAAAAAAGAATCAAGAAGCGAATTCAATGTAGCTAAAATAATGTTTATATAAGAATTATAATGCTTGAAAACTAAGCTGTAGCAAATGGTATCAAAGTTTATAAGAGCAAATCCCCTGGCTCTACATTTAAAAACAACAAATCTCTAAATTAAGAAATGGGATTAAATGGAAACGGTTGGTCCCCATCCGCATATGAATTTGACGGTATCTTTATAAATAGGTTGACCAACAATATTAACAAAGAAAACTCCATTTGAGACCCTTAAAAGTGAAGGGTTTATATATTCAATGATTGGAATCAGTAAAATTCAAGATCACATTTTTATCAGCACATGGGCATTTGTTTGTGATAGTCACACTCTATTTTGGTTTTCCCTGCATTATAACTCATGTTTGAAATTGGCTAAAACATTGCTATAGCTTGAATCATGATTCTTGGAACAACAATTTATAAAAAATTTATGTTTCATATACTGGGAGAAACATTACCTTGAGAAATAAAGACAAAAAAGAGAATTATGCAACGAATCTTGATGGTTGAATAAGCCATTTTAGACAACACAAATGCAAACTTTGATTCTTGAATTCGTTTAGGCAAAGTATAATACCAGTATGTTGCATATTAGTTATAGGTGAGTTATTGTAGATAAATTACGTTGCTAGCAGTAACTCGATTGAAAACTTAACACTTTTCCCCTTCATCGGAACAATAATATAAGGAATGATTAAATTCCATTTATGTGTGGTGTGAAGAATATCACATCTATGAATGATCGAATTTCTAAGACAACGAAACCGAAATTAAAATGACATAAATTAATTACTCGGTAAAAAATAAAACATGAAAAACTTGCAGAGATTTGGTCAATATGTATTTTTAATGGTCGATGTAATTTCATTAAGAGAAGTAGTAAGCCATTTTTTAATGCTCATAAGGTATAAACATTTTCTAATTACACGTATAAATGTTTTATTTATTATGGAACTATCATAACACTTAAAAACAGGAGTACTGAAATAATTTTCAAAAGACATATGCAATTTTTTTTTTCAGAATTACAATTTTAGGAACAATTTTCAAAATACATATACAAAGGATAATTACCCAAACACATTTTTATATTTTTTAAAAATTGATAATAATTTTTAAAAAAATATATAATTAAGCAATTTTTATTATTCGTAAATATTATTTCAAAATAAAAATTAAATATTCAATTTTAAATTTTAATTTAATTCTTTTAATATTAATACTTTTAAATATAATTTTATCAAACTTTAAAATTATTACATAATAAGAAAATATTTTTTTACCAATATATATATAAATATGTAAAATAGACTTGAGCACAAGTATTAATGTAAAATTTAATCTTAATTTCAATTTAAATTTTTTATTAATTATTATCATCTCTATTTAATTTTTCTAATTAATTAATCCGGTTAAGAAAATTTTAATAAATATATTTCATTTTATGAATATAATATTTAGTCAACCATGTTGTTTAATTTGACTATATATTATATTTAATTAATATAGTATTTAATAAAATTTATAAATATTATATGTAATTGTCTTTAAATGAACATTAATTATATCTAAGAAAAATTTAATAAATATATTATATTTAATGAATACAACAGTTACTTATATTGTTCAATTTGATTATATATTATATTTAATAAATATAGTATTAAATAATATTATTTAAGTTAGTTATATATTACTTTGAATAAATATTATAATTAATATATTTTAAATAAATTGACATAAATAGTCAAATTAACTTAAATATAATATAAAGTCAAATATCATATATAATTAACACAAAAAATATTATTAAATGTTATATTTATTAAATATAATGTTTATGAAATTTAATAAATACTATATATGTCTATTAATTATATGACCTTCAAATATATTAAAAATTTATTATACAAGATAAAAGGTAATTATTAAACACACACTGTGTGCGTGTACACACACATCTGAGTGCCTGAATCAATTGACACGTGCACAACCACACATCCTCCACCCACCCACCCCCTCACACACACGCACACACAGAGCCCCTAGATTAATTGGTGTAGGGTTGTTCCAGCTTAATCAGTGGCTTGGAATTCAAGTTCTGAGTATGCAACCGTATTAAATACTTAGAAGAAAAGCTTTGTCGCCTATAGTGGTCCTATTGGGCAGGAGCAGGATTGTTTCTTGTAGAGAATATTCGTGGTATGTACCAATATGTCTTTATATTAATAAAAGTAAAGTAGCCTGGTCCAAAAACTCTTATGAATTGAGCACTATTTCAATCACAATAACTTTCTTCCATTCAATTTGCTCTTTCTATTCCCGCTCTTTTTTCTTGGGAGTAATTAAGTCTTAATGCATTTAATATAGTATTAATTACCTTAATTACATGTTTAAAAGTTAATTAATGTAATTATGAAATATATATTTTTAATAAAAGAAAGTAACGATATTTAAATTGTAATTTGAATGAACTAAATTAATTATCAAATTATTATTTGAAAACAAATCAAATTAACAATAAATGTTGATATTAATTTTTACTATTTAAAAGAAAATGATATAGAAAAATAAGAGATGAGATATATAATTAAGGTAATTACCCTTATTAAATCACAACCTAAATGTTCCACTCATTCATTTAAAAATTAATTAGTTATTATTTTTAATTAAATAGATTGTCTGTTAATATATAATTTCTCACCAAATTTAAAATCAATTAGTCATTAATTTTAATTAAATAGATTGTCTCTTAATATATCAATTCTCACCAAATTTAAATTCAATTAGTCATTAATTTTAATTAAATAGATTGTCTCTTAATATATCAATTCTCACCAAATTTAAAATCAATTAGTCATTAATTTTAATTAAATAGATTGTCTCTTAATATATCAATTCTCCCCAAATTTAAAATCAATTAGTTATAAATTTTAATTAAATAGATTGTCTCTTAATATATCAATTCTCACCAAATTTAAAATCAATTAGTCACTAATTTTAATTAAATAGATTGTCTCTTAATATATCAATTCTCACCAAAGTTAAAATCAATTAGTCATTAATTTTAATTAAATAGATTATCTCTTATTCACTAAAAAAATAGATTGTCTCTTAATATATTAATTCTCACCAAATTTAAAACCAGCTAGTCATTAATTCTAATTAAATAGATTGTCTTTTATTAAAAAAGAAAAACAGATTATATCTTAATATATTAATTGTCACCAAGTTTAAAATCAAATAGTCATTATTTTTAATTAAATAGATTGTCTCTTAATATATTAATTCTCACCCAATTTAAAACCAATTAGTCATTAATTCTAATTAAATAGATTGTCTTTTACTCACACACACATACACACACAAAAATTGTCTCTTAGTATATCAATTCTCACCAAATTTAAAAACAATTAATCATTAATTTTAATTAAATAGATTGTTTCTTAATATGATATATTAGATTAGATATGAGATATATTTTAATCACAGAATTACATAGATTAGATATGAGATATCTTAGATTGGTAAATATTCAAATACTAATGTCTTAAATATATGTTCGAATTAAATATTTGTTCTAATTTTTTTGTTTTCCTGTTGTTTTGAAAAAGTATTTCTTACTAAATTGGGCATCAAATACGGAGATTTGATGCCAATAAACATGAAGAAATATTTTTTGGAAACATATAATACATTTATTGTATTTTAGAACAATGAGAAGACATAATTAATAATTTGTATTAATAATGTGTACTTGGTTAATTACTGTTGCAATTTTTTTGAGTATACGAAAATATTGATTTATTACTTAATTAATAAATACAAATTATAATTTTAATTATTTATTGAAATTTACATATTAATTCTAATTACAAAATTGCATATATTAGATTAGATATGAAATATCTTACATATATTAGATAGATATTATATATTGTATATGTTTGTAGATATATTTAAATAAATATTTGTGTATATTTAGATAAATTTTCGAACATTAATCCTTAAATAAAAGTTCTTATTTTTTTATTCTTCCATTGTTTTGGAAAAATATTTCTTACTAAATTGGTTGTCAAATTTGGAGATTAGATGCCAAAACACGTGAAGTAATATTTTTTTTTGGAACAAATATTTGCATTTATTGTATTTTGGAACAATTAGAAAACATAATTAAGACTATGTATTAGTCGTTACTCATGTGCACTTGGTTAATTACAGTGCGAATGTTATTCGAGAACACAAAAACATTGATTTATTAATGAATTACCATTAGATATTACTTTAATATTATAATGCATTTATTGTATTTTGGAACAATGAGATGGCATAATAAAGATTATGTACGTATTAGTCACTAGTCATGTGCACTTGGTTAATTACTGTGGGAATGTTATTTGGAAATACCAAAAGACTAATTTATGTTTTTGGTTCATAAAAGACTGATTTATTAACGAATTACAATTACAATTAGATATTACTTTGATATAATATATTAAATATTAGATATGTAATGCACTTGTTTCCTTTTTTGTGAGCTTTCCTATTTTATTCTGAATTTATTTTTGAACAATTAGATGAGAATCTCAAAATTATGATTTTCACAGTCGCATTTAGAATTTTGAGTACTACTCAATTGAAATTTTTAATAATTTTTTCGATTCGAAGCTCGAAAAATGAAAATATAACAATATCGTCCCTAAACCTATTATAAAACCAATTAAGATAAAAATTTGTAAAAACAGTCTAAATAATACGAAAAAATATTTTTGACTTAAAATAATATTTTAAATAATAAAATATAATTTTAAAAATTGTCTGAAATTCTATTGTAAAATAACCAAAATACCCCTAGACGTTAGTAAAAATCACATCAATGTCTTTTTTATATCTAAAAATTTTGAAAAAATTTATTTAAATTATATTTTTATGAAAAATAATATTTTTTGGAATTATTTTAATTTTTTGGATTTATTGGAAATAAAATGAATTATTTAGTGATTTTTGCCTTAAAATGAGTTTTTAATTGCTAAAAATTTAATAAAAAAATATTTTTTAAATTAAGAAGGATCTAGAATTTGATTACTTCACCCGTAAGTCATATCCCATTGGTCAAATATAGATAATACCAATATTTTTATATTTTTGATAAAATAAAATTATTATACAATAAATCATTAATTAATTAAATAAAAATTTGAAAAAAATTTGTGAAATTTCGCCAGCAAGTTTCGGCCAGCACACACCCAAATTTCAGTGCATGTTGATTTTAAATGGATAAACATCATCATTTTACAATTATAAATGAAATTAGTAAAAATCAAGATACTTTTTTTAGTGAGAAGAACAAATGCCTTTTTATTAAACCACCACAGAAGCCATTTTTTTTCTTTCTTTTCTTTGGACTGGCTGAACCTCCATAGCCCCACCGCACCCAAATTTTCTTTCATTTCTCTCTTCTAAAAACAAAACAAAATCAAGTCCCACCAGAGTATACCAACAAAGTTATATTATCTTGCATATTTAGGTGTTGTTCCACTCTTTTGGAGGCTTCTCATCCCCACATGTCTTCTACTTCTTCCTAAGCAACGTATAGGGGGGCCGGGTGTTTATTTTCACTTTGTCACTACCAAAAGGTTGTAGGAAGAAATTTGCCCCCAAATCTCTCTTAGATTTCCTTTTGCCTTTGTACTTGACTTGTTCTAGAAATTTTTTGTTGGTTCTATATTCTTATGGTGATGTATACTTGATGGTGAAATGTTGTTGGTTTGCTTTTATGGTTATTTTTTTAATATTTATATCATTCACAAATTTTTATTTTATTTACTTGAATATTGTGTTATATGGAATTGGTTTTGTGATATGTTGTTCATGGATGAACAAAACCACCATGGTTTTGTTGGCTATATTATTCGGCCAAGATTCTTCTTGAGGAAGACGACTTGTTTTGCCAAGTAATATTATTATTTTACTAAAATATTTAGTATATATTTAAAAATAAGTATTTTGGTAGAGCAAAAAAAAAAAAACATTGGCTTAGGAATGCTTGAATCATATTTGACCGTGAGGATAAAAAGGGTACAAGAAAAAATTATTTTCACTATTATTTGGTATTTTTAAAAATGTATATTAATTTTATAAAAAATTAGAATAATTATATAAAGTGAAAAATTGAAATTTTTGGATGGAAACGCTATGAATAGCATTCGGTCCTAATTTTGGTGAGCAAGGAAAAAAATTTATTTTTCTATCTTATAAATTAAAAATTATGAATATTTATTTATTTTATAATAATATCTAAATAATTGAACTGGTTAAAATTTTAAAAAAATTGAGATTTATATGGTTAAAAACATATTCGGCCATTGTATTGTTTTGAAAGAAAAAAAAAAGTTTTTGACTTAAAATAATGAAATTATAAAATTTTTTAGGTATTTTTCTAAAATAGGGCTCTCGGCCATTTTATAAAAACCAATAGAAAAATTTAATTTTCTAATAATTATTATTGAATTATGAAATATTGCAAAAATTAAATAGTATTTTTGTGAATAAATATCAACTAAATGAAATTTTATAAAAAGTTTTGTGAATTATATAAATTTTTAGCCTAAAAGGAAATTAAGTTTTAGAAACAAGTATTAAGATAATTTTTTAGTATTTTTATCAAATTAAAATTTATTTTATGGATAAGTATAATGAATTAGTATTTTGGATAAGGTTGAAATCTCTATGATCATACCTAGAAACAATGGGTTGGATAATCTCAAGATGTAGAGATACCTCTGCCAGAGAATCCAGAGAAATAAAGATACATTCTCAAGTTTGACATACATTAAGTCATGTGATAGGCTGATGAGATTATGGAATTACCATGTAATGGGGCATGAGTTCCTGAGTTAGGGAAGTTATAGTTTGATACACTGTGAGATGAAGGTAAGGACTGCTGTTAAGGTTCAGTGGGTATGATATCGAGTGGTGAGAGTCCTGATCGTCAGGGTAGCATCCTACAGCCAGGACTATCACTAAACCAGTTTGATAATCCTAACACCTACTCAGCATCACTAGGATTGGTGTAGTGTATACCTTAGGATAGAGTTATGGGAGCTCATTTCTTGAGATTGATGATGAGCATTTTGTACCATGATTAGAAAGGGCATACGAGCTCCCAATCACTTTCCAATATTGATGATATGGATATTGCTAATAAGCAAAAATGGGTATGGATCCATATGAAATGTTAAGAGTCTAGGGCAGATTAAGATAACTTAGGTGTTCCTTTTCAATTATTAGTCACCTGCGTTTTATCTTTGTGATGTTTATGTAGGTCAATCTTACATACCTTTTGTGGAAGTGATTTAGAAAATAAATCACCTCACTCTTTTTCT
Source organism: Spatholobus suberectus (assembly GCA_004329165.1). Taxonomy (NCBI): domain Eukaryota; kingdom Viridiplantae; phylum Streptophyta; class Magnoliopsida; order Fabales; family Fabaceae; genus Spatholobus; species Spatholobus suberectus. Next base: position 33,942,471 of record CM014731.1, read on the forward strand.
TCTTTTTTTTCCCAATATATGTTTGATTGATGATATTAGAAGATGACCCAGCTTTTGATTATGATGAACATATATCTCTAGTATAGCCCATTCTTAGAATGGGTTCATGATGATGTCGCTGGGATGGATAAATTTCGGGGATATCTTACATTAGCTTCCTGTCATAATATCTAGAGATCTATATACTTGTTGCTACTATTACTATACCTATTTTGCTGACTACTTTACCACTGCTTGGATACGTTCAAGTTAATACTTTACCACCACCGCCACCATCAGAGGATGATGTCCTGATAGCTCTTATGGTAGACTTCTTTGATTTTCCCCCATCTCTTATTATTATAGCTTCACTAACTCAAGACGATGTTCGTGTTCCTTCTCCTGTTCTGGACTACCAACTTGAAATGGGGAACGAATGGCTTTCACTTTCCCCATTTTCATCTACATCTTTAGACCTTAGGCAACCATCTCAAGTGCCTAAGGGACATGCTCATTATGTTGCAGACACAGAGATGGATTCTAAAGAGATCGAGACAAACCATGGGGAGGACTTTTTCTAGCTGGAGATAGCTGGACTTGACTGGTTTTGCTGACTCTATAGGTGGGAGAGGGTTAGATGTATAGTGACTGCTTTCACATAGGCATTTTCTTTTTTATTATATATATAAAGGGTGGGTAGTTAGACTTTTGGCAATGTACATATTATGGCAGGCTTTTATTTCTATGTTTTTGGATGATTGTATCCGATCTTGATGATATTAGGACCCTATGACTTAGTGTGATCAATTGAAGTAAAAATAAATTAATAAATTATCGGGTAAAGGTAAAGAGTCAATGTGATTGGGTGTCACATTTAGTGGTATTAGAGCGATTCTTTCCTATCAAGTCTAAGGTATTGTCTTGACTACTTCTATGTTGTGTGTTCTTGCATTCATTGCTGATAAGACAGTGGTATAGGGTGGATTGTTTAATCTTACATTCATTGACATTGATGTAGTAATGTGAGAATTTTGTACTTTTGAAGTATTTAAACAAGTTATCCTTTTAAGAAAGAGATGGATGGGAGACCTTAGAATGACGTTACTACTCAACGTCTATTACAGTTAGAGAATGACTATTGTTTTAGAAAACATGAACTAAGAGCGAGAAGCTGAACCTGTGGAGTATAGAAAACATGTCTGACATGCACTGATGCACATAAGGTTACATTTGCGATGTTTATGTTGACTAGAGAAGTTAAGAATTGGTGGAGATGTGCTAGGCAATAAGTAGAAGCTGATGGAAGGCAGATTACATAGGGAGTGTTCAAGCAGAGATTTTTGGAAAAGTACTTTCCAAAAGATCTTAAGAGGCGAAAGAAAGTTGAGTTTTTTGAATCTAAAGCAAGGTAATATGTCAGTAGGGGAGTATGCGGCAAAATTCGACGAGCTATCAAAATTTTGCCTATATTTTAATGAATGAGTTGATGAACACTCCTAGTGCTCAAAGTTTGAGAGCAGGTTATGCCCTGATATTAAGCAAGCTATAGGATACCCTGAGATCACTTAGTTTCCTATGTTGGTCAATTGTTGTAGAATTTATGAGGATGATACTAAGATGAAACATGCTTAGTGGAGAAGTGGAGGATCATAGAGGAATAAGAAGAAGGATTTTTATAAGAGGAAGAAGTTGTATCAAGCTTTGTCTTGTTTTTTTGGTAACACATCTGGCCAGAAGAACATTGTTGTTGTTAGTAATCCTAATGCTAAGGTCAATTATTCGTTTGATGTTTCTAGTGTGGAGGACTTCCTTTTGCTAAGGACTGCACTCAGCATATTGTGACTTGCTATAACTATGGAAAACCAAGCCACTATAGCATTAACTACAAGGAACCAAAGAGAGAACAAGGCAGTGGAGGCAGAAAACAATGGAAAAGCTCAAGTGGGAAGACCAAAGACAATCGATAAAGTTTTCACTATAAGTGGAGCTAAAGCCATTCAATCTGAGAATTTCATTCAAGGTAAGTGCTTCATAAACGAAAATCCCTTGAATGTACTACATGACTCAGGTGCAACGCATTCTTTCATATTATATGATTGTGTTAAATATTTAAAATTACCTATTTCTTTACTACCTTAGTGTTTCTACACCTACAAATGTTCCTGTCATTACTTATAACGTTAGGAATGGACTAATTATCTTCTAATCATATCTTTCTTAATTGTCATACTAAGACCTTAGTATTTGATTCAAACCCTGATGAATCTATTAAGTCTAAAAGAGTGACTACCAACCAAATTGATGCTTTAGAAAGGAAAGAAGTTCAAGTATACATGATCCTTACTTCTTTAAAGGTTGAGAAAAACTTCGATATCAGAAACCTGCTTATAGTTTGTGAATACCCTAGTGTTTTTCTTGAGGATACTCCTAGATTACCTTTAGAGAAAGATAAAGTTTATCATAGATTTAATACCAAGATCAGGACCTATATCCATAGCACCTTATAGGAATAAGTTAAAGGGGATTAAATACACTTCTTAAATACTTTCAATTACTTAAAAAAAATATTAAATATTTTTAAATATAACAATTTTTTCAGTAAAAATTAACAATTTTATTTACTTAACTTATGCAGTTGATGTATAGGATAAAAAAATTGTTAATGAATATCATTTATGACAAACATGAAAATCACTTAAATTATTACAAGAGTTTAAAGATGACGTTATAAATTTTCATATTAAAATATAATATGAAATATTCATTCCAAAATAATCAATAATTATAAGTTTTTTTTATTAATTGTGTTATATTTATTCATACTCTTATGTTTTATTTTAATAATTTATATCTATTCATAGATAAATTTTTTATTATAAGTATATTTTTATTTCATGTTTCATTATTTTTCTATTAAATTTTAAAAAATTATTTAACATACTTCATATTTTTATTTTTTAATTCAATTTTATCCTGCAAAACACTAATGATATATTAGTGTGTATATTAGACAAATGCTAGGGTTGACCACCTTGATATATGGTCTACGGTGGACCATAATTTTTAGTGGTTAGATTAATCTCATTTCATAAGGTTTATCTTACATCTTCCACACTAGATTATCCCACCCTAACTATTTCTCCAGCAACCCTTGCCTTCGACCACCGTTTGTGATACCCATTCACATTGAATACAACGTGTATTTATTTAATTACTTAATTAGTCATTAAGTTTGAGTTGATGAAAATGCTAGTAAAATTTTTCCAATTTTAAAATGGAAAAATTTTAAATTTGGCAAAATTTGAAAATGGTAGTAAAAGATAAAAGATACAATATATATATGTATATATATATATATATATATATATATATATATATGTATCGTAGAACTGTACATCATGATTTCATAATACATGTCAGAAAAACAATTGAAATATAGGGAAATCAAAAGTACATAAAAAAGTAGACACTACCTAACCCAATATGTACATTAAAAAGATCCTATACAGAGTAATGTCTACCCTATCCCTCATGAAAATAAAATACTATAAACTAAGTTTATGGCTCCTTGTCCGTAGGAGTTTCCTTTAACTTATCCTTAGCATCACTAGCGTTATTGTCATCTTCAATAATTGTGATCAAATATACAAGGAAGAAAACAATGGAGTGAGGTGATTTGTTCTAAAATCACTTTTACATGTATGATAGGAAATCTATCATAAAACAAAGATAAAACACAGCTAACAATAGAGGGGAACCTAGGATTTGTTTTAATTTATACTATACTACCATTGATTAGGAATGGATCAATACTCCTAATTAGTGAGTAATAGTTCTCAACATAACTAGAAAGTGACTGGGAATACATATACCTCTCTTAACAAAATCATATGGTACAATCCTCATCATCATTGAGGAACAAAATAACAGTTTAGGACATCTATTTATAGAGATATACTCTTGCATCAATCTTGGAATGCTAAGCAGTTGTCATAGTTATCGAGTTTGGTCAAGCAAACATCCCAGCTCACGAGCATTACCATGGCCATTGAGACCTTCACCACTCGATGCCTACCCCCAAGATCTCCACAAATGGGTCCTTGTCTCATTCCTTAACGTACCAAATTATAGCTTCCCTAGTAAGGTGTCATGCCACTGTATGTGGCTTGCTTTACATTACTCACTAACTTTTCAATTTCTAATTTCTCAAGCAAAGGTTCTCCCTGGTCTCATTTAATTTGAGCACCAGTATAATCCATATTTCTACCTTATGCAACAACCCAACTTCGTCACATGAAAAACTTGATTAACATAACCAGGATTAAATTTTAATTTGGATTTTAAAAACTCTTTATTTAATTTTATTATGAAAATAAATGAGATTTTTTTTTCAACTTCAAAAATACTTTTCCATTACCAATACCAACGAAGAATAGAAACTAGAGTATATATCAATAAACATGAAAAGGAAAGGGTCTCATATCATGGAAACATCATCACTATCATGTATAAGTAAGAGGTTAGGCTTTGTACACCAACTCGTATACAAGAAACCAAAATACTCTAAGGTGAGGTGTATGTGTCAATACATGTGACCAACCTACAAGTATAACTCGAAAAAAGAGAGGGGGTCATACATATGAATGCTCCCTAATCTAAGTTGGTCATGAGGGCTAACTCATCTATCCAAAGAGGAATGACCCAATACAGGTCTCATCTTTATAACTAAAGCTCTAAATACATGGCGAGAGGTATGGCTTAAGTCGCCTCTACCACCTTAACGTATGTAGGTCTCTCGTCTCTAGAGGCATCAGGTGACTCCAAATCGAAGAAGCTATAAGATCGCCGAAAGGATCGAAAAGTGACTTTCCAAGCTTCGCAGGGGTGTTGGGGTCTAACATGCATACAAAGATGATTCCTCCATCTTGTCGTCCATTGACAGAGGTGAGATCTAGAAGGCATCGTCCTTCAGTACTAATGTGTACCCCCAGAAGTCAAAAAAGAACTAGAGGTCTAGGCCAATCTCCATCCATCTGTTCCCACAACAATGAATCATCGCAATCATCATAGTCACACACACACACACACAATAACACACAAGCAAGGATAAGCTGCCTAAAAGAATAAACATAGCAACTGAAGTATACAACATACTAAGCATAGAGTCAAACATACACTTAATCACAACATATTATTATTCTTAATTAAAGTGTAACCAAGTATGTAAATGCACAACCATGATCCTAGACTCTCCATGGAAATCTAAAAATTAAACGATTAGCTCGGATATTCCTTAATCATGGTATAATCAACACAGATACCCTCACCAGGGTTAACAAACCGGCACGTGTCAAAACCATTGGGGGAATACTGGCTATTGATCATGGGAACCAATGCACTCGTTAGGAGTTTCGTATGGGGGAACCACCACCACGACCCAGAGTTTACAAGACCCCAGTCTCTTGTGGAATCGTGCCATTCGTAGTCCTTAAGCTTTCACACCCGGCTTGCACCCGTATATTCCTCGTGATACTGACACCTTCAGTATTACATGCTCATAACATTGCATGCGTGCATGACGATCAATTCATTACAAACAGACAATTATGGCATTTCATATCAATAATCACTTATCATTCATATCCTGATAACCCTTTGTCACTAGTTTGCAACATATCAGCATGTTATCAAGTCACAATTATTCACCAAGTCATGCCTTTTGCAAATTAAACCATGAAACTCTTATAATCCACCATTAAATGAACTTTTATTAATTCTAATAAAATTATAAAATTCTGTTTTTAAAATATTAAGATATTAAATTTAGATAAGGATTTAAATTTTGAAATCATCAATTTAAAGCTTAGGTTATAAGTTTTCATAAAAATTAGTTTCGCAAGTTATATTACTATTCCTTTTATAATTAAACCATTAAAAATACCCTTTTTTAAAAAATTATATAAAAACAGAAAAGGATGCATTTCCTTGAAAATAATATTTAAATTTTATTTAAAAAGATCTACAATTAAATTTCAAGTGTAAAAATATAACATTTTATAAAACTAGTAAAATGGTTATAAAACTTTTGGCACAATAGATTCCTAGTGGTTGCTAGTTTTTAGCCTCAGTTTTGAAATTCATTTTGAACAAGTAAATGATTTTTGATTAACATGATTCATAGCTTATTCAAAATAAAATTTTGTCATTTTCTAAATCATTAAACATTACCTCTACCAAAAATCTATAAAAAAAAAATACAAAAATAACAAAACAATAAGGTCAGAACAACCTGTTGGAAGACCAGTGAATCTCTTTTTCTATTTTCCGCATCCAACTAAAAATTTAAAAGTCCATTTATTTTCTGAAATTACACTTATTAAACTTTCCAAAATGACGAAGAAAATTAAAAACCAAGTTCTACATGATTTTCTATAATTTTTGAAACTTCGCAGTTATTAAAACCACTACTAGTTAGAAAACAAGTATAACCTTCAGCTTCTAAAAATCATTAAAAATAGAAAACTGTATCAAATATAGGCAAATCATATATTATTAGAAAGCTTATTGAGTCTAGTTTTTGGTCAATTCAAGAGTTTCAACGAGCACCCAATCTAATCTTCCAAAATTGTGTTTTAGTACAAGCTGTTGTTCTAGTGTTTTCAAAAATCATGCATAACTTTCAAAAGGCTTAACATTTTCATTTCTTAACATTTTAACATGTTTAATGAGTCTATTTTGGATAAAATTTTGTCTAGTTTACGAAAAAACAACAAGCACTCAAAAACATGAACAATAGCTCTAGATACAACAAAAATAGTTACCAGTGTTCAGACAAAAAATGAGAATAGCATCAGGAACACTTTGCATACATTCACGAAAATGGTTTATTTCATCAAGTTTGCAACTTTTAAAAATATCAACAACATTTATAAAGCAATAAACAGATCAAGAACAGAACCACCACAACCAAAACACATAGAAAAGGTTAACTTTCCTTACTTTCAAATAAGGTCCTTCAAAGCTTTGGAAGAGAGTATGGTAAAAGAATGAGTATCTCCTTCAACTTTGGCAAGATCAAACACCATCCATCACCATGAATGGTCAATACATGAGATGAACACAAGAAAAGATCAAATTTTAGAATCAAAGAAGAAAAGAGAATGGTTAAGACGACTTAAGTCTTGATACAAATGGAAAAAATGAAGTAGAAGGGGATGAAAAGGATGAAACCATACCTAGACAAACTCTTGAACACTTGAAGCCTCTAACTCACACTCTTAGTACTTAGAAAATTTTTAGCTCTCTCTAATGCTCATGGTTTTTTTTGGAGAAACAAGGAAGAGGAAATTTGCTTTGTGTCACTTATAAGACCACTTAGTGAAGGGGTAGGATAGTAATATACAAAATATGTAACAATTTATCGTTAAAAAGAAAACAAAATCCAACTTTTCCAATAAGGAAAAGTAAACAGTTACCATCCCAAAACCATGGGTAGTTTTGGTGGTTTTAGGTACACTTAAGTACACTTGATGTGATAATGTGTAGGAACTAATGAATGGACATTTAGTTAGGTTGCAACTATTTTAGCGTGCTTAGGAAAAACAAATGGTTAATCTTGTTGGGTTGGTTTGGACGAATAGCTCTAGGTGTAGATAGTAAAATTTTTGAATTTCTCACATTGATAAAGAAAATGCGGTCATATACCGGAATTGATGAAATTTGGCTTAGGGTTTTCTAGCACTTCAATCAATTAACACAATTTAATTGATATTAGAATCTAAATGAGTTTATGAACCCTTTAGATTTTCTCTGAACTATCTTCTCCTTAGGCAGGCAGTCTATTCTCTTTATCAGACATGTTTCTCGATAAATGGTCCTAAATAGAAATAGAGAAAAACCTAGTGTTTTAAACCTTGTGATAAGAAATATCAACTAAATGGAATCTAATAATAATAAATAATTAATTGAGATTAAATTCTATGATCTCATACTACTCATAAGCTTTATAAATAAATCCCTGCTCAACTAATATCTTCACAGATCAGACTCTAGCAAGAATCTCTACAGAATCTTACACAACAACAACACATATTTTGATTATCTATCTATCACTGGAAATTAAATTTTATTCCTCTTGTTAATTACTCAATCACTTAATTATGAGTCAACATGCTGTAGATTTTACACTGCTAGCCTTCATAGTGTACCTTTGCATTGTTGAAATCCAAACAGGCTTAATTTCTGCTCAATTTCTACAAAAATCTCTACAGAAATTTACACAAGTAATTATTTTTTTTGTTCACTTAGACTGAATATTAAATTTAATTTCTCTTTTTAGATTATCAACCACTTATTCTCAGATTATAAAAATAGGTCTTACACCTTATATTGCATAAATACCATAATGATAATTTAGAAAATCCATAACTCAATTAAAATTTTAGTAGAATAACAACTTGCTAATTATAATTTAATTTAAGAAAGATAACTAAATTTGAGCAGAAAAACAACTTAGTAATTATAATTTAATTACTAAGATTTTAGCAGAATAGTGATTTAGTAATTATAATTTAATTATCTAATTTAGGTAGAATAACAACTTAGCAATTATAATTTAATTATCTAAAGTTGAGAAAAATAAAAATTTAGTACAATTTAATTATCTAAATTTGAAGCAGAGTAATAATACAGTAAAAAAATTAAAATTTAGCAACAAATATTATAACATTATAAGGAAAACATAGTTAAATTTATCTGTCGAAAGGTTTAGGGGAAAAGCTTTCCTACCAACATGCAAAGTGACTATGATTTAGAACCAACACCATTCACCACATTACCTCTTAAAGTAGCTCAAATGAGGAGAAGGTTGGTGGTAGTGTTGGTTCAAAACTCCTAGGATGAGAAACTTGATGGAAACTAGTAAAATTTTAGCATAAAATTTTAGAGAGAGAAACTCTCCATATGAGTTTCAGCCAGCTTTGGAAGAGTGAGGATGGTGAAAATTTTGTTCAATTGCATGGGTATTTATAGAGGATTGAGGAGGTATAGGTGGTGTCCAAAAATGATATCATGCATTATGTCATAAAACATATTTTAGTTTTATTTTTAATTTAATTATAGGATAAATATACAAAACTAGAAGGGTGAATCAGCTCCTAGGCTGGGGACTTGGTGTGTGAGCTGTCCCTAAGCTTCCATGTGTCAATTTTATCTATAGTTAAATTAGTCAATACCGATAAAATCCCTTAAACTTAAATAGTTTAACTTTTAATATCAAATTAAAGAATTTTAATGTAAAACTGGACATATACATTGTTTTTCGTCAAAATAAATTTCTAATAATTAATTTTAATTTTTATTAGTTTATTTCAAATTTTATTTATTTATTATTTTTGAACTAGAAAATTCATATTAAACCCAATTTAATTCAATAAATATCAAAATTTTTATGAAAAGTCTAAAATTAATCATTTTACCTAAAAATGAACTAAGATTATTATTATTTTATCATTTTTGGATGTCAAGTCAATACTGACTAAACTCAATAGACACTTAATAGTATTTTAGTCATTTTGCACCGAAATTTCAGAAAATTTCCAAAAAATTTTCAAAATTATATTTTAATGCATATAACATGAATCTAAGCTCAAATTGACATTTTAATGTCAATTGAATATTTTTTTTTGTTAGCCTTTAATGTTGAGAAATAAGGACAAAATCATCATTTTCTAATTTCTCTAGGCCCCGTGTCAAAAAAATTATTAAAATCATGATTAAATTGCTCTTGACATTCTGGACACAATCATGGGGAACAAAATTTTGAAATTACTTTCTAATTTTTTCAGAAGTAAATCATAAAATATTAGAAAAATAGTTGAAAAATTAAGATAGGGGTGTTACACCAGTTCATCTCTGCCAAAGGCAATTTTTGGCGGCAGTGCGCCCTCCACACCAATGGTCCCAAAACCAGTAATGAATGCTAGAAACTCAAACAACAAAGCATTCTTCTTCAATGACGAAAAGCCTTTCAAAAAGTGTGGTGTGGTGTGCATCTACAAAAGAAAACCTCTTTTGTCGACGCTAAGAATCTACGAAAGAAAACCTCCTTCGCCGATGCCAAGAGCCACCACAACCATTGGTCGAGAAACGCCAGGTTGTTCCTGAAGTGGAATGTGTTGATTGGAGGAAAATCAAAAAACTCCGTCATCAAACCTTTGTCACTAAAGGTCTTGTGCATAAGGAGAGTGAGATCCAAGGCGTTTTCTTTGAAAGCGTTCAAACTATTTTATGAACTAGTCGCAGAGCAAAACCAATTCAAAACCTAATCTTTCGCTTGGGGATTTGTTGTCAAAGAAGAAAAGGATTTATGGTAAGAAAGTGCTAGAAGCACTAGCACCACGGTGAGTCGAAACGACTCATCGTTTGAGAAATTGGTCTTGAGTGAGCCGTGTAGTTTGGGTTCGATGAACTATTTTTCATTTGAGAGAAGGTTTGAGTCATAGGGAGTTGGGGAGTCGATGCACCGTCGCTGGAAGTTGCCTCTAGCGGTGGCGAATAGTGGTTGGCGGTAGAGGATGCTAGGTAAGAGTTTGGAGAGGAATAATTTGGTGTGAAAGATGTAAGTAAATCCTATTAAGATGAGATTAATCTAATGGCTAAAAATTATGGTCCACCCTAACATTTGTCTATATATTAATGTTTATATATAGAAATAAGAGACAAAAAGAGAACAGGGAAAAGTAAGGGCTCACCTTGTACTTGCTTAGTCCTCATCACCACAAGTTTTGTGGACACTACTGCTATTCTCTCTGACGTTTGCATGCTCTATTCCTACAACATGCTGCATCACAGTCTTTTACTGTTTATTGATATGGAAACTTCAGAGTAGAGGGAATATGTCGTTTCCCAAATGTCATTTATTGAGAGCATGTGGACAGTAGGAAATAACCATAACGAATTGATTAAAAGTGGTAAAAAAAAGATCAATGGATCCACACCTAGAACCCTATACCCTAGTAGAAGGAGATCCATAGAGAGAGGTAGCATTTGGCAGTTATGTAGATTTGGTTGTGACTTTTGATGTTATATTTGGGGCCATGGTTTTTGAGCCATTGCTTTCTCCCAGTACCAAGTGAAGGTTAAACTGTTGAAGATGGATGGAAACACAATGCAAGAATATTTGACAGGGGGAAGGGATGATTGAAGGAAAATAGGATTAGGCCATTTGATTTGAGTGTAACTGATGTCTGAAGCTGAAAAATATTTTGAAGGGTAGGGTTTGGACGAAATTGAGATTTTGTCACACAAGGAGAGGTGTGCATTATTGTAGACAAGCTGGACAATTCTATTTTGGAAAGATAGGACCCCTTTTTATTTATGATATTGTCAGTTACTTTGAAAGGTCAAATCCATTTATATTGCATGCATCTTCTTGAGTATGAGTACTACTTATTAGGCTTATTGTTTAGTTACCAGAAATTTAAAGATACAGGAAAGTAGTGTCAGGCAATGCTTTAATACTACATTACTATATATATTTCACGTGATTGTTGGCGAAATACCATGTTACCTCCCTTGTTAATTGGGGGTTAAGGAGACCATCTTAATAAATCACACACAAAGTTTAACGTAGTTTGAACTAGTATGCCTAAATCCATAGACGAAAAGAGTCGATCTCCTTTAGTCCACAGTTTCTTACTACTATTCCTACATCTCTGCCGCTTAAGCTTGATCATTCTCGTACTTGTTACCTTAAGAATTTCACAGTGCAATTATTTATAACCGATCACAAAAATTTACATGACAATCAACCACTGCACTTTTAATTATAATGTACAACATGACAATCAACCACTGCACTTTCAATTAACCACACACGTTTAGGTAAGTTGATAGGGTGTCGGTTGTACATGATTGGGATTTATAGGCATTAGGTAGTGACCAAGTCCTGTAAAAGACCTATGGTAATGGGTTATGGCATTCATTGTGCTATGGTTCATCTTTTATTTTCAATTATATGAAATTTATTTGCTGGAAAAAATATGTTTTTTATTATTAATCCTTGTAAAATTCTTTTGATTAAATTAGTCCTTGTTATCATATTTTCTCATTTTGGTCTTGTCATTAGCTAGCTTCCATTAAGTGCTAACTGTTGGAACCAATGACAAATGAAGCTTCTAATCCCTAAAATGTTTTGATGATAACAACTATTAAAATTTGTGATAGTCTAATAATTTTTGTTTTGCAGGACTTAAGTGTTTTGGGACCATAAGCGTTCATACAAAACACTACACTATCGCTATGTGTTAACTTAGTTTTATTTGCTTTATTTTTTGTGAGTGTCCATATATCTGCTAAACAAGCCATCCGATATATTTTTTTTAGATAAGCGTCCATAATAATTGAAACGTCCTTACATGATAACTTTTAAAAGAGTTCAAAAATTTGTTTTACCATAAATGCACTTTATAAAGGACCTCATATGTTATATTACTTATATATCTAGGACAAAGTTATCCTATGAAGAAAAAACCTTAACATGCTTCCTTGAAAATCGACTAAGTGTTTTCAATAAATATATATATATATGCTTTGTCTTTTCAAATGTTGTGAAGCAAGTTTTAAATTAGACAAAAAGCTTTGATACTTGGTACAAGCTAAAGTGGAAAAACAAGTCAATTTATCAAAAAAAAGTACCAAAGTAGTTCAACAAAAAGATAAAAGTTAGAAGCACCTTAAGTGTATCAAGAAAGAGAAATTTTTTTTGGTATAAATTGCCACTACTACAAGCAGCATTAGAGTCTCTCTACTCAACTTTTTATGATACGCTATCTTGTGCATTAAATGTACTTGGAATGGGAAGAAGCTCCTTCTCAGAACGAATATTTTTCCAAGCTTCTATAAGAAGACACAAGAGTGAAGAATAAAGTAATGAAGCTATGTAACTTGTGCAAAAAATTTGTCACTCTTTGGAAGATCTCTTTGAACTTTAAACTTTCATATTCTTTGTACACACAAAGTTATCTTGTGTTTGTGCTTAAACTTGTACAGCTCACCAATGTGAGTTATCTTTTCAAAGTACAATCTTTGTGAAAGCCTAGATAGGCTTAGTGTTAAAGAATACTTGTATTGAAATAATTTTGGGTGAAGATTATTTTGTTGTAAAGCCTAAAAAACCTTAGAGAATACTTGTTGTATAAGTAGTTTGCTTAGTGGAACACCTTTAGGTTGAAGGGACTGGATGTAGCTCTTAGTTAAGAGTGAACTAGTATAAAATCTTTACGTGTGCTATCTTCTTTCTCTATCCTTTATTCTTCACATTTTTTTTATTGGATGATCTTTTATAGTGCTTATGAAACTTGGGTTGCGAAAAAGTTTTTGAAAATGCACAACACACAATTCAACCTCCCTTCTTGTGTGTTCTTTTGTTTATTTCACTTGGTATCAAAGCTAGGACTCTAGGGGTTGAGCATCTTACAATGCATGCATAGAAATGATCGTATTAGTACTATGAAAAATGAAGGACAACCTACCAACAGGCCTTTGCTCTTCAAAGGGTAGAACTATAACTATTGGAAACAAAGAATAATTGCATTCTTTGACTCATGTCATATTGACATGTGGGTACGTAGTAGAAAAAGGAGATTATCTCTTTGTTGATGATAAAGGAGATGAGATCCCATGGTCGAGATGGATAGAAGATCACAAAACCAGGTATCTTTTAAACTCCAAGGCTAGGAACTCTATCATGTGTGCCTTGTCAGAGGCTGAATATGAGAAAGTTATAGTTTTAAGTCTACTAAGGTGATGTGGGACACTTTGGTTTTAGCTTATGAAGGAATTTCATAAGTTAAAGATTCCAAGATAAGTAGACTTGTGCACCAATATGAGTTATTTAAGATGGAACTTGATGAAATCATAGAACAAATGTTAGGACAGTTCTAGACCATCATAAACAACCTAAGGTCTCTAGATATAACTTATAATAATAAAGATCATATTGAATTTTTTTTTCAAAGTTTGCCTAGACAATGGAGACCATAGGTAACAGCCTTGCGCGTTGCTAAGGACCTAAAGACTTTTCCCTTAGAAGAACTTCTAGGTACTTTGAGAATCCATGAGCTGGAGATTATGGATGATGATAACTTGAAGAAAAGCAAGTTCATTGCTTTGAAAGTCCAAAATGTGAAGCAAAAATCACTTAGGGCAACATCATTGAAAGTCTTCGCTACAGAAGAATCCTCAGAAAAGCAATCTAAAGAGGAAGGTTCTAATGAAGATGAGATCTCTTTCATCTCAAGAAGATCCACGCTATGTGGAAGAAGAAAGGTGGTTCTAGATGGAGAAACTAACAAAAAAGATTCCAAAAGACTTCAAAGACAAGAGTCCAGTAATATGCTACAAATACAAGAAACCTGAACACTTCAAGTTTGAATGTCCAGATCTGGAGAAAAAGAAGCCTATCTTCAAGAAGGAGAAAGGTCTTATGGCAACATGGGAAGATCTTGATCTATTTTCTTCTAAAGAAAAAGGAGAGGAAGAAGAAATATATGCCTGATGGCTGACAATCCTCTAAATCAGACCATGAGGATAATGAGTTAAATCTCAAAAACTTATTTGAACTTCAAGAATTATATCACGAATTGCTTTCGAACTCATATGTTCTCTCTACTAGGTATAAGGATTTGAAAAAGAAGTTTTCAAAATTATCTAAAAAGTTTGACATTTTAAAGAAAGAAAAGGAAGTACTCAGAATAGAAAACAAAAAGCTTAAGGCTAAAAAGGCCAAGACTTCTCCGAAGAAAAACCTCTAGATGAAGTAATGGTACTTCAAAAGAGATAGTGGATCTAAGAGAAAGTCTAGCCAAGTTTGTTAATAGGACTGAAAATCTAGAAAAAGTTTTAAAAAGCAAAAGAAATCCATATGACAAATCTGGTATTGGCTATAAGGGGAAGAAAATAGGGAATGATAGTGTTTCTAGTTCCTTTTATTGTTAACATTATAGAAAAGCTGGACATTCTACCTCCAAATGTATTCATAAACCACAGCAGAAAGCGTCTTGAGTTTTCAAATCTAACAAGAAAGACCCAAGTCCATTTGGGCACCTAAAAATATGATAATTCTTGTTGTAGATTTGCTTAACAACAGGAAAGACACACCAGTCATGGTACCTGGATAGTGGCTACTTACGACACATGATAGGAGAAAGGTGTATGTTCTAAGATTCAAACCAAGGACTAGTGGGTGGGTCACTTTTGGAGGAAATCAGAAGGGCAAGATAGTGGGAATAGGTAAAATTGGTAAATATCCCTTTCCCTCTATTGATAATGTTTTGTTTGTTGAGGGACTTAAACACAATCTACTAAGCATATGTCAATTGTGTGATAATGGATATAATGTTTTCTTCAACAAAGGTGAGTGTATAGTCAAGAACACTGATGGTTCTGTGTTATTTTTTGCTAAGAGGTAAAACAACCTTTACAAAATAAACCTTAGTGACCTTTCAAGTCAAAAAGTAACATGCCTAGTATCCATGAAAGAGGATCATTGGATATGGCACAAGAAGCTTGGTCATGCAAGTTTGAGGTTAATCTTGAAACTAAGTAAGCATAAACTCATAAGAGGATTATCAAGTCTTATGTTCAAGTCTGACCTCTTATGTGATGCTTGTTAGAAAGGGAAACAAGTAAAAACTCGTTTGATTCTAAAAATGTTGTTCCTACTTCTAGATCTCTTGAGCTGTTGCATCTTGACTTGTTTGATCTTACTAGAATTGGCTTTGTTAGTGGAAAACACTTTGGACTAGTCATTGTGAACGATTATACTAGGATATGGGTTATGTTCCTTGTCCATAAGGATGAGTCTTTTAAGGTGCTTTCTATATTTTGTAAAAAATTTCAAAATGAAAAAGAAGTGTACATAACTTCAATCAGAAGTGACCATGAAGGAAAATTTGAAAATGAAAGTTTTCAAAGATTCTGTAAGGAAAATGGTATTCTTCACAATTTATCTACTCTCGAACACTTAGCAAAATGTGGTTGTTGAGAGAAAGAACAGGTCATTACAAGAAATGGCCAAAACCATGTTGAACGATAATTCAACTCCTAGACACTTCTAGTTGAAGCTGTGGAGACTGCCTGTTATTTACAAAATAAAATATATATTAGATTTATTCTTAAAAAGACTCTCTGTGAATTGTAGAAAGGCAAAAAACCCAACATATCATACTTCCATCCGTTTGGATGTTAGTGTTTCATTTTTAATATTAAGGATAACCTTGGAAAGTTTGATCCTAAGTATGATGATGGAATCTTGTTAGGATATTCTAAAACTTCTAGGGCATATAGATTTTATAACTCTAGAACCTTAATTGTGGAAGAATCCATCCATGTTAGATTCAATGACAATAATCCTGACAAGGAACTGTCACAGCTAGATGAATCTTTTATAGATTTAAACCTGGGAGACAATAAAGGAAAAACGTCTAAAGAATCTGTGGATGATTCCCTAAAGGACAATTAGTGAGAACCAACTGGACGCAACTACTAGATGACGACATATAATCCAAAAGACTAGATAATTGAGAATCCTTATGACAAAGTAAGAACAAGATCAACTTTTAAGGATTAGTCGCATGCAGTTGTGCTTTTAGAGATGGAACCAAAGACTATACATGAAGCTTTAGGAGATGAAAGCTGGATCAAGGTCATGCAAGAAGAACTGGATCAGTTCCAAAGAAATAATGTTTAGAAACTAGTTCCTTTACTTGAAAACAAGTCTGTCATTGAAACCTAATGGGTTTACAGAAATAAGCTGGGCGAATAAGGTAAAGTTGTGAGAAATAAAGCTAGGTTAGTAGCTCAAGGTTACTCATAACAAGAAGGTATAAAATTTACTAAAACTTTTCTCTTATAGCTAGACTAGAAGCCATTCGCATCTTACTTTCATTTGTAGCTCACTATGATGTGAGAATTCATCAAATAGATGTAAAAATTGCTTTTTTGAATGGTACCATAAATGAAGAAGTCTACGTGAAATAACCTCTAAGGTTTGAGAGTAATACATTTTCTTAACTTGTTTTTAAACTAAAAGGGCTTTATATGGTTTGAAGCAAGAACCTCATGCTCCTTATGAAAGATTAAACTGTTTTCTTATAGAAAATGGTTTTTTCAAGAGGAAAAGTGGACACCACTTTCTTTCGAAAAGACATAGACTCACATTTTATTATTGTACAATTTATGTGGATAATATTATTTTTGGCGCTACTAATGACTCTTTGTGCAAGGATTTCTATAAGATGATGCAAAAAGAATTTGAGATGAGCATGATGGGAGAACTAAAATTCTTCTTAGGGCTTTAGGTTAAACAAACCTCAGATGGCATATACATACACCAAACGAAGTATGCAAAAATTGCTCACAAAGTCGAATTGGACCGTTGCAAGATCATGAGTATTCCTATGCATCCTACATTAGTTCTTGGAATGGACGACTCTGATAAAAAGGTAGACCAAACAATCTACAGAGGTATATGATTGGATCTTTCTTATACCTAACAACGTCTAGACCTGATATCATGTTTAGTGTATGTTTATGTGCATGCTTTCAATTTGATCGTAAGGAAATACATTTAACTATTGTTAAAAGGATTTTCAAATATTTGAAAGGTACCATTAATCTGGGTTTATGTTTTAAGAAATTTGATGAGTCCAAGTTAGTTGGATACTGTGATGTTGACTATGCTAGAGATAGAGTAGAAAGAAAGAGCACCAGTGGAGGATGTCACTTCATTCTAGCCAACTTAGGCACTCGGGTAAGCAAAAGATAAGGAACCATTGTCCTATCCACAATAGAAGCTAAATATATATTCGCAGCATCATTTTGTTCACAACTTCTGTGGATCAAGCATCAGTTAGAAGACTACAACATCAACGAGAGTAAAATTCTTGTTCTCTGTGATAATACTATTGCTATCAATCCCTCCAAGAATCCCATATTGCATTCTAGAGCTAAACACATGAAGATTAAACATCTTTTTATAAGAGATTATGTTTAGAAAAGAATAATTGATATTCAGTTTATTAATACTAAAAATTAAATGATAGATATCTTTACAAAAACCCTTCTTGAAGATAAACTCATTCATGTCTAAGAGAAACTTGGAATGAAATTTATAAAGGAATGATTGTTTAAACTTTTAGTGTATAGCGTCTAATCATGGTTTAGTGACCATTGCATGTAATATAGAGTCCATGATTATTACTATATAGTATGTGTCCATTTCATTTGCTTTTAAGAAAATTGTTTTTAGCATATAAGTCAAAATGAAAATGTTTTAATCATTTGATTTAAATATCTTTTTAAATGACCTGTTGAGTCACATCACATTTAATGTTGCATATTTCACAAGTTTGCGTAGCACGTTTTGTCAGCAAAATCAGAAAGACATTTTTCATTCTTTTCCAAGACCCTTCACTTACTAAAAATAGCTCATATTCCCATCCTTTTTAAACCTTTAGATAAACCTCAGCAAACATTTTCAAACATTCAAATTTTCAAATACTTAACGCTCTTTCTCTTGCCCAATAAATCCTAGCTTTCACGAACCCTAAATCTTCACCACACAAATGGCCAACCACGACAACATTCTAGTTGCTTTTCAAGTTTAAAGCCCAGGACTTGGAGCATCGATAGTTTTGATTGAGCACAAATTCAACATCACCATGTTGGAAAATATCGGTATTCTTGTAAAAGAAAACCTAGAGCTCTACAAGATCATCAACTTTTTCAATAAAGACAAAGTTATCTATCCAAGATTGATCAAAGAATTTTGGAGAAACGTTGTATTTACGAAGGCGAGCATTACTTGCACAGTTTTGGAGATAGAGGTTGTTGTAAACTTGACATCTGTGGTAATCACTTTGTGTTGTCTGAACGAAGGGAAATGCACTCAGAAGAATTGGCAGAAGGTTTACAGTCCTAATACCATAAGGAAAACTCTGTTAAAAGAAGAGACAAAAAGAAAGATTGAACTTATGAAGCTTCCTGAAGTTGGTAGGGTTTACCAACAGATGGTGAACAAGGCTATCCTTCACAAAAGTGATTCTAAGGAAAGCATTTTCGGTTCTCATAAGTTTTCCCTCTTCCACATGCTCACCAGGAAGAAGTTCAATCTACTTGATTTATTGTTGTCTTCCATGATCAAGTGGATGAGTGGACAAAGAGCCTATGTCACTTATTCGGCTTTGTTGACCAGATTCTTTTGGAATTACAAAGTTTTCCAAAAGTTTTATAGGCTTCCGTTTGAACAATAACAATTCTATATGTTTCAAGGGCTTTTCCGTCAAGTCCTATTTGGCAGAAACAATATAGTTTAGATGCATCTAAGTTTTGTTCTGAAAGCCCCACTTACAAATGAAGAACAAGACGTAGTTGTGAAAATGAATATGAAGATGAAATTGCACCTACTAGATGACTTGTTGTACTATCCACAAAGGTAGCATTCATTCAAGCAACATCCAAGTCTGCATCGTCTACTACTAGGGTGACAAGATCAATGACTCTTTTGTTCCAACAGTTGTTAAGAAAGAAAAAGTTTCAACCAAGAAGAGGTTGATTTTGCCTCTTAAATCTGATAAAGAAGATGAAGTAACCGTGAAGAGACAAAAGACTATTGCTGACGTCTCTAAGGTTTAAGAATATGTTCCCTTTCCTCTTCCTTTAACAAAGAAAAGAGGAATTCATGTTAAGACTGACCCTCTAAGCAAAAACAGCAAAAATTAAATCATGTTGTTGAAATTGCTTTGGAACCTGTTGCTGAACCCTCTTCCCCTATCCAACTCAAACAAGTTGAACCCTCTTTGCCTTAACCTCCAAGAGATTACTCTACGGAGCCCATGGCGTTGAAGTCAACTTGGACGATGATTCTGTATTTGCTAGACGATTAAGATTACGGGCTGAAGTAAAAAAGAATGGCCTCGCTTATTCACCAAGGGGCATTCTGATGATAGCTACATTATCATCCGTTTAGAATTTCCTTTATTGGAATATGAGTATTATCCAATCACTCTACCTGCCAATCCCCATTTGAAGTACTACCAATCTCTTCCAACTGTCCTACACCACCAAGTGAGCAAGTAAACAAACACAGTCTTCTTTGTGTTCCTTTACGTTAAAGAGCTTCTCATCAAGGAAGAGGTAGCTTTATCTGATTAGAGATCTACCAACAAGAAGGTACATTCCTGGTGTAGCACAACATAGGATTTCACGACAAGATCCTAATAGGGTTGCTCAAGTTCCTAGGGTCTATGCTTCTAATTTGAAGTTCCGTCCATATCAACCTACAGAACTCAACTATATCTCTGTGAACCGTGATCAAGCATTGTGCCATATGCAGAATGGTGAGTTTGCCATGCAGCCAAAATTCTTTGTTCCACCATCTATGGTGCTTACAATGCCCATCGAGATCCTAATGCAACCTAATCACATTCATCAAAGATTTTTAGTTTTGGACATGAATAAGAAGAAAGATGTCACCAAGAAAATCTACGAAGTTATGCCCGCGCCAACACGTCTAAACTTCAGAGAACACACGTACTTCAATCTTGACTTGGTCACAATTGCAAGTGATGTTTATACACTTGATCAAGATACTACACATAACTTTTGGGAACGACATCTTTGGACGTGTGAACAAGAAGTGTCTTGAGTAGTGTGGAACCTGAAGAAAGACTTAATATTCTCACCATCCCAAGCACTTACTACC
Organism: Spatholobus suberectus; assembly: GCA_004329165.1. NCBI lineage: Eukaryota > Viridiplantae > Streptophyta > Magnoliopsida > Fabales > Fabaceae > Spatholobus > Spatholobus suberectus. The sequence goes on from CM014731.1 coordinate 33,963,214, forward strand.
AGCTTCTAGTGTAGGTTATTCACTTTGATGACTCTGTATTGCACTAAGTAAGACCCTTGTCTTACAAAGATCGGACTTTGTTGGGAAAGGAAACTAGACTGCTTTATCTTGCCTTGCGCAATGTTGTGTCTTTGTCTATGAAACAACATCCATTTCTTGTGCAGAAAGTGTTCAAGATCTTTAAAGTTCCTTGTCCATGGAATATACGAATTCCAAAGCTTTTATGTCTGCATACACCAGCTCCTATTAAGTTGCTCAAGAAGCCCCCATCGGCACAAGAAAAAATTCTTCAACCTCCACCACAACAGCAAGCTAAGCCTCTCATTGGTCCTTCGGCTGAAGCCTACGTGGATCAAGAAATGAAAAAGTGGTTTAAAGAAATGGAAAAGAAGCTGATGACTTTCATAGCCAACCAGATACGACCTCCACCTCCACCGCCACAACCTTAAAAATTACTTTTTTGTTTTCATTTTGACAATATATGATTCTGACAATGAGGTGTATTTACTTCCTACCATTTTGTCTAATGACAAATGGGGAGTAGTTTTGGTTTTAAAATCTTGCATAACCTATATAAGCATACTTATCATATTACTCTGATCATACTGCTCTAATTTCTATGTTTTGCTTTGATATTGATCTGTGTATGTTCTTATCTTTTTGCTTTGATAGAGTTCTTTATCTTAGGGGGAGCATTAAGTGTTATGTTTTTGATCTGATAATTGCTTTGATTTGTTTTTTGAACATCTGCTCTGATTTGATCAAAATTTTAATAATGTTTATCATCATAAAAAAGGGAGAAGATTGTTGGAACTAAAGATATATGAAGTGTCTAACCTGTAAACTATTTTGATGATAACAAAGGCTATTAAAATTTGTGATAGTCTAACAATTCTTGTCTTGCAAGACTTAAGTGTTTTGGGACCATAAGTATCCATATAAAACACTACATTATTGCTCTGTGTTAACTTATTTGTATTTGCTTTAATTTTCGTGAGCGTCCATATATATGCTAAACAAGTCGTCTAATTTTTTTTTTCAAATAAGTGTCTATAATAATTGGAGCGTCCTTAGATGATCTTTTAAAAGCTTTCAAAAATCTGTTTTTACCATAAACGCACTTTATAAAGGACCTCATATGTTATATTGCTTATATATTTGGACGATGTTATACTATGAAGAAGAAACCTTAACATGTTTCCTTGAAATTGACTAAGTGTTTTCAACGAATATATATATATATATATATTCTTTCTCTTTTCGAATGTTGTGAAGCAGTTTTCAAATTAGACAAAAAGCTCTAATACTTGATACAAGCTAAATTGGAAAAACAAGTCAATTTATCAAAAAAAGTACCAAAGTAGTTCAACAAAGAGATAAAAGTTAAAAGCACCTTATGCATGTCAGGAAAGAGAAACTTTTTTTTGGTATAAACTGCCATTTCTACAAGCAATGTCAGAGTCTCTCTCCTTAACTTTTTATGGTACGTTATCTCGTGCATTAAATGCACTCAAAATGGGAAGAAGTTTCATCTCACAACGGATATTTTCCCAAACTTCTATAAGAAGACACAAAAGTGAAAAACGAAGTAATGGAGTTACGTAACTTGTGCAAAAACTTTGTCACTCTTTGAAAGATTTCTTTGAACTTAAACTTTCATATTCTTTGTATACACAAAGTTATATTGTATTTGCGCCTAAACTTGTAAAGCTCACCGGCGCAAGTTATCTTTTCAAAGTACAATCTTTGTAAAAGTTTGGAGAGGCTTAGTGTTTATAAAGAATACTTGGATTGAAATAATCAGGGGTGAAGATTATTTTGTTGTAAAATCTGAAAAGGCTTAGAGAATACTTGTTGTATAAGTAGTTTGCTTAGTGGAACACCTTTAGGTTAAAAGAACTGAACATAGCTCTTAGGTAAGAGTGAACCAGTATAAATTTCTGTGTGTACTATCTTCTTTCCCTATCCTTTGTTCTTCACATTATTTTTATTGGACGATCTTCTATAGTGCTTACAAAAACTCGTTTTGTGAATTTTTTTTGAAAATACACAACACACAATTTAACCCCATTTATTGTGTGTTCTTTTGTTTATTTCAATACCTTGGTTTACGGAAGGCTTGAATGAATGAGAATTATATTTTATAAAAGGTGATGTACGAGCATAAATCTTATACCAGTGGCAAGTCATCTTTTCCAAATACGTAGTCACACGATCTCTTTTCCAATTATATGACTATCTTTTCGTTCATTGAAGGCAAGCGGACACAAAGAAAACGGCCATAAACAGTGATTAGAAGTGGCCATAAAAGAGTATGGATCCACAGTTAGCGTCGTGTCTGAAACACATCAACTAAAACGATCAACGTGATATACCGTTTCCTACACCCTATTAGGACGAAAATTTTGGTCCACCTAGATTTTTGGATTTTAGCATTAATTTTGATGTTACAGTATAATGCTATAATTACAAACGTGTATGGTTAATAGTGCCTACCTATTGACAATGTGATATTAGAGTATATAGTATAGAAGGCCTAGAATGTGGCGTGTATCTTCCTTTGCTGGCGGTGATATTAGAGTAGTTATTCATACAATACACGTTTCGGTGAGTAACATGAAGAGTAGATGCAAGGTAAGATATTCCACCGGCAAACAGTAAATAAAAAGTGGTTTTTAAAAATTGTCCTTGACTAACACTGCTATGTCAAGCCTTTAACGACTCACTCGCCATCTTTCTAGTACGCTCCATTAATCAGGCGGCATGTGATCCTTGCAATCAGAATCTTCTATGATTGACCTATTCTCTGTGTGAAATATCCAGGTCCAACTTGAAGTTTGCCACTTGTAACTTACAGATTAATTACCTCCCCGTTACCCAGAAGAAAAAAGAACAAAACAAAACTTTCCTACTCATAAGACTAACCCACACGTAATTAATTAATTGCTTTGCGATTTATGACATCGGGATTTAGGCAGCTAGTAATACACGAACTTGGTATATATTTTAAACAGAATATTTTCCACAACCTTTTAGTTGGACATTTTAACGTCAATTATGCACTGAATCACCGAAAGAGGGTGACGAAGACCGAGTCCATTATGGGCCTGGGGTCCTTCTGGATTTTTGTTCAAAGGGTGACAGTTATAGGGAAATATGACGGGTAAAATATTAGAAAGATCTCCATTAATGAAAACCAACCACACAAATGAACTTAACATCACATTTAACTCAACATTTTAAGATATAAAGTTTGAGTCTTTCTCATGTATATATTACTTGTTCATTATTACCCAATTAAGACTTCTTACACATGTTTGTACTCCAATAACAATATCAGTCAGGGGACAGTAGCAGGGTGGTGAAGACTATTTCTCACAAATTGTATAGAAAAGACTACCCTTTCTTCATTTGCTTAATTTGGTTACATAGATGAAATAATTAATATCTCAATGTTTTATTAAGGGTTAAATATTTTTTTGGTCCTCCTAAAATATGGCAGAATTGGTTTTAGTTCCCAAAATTATTATTTTTTTGAATAAAGTCTCTCAAATATTAAATATACCCTAATTAGATTCTTGTGTTAAACTCTGTTTAACTTTTTTGTTAAATGATGGTCACATCAGTTTTTAAGTAAAATATTTTATTACTTGAAGTGCCCAATGATAATTTTTAATAAAAAAATTGTGTAATTACTTTTTTTTAGGGTAAAAAAATCAATGATTTAAGTTAAACATGTAATAATTTTCTTAGTATTTTACTATTTGATATAAAGTTATGACTTCACACACATTAGGAGTGTGATCGTTACCATCATTACAAGTTATATTTTATATCTATTAGGTATTTATATTTGAGAGACTTTATTAAAAAAAATAAAATTGGGACCTAAAACCAATTCTCATCATATTTTTTACGGACCAAAAATATATTTAACCCTTTTATTAATAATTATGTTGATTAACAAATTATTACTTTTAAATTATTCTTAATAATTTTTTACTTACAATATTCTCGGTTTTCACTCCTCTCCACAACGAGGGTAGTTGTCATCTTATTTACTCTTATTATTGAGGCTTTTACATGTCTTTTCTACACGTCTAAATCATTTAAGATGAAGTCTTTACCAATTAATTTTGTTATAAGGCGTTGCCTCAACTTTCTTTAATGCATTCATTTTTAGTAGTTCTATCTTACATTTTAGTATGATGTGTAATTAATCAACATAACATTTTCATCTGTGTTCCATTAAAGTTTATTTCTCTTATAAGTTTTTACAGCCTAACATTTATAGTTTTATACAATATCGTTAAGTCTTATAATTGTGCGGTAAAATTTTCTTTTAAGTTTGAGTAATACATTACTGTTACCATAAAACACTCTTTTATTTCATTCATTTCACTTAAATCTAATAGATAACATCTCCCTTTTTTCTCCCTCATTCTATATGATTTTTTCCCCCTTATAAGTCGAGAAAATATTATATTAATTACAGAGTAGAAGGAGTACTCTAACACATATAAAGAGCCGAGGACCTTCACCTTCATTATTTCATATGATTGACCTAAATACTTAAATCATGTGAGTTGAGGTAAAATATATTCTCCAAATTTTATCTCTAGTTAAGTTGGGGTTATTGTATCTTTACTATATTTACAGTCTATGGGATTTGTACAGCTTCTAATTTTATATTTATTTCTTTCTAATTCATTAACTATAAACTATATATATGTGTGTGTGTGTGTGTGTGTGTGTGTGTGTGTCTAGTGTTGATGTGGCCAATCAATAATTAACATATTATTCTTTTCAATATAAATGGTTATGTGGCACGGAGATTAAATAATTATTTAATATAAAATGACAATGTTATGTCATTTAGTGTATGTTTAGATTAGTTGTGAAAAATAGATTATTTTGATAATTATATAGTTATATAAAATAAGTTTTATGTTTGTGTGAGGAAGGTGAAAAATATTTTTCTGAAAATATGTTTTATTTGAATTGTCTAAATTAAAATTACAAAAAAAAAGGTATGAAATTGTTTGTAATAGTTATTTTATATTTAAATTAATTAATTATTGGGAATAAAAATAGTTAAAAAATAAACTGTTAACTTTTAATCGTTATTTCTAAAAAAGAATTATCATCAAATTATTTTCTTCGTTAAGATTATAATTTAATTACGTTATAATCTAAATTAACATATTTAAATAATAAGATTATTGACTTATAGCCTATATTCATTGTATAGTAATACGTTTGAAAAAAAAAAAAAAAGCAATGGTTTTTGAATACTTCAATTTTTCAAACACCAAATCAATACTCTTCATTTTTCTATCTCTCTCTTCTTATCATATCATATCACCTATCACATCTATATTTTTTTTCTTTTTGTATTTGGGACAGCTGCGAAAATTAGATTATGTCAATAATCAATTATATGTATATTGATTATTGTTATAATCAATTATAATCAGAATCAGTTTTTGTTTGAATAAGTTTGCTGAAAAGCGATTTTAAGATAATTAATTTCATTTGGATACAACAACAAAATTAGTTTATACATACTAGATTACAAAAAATAGTATGAAGCTGTTGGGTAAAAAATTGAAAGAGAAAAAAAAGTTGTTAGAAAATTTGAGGGTAATTTGGACATAACATTTTTAAAGGAAAAAAAACTGTTGGAAAATAATCATAAGCTTCAAATGTTGAGATGCAAAATTTTAGCTTATTTTTCAAGAAAAAAGCTTTTTTTTTTTACAAATTTCAACTGATGTCCCAAACACACAGGTTGTTAAGCGATTATAATCAAAATTAGATAATTAATTTCATTTGAATGCAAAAAAAGAGAAGCTTTTACATAATAAATTACGAAAACGGGTATATAGTTATTTGTTTGTATTAATAATTGACAAGGAATAATTTGGTAATACGATTTTAGAGGAAAAAAAACTTTTCCAAAATAGTCAAATAGCTCAAGTTCATGGATGTTGAAAAATAGCTTCTTCTTCTTTTTTCTAAAAAAAAGCTTTTTGTAAAATTTAGCTGTTGTGCCAAACATATAGCTTATTTTTCAAACAGCTTTTTTTTTCTTCCCCAAAATCAACTAAATGGGAAAAAATAAGCCTTCCCAAAACATCAACTGAAATTTGTAAAAAAGCTTTTTCTTAAAAAATAAGCTAAAATCTTGCATCTCAACATTTGAAGCTTATGATTATTTTTTAACAGTTTTTTTTCCTTTAAAATGTTATGCCCAAATTACCTTCAAATTTTCAACAACTTTTTTTTTTCCAGTTTTTTACCAACAGCTTGATAACCTTTTTTGTAATTTACTATGTAAAAGTTGATTCTGTTGTTATATCCGAACGAAATTAATTATCTTAAAATCGTTTTTCAGTAAACTTTTCCAAACAAAAACCGATTCAATTATAATCAATTATAACAATAATTAATTATATATATAATCGATTATTAAAATAATCTAATTTTTACAATTGTCTCAAACATATAGCACTTTGGGTGTCCAAGAATTATTTAAAAAAAAAAAAAATGTCAGCAGCATCACACATACTCCTGCTGTTATTATCAAAGGCTAAGTATAGCTTTGAATTCCATAGACAATAGTTTACTAGCTGCCACCGCAAAGTTAGGGCCAAATTAGAGGTTTGGTAAATGATGCCAAAACTCCCATTATTGGTTTTGTCTTTCCCATTTTCCATCACCACAGTCACACTGACTCTCCCAGAAGTCCCTCCTCCAGGTTGTCGCATTCATACACAGTTCTGTATAGTTAAGTCATTCATCTTGTTGTACATGCTTCGTCACATCAATATTTATCCTCAAAAAAAATATATATATATATAAAAGAGTGCAGAGTAAGTTAGCACGGACTAGATTAAGTAGTAGGGTTACAGTTTCTTTTTTTTTTTTAGGTGGGGAGTGTTACAGTTTCCTTTTTGGTCCGTTCAAATTTAGATCACATAACGGAGTAAGATGTATCCATAGGACACAACAACATTAAAATGCCCCAATTACTACACCCTCGCATGTGAACAATGTGAAATTGGATCAAATATGTTAGGATTCTATTAACTATGAAGGAGTACGTCTTCATAAATTAAGAGTACAACCACAACATAAGATGATCAGCACATAAAAATTATTTTCAACGGGTAATGATTTTGCCTGTTTGTTCCCCTGCCTAGTTATCTGCTGACAATTCTATTAGTTTTTTTTTTTTTTAATTCTCGCCTAAAAATTAAGATTTCATCAAAACTACCTACCTGGTGACTTAAATAGTTGAATAAGGCCCAAATTAGTCAAGTATTATATATAAGCTAATTAGAGACAGAGAGTTTGTTTGTTGTTCCAATATTAACGAACACGCCGAACGTGGGCCATGTATTTCTTTAATCATTCTTTAATGTCAATTCCCTGTGTTCTCAAAATTCTTACCCTATTGAGTGGATCAGATTTTGGTGGCACAACCAGCAAATGCAGCAAATCCAAAGAGAAAATTATACATTAGGGAGAGTGAGGGTGAACCAACTAACAAGACAATATATATTTAACAAACAATCGGATAGGTAAGCTATAACCGAACGCCCACAACCTTAATTTTATCACAAAACAAAGAATAAAATAGTGTTTAGTTAGAGGAGAGGAGCTTTTATATATTTTTTTATTTAATTCATAAAATTAAAGGAAGGGGGAGGAAAAAATAAGTGGTTGGCTGAAATATCCCTATTTCACTCTAATATTAGGAGATTTAAATTTTAGAAAAGAGATAAAGTAATTTATATATAATATTTTGAGTACTGCATTGATTAAATTGTTTTAAAATTTAAGTTTTTCTTCCCTCTCAGTTCCTAAGGATATAATAGTATATCGTTTTTAATTTTTTTCCTCTCTGCTTCACTCTAATGAAACCATGATTAAGATATTTTATTCTTCTTCTCTTTTGGTACCCTCTCCTCTTTATTATAATTCCTCCCTTCCCTTCCTTTGATACTTTAAATCAAACTGCAGGTAAGATACATTTTGATAGTTTCAAATTGTAATATGTAATTACAACTGTGATTGCAATTTTGAAATTTTTACAAACGTACCTTAATTATAATTGGGTCCACAATATGGATTTTTTTACCATTATAAGAGTCACAACACAATACAACCGCAACTCAGATCCTCAGTGCTCTCCTTACACCTATATCTTATAAGTGTTTAAAGTTTAATTTACACCAAAATATTATTTAAGGTTGTCCTTCAGGATACATGCATCATGAAATAAGTTAAAGTAAATTACATTCACTCTTTAAAGTTTTATCAAATTTCTTTGGATGTTTCCTTTTTTTCCTACCCCTACACACTGACATCTTTTAATTGTTTAAAAAACATTATACTATATATCTATACAAGAGAAGTTGTTGTAAACGTTAAAAAACAGGAGAATTATATGCAGTTTTAAGAAACTTCAGAAAGTGTCAATGTAGTTTATTCACTAAGTTATAATCTCATGATGTCATCATATTACAAGGGTTTTGTTAGGTTAAAAAGCACAGTAATCGTGGGCCATGCTTATGTACTGCTGAGATGTGTGATAAAGGAGCCTTGATTCAAACAACTCGAATATCAATTTATGGATGCAATAATAATATTGGTACATTTTTGCCTCTCTTTTATCTCGTTTTTCTTTTTATCTCTATTTTTTACCGTATTGTATCACCTATCATATTTTTGTTCTTTTTGGTTCTCTTTCTTATCTTTGACTAGTTGCACACATGCATGTTCTGTATATCAATCATTTTCCTGATTAATGTTTGTCGAGACTCATCTTATTCCAATTTCCAACTAATCAGTGCCTTCAAGAACCTTAATAGGAAATAGAACCTCACCCTCATCCTCTATTTAAACACCCTCCTTGGTTCCACTTCTCCTCAACACACTGAAAGCAAAGGCCGAAAGTGAGCACAAAGTAACTAAACAAGGAGAGCTAGATCATACTAGTCATGGCAGGGAAGAGAAGGTCAAGCAGCTTCAAAGTTCACAGAGAATGAGATTAATGATCTTGTGTCTAGGTTACAGAGTTCTTCTTCCGCAAGTGAACCAAAGAGGCAACTCCAGGGTATGACCACATCCAAGGCGTGAATACTTTAACTTAATTTCTGCATAGTTTTTAGCTGATTTCATAACCTCCTTTACGATATATAGCTAGACAGTCAAAGTTGATTGTGGTTGCAATAGTAACGGCATATTTATGTTAATTTATTTTACTTTGGAAAAGTTTAATTATATTAATATTAAGGGGTGTTTTAAGGCTTTTTTCTAAAAGAAATTAAATATGTTTTAATTCTTATAATTAGCAATGATGTTCACTTTTAATCTCTCAAAAACAAATCGTTTTACACTTAGGAGCGTGGAACAACTAGTACATACTTGTTTCAACTTAGACAGTGATCTTGAGTTCGAGTCTCAATATGTAACTACGTTAAATACTTGAAAGAAGAGTTTTGCTGCTCATAATAGTGTTATCTAGCTCGAACAAGATTGTGTTCTATGGAGAATAATGTGATATTTACAACCAAAAAAAAAAAAAGTCTTATTTTGCTCCTTCATTTATAGAAATGTGCCATATCCATATTTTCATAATATTTGTTACTTTTAAAAAAGTAAACCCATTTTGCTTTATTTTTATATATAAACCATACACACATTACTTTAAGAACAACATAATAAGAAAGGTACAAGAAAGGTGTAAATTAAAAAAAAAAGAATACATTTGTGTATTTAGGGTTAATTTCAAGAGAAATTTATGTAATTATACTTTATGTAAAATAAATTTCCTTATGTCAAATGACTTTATATAAATAATAGAATTTAATTTTTATGTATTGTTATTGTAAAGATTTTTATATTGTCACTCATTTAGAAATTATTATAAATATAACTTTTAAATTAATTATTACAAAAGCCTATCATCTAACCATATATAGTAATTTATAATTATATGACAGTGTAAAAAATTTTACACAATCGGTATATTTTAATTATATGCTACGTAATATTAAAATTAAACTTGTGTATACATCATGTTTGTTATATATAGACTTTGTTAAAAGTAAAGCCTTGATATAAAGTCACAAGTGAAACCCGTAATTTAAAAGGCACTAAACATAATCATTGACTTATTTATATAAATTAGAAACATTTATGACCTTTTTAAAACATATAATTTAATTAGATAACACTGGCCCGGTAAAAAAAAATTCACATTGTTATCTAATCATAGATTATCATGTATAATAAGATTGTCACCCTTTTGTAATATTTACTTTAAAAATTATATTTAAAATATTTTCTAATTGATTCACACTATACTAAAATTACTGTAAAAAAACAAATTTGAATATACATCATGTATTCATGTTAGTGAATAATAATAAAGTTGCCCTATAGTGGAAAAACAAGAAAACCCGAAGCTTTAATCACTTTTTATAATTAACTGCAAAATTTTAATCCAACCATCTCAATATGAAACCAACTTTATTCTGAACTCCTGCTTCAATTCATTCATACAGAACGCTGACAAGAAGTGTCTGTGTTTTGGTGGGCAGCAATCAGCGTCCGAGATCTTGCAGGAAACCTGTTGTCACATTAGGAGGCTGCAGAAAGAGGTGGAACAGCTCAGTGAGAGGCTATCAGAGTTGATGGATTCTGTGGATATCAGTGACATTGACAGAAGAACTTTACAAAACTTTTTGCAACAATAACGAATGTCCTTTTTCCACAGTCAACAACTTTTCTCCCTTATGTTTGTTCCCCAGTAGGTTGTATTGGAGGCTTTCCAAGCATGCAATAATACCATTCCATCTTCTCGTTGAAATAACAGTTTCTGGTGACCAAATTGCTTTTGTCTTTGTCCATGCATGGAGTGGAACACTTGCAAAGTTTGATGGGAAATCATTTATCTTTTCTTTTGATTGATTTGTATGTGAAATATTTGAATTTTAAACTTGCGTTCTAGTTAATTACTATATATCCTACCACTTAATGCTAATGCCGAAAAATAACATGAAAAATCAGTTTTAAGTGTTGCATGAAAATTGTAATTAATTTGCATCTCCATCCGAAACTTCTCTTCTTAACTGCCAATTGGGATAGATACATTTGATTGAGTCTTTCGCTCACTAGCTGTAATTTGGGTTCAATTCTCTGATTTTTCTGTTAGTAAGTGATATGTAAATTCCACTATAAATCATCACTAAAGTTGATATTCCTTAGCCTTGCAAGGAAATGTGTCTTTCCTTGATCTAAACTTTTCTCTACCAAATAAAAAATTCTCTTCTGTACTATTTTGTAAGCATGGGTTAATGCTTGAGGCTTTGTTCTTTTATGTGAACTTTCCTTACAGTAGAACTATATAGTCCTTACTTTCTTAGCAGAGGGTGTATTTAATAAAGAAATTATTATGATAGACTAGCAATTGTTTTTACTAATATCACTACTACAGTGTAAACTTTTCACATTGGTTATTTTGGAAATTTTACATCAGTTCTTAAACCAATGTAGATCCCAGTCGATGTAGAAAGTGGGACTTTTTATATTGGACTTAGAATCAATGTAAAAAACACTTTCTACATCGGTTCAAGTTATAACCGATGTAGAAAAGTGACTTTCTACATCAGTATAGCCTTACGTGTAGAAAGTCAATTTCTATATGTAGAAATTGACATCTTTCTACATCGATTTAGACTTAACTAATGTAGAAAGTCTAATGTTTGAACTGATGTAAAAAGTCATGTTTTTTTTTAATATTTTGTTTGTTTTATGAAGTTCCCAACCTATAAATTACAAACAACAGACCCATAGGCAAACAGTTCAATCATATTTATATATGCTAAATTTGAAACATCATCAATAAATAGTAATATAAGCTTTAAAACATAATTATATGTTAAAGTACCTCCTAAACACACTTCAAACAATTCTAAACTACCTAAACCATTTTAAACATATATAAATTTCATCTACAACTAATTTCCAAAAAGAACTTATGCTAAACTACCTCCTAAACACACCTAAAACAATTCTAACAATATTGCAAAATGCAATTCTTGAATAGGTATTTAAATTGATCCATGGTGAACCGATTTAAACAAGTGAACTAGTGGCATTTTTGAAATTTTTGGCCATTGTTTTTAAATCGGGTATCATTGAACCAATTTAAAAACTAGTTTTTAAATTAGTTGCTGTTGTAACTGATTTAAAAACTAGTTTTTAAAGAATCGATTTAAAAGCATGAGCTTTCTAAATCGATTCATGATGAACTAAGTTAAATAGTTTGTCTCAGCACACATTTAATTTCGCAAAGATCGTGAAGCTCACTTGTGTAAAAACCTCGAAGCTTATTTAAGTTGTTTGAAGCTCTCTCAAGCTCTCCCCAAGCTCCACATTGTATTCAAAGCTCCATCTCAGCACACCTTTTACGAAGCTCTTAACTTTAAGCTCTCATTGTTGCCTTGTTCAAAGTTCTCTCTCAAGCTTTCTCCAAGCTCCACACCTTGTTCGAAGCTCCTAACTCACACACCAAGTTCTCATAGGCGTTTGCATTCCAAGTTTGAAGCACTTCGCATTCGAAGCACTATGAGAAGCTCGCGTAAAGCTCAAAGGTCATCTCCCTCTGTGTTGCCTTTTCTTTTACTGATATATTATTGCCTCGGATTGTTGATTTGTTAGTGATTTGTGAATGGCTCGTTATGCTCTACTTTGGATTGTAATTGTTCTCATATGTTAGGGGTATATTCTAGTTTTTGAGCTCTCTAATTTGGTTACATTATTATTAGATCATGTTATGTTGGTTTGGTTTTAATGGGGTTAACATATTGGTTTGGATGCCATATAATCATAATAGTCAAAATGGCAGGTTAGTTTTGTGTTGAGAACTCTTGGATAAGTTGTGTGAGGGGGTCTAATTGATTAAAGTGAAAATAATAAGGCTTTAGATGAAATAAAAAATGAAATGTAGGTTTTTAAAAAAAAAGTTGAGAGAAAAAAGGGTGAAATTAATATTTTCATTTTGTCTATTGTTATTTTGTTTGTGTGTGAGTTTTGCTATGAAAGTTGATTTGTGGTTGTTCATCCGCTTTGATTGATAGTAATAGTTCATGAGATTTATTTCTTTGTTTTCTAAATTTTCATTCTCTCATAACTAAAGTTAGGTATTAGGAAGAGTGAATACTGATTGATAGATTGTACCCCTGTCTGTTGTTGACCATGCCTTTGGTGAGGTATAATGGATAATGCCAAAAATAGAGGAAACTCTGTTGGATTTTTATGAGAATTGTGAACCCTTGAGTATAAGTGTCTATGTTGAGATAGTGACAACATCAATTAACTACATTACTATGCCAATCTAATTTGGACATTTCCTTGTGGGGAGGTTGTCCTTTATTTGCTTTTTGTGCATTGGGTGTTACTGGTTGTTATAAAGTTAGAAAGGATCACACTAAGGTAAGTTTTGCTTTACTCGTTTCAGTAATATTTGTCAATATGTATTCTTTGTGGTCACTGAATGTAAATGTGCATGAATTTCTAAAAAAATTGTCTTGGTATTTATTGTTTATGGTTGCTAAATAGGTTCTTGTGGATTAGATTGTGCTCATTAAATTGTTTATGTTAATGAGCTTAATGAATGAATTGGATTGTTTAGGAAGATGTCAATATTAATTTGCTCATTGAATGAAAATTTGAAATTTATTGTGGATTGAATTGTCTGATAGGTTAACCTTTGGTATTGTGATTGAATACCTGTAAACAGGTGTATGGGAAAGTACCAGAATATAGAGGAAACTCTGCCGAAATTTTTATAAGAATTGTATGCATTAGCTTGTGTGTTTATTTGTGTTGTTTTTCATTCAATTTATGCAATATGAGTGAACCTTAGTTTCCCGTTGGAGATTCAATACGATGATTAAAGTACTAATTGTTGTATTGAATCTTGAATTGTCTGGTTGGATAGTTTGGAAAATTTTATTTTTTTATACTTGATTAATACATAGAAGTTAAGTCTTATCTTAAATTTGATGAAAGTCTAGTTTAGTGCGTTTTGTGTTATGTCTTCAGGTGCATACTTGATTGTGGTGAATTTGACGTTATCACTTTTATTTCGTGTACTTGGAGACCAATGCAAAATGTTGCCAAAATTTTGTCAAATTTAAGATATGAGACTAAACTTGTACATATTAATCAAGTTTAAAAAAATGTCTTCTGAATGGGATAGTATCACACCTTGTATAAAAGTGAGGTTTACATGCATGAAGATATATTTTGTGTATGACAGAAGGAAGTTATGCTTCATAGTTGGATTAATTCTAGACACACAACTAATGAGTATGAAAATGGAATGGAACAGTTTCTCAAATTTACTAAAAGAAATCTTCCTAATAGTGGTGAGTTCTTTTACTATCCTTATATTAATTGTTTGAATAAAAACGACTACAAGTTGAGCAAATACTAAAGCATCTTCTTTGTGATGTGTTTTGCAAGAGTTATATAACATGGACATGGCATGGTGAATTGTTAGACAAGCCAAGTGTGTCCCAAACAGAGGAAGTTGATGTAACTATAGACAATCGACTAGAAGACATGATCCATGATATTGGACTAGAATCTTTTCAGCGAGTACATGTGTACGACACTTTGTGTAGTGATGAGGATAAGCCTTTGTATCTAAGGTGTACTAAATTCACACAATTGTTAGTGATGTTAAGATTGGTGAATGTCAAGGCAAGAATTAGGTGACATGATACCTTGCTCGAAGTAAAGTTTCTATCCTACACAAGGATTGGGATCATATAGAGGAGATTATGAAGAATCAGATTTGGCAAACTATCATGGTATTTCACTTTGACCTTCTTAACTATTTATATTGTATTTAACCTTATTATTTTCTTACACTGACTATTCAATTTTATTTTGTAGCTCACCTATAATGTTCCACCTGATGACATCCTGAAGAGAAAATGGCTTACACTTGTAGGGTGATTGATAGAGGGCTTTTAAGACACAAATCACCACAAGATACATATATGGGAAATAGAAATACACTTCTTCTTGTGAGAAGTATGCATTTTTAAATAAGGAGACGTAGGAAAAGTTAATTGAAAGTTGATGGGATCCTACCTTTTAGGTTTAGTTGGAACTATATTTTTTTTTATCATGCACCAACATTTGACTATTTTTTTTATTGAATTTAACAATGTTATTTATCATAGGTGAAGAGAAAAAAAAGGGTAGATGATTGCATCAAAGAATGTCCACCTCCACAGATTGTCTTATGGGGCTACAAGTTGTTTGAGGAGAAGATGATGAGGGAAAAGATGAAGCAATGTCAACAGGAAGCATCAACATCTGGTTCTACTAGAGATATTACTCCTTTATCACCACCGCAACATTGAGATAAATGGACAATGACCCACACGCTACAATTGGGTGGAAGTACATCTGAGGAGACACGCCTTGTTGTTGAAAATATTGTAAGTAATTTTTGACTTCTAATAATTTTAATTGTAATAAGTTACACATTGTCTTACAAATTTTTTGAATTATATGTTATACGATTCCCTGGTTGAACAAAGCACACAAGTTGTTCCTCATGGACGTGAAGATATATTGATTACTACCATTGGGCGACTCAAGCATTTTAGTTGGGTGGGTTTGTGCTGCTAGACGAGGTGTGGGCATTTGGGATTACTATAGACCACCTCTACATTATGGCCCCATTGTAGGAGTAGTCACCAGGAAAGAGATAAAACGCGTCAGACAAGATATTAGATATGAGCTTATATAGCAATTGAGACAAGAGATTAGAGAAGAGTTAGCATAAAGGTTGCATTAGCCAAGGTATTCAAAATAAATTCTTAAGTTGTTTTTTTTAATTACAATTGAAATAACTTGATTGTATTTTATATCATTGTGTTATATTTATTTTTTAGGATATTCACACATTTAAGAAAGATGTTCCACCAAAAAATCAGAACCTCAAACTTAATCTGATCACATGCTTGTGGTAGGTGGCTATGACTATTGGGGTGGATCCTATGAAAATAGATTGGGAACCCATTTTCCTTGGCAGGGTCAGTAACGTTGAACTCTGGGTCTTTTAGAAAGATCTTTTGGAAGTATGTATGGGTAATGAGATGCTAAACATCTTAGTTTCACAATTATGATTGATGTAAGTACATTTTATTTATAAATCTCTTAAATAAGAATCTCATTATTATAATTAACATTCATTTGAATATTTTAGGTATATGCATTGCCTTTGTCTCTCGAAGGGGAGGAAAAATGTATATGGATTCATTGACCCTTTCCTTATTCAAAAGATAGGAAATAAGGATGAAGATTTGTAGGCCTACATTCAGATATGGATGTCTAAAGGAGGAAAACGGCGTTACCTAGCACCTTACTTGCATTCGTAAGTACAAGTTATTTGCACTAATTGATTTTAAATGATATGTGAATCCCGTCACTAATTGTTTCCCAATGCAACTCCCACTTGCAATTGTTAATTATTTGCCCTAGGGACAATATTGTGGTCATGCTGTGTTCATTGCATAAGAAGCTGAACAAAGAAATGAAGCAACTAGTAGAATTGTAAGTTTTTGTTTGTAATACATTTGCTTTGTGGTTTGTATTATAAGTCTAAAACCTATAACATACTTTGCATGTACATTTTTTAATCATAGAGTTATGAACAGAGTTCAAACGTTAGTAGGTAAGCACTCGTCAAATTAAAAGAAGCCTACATGGTTTTTCCCTATATAAGAGCTTGATATTCAATTATAATTTTTAACAGTTTCTACAACTTATTATATTTAAAAACAGTTCTCCTTGGTAGGCTAATAAACAAGTGGGGGGCTATGAGTTTGAATATTATGTAATGAAACATATGCTCACCAAAGTTTTAACAAATATTGTCTATTCATGGGATTTAGGTAATATAATTTTCAACAAGTTATAATACTTATGGATTTTATAGTTGATTGGCTAATGCTTTTATCTTAAGTTATTCTATCTTGCAGATATTCATCGATAAGGAACCATTGCCTAAAGAGGATATCTCAGACATCCACCAACGTTGGGCAACATTCTTTCTTTAAATTAGTAATAGATAGTTTGTTTAGAAGGTTTTTAGGTACAATAATAGTGGTTTTTTAATTTTAATATCCTTGAAAGCTTATAATAATGTAATGTTTTACAAAGTAGGTTATAATTGTTACTGCTTATATATTGCCTGTTTGTGTGGTGTCTATTATATATTACAAGGATGGATGTATGAGAAAACAAACAAAATATTTAAAAAAAATGTGACTTTTTAACTTGGTTATGCCATAACCGAATTAGAAAGTATACTTTTTACATCGGTTTTGTACAAAACCGAGTTAAAAAGTCACACCTTTTAGCTCGGTCATCCAATTAACCGAGTTAAAAAGTGTGCTTTTTAACTCTGTTTTGGCCATAACCGAGTTAAAAAGTTTAACTAAATTCCTCAGTGAACAGAGTTAAATAAGTTTTTTTAAATTAGTTCAAAATTCGATTTAAAATCACCCTAATTTTATATGTTGTCTGTATTTAAATCTAATCAAAAATTGATTTAAAAAGCCCTTTTTAACTGATTTAAAAAGTGTTTTCTATAGTAGTGTAAACTACCTAAATACATTATAAACAAGCATAAATTTCATCTATTACTAAATTCTAAAAAGAACTTAGCCCAATGGTTCATGATCGGCGAATAACTACAACATATAATAACGTAACATTAGATCATAAATGATAAAAACTATAATTAATGTAACTTGTTAAAGTAAAATTATATTATCTCATTCCAAGAATCCACAATAACTGCTTAGACTATGGTCAACATCCATTACATCACGTAATAGCCACATTCCTAGCCTTCATTTGTCTATTACACTACAATTCAATATGAAATTTAATTATATCATGTAATTTTATAAAAACTAATAAAATGTGCTTTTGAATGTTAAGATTGTAAACCATTTACCTTAAAGAAAATCCATTGAAGCTTCTTTGATTTTGGCATGGGCCTACCCTCCAAAATATTATATGCAGACACAGTATTGATTAAAAAACATATGAATGTAGGTATCTTATGAGATTAAGACTTCTAATACAAAGCAGAAAGCAAATGTGTTACATATTAAAGCTTACTGTTGTACTAGGTTCTGCATCTCTTTTGTAGGCTTCTTTTACAATGAATAGAACCACACAACAACGTCATCCCTATAACACATGAGTTGCCAATGGGACCTGCATTGGGGAACAATTAGTGACAACAATGACATAATTTAAAAACAGTTCTTAACTTGTACTTACTCATGGATGACTAGTGCCAAGTAAATCTGTTTCTTTGAATCATTCATCCATTTGGACATGTACGACTAGGACACTTCTTTCTTATTTCCTAACTTCTGAATGGATTGAGACTCAAGGAAACCATATATATATGCATTGCCCCTATCCATTCTTAACCGATCCAGATGCCTAAAGTGTTGAAATAAATGTTAATTATAAATCAATGATACTTAATTAGCTAATGAACCTACAAATAAAATGTACTTACATGATCCATAATTGTATAACTAAGATGTTAAGCATCACATTGCCTGATGCTATTTCTAAAATACTGCTTAAGTGTATATACAATGGGACAATACTCTCCCTGCCAAATGCATGTTATTGCTACATAATTATTCCTGTTCAGTTTAAGTAAATTTTAACAACCCCAATATATAAGCAACTAAATTCATTGCTCACATAATGCAACTTTTACATTACAAAACAACAAGGCTTTACGAGTATACAAATGACCAAAATCAGTAAAAATTTAGAGTTTTCTTCCCTACAAAACCTAACCAGCAATTCATGCAACTAATAAGCCAAATTCAAATTTTAGTTTCACTAATCTGTGCCTAATAATAATCTCAGTAAATTGACAACAAATACATAGGACTTCCAATAATAACATTAGGTTTTAAAGCCCCAAAACTCATGTGACCAACCAGATAGAAAAAACAAAATGGCAAATACATACAAGAATATAAGGAACCACCATTGAACTAGAAAGTAGAACCATACAAAATCAAACACCATTAAATTAACAATGTATCATCAAATTGAAAAATAGAATGAAGTTCATCAAAGAACTTACGCGTTTCAGGTGTGGCAAAGGAAACAACAAGATGTTACAAAATGGAGAGGGACAAACGCGTCATAGAAGAAAAGAAGAAGAAGAATAGTTGGGAAGAAAAGCATACTACCATTGGTGGTGGCAGTGGAGAGTGGCGTCATCGTCAGAAGAATAGTGTAACAACAATGGTAGGTGCCAGCATCACAGTGGTGGTGGCAAGGACCAACATCGTAGTCGTGGTTACAAGGACCTAAGAAGGGAGAGCGAGGGTTGAAGAGTTTAGTTTGGGGAAGCACTGGCGGGATTGGTTCAAGTTTTGTAGAGAGTAGGGAGGGTTTAGGAGATGAGTTGTGCAAAGTGAGTTGCAAAGAAGGAGGGGACATTTTTTAAAAACTTATTACATTGGTTATAAATATAATTGATGTAAAACAATACTTTTTACATCAATTATATGTATAACCGATGTAATAGATGCTATTTTACATCAATTATATAGTAATCGATGTAGAAAACTTAAAAAAATTACAAAATTGCCATCGTTTTTTTTACACCAGTTATTAATGAATCAATGTAAAATGAATTCATAAAAAGCCTTTTTTCCGCTAGTGTATGTACAGAAATTTCATCACTACTCTTTGTTTGGTACTCTAAAATATTATGACCATATAGGCTTAGTTCTTAGTCCTACATTTTGTGATGAGATACCTAATCATGACATTAGTGTGTGTAACATCTTGGGTGCTGACAAGGGTGGAGAGTGATCGCCTGTGGAAAAGAGATGAGGCACGAACAAGGAGCAGTTCTTGGTCGATTTCAAGCGGGAAGGGCACATGAATGAATCGAATACACACCGCAATGAGAGGATCCAAAGGTTGTGCAGGTATTGAACTATACAGTTGAGAATAGCCTAAAGAAATTAATAAGTGCTACCTATATTAACAAGATGCATATACTTTTTGGTAGCCTATCACTTAAGAATTCCATAGTTAAGCGTGCTTGAATTGAAGCAATTCTGGGATGGGTGACCTTCTGAAATGTTTCTTGGGAAGCGTGTGAGTGAGGACAAAGCACGCTAAAAAGTCTTATGTTGGTTTGTGGGCACAATCGTTGATCCTGAAAGTGATCAGGTATTATAAAGTGGTATCAGAGCTGGTTATTAATGTCTCAAAAAGGGCTACCTACGGAGGGTTCTAACCAACGAGAAAGTTAAGTAAGTGTCACCGAGTGAAATGTCGTAGAGTGTGAACTATCGAAACGTCGACTCTCAAGGGTGGTGCTATGATATGAACTTTAGTATTATGTGGTGTTATAGTGTGTGTCTTCATATAAGGCCTGTTTGGATAAAACTTTTCTATAAGTACTTATGGGAGAAAAAAATAAGAACAAAATGTAAAATTAGCTTCTTCATAAGCTAAAATTAGCTTATGCATAAGCTAATTTGTAGAAGCATTCTCATATTAGCTTCTTCAAAATCTAATTTTTAACCTATATATAAGCTAATTTTAGCTTATGGAGAAGCTTATTTTATTTTTCTTATAAGTGCTTATAGAAAAGTTAATCCAAACAGACCCATAGTAAACTTAATTTGCCTATAAATTAGCAAAACCTTTTATCCATATTTTATATACGCAAGACTCATTTTATCAGAATGAGTGACTTGCAAAAAGGAGACACTTTTGCACAAATTATCATTTTTTCGATATCAAAATTTTAGCAAATCCCACTTTTATATGAGAGTGAGAAAAGTAAATTTAGATTGTACAACCATACATGGATGGCCATGATTTAAAGTTATGTGACCACTTAAATAGTTATGTGACTTTTTAAAAAGCTCACATGACTTTGCATGTTTTAATCTTGATTTTTTTTACAAGATCTATTAGTTAGTATTCATTTCCTTACTCTCATATAAAAAATGCCCTCTCATTTGATACGTCTATATATATATATATATATATATATATATATATATATATATCAATTAAGATAATAAAATTAGCGCATATTGATCAGTTTTTAAATTATTTTTTAGTATCTTCTTTTTCCCCCTCCAAGAGACTTATTTTCTAAACCTTCCTATTCGATCTGTATAAATCGAAAATGAGTTTTGCTTAATTAAAATAAGTTCAATTCACATGCTGTATGCCCATAAAAAAAAAATACATGCTATATTAGTTAACCTGAAAAAATAAAAAGAAAAAAGAAAAAAAATCACAGGCAATAGTATTTCCTTCTTGAAGTTGTCTGTTTCCTATGTGCTAATTTCTGGATTTTTTTAATAATTTTTTTTTTCATTTAGAATTGGCTAAGTCGACTCTATCTTTAATTTTTTAATATTTTTTTCATTGAGAGTTGGCTTAGTCGTTTCTAATGTTCGTTTTTTTTTTTTGGATGAAGCTCTTTTGTTGTATTATATATATAATAGAATTAATATGGAAAGTCAAATCATATTATCTGAAAATTGTTGCATAAGCACTGTATGCCGAGGAAACTAATGCCTCCCCTCAAAACATTAAACAAAAAAGGAATATTTTTGAAGTAACAGGTTCCTAATCGAAAATATGCAAACGTGAGCCAATTCCTCAACTAAAATGACTCGGTTTCCTGTCTCTTCAAAATACTCAAAAGTTGTGGTAGCAATTCTATCCCATTCTTGATGAACTTCCAGCTAGTATACACTGATTGCAGCAATGCAAAACTCTTCGAAGTCTATTTTTTTTTATAGGAGAACGGCTCCACCTATTTCAATAAATAAGTATTTCAGATTTTCTATATATTATAAATGTATGCAAACAAAACAATGCACTTTCACAAGGAACAAGTGCCTGTGTATTTTTATTTTTTTGTAGGGGAGGTTGTAGCCAAAATAAAAGTAAGAGAAAACATGATCAATTTTGAAATAAGTTAGTGAATGAACTTTGATCTGTTTTGAAATACCTTGAGCGGGTTGCCTACTACGCAGGACTTGCAAGAACTCTGATCGGAGCTTGCTTTGAGCTTCTTCAATGGCTTCTTTTTCCACCATTGTGGTTTGGATTTTATTGTGTGTGCAAATTTGAGCCTTGAGCAATTTTCATCCCGGTTGACCATGGCATGGCAGCAGAGTATCCTGTTTGTATTAGAACAAAAGAAGCTGTTCTTAAGGCTTGGTTTATGGTAAGAATCCAAATTTTTGTATTACTGTGAGGGACTGTCAATTTGTCATCAGTATCGAAAGAAAACATATACATTTGAAATAATTAGGTGTGCTTGACCATATAGAACAAAACATCTAAATCATTTGAGGATCATCATAGAGCTTGACTAGTAAACATGTTTGACTTTGAGTGAGTTACTAATGATATAATCAGAAATACAACAATAAATGACTTTATGAACTTCATACACACTCCTTCCTTTTTGAGGAAAGATTGAGAAAAGGTGGAGGATAAGTAGCAAGAATG
Source organism: Spatholobus suberectus (assembly GCA_004329165.1). NCBI lineage: Eukaryota > Viridiplantae > Streptophyta > Magnoliopsida > Fabales > Fabaceae > Spatholobus > Spatholobus suberectus. Next base: position 33,985,867 of record CM014731.1, read on the forward strand.
AAAAGAAACATACTTCTAAAGAGTTGATTCTCCAAGCTACCTCTTGGCATGTATTCATACATCAAAAGCCTCTATTCATCCTCATAACAGTACCTAATTAACTTGTCAAGATGTGGATACCTTCAGGGCTTCAACAATAACACTACAAATTGTTTGTAATAAGCCCACTACAATCAGCGAAACATATCCACGTAAGCAACACTCATTGTGTAGATGCCACAAGCAAAACATATAATCATAATCATCTATTCCAATATGATCCCCATGCCTCATTAGCCCATACTGCTCTTGAAATAATACCTATAGTTAAAAATATAAAACCTAGACTAATAATACGATAACCTCAACGATTCAATTGTTGAATAAATTGAGATTTATAATAATTTTTATAAGACGAAAAAGAAGTTTTTTGTGAAACATTATTTTTTTCACTCATATTCATGTATTTTATTTCAGCAAAAGAAAATGATTCATTTAAAAAATACAAATTCTTGCTTTTACCAAGAATTTGTATGAATTCTTGAAAGGTAATGACTAAAATAGCCACTATATGCCAAAATATTCATACCCTTACAAATACACCAATTTCTTCAGGCCATTTGACCCAGGTAACTATCTGTGCACCAAAATTGCTGCAAACTCACCGTGTAGATGCCACAAGCAAAACATGTATATTGTGAGCAAAGGCAGAACCCAAGAATACCAGCTCTTATGACACTCACACATCAGTGAGTAAATAGAAAAGCTAGCAACAAGGAGAAATAGAAACATCACAATGATTGTTGAAGATTTTCAGCTATTAAGCAGATGGACTGCACGCATATGGGAACAATGAGCTTGGAAATTTTCTCGACCATGCAAAATTGCATCCCCATCATTCTCTGACTATGAAAAGGTAAGGAATGCTTAGTTCTTCTAATTATTGCTATCTTCATTTTCCTTGTGCGTTTCTTCTTATTCTTCTTGTTCTCATTGGTTCTTATGGCTGTTAATGTTCTAATCTGGTATTGGCACTACAGTACTGCCAATATTAGCATCACTTTTTTAATTTGTATAAAATAATTAACTATTTATACCGGAGAGCAATTCTACATTGCAATTTGTGTTTGCAGCAGTGTTGATACCACTAGTATCTTTATCCTCATTAAACATTAAATCAATTTTGTTTTTCCATTGGACACATCAAATTAACCATATTCACACTAACCATTTCCTTTATTTTTTTATTTGTATGAAACAATTAACTAAGTGCAATTCTAAAATACAATTTGTGCTTTAAGTAATGTTGATACTCCTTGTTACTTCAAGCATGTTAAACACTTAAATTTGAACTAGCCAGTTTCGTTTTTACATTAACCACATAAAACTTAGCCATTTATCACACAAATTAATCAATTATTGTATCAATTAGCCACTTATTTTCAATTATCTAATCATTTGTGCTAACCACGCTCAAACATGATTTGGTTAATTGTACTTAAGTTTGATTTAAGTCAAAGTTAACACTCCACACTTAAAATCAAAATGTATCTTGAATTGTTTCTTATTAAAAAATAAAAATATATGTTACCATAAATATTGTGTTTCTTATAGGTAGTATGATATAATTATCGTGCAGAGGAAAGGAAAGCACTGGTTGAAATGTCTATACAATCAATTACATGCAACCATTGTGTGATAAATGGTTCAGTTTTATGTGGTTAATGTAAAAACGAAATCAGCTCGTGTGGCATGGCATGTATTGGTATGCAGAAAAACTACCACAAGCCCAAAACATATAAAAGGAAGCATAGGCACTGGGAGTATCATACCTCAAATCCCCAGCAGAATTTCTCTTCACCCACCAGTTGAAAACTAACTCTTCTCCTTGCAGGTTTATCTTAGAGGAGGTTTTGTGATTTAGAATAAAAATTATTCATTTTTTTATTATTATTACACAGCGTCGGCTATAACCGACGATAATACTAAAACCATTTTTTTAAAATTAAATTACTATGTAATAACGGCTAAAACAGACCTACTACTAATTTTTTTTAAAAATAAATAAATTACTATGTAGTAACGGCCAAGGCCACTACATATAAAAAAATAATTTTTAAAATTAAAAAATGAATTTTTTTTTACAAAAATTGAAAAACAATAATAAAAATTACTATATTGACCAACTCTAATTGCGTCGGCCATATAACCGTCGCCAGTTGTTCACAACTGTATATAATGGAACATTCTATGATGTTAATGTTAAATAAAAAATATTAAATATCGCACCAACATATTTGTAATTTTAAAATTTATATAAAAAATATTTTAACAAAATTGATCCAAACCTATAATTTGATTAAATTATTTTTTAGAATTTATCTTAATTTACGTACAAGAAAATGTTATAATATAAATGACATAAAGATATTATATTCCACTCTTAAAGAATAAAGATTATTTGTAATATAAAAATATATTTGTAAATCACCATTAAAATAGTTAATTAACTTGAATCTTAAAAAAAAATTAAATTGAAAGTTTCACTTGTTGTTTTATTTTAATTTACTTTTACTACAAACAAAATAACTTTTTATTAAGTAAACCAATCTTTTAAGTACCTTTAAATTTTATACTTTAATTTACGTATATTTATAAATACATGTATAATTTACAAAATATTTGTTACTGTAAAGTTGATTTGCACCACCCTCTTACCGCTCAAGTTGCTTAGTCATTAATGTTGCATATAACGATAGCACTCACTTAGATTTGGACAAGGTATTAAAATACTTGCCTTTGGACCCATACTAGTATGTTGACCATACATTTGTACAGGTTGCATTGATGTTTATATGTGTACTAGTATTTTAATTTGTGCATTGCATAGAATAAATATTTATTTTATATAACTTAAATTTATAATAAATAAATACTTTTAAATATATAAATTATATTATAATTAAAATTTGTAATAAATAAATATTTTTGAACATATAGATTATATTTTAAATTTATAATAAACAATTATTATAATACAATGTTAATTTTTAGTTATTGATAATTTTTTAAAAAAATATTAAAATTTAATTTAGAACTAAAGATGTTGAAAATGATATATTGAAAGTGATAAGGGGTTAAAAAATCCCTAAAACTCTCTCAATGAAGAATGACAGCTAAAAATGTTCTTGTTGAAGAATAACAGCTAAAAACACTCCCATTCAAAATAGTTATTCTCATTTAATATATAAGGTTGATGGATTAAAATGGTTTATAAATATAATACCTGTTTTAATTATAATTTTATAAATATCTATAACTAAAAAAAGAAGATATCTTTTTTTTATCTCTACTTTTTATTGGACTATTATATCCTTTAATTACTCTTTAAAGTATTCACTACTTTATCTTTTAACTACTTTTTAAATTACCTACTATACTTTCTTTCTCTTTTATTTTATTTCATTTTTAAATGAAGAGAGGTAGGAGTGTTTCTCTTTTCCTAGTTTATATAAATGTTTTAGCATGATTAAAAAATTATTTATTATTTTTTAAGAGTTTAATGACTATGTACTGTCTAAAAAGTTTATACTGTCAACCAATCACAAATTACCATTGTTATGACTTTTAAGATAATTATTATAAAAGTCAACAAACTTATCATATACTGTAGTTTGTGATTGGATGACAGTGTAAAGTGCATAGCCTATTTTCTCTTTTTTTAACTAAAATGAATAACGATATAATGTGAGTATTTTAAATCATTTAAAAACATAAAAATAAATTAAAACTATGGTACTGCTAAACTAATCCAAACTGAACTGTAAAAAATCAATTTGGTTAGGATTGGATTTGATACTACATTCAAACTGTACCAAGTTAGATCACATTATTTTTATGTTTGGTGTATATATAACTTTTTGTTCAAAAATTGAACTAAACTGCACCATAAACACCCTTTATATAATTAATTTATAATTTTTTATATAAAAAAATAAAAGAGAAAAAAATATGAAATCAGATCGTTAACGTAATAATGAGATGAAATCTATTATAAAAATATTATACAAATAAAATATTTCTTTTAAAAAATCAGAGTTGCCTCTAATAGAAATATTTATGAACATTTAATTTTTCTGTAAAAAAATAAAAATTTAATTATCCGATTGACGAATAAGGCGTGGGGGCCAGCTGAGATTAAATCTACCTCCAGCGCTAAAAGACTTGAAAACCGAAAACCAGTAACCAGTTAGAATAAAAAAAAAGATCAACAAAATAAACAGAAAACTATCAACCGTTAAAATAGAAGAGGAAAAATGAGCGAGAAAATAAGCTACCAAAACATGACACGTGGAAGCAAGATCATTCTTTTATTAAATAAAAAATAGATTTGAATCGATACCTATGTGAATAATAACTTCATAGTGTGTTGTGATCAAAAAAGGAAAAGAAGGAGAAGGAAGGAGAAAGGAGGTCCTCTTGTATTGTTCACAAGGTGGAGATCTAAGAGACCCAAGTTAATAAAGACTTAGGAGGTGGTAGAGAAGACCCAAAGTAGAGAAAAGCTTGAAGAATAACTACAAGGATTTAAGGGATTCATGACAAGATCAAGAGCTAAGAAGGCTAAGAAAGATGCTTTAGATCAAGAATTGAACAACTTATTCTCACTCAAGTTGAACCTAGAAGAAGTAATTAAGTTAGTCCAAATAGTTCAAGTTGATGAAAAGCCCAGTGTGGGGCAAGACTTTAAATTAGCTATTATTATGTAATTAGACTTTTTTAGTTTTTGTTTCACTTAATTTTGCAATTGGGCCTATTTTTTGGGCTTAAGTTATGCATCACATAGAGAAGGAACTAGGGTTAACCTCCTCATGTGAGTAGCACCTTATGTCAGTAGGAGAGGAAATTAAGGTTAACCACCTTGGAATAAACTTTATAAATAGATATGTAATCTCTTTTATTTAGACAAATTGAATAATATTGAACTTTACTCATTTGTGAGTGTGAGTAGAGCATTGGCTTCTCTTTTTGTTTCTTAAATTAGAATCTTTTGATTCTTATCAAAAGTTTTCATACCTTTATAGCGAATCTTCACTTGACTTATCACTCTCTAAGAGTGTGACACCTTCTTTCCCATTTTACATCTTTTCCATGTTTTCTATTTATTGGTCATTTTAATTTTTTTGTTTACTTTGTTTTCGCGCCATTGATATAATTGTTTAATGCTTTGTGCTTTTTCTCCATTTCTACCTCACTTCTTATTTCATTTCATCTATAATTTTTGTTTATAAGATAATCAACTCAAGGGCGATCTGGAAAAAACATTATAAATCCAATTAGTATCATATCATAAGGGTAGAAAAAATATAAGTCATATATTATTTTTGTTAGATTCAAAGTCCTATGGTATTAATTCTGGCAAATTTTTCAAATTAATTCATAAACATTTTGAATGGATATTGCTTACAAATCATTTTGAAAAATGATGTAAAGAACATGATTCAAGAAGATGGTAATGATTCCATGCATTAAAATGCTCAATACACATGAATCATAAAGTCATGTAAGACTTGGTAAGAAAGTTAACAAGACTGATCAGAAAGCTTGCAAAAATTGATCAAAAAGCTTAACTAAGTCTTCCCCATTTAAGAGTATTTAGAGAAATTTGTAGTAATCAAGATTTGAGCAATTGAATATTGACAAAGCACGTTCAAGCCAATGATTATGAGATCCTATCATCATGAAGAATTTGAGATTATTGTGAATACCGTATTTTGTCCATTCACTCTTTTTTGTGCTTTCTCTGTTTTTATGTATTATATTCATCTTTGTTATTTTAACATCTTCACCATTTAATCTTTTGTGAAAAAAATGAATTATTTTCCTAGTAAATAAATTTTATTAGTCTTAAATTTTATTCCATTTTTATCTTTATCACTTTGGTGTCCTTTTTGCTTCTTTAGTTACCAGATAACGCTTATCAATCATCAATGGTTCAATTTTTGTTTTATTTCACACTTTTTTCCTAATTTATCCTTATTTGTTTGTGGATCTGAACACTATTTTGCCCATTTCAATCTTTTAGCTTTATTTTACGTCATCTTTATCCTTTTTAAGAGCATCTTTACCGTTTGATCTTTTGGTGAAAAACGAATTGCTTGTGTCAAGAAATAACTTCTATTGGTTTTGAAATTCCAATTTTATATTTTATCCTTGTTCTTATTTTAATGTCCTTTTTTTGGTTTCTTTTAATCATTTGGGATTGTAATGTGCTCGAAGGGCTGATCTGCATTTTTATTTTATTTTATTGTCTATTTTTGTCCGAATTGGCCCAGGTCTAATCTTACTACATTTTTTCTTTCTTTCATTTATCCTCATCTTGCTATTTTTGGCAAATTATATTTACACTCCCTCATTAATAAATATACACTCTTCTCCTCTTTTTAATAAATTTTCCTAAATACTCTTTCTAATTTATTTCTCTTTTCTAACTAATTCCTCTATCTCAAGAACCTTCCTTTTTGAAAAAGTTTTTTTTTTCACTCACCCTTCCCTTCCTCCGTCACACTCTCTTCCTTTGCCACCCCTTCTTCTTCTATCACCCTCTCTTTCCAGTCACTCTACATTGATTCCTCTTGTGTTTTCAGTTCAGTATTTTCTCACCAGAGTTCCACTTATTTTCATTTCCTTTTGGCATTTTTTCTTTGGCTTCTCAGATCTTGTTTTTCCGGAGGACATATATAAACATCTTCTCATTCTCATAAAATATTACTTTGATACTGATAAAAAAAAGTATTACTTTATGAAATAAATGTAGTATTAAGTATAGACTTTGATGGAAAATATTGTATTTAACATAGGGAATGAAATTATGGTAAAATTATATTATTTTTTATAGAGAAAAAAAGGGAGAAAATACATGTAAAGAGTTTAAAAAATAATGAAGATGAAGATGCAAAAATAGAGTTTAAAGAATAACGAAGCTAAGGTATAAAAATAGGACTTAAAGAATGATGAAGCTGAGATATAAAATAGGGTTAAAGAATAATGAAGATGGAGATAAAATAAAAAAAAGGTTTAAAGAATAATGAAGATGGGGTTCAAATTAAAATAGGATTTATAATATTTTTATATAAAAGGTTATTTTAGTAATAAAAAATATAGGAAAGAAAGAAAGAAAGAGAGTGTACTTATTAATTAGGAGAGGTGTAAATGTCAAAAGCCTATTTTTTATTTTTTTTCATTTATCCTCATTTCTTTGTGGGACTGTTTAAAATCAGATTAGGCAAATTCAAGGCGCAGAAGCTGTCTCGGCTGTTTTGAAATAACATGGACCTAAAAGTTAATTTTTCACAATAAAACAAAAAATGGGCCATCTAAGCCCAAGGACCCTTTTTATATATCCTTTTGTTTTCATAAAGGTAAATTATATTTACATCTCTCTTTTTCTTTTTACTATTCTCTTTGTGTTTTTTATATGTTTTTTTAAAATATCCCATTTTAGAAACTAATTTTCAAAACTTATTTTGTGGTAAGTAAATGTTCTAGAATTTAATTTCTGAAAAATGTATTTAATTTATTTCAATAAACTAAATTCTAGAAGTGTTAATTTTAACACTTTCGCAAAATAAATTTCAAAACCATTAAAATTTTAACACTTTCAGATTATAAATTTCAAAAGAGAAAAGTTGGTACATTGGTTGATTTGCTTCTGTGTGTATTAGAAGGGGAGAACCAACGATGGCTAAATCAACTACTTCACTCAAATCAATTATGAAAGTAATTAGTAATGAAAGGGGTGGTTTTATAATTGATTATAGATTGGTGCAAAAACAAGAAGTGTTGCAGAACTAAAGTCCCACATCGGGTAAATAGAGTCAAGTCAAAGTGTGTATAAGTATAGAGGATTCCAGCCCAATTGGTTTGAATCTTTTGAGTGATACATCTTCTTTGCTAGATACACATCTAGCCCAATCCACACTCTTTTATTAGGCTCACACTACAAATTCCAACAAGAAGGGAAGGAATATTAGATTCCAATAGCGATTGCAACTGTGCTGAAAAAGTTTCAGGAGAACCACAAGCATTACCACCTTCGAGAGCTAATAAACTTGAAGAGAAGAGTTGATATTTTCTAGTTAGGCTCTCTTAGCAATGATAATGGAGACTTCCATTGAGGAGAGTGACTCAACCATGAAGAGTGATGAATAGGATCAAGTAATTGATATAACAAAAGTAAATAATTATCTAAATTTAATTCATTAAGAAAGAAAAATACGTATAGCAAGTAACAATGAAATTTTTTTGTTAGGATACTCAATTTGATCTTGTTTATAAAACCCTAACTTCAAAATCATCTTCGAAGAAACTAGTAGATGCAATTGAAGTCACTCTCTCAACCAACCCTTTTACAAAAGTCAAATCAACGAACATTGAAAAAACTCTGCTACTAAGGAACCAAGGACACATGCTTCCACCACTAAGCCCATTAGGAAAATGACAGTGAAGAAAGAACCTAAAGATTGATCAACCTCAACATTATTCATAATCAAGTCCTTCACGTGTTTTTATTTTGTTTAGGACTTATATATTTCACAAAGTCTGAATGTTCTTAACGTTTGCGGTTAAGAAACTTAAGTTATATTTTTATCTTGTTTAGTTTTTTTATTATCAAATGTGGTGTATAAAGAAGTTTTCTAAAACTTAAATTAGGTTAATTATTTGTAATCATTACTCTAAATTTTATGTTTCATAACTCTTAAATAATATATAATAAACATAAATTGAAATAACAATTTTAGAATTTGAAAACATAATAACAGACATGTGCATCACATGGGTCACCACATTTATGTGTGTGTGTGTGTGTGGTGTAGGACGAGTTTGAGAATTCATATCTTCAAACCCAACCTCACTTTTACAAAGCAGGAACAACTTGAACCCAACTTTGAACCTGGTCAAAGCAGGTTTTTCTCGTCAAAGTCAAGTTTGGCATGGACAAGTACCTACGAGTTCAAATTTAATTGTCATGACTACCTTTTAGGCTTGAATCCACTAGTGAGACTGGGCTAGTCTTAGTCTTCTTTCTTCTTTTATGTGTTTTGCTTTCTTAGGTTTACTTAGTTCATCACTTTTTTTCTCTTTTTTTGTCTTTGCTCCATACATGTGTGGACTCTGTTTGACCAATGTTGGACTCCTAATCTTCCTTCTAGTACCATGGTCTAGCTTAGCATGATTATATTACTTGGTGTGCAATTTTTAGTACTTAGGTTGGCTAATTAGAAAGTACTAGCAATACACTTTCAAATACATTTCTTTTAATACACTTTCCACTATTATTAATTTTTATTAAAAATTACAAAATTATGACATAGATTCATTAAATAAGAACAGGCCCTATAAAAATTGTGATTTTTAATAAATTTCAACTAATAATAGTGTGTTTAAAAGAATGTGATAACCATCAAGCACGTGGATCAACAGGCGCGGGGTTATTCCAAGTTAACTAGTGGTCTCGAGTTCGAGTCCTAGGTATGTAGCTGCATTATATACTCGAAGGGAAAGCTTGCCACTTGTAGTGGTCTTACCTGGCTCGAGCAGGATTATTTTTAGTGGAGGATACCTATGGTCTATACCAAAAAAAAGAATGTGATAGAAAATGTGTTCAAAAGATTAAGTAAAATAATATGTTGCTAACATTTCTTGACAAGACAATCCTTCTCCTCTGCTTAATAATTGTTAGACTTGGCATCTAACTCCCAGTCCATATTGTCCTTTACAAGATTGGGCTTGGCATCTAACTCCCATTCTATGCACTCCTCTACAAGATTGGGCCTAGCCCTTGTTTTAAACTCATTTCTACCTTTTATTTATTTTTTATATTGGACTCTGGCCCTCCTATTGAACGAAAACACAAAACTAACACAAAATAAAATAATGTAATAATAAATTGTTATATTAATTAGAATCCAATAAAATTTAATTTCTAAATTAATATTAACTCAGCATATTTTCATTTATGTTATTTTATCTTGTTTTATATTTTTTTAAAATTTTATTTTGTTTTCAATCCTTTTTTCTATTTAGAACTATAGATAAATTAATTCCCACAATTCAAAAATAATAATAGTCAAAACAAAAATAAGAATAAAAGTTAGAACTAATTGATCTCATATTTGTTTGATGTCATTTGTTAGTTTATTTATTCATTCCTTATTATTATAGAATCAATTGTAATTTGTTAATTTAAAGGGTTAATTTAGGCATAGCACCTATAATGTTGTGATTTTCTTCTTTGTGATTAATTAAGTGATTGAAGATAATTACCTGAGAAATTAAATTTAATTTCACGAAAATATTTAATTAATTGGCGTTGCACGCTTATTGGTGAGAATTTTTGTAATGAAATCCTGCCAGAGTTAGTCAAGCTGTGTTGCATTAGTGTGAGTGCACACTGAGGGAATAAGTGACCAAACAGAGGTATACCATGTGTAACATCGTGTTTTTCCTAATGTATGATTTGGTGTAATAATTAAAAAATGAAAATTAATATGTGATCTTGGTGTTCAAAACAAATAAAATAAGTAATTGTTGTTGATCGCTGTTGTGGTGTGATTATAGTTTTGTGTTGTTGTCTTGGAATTCCTGTTTGAATTTAGGGAACCTAAGAAAATGTACTTGAGCCAAAGGGATATGTTATTGGTGTTTATCTGGGTTGTTGAGGGAAATAGCCATGTTGAACCAGTTGTAGGTCATGGGGAGTGTTTAGATGGACTACGGGCGTTAGTGGGCCTAAAGCCTTTGTGAGGCCCAAGGGAGTTAAGAAGGGTGCCTAACCCCTTTTCCCATTCATTCTTTCATTCTCCCATTCCTTTTCTCACATTCTCTCATCTCTCATTCTCTCAAACACTCTCAAACCCACTAAGTGAGAGGCAAAATCTTGAAACACCCCATTCCCTTAGGTGAGGAGCATTGCCTTCTCCAGAGTTTTGGCTTAAGGGTTCATCATTCTCATTTTCTCTCCTTCCCCAAATTTGGATTTCCAGAACTCCAAGAGGTAAGGGAAGCTTACACTTGTTGAATACCTGTTGTATGAATGTAATGGTATATATATGTTGTTGTGGATTTGATTGAAACATGTGATTTGACTGAGTTGTGTTGATATATGGTTGAAAATGGGTTTTCTTGATTTCGTGGTTGATACATGTTGAAATGTTGTATGGATTGTTGAATAAGTTAAGTATGTTGTTATGGACTGTTGTATGGTATATTCGACCTCTGAGGAGTTGATTTGGGTACAAATGAGTGGAAAGTTTAGATTTTTGGGGTTTTTTGAAGAAAGTTTTTGCTACTGTCATCTGATGTTCGCTGAGCGACTGTGGCTCTCGCTGAGCGACTATGGCTCTCGTTGAGTGAGAATGCCCCTGAGAGTGGAGTGAGGCTCTTGGGTTGGGGATTGGTGAGCTACTGTTTGCGTCGATGAACGACTGTTTGTGTCACTAAGCAAGTCTTCCTGAATGGTAGGGAATGACTGAAGGAAAGAGGAGACTCGCTGAGCGATAGTCAATTCACTGAGTGAATGATCATGAGAATTCTGAAAATTTCCCAAAAAGTGGTTTGTTGAGTGAATGCGATGTTCGCTGAGCGAGTGATGAGCGTCCAAAATGCTTGGGAGCAATCCCCTGAGTGAGTACTGAGCTCGTTGAGTGAATTGGGACCCTAGACAGTTGTTGTACTCTGTTGTAAGTGTGTCGCTGAGCGAACGCCCTATTTGTTGAGCGAAGAAAAAGTGCAGTTTCTAGTTGCTCTCTAGAGTGGCTAAACACTAAGTGAGTATGCGACTTGCTAAGCGAATTGTTTTCGATAGAGATTTGCAGGAAGTCCCTAGGACAAATCCATTTAGCGACTCTAGCTATCACTAAGCGAGTGACTCTGATTCGCTGAGTGAAGCTTATGGTCGTTGAGCGAGAACTTTCGTAGTAGAAAGTTGGTCCTCTGGAAAGGAGGTCTTCGCTGAGCAAGTATATGGGTCGCTGAGCGAAAGTGTTCTGTTGTTGATCAAATTTTGAAAGGGTAGTTGTGTGAAACATTGTTAAGAAGGACTCCTAATGCGAGTCTAATGTGTGAATTGTTGGAAAATGTGAGTAAAGTGGAAGGTTGCTTAGATAGGACTTCCACTAGTTGTGTTGTGTTGTTGTGGTGAGACATCTCACTGGAGGGGTGCAGGTTGCTTAGATAGGACCTTCACCTATGTCACGTGAGACTTCTCACAAGGTAAGCGCTGCTTGGATAGGCCCTTACCTGTTGACTATATTTGGGGCCGGATTGGGCCTGTATGGTGTTAGTAGTTGTTATTGGGCCGCGTGTGGTAGCTGATGATGGGCCTCATGACAGGGGTTGTATGTATATATATATGTTGACTAGTAGTACTGTGTGATGATACATGCATTCATGCATAAGTTGGCGACTGAGATAGCTAACGATGGACCTCATGCCGTGGTGCGGGCAAGCACGTAAGTTAGATGGTTGACTGAAGCCGTGGCTCAGACGGGCCTCCAACATAGTGCTGGATGAGACGTAGGGCAGCTGATGATAGGCCTTCAGGGATGAGTGATTCCGTAGGAGGCCAAGATGGTGTAGGCCTTGAGTTGAGGTAAGCCACCACCCACATACACTTATCTCGACAAACCACTAAGCTTGTCCTTAGATCAGAGTTGGCAATCCCTGAATGGTGCTTGGATAGGCCATGGTAGGGGTTAAGACCTAGCTGATTGCCCGAGATGTAGTAAATATCTTGAGAGTCGTGTCATCATGCATTAACATAGTTGTGATGGATTTGCTATATCATAGGGTTTTGAGTTGAGAACTCTGACAATATGAAATGTATGCCATATTGATGTGTGTGAATGTTGAGAACTATTGGTGATTCTCTTAACCATATGCTTTATCATTGTTTTAGTAAGCTTACCCTTGCCTTGCTGTCTTTGTTGTGGTTCCTGTTGTTGTTGTCAGTGTGTTGGTGTGACTGTGATGATCACGTCATTTGGCATGGGAGCAGAGGGCGAGACTTTAGTAAATCTAGCTATTCGTAGCTAATAGTGGAGGTCTATGTACAGAGACATTAGAAGGCCTTTATGGGTTGATGTTTTTGGATAGGGTTGTCTTTTGGACAATTCTTTTGTTTCTTTTGATAGGGGTTTATAGTATGACTGGCCATAGGGAGTGTGTTTTGTACCCCTCTCCCCTTGTTGATGTATTTGTATATTTCATTTTATTTTTGTCATATGGCCTTGGTGTTATTTCCCTTATTCTCTCGATCTTTGAAAGTTGTAAGGACTAGTATATTGATGGTAGGAGAGATGGATATATCTTTCAAGATTTATGTATTCCATTTATATGTATATATATATTGGATTCATTTATGCTCATATGAGATAGTAAAGGATAGTAATGTTGTTGAGTGGCAACGGTTGGGTTGTTAAACCATGAGCCAATGTCAAAGTGTCATTGACACGTTTCCCTAAACAGTTAACACGTCATTTGAGAATAATTACTTGTTGATTTACCATTTTTGGCAAAAGCATAACCTATCATTTATGGTTAATCTCTGTACCATTTTTGGCAATAAATTCAAAAGATAAACACCCTATATATGACAAAAAGCAATAAGCCACATCATTACCATTTTTTTTCAAAAGTTAGTTGTTATTTATGTTCTTGAACCTTTGGATAATAAAACACCTAATGACCCTTGTACAACATCGTTCCTTAATCTCCCTATAAATACCTAACCTAGCTAAAAATTAAGAGTTTTTCTACCCCTTAGTTATTGATTTTCGTGCAAAATTAGAGCACCTTGTATCTTGTTGAGTTTCTCCTCCTTCCTTGAAGTTTTATGCTCCAAACTCTCCAAGCATGGTTCTAAATTGCAGACTGCAACACGTGTTGTGGCCACAATATTGCAGTTGCAAAGCTACCTGCAATGGCAACGACCCACAATTGTAGTGTGAATTAGAATCACAAGAATTGTCGCAACGCATCTACAACAAAGATGCAATGAAATCGCAACAAAACTGCAATAGAGCTACAACAACATCCTGTTCCACTTTTTTGTGAAAAAATAAAAAAAGATTCAAACTTAAATCTTCCATTCTAATGGGTGTGGTCGTGTGGAATGTTGGGGAAGGGAGGGAGTCATCTGATGGTGGCTGGTTGGGGTGTTGGTAGGTTGTGTGATGCGTTCAAGGCAAGGGGAAAGGGTGAGGCGGTAAGGGTAAGCCAGTAAGGGAAAAGGGAAAGGTAAGGTGGTAGGGGAAAGGGGAAAGGTAAGGTGCAAATATATAATAATTTCACCCTACAATAACCACAATCCTCATCGTAGCAGCTACAATACCCGCAATCGCAATGCCCGAAACTGTAATCATAATTGCTACCGCAACCACAATTTAGAACCATGTCTCCAAGTAAGGAAAGCTTACTTCTAAACTTTTGTTTTGAAAGAAAATGGATTTGTTTGGTATCATACTTTAAATGAAAAATGTGTTTGTGTGGATGATTACTTGAAAATATGAAAATTTGTTTAAGAGGTGTGAAGTTATAAGATGTATACATGCTACCATAGTATTATTTTCTTAGGAACATGTCTGAGTATTTTTTCTATAACTCTCGGTGTTGTTATTATTTTTGTGTGATTCTTGTCTTGTTGGAAAGTAGACTCATAGGGCTACAATTTATGCCAAGAAGCACTCAAAAAAGTTAAGAAATGGGAAAGCTTTGTCAATTTTAAGTTGGGTATTGTTGTTTGGATGCGAAAAATGGTAGAAGTCACGTTTTTGTGATTCTATATTTTTATGAATGCTCTTTGAAAATGGTTTTTGAATGAGACAAACTAGATATTTCAAGCTTTAAATACATATATCATATGCTTGATTTGAAGCTATTTTTGATTTTATATGATTTTTATAAGATGAAGTTGAAGTAATATCTATCACTAATTTCAGTTCTAGAAATGGTTTTGGAAGGAAAATCACTATAAATTGCACACACCATATTTTTGAAGGATCTTGGTCATTCTGAAAATTAGACTTGAAATGCTAGATTGTGATGCCAAGTTTCATCTCAAAATTGTTTTGTCTTGGTTATTAAAATTGGATGAGAAGCCAATTGTTCTTCTAGTGAGACAGTCTGACCTCTCTAGGTAGAATTTTGTTGAAGGCATGGGTTAATGTTTTGAAAAATTGACTTTTCATGGTATATAATTTGATCATAACAAAAAAAATTGAATGTTCAAACTTGCACCTAAATCTTCTTCTAAAAACTAAAAATTTTAGCTTTGGAATTACTTTGTAAAAATGAAATTTTAGAATTTATTAATCTAAATTTGTTACAAATTTCTAAAGTTTAACAATTTATATGAGAAATATAAAGATATGTTTAGTGAAACCACAATTACCCCCAAATTTTTTATGATAAAACTTGGTGGTTAGAAGGTAAGACTTAAGACATATTAGTCTAAAGTAAAATACTTAAAAGATTCAAGTGACTAATTAAATGTTTTCATAAAACTTTATAATGTATGTTATCCATTGTCAACAAAAAATGTTAAGTATGAAAAGTGAAATTCTTGTGTGGCAAATGTTGCTTAGTGTGACCTCTGCTTGTTCACTATGAAGCTTTCTTAATGGAACTCCTATAGTGTAGTGGGGGATGATTTGACATACCCAATAAAGGAAAATGTTGATTTTCATTATTGTGTATAGGGTATGCCTATGGCCCTAATTGATAGAGATTGGTTATGAAACCCTTTATGTTGTTGTTAGTGGTAGAACTTTGAACCTTGAGGAAGGCCATAATTGAGATGGTGGGTACGGAGTTGTCGTATCTAAAACCACAATGGTGACTAAGTGTGCCATTATGAAAATGTTGTTGAATTGTTGAGTTGAGAATGTTGATGTTGTTATTAATGTTGACGGTATATACATATGTATGAGTCTATAGCTAAGGTAGTTGACGATGAACCTTACAATGTGTTGCGAGTAGGCACGTAAGTTGGGAGTTGATGAATAGCTCTCAACCTAGTGCTGGAAGAAAGAGTAGGGTAGCTGTCAATGGACCTTGAGGATAGGTGGACGGGCAAATCCCACATTGGGGTCAAGGTTATCATGAACCTTGTGTCATGGCAAACCATTACCCACATACATCCATCTTGACGAAACCACTACCGACTTCTACGAGATCAGCTCGTGGGCTCCCCCAATAGTTATGCCTTGAAGGTATCATTGAGATCCTTGTGACTTAGGTGCTATGTTAAGGGATGCTTCCATGATGATCACTCGAGTTATTGATAAGTCTCCATGGAGTAGTGTCTGTATATCATTGCATGACTATATTCATCATTTCATGGTTGTGTATGATTGATGAGTTGTGCTGGTTGTAAGTGTGATTCATTCCTTGAGTGTTGGTATCAAATTAATTGCTATGTTGAATCTTTTGATAATCAATGAATGTCCATTATCATGAAGTGCATGAATAATTGAATAGTTGTTGCCATATGTTTTAAACTAAATAATTGAGTATCATTACTATGTAATTATATAGTGGATGATTCCATTTTATATTTGTAAACTTTAATTGTATCTATACATATTTTCGTAAGCCTACCCTTGCATTGTTACACGTGTGGTTGTGCTTGTAATGATCTCGAATGTCGCGTTCATGGGAGAAGATGGATGAGGTTCAAGATCCCCCTATGACTATCTTTCGACTCTTAGCAGTGTGTACATGTTTTGACAGCCACCAGTATTAGGACATTATGACGATCGACGACCGTCAAACTGGAGATATTTCTGTCACATATGCCACTCAAGACATTTCACCAGCTTCAAGAAATGGACTTGAGATCTATAAGTATAGAGTCCCCTTCATCACTTTTGTATGGCATCACCTAACATTCCATTAAACAATTATATGAAGGAGCCCACACACGAGAGCATCGCAGAGGAGATCCGTTCTATACCCTGCCTCTTTTGTTATTGAAAGACCTTAGTTAGTACTTTATGTATAGTTATGACCGGTTTAGGGAGTGAGTATATGTACCTTGCCTTTTCCCATTTGTTTATGGGTACACATGTACTTCACACACCCTACACTTTTTGGGAAATCTCAATTCTTAGGTTCAGTTATTGTCAAAGTAGTTTCATTCCCTTTTTATTTATGACTCTAGCTTTTGGAACCTATGTTTTGTATGGACATTTTTCTGACTGTTTAGATATGGGTATGTTCTTGTGTATTTTCATATGGTTTCGGATGGATTTGTATTACTCTCGAAAATGAAAAAAAATATTTTAACATTTTCATAAGTAAAATTAATCAAGAGTTTCAATAATCTAATTAAACTGTCCAGGTAATGTTGTTGTTCAGTTGACATGTAGCGACAACAAGTCATTACAACACCTTATTAATATCATGTTTTAATTTTAGATGTTTCAATTGTCACAATTCAATAACCTCAAATCCATTTTATTTTCTTTACATATTTATTTATTTTATTTTATTCATTTGTTTGTTTTTTTTTTTTTTTTGCCTAAAAACATAATTACAGCAAATTTATTTTATACAAGAAAGGTTAATTTAAGTGTGGTGCTATGTTAATCTTATAGTTTCAAGTTAGAACATTTGAGTTGTGACAACTAACTCTCTTGACTTTTTGTTAAAATAAATTGCTATAATTACTATTACTAATATTTTCTTATAAAAATAAAAAATAAAGAAAAAATAATAAGGTTTAATTTAGACATAACATCTTGTTAATTTTATGTTTTAATGAGACACACTTGGTTGTGATAACTTGGTGATGTCAAATTTAATAAAAGGAATACTCAATAAACAAATTTTCTTTTCTTAAAGAACTACTAGCATATTGACCTCATGCACTCACATTGGTCACATTGATCTTTATACATGTAACAAAATGTTGGGTAAATATAATAATAAGCTGTTATATATCAAATCTATTTATATAGTTCATGATTATTATATACTCAAAAATTGATATGGATAAATGTTCATATAAAGATCAAGTGCTATTTATTTTTAGTTTGCAAATATAATAATTATAATATTTAACTATACAACAACTTATTTGGACAAAATAATCATGTTTATTATTCCCAAAATGATAATTGATGTGACCAATTTAAAATTATTAAAATACATGTGAATTTGATTTAGTGTACCATCCTTTTAAAATGCATGAGTCTTCTAATAATAACAATAAGAAAGTTATGAATGAAAATAAAAAATGCAAGAATGTGAAATATACAAAATCAAATAATATGGATGGCTCACTAGATATATTTCTGATAAAATTATATGCTATTTCAAGCAATGTAGCATGTTCAAGCTATATAGGTCAATTATGCATGCATAGTGGCTAGAGGTGAATTCAATGTTAAGAACATTTTTTAACAAATTAAAGTAACTTTTACCCCATTCTTATAAAATTAGTGGTTTTCAATTGAGATGTTAACAACTATTTATGAATTATATATAATTGCAAATATTTTTTTGACAAAATAATGTTTCTGCATAGTTACCAAAAGGTAATAATGCTGGTGTTAAAAGAATTTCTTGAGACCCTCTTAAATAAATAGAAATTTAAAAGTGAAAATTTAATAGAAAAGTCATGAAATATTAATAGTTTGGTTTTGAAATTGTACTCGTAAATAATCACAATATTTTAAAATAATTATTTAAATATAGTTGATAGATTTTTCCTTTTTACTACTTCATGTATTTGTTTTGCATATGTGTTATAAGCATTGTTAAACTTCTAATATCCTTGTAAGTCCATTAAGCATGACAAAGTTCTCAATAAGTTTCAAGAAACACAATCACAAAATAATGCAAAGTCAAATGTACCCGCTTTAACCTTAATCTATATATTACCTTATTTTTACATAAAAAATTATCAAATATTAAATTAATTATAAATTAAAAATACTTTAAGATATAATTTAATAAATAAAAATGTAAAATTAATTATAAAATTAAAAATACTTTAAAAATAAATTTAATAAATAAAAATAATAAATTATAATTTATGATTAAAATAAAAATATCTGATTCAAATTTTAAGAAGAAGAAGAAATATATTTAGAATTATATCTTCTTCTTCTTGTATTAGATATTAAATTAAATATAAAATTAAACATACATTAAAAATAAATTTAATAAATAACAATAATCAATTATAAATTAAGTATAAAATTAAAAATACTTTACAAAATAATCAATAAATAAAAACAGTCAATTATAATTTATGATTAAAATAAAAATACCTAATTCAAATTTTAAGAAGGAGAAATATATTTAAAACTATGGTTTTATCTAAAATTTATTACCACATAATTTTCATAGTCAAATAGTCTATAATTTTCTTTCTTTTCTTAGTTTTTCCATATTTTTTGCATAAAAATGTATTAATTATAAAATTAAAAATACTTTAAAACTAATTTTATGAAGGAGCATAGTTCAATATATGACAATGAAAGAAATGCATGGAAAATTTATTTTGAATAGTACCTAGTATTTACGTAAACAAATAAATATTTATTTTCTTTGATCAAATAATATTAATTTTATAATTTTAAAACAATAATTACATTATTTAATAAAATATATTAAAAAAATGTTTGGGCTGTTATAATATATACTGTTTTAAATTCATTAATAGATGTTGAGTTGTTGACTACCAAAAGAATGTAGAAGGATTAGAACCCACAAGCACTCAGCCATCCAAGGTTGTAGTCGTGTAGAGTTACCCTAACATACATAAAGCTGAGCTCAGGCGAGAACAAACGAAATTACGGAGGACAAATTGGCGACAGTCAAAATGATAAAATGATGTCACGTGTTTAGTTCGGGACATTATTTTATATAATAGTAAATAGATAGATAATAGTAAATAGATGTGACTTTAAGTTTCTCATTGCACAGAATATATAAATATGATTTTT
This sequence comes from Spatholobus suberectus, assembly GCA_004329165.1. Lineage (NCBI taxonomy): Eukaryota > Viridiplantae > Streptophyta > Magnoliopsida > Fabales > Fabaceae > Spatholobus > Spatholobus suberectus. The sequence goes on from CM014731.1 coordinate 34,005,861, forward strand.
TATTTCGTTTGATTATTTTTTAAACATTCACTTAATTAAGTTTAAAGGAATATAAGTTGGAAAATCATGAGGCACTTCCGTCAATTAACCCAAAGTGAAGCAGCGAAGTATGACTATTTGAGTCAAATCTTTTATATTTATAAATTAGGACTAACAGCATGTTAGACGTGAAAAACTACATTTGTGCTCCATTTCTAAACATACACTAAAATTTACATTTTTTATTCCATATTGACGAATTAATTCTAAGTCAAAAATTGTTTTTGGACACACATCTAATACACACATATCATAACAAAACTCACGTCAAATGTATTCATTTGCACAAAAGTAATAATTTATAGCTTTTGATGGACACACGTAAAGTGACCATCAATGCCAAAACAAACACGCTCTTTGAGTTAAAACAACTTTAAATAGTTTTTATATTAAATAATACTAAATTTTGCTTTTTCTTTTTTTTAAATTGGTATTAAATTTTGCTAGTAACATATTCTTTTGAATAAAAATATCCAAACACTTCATCGCAATTAATTAAATTCAATTTCATCGGTATCTTATTAGCTATTTTATTTCATCTCAAGGCACCAAAAATAAATCAAATTTGCAACCCCCCAAACTTAAGCCTGTACTTCAATTTTGAAACAAAAATCTCCCACGCCCAACCAAAATCTCAAAACGCAGGTATTCGTATAATTCAACCACAACGTCAACTTAAAACAAGCGTGGAAAGTAAAGCATCGTGCTTAGGCTAGCGCGCAAAGCAAAGAATTAACCACTAAATAAAAATAAAAAATTTACAAACCCAAATGATAAGAAGGAAATATAACAAATGATGAATCACTGACATTCATCAATTATTTTATCGGCAATAGGGCAATACATAATAACCATGCAATCTTCATGTGTACAGTGAAACCCCAATATCAAATTTAAAAATAAAATAGAAAAAAAAAGGAGAATAATTTAGTTCCTGCACCTGGTAATGGCACTGCAGCCACGTCGGTAAGGGTTGGCATGAGCGCCAGGTTTGCAATTGTAGTAGGAGGCTCCGCGATGAGAACAGGGCACAATGTCCTTCTTCATCGCACCATAGCCGATGTGCTTGGTGGTGGCTAAGATACGCCGGTTGATCTCGTTGTCCAACTGGAACTCTTCTTCCATGGAGGGCATCCATGTCATTTCCACTTCCATTCCTCCCGCGTCCGCTCTCGGCGACGAAGTCAGAAGCAAAAGGGTGGCACAAATCGCGAGGAAGAGCCACGAATACGAGTTCACCATTGATGATGTTTGTTGATGTTGCCTTTGAGTTTGAGGTTTGGTTGGGATGAACCTCGGGAGTGAGTTTTGCAGAGTAGCCAGCAACGAGTTTAAAAGCCCACGCGTTGAACAATGACACTCCGTTACCGTTTATTTGCACTTGTGCCATTCCCATAAGAGAAATATATTCGTAAATTTTGAAATCAATTGACGCGTAAAGGAGGTTTAATTATAAACTTTTTCATGAATATTCATTTAAAAAAAGTTAATTTTATATTTTATAGATATTTATTAAACAATATAAATAGAAAAGTTCAATGTATAAACTTTTTGATAAATATTTATAAAAAAAGTTGATTTTGTATTTTATAGACAGTTGTTAAATAGTATAAATGTAAAAGTTTAATACCTCATTATGTCCATATATTCATATAAACGCGTAATGGATAATTATTTGTAATGAACAAAATTTAATTTAATATAATTAAATACATAAAATAAACGCGTAATGGATACATATATTCATATTAAATTATTAACTTACAACAAAATATTACCATAAAGAAACAAAATATAAATAATTTTAAATTATATTCAAATTTATTTAAATCTTTGACTTTTGAAAATATTTTATGGTAAAAGTGGTTAAAGATCTAGTACGAATTGGTACAAGTGGTTAAAGATCTAGCATGAACTCTCACGTGATGCCTAGGAGCTAGTTGAGTAGTTGTAACTAGGTGAAATTACTTGCGATTCGGGCCTGTGCAGTAATCCTCTTAATGGGCCTAATAATATAGGGGTGTCTTTCCGTTCTAAGAATTTTTGTAACAAAAAAAATTAATAATTTAAAATAATAATATTTTTAATACATATATAACTTTCACTACAAATAGAAATTAATTAATTAATTAATTAGGCTAAATTACACTTTTGTCTTCCTATAATATCTAATTAATATAACGTTGATCATTAAATGTCCACCCATTAACCGTTGAAATTGTAATGTTGACCATGAACTGATATTAAGTAGATGAAGTAATTGAGGAGGGATTTGAATCCATGACCTTCCCCATCACTTTTACCACTTAAACTACTAAGCCATTTATCTTTTTAAGTTATAATATAAACACTATATTATATAACAAATAAATATACAAATTTTAATATACTTATTTAATGTTAAATCTAATTTATAAATAATAAATAATAAATTTATATAACAAAAATAAACGTAAAATTTTTAACAAATAAATTATATAATTTATTATTTAATTTATTTTTTCATACAATAAATATAAACATACAATTATTTTTGTCTTTCATCTCCTTTTTTACCCCCTTTTTTCTTATCTTTCTCTAACACATCACTAATTGTTAAAAAGATAATTATAGCCTAAAATAAATAATATAATATTAGTATTGTATGGTTATGGCATAGAAGGGTTGCACACATACACATGGATCATCTAAACAAATTAGTAGCCAAGGAATTAGTAATTGGTTTGCCTAAGCTCAAGTTTGAGAAAGACAAACTTTGTAATGCTTGTCCAAAAGGCAAACAAGTCAAGGTCTCTTTTAAACCTAAACATATAGCTACAACTACTAGACCTTTGCAATTATTGCACATGGACTTTGTGGTCCTTCTAAAACTTTGAGCCTAGGAGGGAATTACTATGGACTTGTGATTGTGGATGACTTTTCTCTGTATACATGGACTTTATTTCTATTTCTAAAAAGTTATGCTTTTAAGGCTTTCAAAAAGCTTGTTAAGGTTATTCAAAATGAAAGCAATTTAAAAGTACCATCTATAAGAAGTGATCATGGTGGGAAATTTCACAACCATGACTTTGAAAGCTTTTGCGAAGATTTAGGCATTGACTACAATTTTTCAACACCTAGAACACCACAACAAAATGGTGTAGTGGAAAGAAAGAAGAGGTCGCTTGAAGAATTGGCTAGGACGAAAGTCATGTCCCATAGTATTTTTGAGCTGATACAGTAAACACAACTTGCTACGTTTTAAATAGAATGCTTATCGACCTATTTTGAAGAAAACTCCCCCATGAACTTTAATTTACAAGGGAGAAAACCCAACATATTACATCTTAGGGTGTTTAGATGCAAGTGGTTTATGTTAAATAATGGATAAGAACAACTTGCCAAGTTTGATGCAAAAGTCGATGAAGCTATCTTTTTGAGATATTCTTTAAACAATAAGGTATATAAAGTCTACAATAGGAGAACCTTGCTTGTTGAAGAATCTGTACATGTTGCATTTGATAAAACTAACCCCCCCAAAAGAGGAAAAGGATATTGTGGATGGTGTTGCAAATTTGCTTGGTGATCTATATATGAATGAAGACACTATTCAACAAGACAAGGTGGATGAACTTGAACACACAAACCAATATGTTGCAAAAGAGCTACCTAAGGAGTGGAAAACAACTAGAGACCTTTCTTTGGACAATGTGAATGGTGAGATCTCAAAAGTGGTAACAACTGGACACACTCTTAGAGACTTTTGTAATACTATGGCTTTTGTTTCTTAAGTGGAACCTAAATCCATAGATGAATATATTTTGGATAAAAATTGGATGCTTGTAATGCAACAGGAATCAAACCAATTTAAAAGAAATGAAGCTTGGGAATTGGTCCCAAAACCCGATGATCATCCAATAATAGATACTAAATGGATTTATTGAAATAAGCTTAATAAAGCTAGATCAGTTGCTAAGGGTTATAATCAAGTAGGCATTGATTTGACGAGACCTATGCACCTGTAGCAAGATTAGAAGCTATTAGACTATTATTAGCTTTTACATGCTTAATGGATTTTAAACTCTATCAAATGGATGTAAAAAAATGCTTTCTAAATGGCTTTATACAAGAAGAAGTGTATGTCTCTTAACCCCCTAAACTTGTTGATTTTAAATAACCAAAACATGTTTACAAACATAGGAAAGCCTTGTATGGACTAAAGCAAGCTCCTAGGTCTTGGTATGAAAGACTTAGCAAATTCTTAATACATCAAAATTTTAAGAGAGGGAAAGTAGATAACACACTGTTCATTAAAGAACTAAACATGACATTATACTAGTACAAATCTATGTTGATGATATAGTTTTTTGTGCTATTAATAGCTCTTTTTGCAAAGATTTTGCTAAGACCATGTAGGGTGAATATGAGATACCCATAACGAGGGAGCTAATCTTTTTCTTGGGGCTACAAGTGAAGTAACTAAAGCATGACACATTCATTAGCCAGTCCAAATATTGCAATGAATTATTGAAGCAATTTGACATGGAAAGTTGCAAGAAATCAGCCACTCCCATGTTTACCTCATGCTACTTGAACTTGGATGAAAGAGGTAAATCTGTTGATGTTTCCAAGTATAGAGGTATGATAGGCTCTTTCTTATATCTTACTGCTAGTTGTCTAGATATTATGTTCAGTGTTTGTCTTTGTGTAAGATATCAAGCTAATCCTAAGGAATCTCACTTGTTTCCTGTAAAAAGAATAATGAAATATCTTAAGGACACTAGTAATATAGGTTTGTGGTTTCTTAAGGGCACTTCCTTAAGCCTAGTTGGACATTTGGATTCAAAGTTTCCTAGCTATAAACTTGATAAGAAAAGCACTAGTGGCACTTGTCACTTATTAGGAAGTGCACTTGTCTCTTGGCATAGTAAGAAACAAGCATATGTTGCCCTTTCCACAACTGAAGTTGAATACATTGCAGCTAGAAGTTGTTATGCTCAACTCTTGTGGATGAAACAATAATTAAAGGATTATGGTGTACACTTAGATCATATACCCCTAAAGTGTGATAACACTAACATTATAAACCTTACCAAAAACCCCATTCTACACTATAGGACCAAACATATTAAGATTAGACACCATTTCCTTTCGAGATCATGTCCAAAAGGGTGACTATGTTATAAAGTTTGTGGACACAAATAGTCAATTAGATGATATATTCACTAAACCTCTCCCTAGAGATAATAGATGAATCCAACCTTACTTGATCTCATAATGACTAATGTTACAGCTTGTATGCTTGTGTTGGTATGTGTTGTGTGAAAATGAATGCTTGTATGCATGTTTGTTTGATGTGTTGAATTTTTTTTTTTTAATTTGTATGTGGTAAATGATTTTTGCATGACAATGTGTTAGATTGTATGTTAAAATAGGTGAATGTTTGTTTTTTATTGTAAAAAAGTGTGTAAATTTGATTAACATAAAGGTAAATATCTTGAAAGGGGTTCCCCAAGTCATTTGATGGATTACAGATAGCCTGTAATCTATTATTTTGTTCTTCGAAATGTACCCAGGTTCTTCAAAATCAATTTAACCTATTATATGAAAATATAACAGATTATTTCAGTCTTGGAAAACTTGACCTTTTTGGAATAATCGTTTATATAGTCTATAATCAATTATTACAGAATGGCAATTCTAAGTGAAAAAGGATGCTCACTTACAGTAATCGATTATCAAAATAATAAATAATTCTGTGTGTGGAATATGAAACACTTATAGAATAATTGATTATTTCGTAAAATAATCAATTATTCGCACCAAAATTTGATATGTAGCGACTTTTCGTTTGCATATAACTGATTATTTGTCTAAATAGTCGATTATTCCACACATGATTGCTTTTTGAACCCACGTGTCTATTCGTCTTTTGCACCAATTAAAGTAACCCTTCATTTCTAATCTATCAACTACCCAATCTTTAAATTCCACTACCTCCTCACCTCTATAAATTGAACTCAAATCGACCTTATTCCTCACAACTCATACAAATCCCACACCTTTTCCCAAAAACCCCAAATCTCTATCTAATCCTTCTTAATCTCTCTCAACCCACTAGCTTCCTCTTCGAACCCCAACAAAAAAGCCAAGACAATGGCTCCTCGTGGAGGCAAGAAAGCAAATGCTGCTCTAAAGAAGAGCTAAAACAACCTGGAGAACTAGTTCAACAATGACAATGAAGAAATAGCCAAGTACCAAACCTTCTTCGCTCACAGGTAAATCAACCCACTAAAACTCTCACTTTCAAATGGTGCACTGATCAAGGCTTCTCTCTCACCTCCTTCTTAGAAGCCTAGGGCTTGAAAAAAAATTTAAAACTTAGTGGCATCTACTACCCTGAGTTGGTGAAAGTTTTTTATACCTATGCCTGGATTGATGATGGAATATTGAAGTCCTAAATCAAGGGGAAACAGAGTATGTTGATAGGTGAGACATAGGCATCTGTGGCTAGGATCTCTATTGTTGGCTTGCAAGTTACTGGCAAAACAACTTCTACTTTAGAGGGTTTTGACAAAACCTAGATGTATAGGGAGTGCTTAAAGGATCTAGACAACACCAACTTCAAGACATACCAAGCTGGAGGCATGAAGGTGGAGGATAGGATTCTCACCTTCATCATTGCATGGTAGCTTACACCTAGGGTGAGCAACCATGCCCAACTCTCTGAAAATGATCTTCTTTTGATGTTTTCCCTTAAAAGTCAAATTCAATCGGATTGGGGAGTTATAATAATGGACAATATGATGAAAAAGCTAGGTTGTCTAACTACAAATTCCCCTATATATTGTTGGTGCCTAGGATCTTGGATCATTTTAAGGTGGATACCAAAAGGAAGGTTGTCCAACACCTTCGCAGCTCAAACGAGATAATTTAAGTTTCTCTTCACAAGATGGGGCTTATACAAGTTGGCTTGGACTAGATGTTCAAGGCCAGTGCTATTGCTCAAGAGGAGGATGGAGTTGAGCAAGGAAGACAGGAAGCTGAAGAAGAAAAGCTACTCAAGCCATTCTCACCTTTTGAGCAAATGGCTTAACAAATTGGATGCAATCAAGAAGCAACACCGAGCTACAGAGGAGGCAAATGAGGATGGATTTAAAGATGATCATAAGCGTCTTGATCGTCTTCAAGAGCAGCTTCATGCTATTTTCATGTCTCGTGGCTTTCATAGCCCGCACTAGATTGTTATCTTAGAATTTGTTATGTTTTGTTTTATTTGGTATCTTTGTCCTATTTTTGTGATTGTAATAGTTTTATGTTTTGATGAAATTAAATGAGAAGTTGATATTATATGTTTTGTCCATTTTATGCTCTCATGTTTGCACCTTGGAAAAATTATAACTTGGTTAAATGAAATTGATGTTTGTTTTGCAAAAATTGCCTAGGTTCTTCGATTGCACACTTGTATACTTTTTTCTTTCTTTGTCTTTGGCTTTTAATTTTGGAATATTAATTTGTTTTTTCATGATGGCCAAAAGAGGAGTGTATGATATTTTTTTTAAGATGCTTTGTTGAGCATACAGTATTCGTGAGCATGAGACAAGCCAATCACTTGAATTGTAGCAAAATTAACTAAGCCATACATAGCAAAAGCAAAATTATTCATCAAGTAGTTTGTCATCATCAAAAAGGGGAGAATGTGAAAGCAAGAAGGAGTTCAATGATTGCCCAACCCAACAATGTTTTGATGATTTAACCTCACTTGATGAGTGCAAGTTGTATTAGTTTTTGTGTGTATGTTCGTGTCTTGTGTGTTGTGCTTAGGTTTGTTTGATTGATTCCCCTTTAAGTTGATTTGATTCAGTGCTCAATTAAAATTTAAATAGTCAAAAAATGATAAGATCGTTTTAAAAAAACTTAAATTGAACCAAGAGCATGAGTGTATAAAAAGCAACTCGTTTATGGAATAACATAGTAAAATTGAAAAAAAACATATTAAATTGGTTATGTTTATGAAAACTAACATCAGGAACAAAATAATCAATTATTTACTTACTAGAATCGATTATTTTGCTTTATTTTGAATTGAGAAAAGTTGCTCCTATTGTTTTAACAATTAAATGGCAATATAATCGATTATTTGATGTTTCAAAAATACATGCTCTCTATAATAATTGATTAAATGGTGAAATCATCGATTATCTTGTTTTATGTTCAAACATAAGTGTTTAAATGAACAAAATAATCAATTATGAAGTAGAAACAATCAATTATTTCAATTTTATCTATAAATAACGAACTCTAAACCTCTTTTTAGCTGTGACTCCATTTCCCAAACAACAAGAAAGTTACTTCAAAGAGTGAAAAAGTGAAAAATCTTAAGTGATCTTAGAGATTTATGTTTTCATATCTTATCATCAAATCTTGAGCTTAACCATGGATCATCATCATAATTCAAAGGGAGTCATCAATAGCTAGATAAGTTTATTTTCAATTTGTGTGTTTGTCCTGGAATTTAGGTGATACCAAACCTGTAATCTTGTTTGTAATTATTTCTCTTGAAATTGGGATTCTCAAGAGTTGCTTGTAGTTTACAAGTGGGTTTCAGGTATCTTTAAGGATTCAAGAACCTTGTAGGTTTGTGTCTTGTTTATGTAATTGTTGTGTTTTCTGTCGTGTGTTTGTAAAACATTTGAATTACTAGTGGAAACACTCAATCGAATTGATTGAGGACTGGATGTGGATTACAGTGGGGTGATCAAACCAGTATTAAAAATTTTGCATCATTTTCTCTCTACCATTCTCTCTTTAACTTGTTGTCTTTGTGATCAGTTTAGCTACATAATGCATTTGTTCATACATTGATCATATAGCTATTGTATTAGGTTGTGCATTTGGGTAATTTTTCTTCCACATCTCACTCAAAATCTATAGAATCAATAATCTTCAAAAGGTTTTATTAAACATTTATGAAAATTGTCTGGGGAACCTAAAAATTTTTAAAGATCCAATTCACCTTTTTTTGGATCCTACCATTTTGATTAACAAAAAGAAAGGAAGCAACGGAGACCATGGGTCGGCAAAGGCGTCGCGTCAGCAACGAAGCCAAATTGTTGATAACAACAATTTCTTTTATTGTTTATCTTGTCTATTTAGCGTTGTCCTTTTTTTTTTAATTTAACATAGCTTCCAATTTAGTGTCAACCAAAAAAGCTTACGCTATCAATTAGCTTCAATTGTTTTAACATCAGCCGCAAAGCTGATGCTAATCAGTGTTTTTCTTAGTGTTCATTTGCTCCAATGATTAAGCACTCATAAGAACTTAGTTAAGCAACTCTATTGGAGATGCTCTTAAGACACCTGAAAATTAATCAAATTTGCAACCCCCACACTTGAGCTTGTACTTCGATTTTGAAATAAAATTTCCTACATCCAACGAAATCTCCTAAAATGTAGGCCCTCGTAAAATTTAATTACAATGTCAATCTAAAACAACTCCACAAGCAAGCGAGGAAAGTAAAGCATTATGCATAGGCTAGCGTGCAAAGCAAAGAATTAACCATTAAATAAAAATTAAAAACCCAAAGGATAAGAAGGAAATGAAAAGAAAATGATGAATCAGTTTTACTAACATTCGAAAATATTTTATCGGTAATAGGGCAATACATAATAGAGAAAATAGGCTATGGACTGATTGTGTAAATCAGTTTTACACTGTCATCTAATCACAAACCACCATTTATGGTATGTTTGTTGATTTTTGCAATAATTATTTTAAAAGTCATACCAATGATGATTTCTCATTAGTTGACGATGTAAAAATTTTATACCGACAGTACATAGCCATTAAACTCTACATAATAACCATGCAATCTTCATGTGTGCTATGTGTTGGGGTCATTGCAAATTTGATCAAATGAAGTTATCGAAGAATGGTGCACAAAGGTAAAGTTTGGTTACCAAACTACTATGTTTTTTGACAAGATTAAATTTTATCAAAATACCCTGTTCAAGAATATTGTAATTAGTATGCAAGTAAAAGAATACTATTCGAAAGAGTTCAATTCAACAAGTTTCAGAGAATCGAGGAAACATCCCAATCATTTGAAGAAAGGTTCGAATCATGTTTGAGGAAGCACTAAAATTGCGTTTAACAAAAGATCTTATGCAGATCAGAGTGGTGCGAAAGGGGGATTGTAGTGAAGTTAGAAGCAGTTACTAAATAAGAAATAATTTTATACACGTGTCATGTCATAAGAGTTTTACTGTTAGGTAGATTGCTTATAAATAAGTGATTAGCTAGACATTTTTCTTTGGTTCTGACATTTACACACATCATGTATACCACACACACCACACTTATGGCTACCAGATCCAAGGAGAACTTGTATGTTGTAACCCATCTTTTATTTTAGTGTATTACATTTGTTGTTACAATTACTACTGTCTATAACCCTTTTCTTCATTCGATAACCTTTTCTTCTTTCAATAACTCCTTCACAATTTAATTCTAACATTTATAACCTTTTCTAATTACCTTGTGAATATCTCAAATCATGCATTTATATGTATTACAAGTGAATTTGATACTAATATCCAATTCATATTAAGAACAAGATAAATTCGAGTCTTATGTGGAATTATTGCTTAATATCCTAAACAAATCATAATGATGAAACACTAATCGAATTATTCTCAAGTTAAAAGTTTAAGACTGCTAGTTCTAATAAAAGAATCCACACTAAAATTTTAGATTCTAAGTCCCATTTAAAAATCTTTATTTATTGGTTAGAATCTTTGTGAGAAGTTATCTATTGAGAATCAAAGTAATTTCAATTTCTCAATAAATTTCCACCATCAACACTATGAAACCCCTAATATCAAATTTAAAAATAACATAGCATAAAAAAGGAGAATAATTTAGCCCCTACACCTGGTAATGGCATTGCAGCCACAATGGTAAGGTTGACATGAGCGCCAGGTTTACAATTGTAGTAAGAGGCTCCGCGGTGAGAACAAGGGCACACTGTTCCTCTGTGTCGCACCGTAGCTAATGTACTTTTTGGTGGCTAAGATACCTCGGTTAATCTCATTGTCCAACTAGAACTCCTTTTCCATGGAGGGCATTCATGTCATTTTAACTCCTATTCCTCCTGTGTCTGCTCTCGGCAACCAAGTTAGAAGCAAAAGAGTGGCACAAATCATGAGGAACAGCCATGAATACAAGTTTGCCATTGATGTTTGTTGATGTTGTCTTTGAGTTAGCAAGCAACGAGTTTAAAAGCCCATGCGTTGAACAATGTCACTCCATTACCGTTTATTTACACTTGTACCATTACCATAAGAGAAATTAAAGACATGTTTGGATAAAACTTTTCATAAACACTTATAGGAAAATAAAATAAGAAGAAAAAATAAAATAAGCTTTTCATAAACTAAAATTAGCTTATGCATAAATTAAAAATAACCTTCTAAAGAAGTTAATATGAGAGAAATTCTACAAATTAGCTTATACATAAGCTAATTTTAACTTTAAACAAGCTTATTTCATTTTTTTTCTTCTTATTTTCTTTTTCTGAGTGTTTATGAAAAAAAATCCAAACAGACCCTAACTATAGTTGTAAAATTTTAAGTTAATTGACGCGTGAAGAAGGTTTCATCATAAAATTTTTCCATAAATATTTATTTAAAAAGGTTAATTTTATATTTTATAGATATTTATTAAATAATATAAATATAAAAGTTCACTGTAATAGAAAGTTATTAAATAATATAAATAAAAAAATTTAATATCCCATTATGCCTGTATATTCATATAAACGCGTAATGGGTAAATATGTTCATATTAAATTATTAACATATAACAAACCGTAAAAAAATGGTAAATAGTTTTAAATTATATTCAAATTTATTTAAATCTTATGACTTTTGAATATTTTATCATAGTAATTTAAAATGCCAATGCATATTAGTACAAGTGGTTAAAAATCTAGTACGAATTGGTACAAGTGGTTAAAACTTTAGCATGAACTCTCACCTGATGTCTAACAGCTAGTTGAGTAGTTGTAACTAAGTAAAATTGCTTGCGGTTCAGGGCCTGTGCAATAATTCTTTTAATGAGCTCGATAATATTAAGGTGTCTCTTCATTATACCAATTTGCGTAACAAAAAAAAAATTCTTAATTCATATATAACTTTCACTTCACACCCACACATAGAAATTAATTAATTAATAACAAACGCAATACATATATAACTTTCACTACACATAGAAATTAATTAGTAATACCTGATTACCATTTATTTACATTCGTGCAATTCCCATAAGAGAAATTAAATATTTTTGCAAAATTTTAAATTAATTGACACTTAAATAAAGTTCAATCCATAAATTTTTCCATAAATATTTATATTAAACAAGTTAATTTTTTATTTTATAGAAAATCATTAAATAATATACATATAAAAGTTTAATATATAGATTTTTTCATAAATATTTATAAAAAAAGTTAACTTTATTTTATAAAAATTATTAAATAACTAATATTTTAGCCTGTGCAATGCAAAAAATAAAATGTTTTTTGTTGTACGAACCACAGTAACACAGCTGCATAAATGTTTACTTTATATAACTAAAATTTATAATAAATAAATACTTTTTAATATATAAATTATATTATAATTAAAATTCATAATAAATAAATATTTTTGAACATATAAATTATATTTTATATTTATGATAAACAATGCATATTGTGATAGAAAGTTATTTTTAACTATTGATAATTTTTTAAAAAGATATTGAAATTCAATTTAGAAATAAACATGGAAATGATAGATTGAAAGGCATTAGAGGTTAAGAAAAATTCTTAAAAAAATTCTCTCGTTGAAGAAGAACTCCTAAAAATACTTTCATTGAAGAATAGTTCCTAGAAACACTTTTATTCAATATAACTATTATAATTTATATAGAGAGAAGATATAAATATAAAAGTTGAATATCTGGTATCAATTAATTATTTCTATATCTTTATATATATTATAGTTCGTGGACCCATGAGATGCACTATAGTTTAGTTTTGAAAAAAAAAAAAAGATTTTGGTTATGTTAGAAGACATTTTTAAGAGCTAATAAAAATAAAAATACATAATTGAACTATATAGTTATTTAAGCTAAATACCGTCAATCAAGTTAATTTTTTTTAGTTAAAAATTATAATTTCTTAATTGAAGTATTTTTATGATATATATATATATATATATATATATATATATATATATATATATATATATATAATATGAATTTTATTTTATTTTAAAAATATTAAGACGGTACAATTTTAACTAATTATATAAAAATATTATTTTATATCATATAAGAAGTAAAAAAAATTAAATTGTATTTAAGCCACACTAAATTCATAGTAGAAAATACATTTATCAGTTGTTTATATACATGATTACCATTTTCCATCAAATTCATTTTATCTAGACAATCTAATCAACACCGATCAAATTCACCTTTGCAATTAGCATTTCATCATAATTAAACTTATTCAAAGTATACATAGACTTTGTTTCTTAATAGCTCTTTCAATTTATCTCAACACCTTAAACAACATTTTCCTCCCAAATGAATCATCAAACCTTTCAAGATTTCCAATGAAGTTATAATTTTGTGCAAATATGAGAATGATAAATGAACAAGACATTCTAATGATTAAGCTACAAAAGACCCAAAAAATTAGGCATACATTACAATTACAAACTTTTCATGTTCTTCCTTTAGTTCTATCATACTGATTTATAACAATTCATGTGTCTCGCATTCAAATAAGATAGGGCAAAATATTTGAGGTATCATTAATCACACGTAACTGTGAACTTTACCTAAAATAAAAATAATTAATATTATTCGAATGAAGACTTAATATAAGATATTTAAATGAATAACTAACTTATTTTGTAAATAAATGAAAAAATATTACCACCATTCTAATGTAAACATATTTTGCAATTTCATCATCTTCCTATTTGTCATGACTAATTCCCCTACCACTTTATAATCTTTGATTGCTTTCCCTTTAATAAATTAATACATCAAACACATAAAAGAAATGAATTTGTTGTCTGTTTTGCCTACTATACTTGTATGGCTTTGTTATGTTTAGGTTAGGATAAGGGTTTCCATATCTGTTGATATTTATGCACAATTGAGGGGTTAGTATGAAGTCTTTTGATGTTACATGTGATATAAATTGTCAAATGTATGCTTGTCTTTGTTGATTTAACAGATAAAAGAATAAGGGAGGTCTTCATTATTCACATTGTGGCATCCTACAAATAGATGAGCACAATCATGCTCAGGTTTCAGATCCCTTCTTCAAGTTCTGCCCTGCTTCGAAGAACAAGCACGCTTAGGGGAAGCACAACCATGCTTCATGAAGCAGGGTTGTGCAAGGCTTTTGGATTAGCGCTTTGAACTTGTTGCACGATTATGCCTCTCTTGGCATGCTCATGCTGGAGTCCCTAGAAGTGGGTTGTGATAAAAAGACACATGAATGTAATTCTATTTCCTATAACTGTTAATATAATTGCTATATGATTATTTACGTGAATGAGTGCACCTGTTATGAATGATAAAAGGTCTTCTTTGGCAAGGAAAAGGTAGTAACCTCTTTGGTCTCCAAAGATTAGCTAACAACAAATGTTAAAGATTATTTAAGACATAATATCCTCTTTGACAATGGAAGAATATTTGTCTCATTCGGTCCTTAAGGAGTGGTCTCGCCCTTTAATCCTCAACAAGTCCTTTCAGGTCCTCTTTGACAAGGGAAAGGTAAATGGAAAAAGCAAGAGGGACAACTTTTGAGGTTTTGAGCTCAAATCTGCCAAAGAAAGAAGAAGAGAAGGAAGAAAGAAAGACAAGGAAAAGGAAAAAAAAAAAATGTTTATGATGTGTTGATGATGTTTTATGTATGGGTTGTTGTACCTTTCAAGTATGTGAATGATTATATGCCTTTAGTATCATGTCTCTAATGAATTCAATGGATGGCTATGCATATTATATTATGTATGTGATGTTGTAATGTCCATAGGGCACTCATTGAGACTTTTATCTCATTAGTTTAAGTTAAATCTTTTAGATAAATAGGACTTAAAAAGGAGTTGCTTGGCAAGCTTATTTATGGATTTGCTATTTCACTTAGAATTTCTAGTTTCTTTTTCAATTAATAACTTCCTGTCGAAGAAATAATTGTTTGTTTCTTTGGGTTATCATTAATTTTTAAGGTACCTTGGGTACCCTATACATTGAGTTGTTTATATTTCTTTTATTATTGATTAAGGTGTTTATTTTTAAAGATTACAGTCTTCTACCATAGAAAGTAAGAATGTATAGTAATACTCCTTAGGGTGTTACAATAAAAGTCAAACAATTTTATTTTTTTTTATAAGTTGATCTATTATCTTTTTGATCACATTCAAATGTAATACAAAAAATACAATTTAATTCATTAAGTTGAAATCAATCATGCTGAAATTATCACTCGCTACTCTTTCTAGTAACAAGTTTAAAAGCCCCTATGTTGAACAATGACACTTAATTATCATTTATTTACACTTGTGCCAAGAGAAATTACATATATTTGTAAAATTTTAAGTTAATTAACACTTAAAGAAAGTTTGATCATAAACTTTTCCATAAATATTTATTAGAAAAAGTTAATTTTATATTTTATAGAAAGTTATTAAATAATATAAATATAAAATTTCAATATATAAACTTTTTTCATATTTATAACAAATTTAATTTTGTATTTTTATAAAAAATAATTAAATAACCATTGTGAATATTTTATAGTAGTTGTCATATTCCCTAGTAAATTATAACAATTTATGTTTCACCTTAATATATTAAACCATTTGTAACCGTTGAGTTGTAACTTTGTACCTATAAATAGGCTACCTCATTTGTTGAAATTTAACAAGGAACTTTTTATTCTCTCTATTTTATTTTTCTCTCTAATTATTTTCTATATATTTGCTTATAAATTATAGTTTATAGTTTTATATTGATTTTCATAACACGTTATCATATTCTAAGCTGATTTCTTGTCTAGCTGGCACTATTCCATTCCCAAAAGTGAATGTAGCAGTATTTATATAAAATAATTTCTTTTTTTAATACATGAGTTTTAATCATTATTCTCAACATTACAATATTTATTAGTTATAATTAATACTTTTTTTTTTATAACTATGTTGTATCTATGAAGTATTCACTAGCTTTGTCGATGAATAATTCCTGCCAAAGAACTTGGCTAGCCACCTTTAGTGAGGTTTCCGTTTCCAACTACATTTTTTTCATCCATAAGACTCAAACCTGGGACCTTGCTTAAGGAAGCCTACTGCCACTTGAACCAACAACATATTGGTGATATGATTAATACTTATTATTTGTGATTTGAATGTTTCAAATTAATTTGAAAGTGCAATCCAATAGCTATTAAATGAGTAATAGTTTCGATTTCAAATTGACTACAAATCAATCAATTTTTAACATAATTGTTACAAACTTTTGTAACTGACATTCAATAACAAGTTTCTCTTATGTGCCATAAAAGCTAGTAAGGTAACATAAAAAATGTATTCTTCTTTGCATTTTAGATTATTTCTGAATATAGTTTTCAATGAAGAATGAATGTTGGCACTAGAAACGAATATGAAGATATGTGTTTCGCTAATAGTACAACATGACTCATACTATGTAAAAAGTCAATGTTAAGTTTATACCTAGCACATGTATATTAGTACAATTGAAATATGTAATGTTGTACACTAGAACTTTACTCTAAAACATAAGGAAACACAAAAAGAGGGATTGAATTATGTTTTAAATGATTTTCACAAATCTTTCTCGAAGGACTGTGTATAGTTTGTTTAATAAGACGATACAAAAATAGTTTTAAGGCAAGTTTTGAATAAAACTTTTATCTAAACTCTTTTAAAAGCAAAGATCAAATACATGTTTGAAACACAATATTAGTTAAGACAAAAGATAAGATAAGAAAGGAAAGAACACATGAAGTTTTATACTGGTTCGTTTCACCCTAAGACTACGTTTTGTTCTTGGTATACTTCCAAGTTCTACTATATCTTAAACAAGTTACAAGTATTCTTTCCACAAGCCTCTTTATGCTTAAACCCAAGTAGTATTTACTTGGCTCTCAAACCTAAATATTATTTTAATAAAGCCTCTTTAAGCTTCAACCAAAGTCACAAAAAAAGAAATGGTAAAGGATAAGACTCGTTAACTTCTATTGTCTTATCAAACAATTGTATACATCTAAGCATAGGTCTTTTCTCTTAGAGATTTTTTACAAGTTTGTACTAGATTATTACAGGTTTTAGAGCTTAAAGAATACAGAGCAAACTAAGATTGTTAACGTGCAAAAATTCTCTGGCTTGTACAAGGCATCTTTGGTATTTATTAAAAGTCTTCAAAGGTAATCGTTGTAACTAGATATAGCTTTCTTCATCCATTTTCCTTCAGAGAGAGAAAGTGTTCGTTGGGCCATTAAATGCAATATTAAATGTCTCTCACCAACTTGTCACTTTGATATGATTGATAAATTAGTTTGCTTATCTTCCTTTTCTGTACTTTTCAAGAAAGTTGGTGCATTTTATTTCCCATTAATCATACATACTAAAAGAACAACATGTAATATCATATAAAACATTGCGTTTGTTATCGTCTGCTCATAAGACGAAGTTATCATCTTATCTTTGTAAAACATGTTGCTTATTTTAACTTGAAAAACTTATTATTTTTTTAATATAATCAAAACAGTTGAGATATCTCATTCATCCTTTGTCCTAACAATCGCACCTTTTTTATGATGACAAACAAATATAAGTTTGAAAGGCTTTTGAAACGGGTTTTTAAGCAACATGTGAGATTTTTATGAAAACATAAAACATTATACGTGCATGGTTTGTTCAAGACATAATCTATCAGAGCGATTATATATCAAATTCAAAACGTATCAAGATATAATCTATCAGAGTATAAATACTTACCAGGACATAATCTGTTCAAGCAAATATTAAAGCATGGCTACAACTATTAGATTTTACATATGTGATGCATCAAATCTTGTCAAACATGCATATTAAAGCAATCAAATCATAATTGAAATTTTTATTCAAAGTAATCAACCAATTTACACTAAAAGAAATAGGCGCATTAGCGACCGAAATTTGCGACCGACATCAATTAGTCACAATTAGTGACTGAATTAACGACTGTCTTAACTTTCTTGATAAAAAATGAATAAAGGGAACTTAGTGACGAAAGTAGCAACCACATTGTCGATCACAGATGAATAAAACCAATACCAGTCGCTAATTCGATAGTAGAAGTGTTAATAAAGTAATGTGTTAATCTAAAGTATTTTGTGATCAAAGATTTTCGGTCATTAGTAATATATAATATGTTCAACAAACTTATTCGGTCGTTAGTGTCTTTTTCAATAAAATTAATGAATGGGAAGTTGCCATGTAATAGTTTGCAACCAAAAATATCGGTCACTAAAGTCAATATAAATTGTCAACACAATTGATATATAACTCAAAATATTAATATTAATAATGTTATAATATTTAATATATAATTAAAAATACAATAATAATAACATAAAAATATAAATTATTTTATTATATTGTATTTTTAAATTATATTTTTTACATTTTTATTTAAAATACATAAGAAAATTAACACCTAGCATAAAGATGTCTTACAATATAGTTTAGTATCTTTATTTTTCCTTTAAAAAAAATTGACACTCAACATGCAAGCGTTTTATATATAGAAAATAACAATATTCACAATATAAGATTAAAAATATATGTATTAGTTATAATGATAATAATAATAAAAAACAAACAACAACAATAATAATAATAATAATAATGATGATGACGACGATGATGATGACGATAATAATAATAACAATAATAATAATGATGATATATATTGATGATAATAATATAAGAATAATAATGATAAAAAATAATGATGATGATGATAATAATAATAATAAGCATAACAACAACAACAACAACAACAACAACAACAATAATAATAATAATAATAATAATAATTTTTATATTAAAAAATAATTATTTAATATATTTTTAAAATAAATTGAAGTATTTAGTAGACCTTATTTTAATAAATGTTTTTTAATATTATTTTGAAAAAAGCCCTTTCTTATGTTGTTTGTTTTATAAATATTATTAGTATTTTAATTCAGCAATGCATAAGATAAATATTTATTTTATATTTAATGACCTCTAAAAATATTTTCATTCAAAATAGCTATTCTAATAATTTTTATATTTGTAAAATTATTATATTATTATTTAAAATCTTTTAATTTAACAAATAATAGAAAAGCAAATATTTTGTTATTCAATTTTTTAAAGTTTAATTACTCATTTAATCCTTATAGTTACACAAACTTTTCTTTTAGTTCTTGTACTTAAAAACATCTCCCTTTAGCTTCTATTCATACCATTTTTAATTCCTTTTGCTCTTCATGGCAATGACTAAAAGGGATTAAAAATGATATATATAGGGACTAAAAAGAATTAAAAATTGTATGTGTAGGTATTAAAAGGAGATATTTTTAAGTATGGGGACTAAAAGAAAAAAAATTGTAACTATAAGGATCAAATGAGTAATTAAACCATTTTTTTAAATATTATAATATAACAATTGATAAATCTATATTTTATGTAGATTTATAGAGCAAATTCACATGATCTTTGCATTAGTTCATAGGGAATTTGTGAGAAAATAAATCATTAATGAAAGATTTCATGTGATGTACGTTTTTAAGCTTTCTATTTAAAATTGCATGAATTACCATAATTTTGTTAGATTTTTGTAAAGGGAAGTTAGATGTACAAAGAAAGGAAATATAGGGATAAGGCATAAAGGTATATTGTGCTAATCAAAAAGGACGTAAAAGAAGCAAGAACCAAAGTAAAGATCGCAAAAGAGTGCCACAAGCACAAGAACAGGCCAAAAAGGAGATTAGAAGTGCAAGACGAAGTGCACAAAGTCGTGTAGGCAAATCTAGCTTTAGGGGAACCCTGCCCGACGCCACAGCAAAGCGAAATTTTTTTGAAAAAACCGCCTAACTTTATTTTATTTTCCTAAATCTTTCCTTTTCCTATTAAAAAAAAACTTTCCTTTCCCTCTTTTTCTAATAGTTTCTCGTAAATGAAATTTTGCTCAAATTGTGAAACCCTCCAAACAATTACTTTATTTGGCCCTAATTGTGAAAATCAGAGTGTTTCCCCCCAAACGTGAAAACTTCTGGCCCTATTTCAAACCTTACTGCTCTGGTTCCATTCTTTTCGTTCCAAATGCTCTTACTTTCATCGATGGTCACTGCTTCAAGTTTGCTGCACTCTCCACTAAGGTATGTGTTTTGTTCTCTCCAAAAGCTAACAACAAAATGCTTTTAAGTTGGCTATGTGTGTTGTTCCTATTGTTCTCTCCATTGAGGTGGAGTTGTACTAGGATGATGGGTAAAGGTTTAGTGGCTGACAAGGTTTCAAGTTTTGGGTCATTGTGGTCTCACAGGTTCAGGGACTTGCAATGGCTTCAAGTTTTAGGTCATTATGGTCTCATAGGTTTTGGGTTGTGATGGAGATGAAAACAACTAAAGTGTATCTCTTTATATATATATATATACTGTAATTGTTATTCATATGGATAACTTTTTTTTTTAGTAGTAAGCATTCGTGTTGAAGAAAACAAGTAAAATAAATTTCTAAGTTAAAATATACTATTTTTGGATTGATAAAAACATCTCTATTGCTATTCATGTGAGTGAATTTTATTTTTTTTAGTAGTAAGCATCTCTATTGAAAAAAGATGTTACTAGATTAGCAAAGACTTCACTACTTAAGGATACTGTGCCATCTCTTTCTACTGGTAAGCACTTCCCACGTAGGTTTGATCCCTATGCTTTGATTTTCTTAAAAATTGTTCAGTATATATGATAATCTTGGTTGCATCTTTTTTGGGTTACATGTGTTTTAGCCTTTAAAGTCAACTTTGTTTTAAGATTAATTTTTTCCGACAAATGTGGTTACGTTTTCTATTCATGATGCCTATATGTTTAGTGTATGAATTTTAATTTTAATTATAGTTCAACTTTTTCTGCTATGATGCATATATTGAATGCTTTTCCTTTTAATGCAAGTGTCTTTCTCAACAATTTTGTACACAACTATTTAAAGTCTATTTCTTAAGAGTCACATATTAGAATCATGCTCTTTTCAAAAATTTGAAAGTTTCCCTATTGGGAATCCACTTTTCATGCTATTGTGATGATAGCAAAAAATTAGTGTTCTATCCTGATATAACAGCTTTTCCTTTTTAATTGAATATTCGTTTTTTTTAATATCAAATCAGTTTTCTTCTAATGGTTTAGTTGCCTATTAAAAACTGGCCATAAGTGAAGTAGTTTAAGAATAGATTTCTCCCTTTGAAGTAGGTAATCCCATTGCTGTTTTGTTTTTGCTATTGCCTATTTTCCCCTATAGACACTATAAGATGTTACTCTTGATAATGAATGAGACATGATATCAAAATTGGCTTGGCATTATTTGAGAAGCACAATGGCATTGTTGTTATTTTCAATTTTGTTTTTCTGAATAAGTTGCTATGAAAAGGAAAAAGGAATTACACTACTTACCCTGTTTTGTTGGCTTATACTAGTAAGTCATTATTTGCACCCAATTATAAACCTCTTTTCCTCTCTTTTTTTTCATTTTGATTTGGGCATGTTTCTTTCAGCAACATTTGTTCGGTTTCAATCACTGTTTATTCTTAAAGGAATAATTTCAATTCACATAGTGTTAAGAAGAATGATGTAATAATTTGTTACACCAAAAAAAAGCTTGACTACTTGCACATAGTCTTTTTCCCAAACCTAACACAAAACACACCGTGAACCCATTTCAATACTAATATTTGATTGCAAATTACAAGCTTCTGAACCATCCATCTAATTTTCATTTTCCACTAGACTGTCAATGTTATAAGAAAAATGTAGAACAATCTTTTATTTTTGGTTGAGGAATATATGTATCAAGCTATATCAATTTTGCAAAGCAAAGGTAAACTCATGTTTTGCACATTATGTAATTAAAACTTTAGTGGATCTTCATTTTAATATTATTTTATATCAAGTATCAATAAATCATTAAGTTATATTAGTTAAGTTATATACCCGACAACACATTAACTTTTACGGCCACATATTTTGGTTAGATCATTATACCCGTTACAAGTAAGAGAATTCTTCAAGTAATTATGTATCAAAAACATAATGAATATATACGTATGTTTTATTGGTATAATAGTAGTATGTTGAATATCCTTATGTATAACCATCCAAATATTCTCACGTGAGTTGCACGATTACTCACATATATATATATATATATATATATATCAATTCAATGATCGAATCCTACACAATCCAAGTTTAATCAAATTGCTTTAAATTAGGTTAGCTAAAACAATTTTTTTACAAAATTAATTTATCTTAAACTAATCAAATTTAATTGATTAAAATTATGTTTTATGTCAAACTTTCTTTTCATACTGTAACGACCCTCTGCTGCTACAGTACTACTCACGTTCCTCAAACATTACCCATATGTTTAGTCATTAACATAAACATGATTATATCACCATTCATAATTATAAAATATATACAACTCCAATGATATAATATACAAAAAAGGTTATGTACAACAACAAAACTCCCTATAGCTTATCAACTATACAACAGAGACATCAAATCATAAAAGAAACAAAAAGAGCTTCCAAAAATGCTCCACCCAAAAAGGCCTCCAAAAGTCTCCATCTGAGACCTTCTCTATCAGCTCTGAGAAGTTGGATCTACAGATGCCTCTTCCTCGGCTCGCATGCCAAAATGACCTGATCATCACAGATACAACAACACAACAACAGCAAGAACACATCCAACCAACAACAAAACAAGGCAAGGGTAAGCTTACGAAACAAAAACTAACATGTAACGTTTAATCCAATATAATCAAAATTATTAATCACACCAATATGGAAACCAAATTTTGTCCACAAATAGGTTTACACACATTACAGTATATTACATACAACATCACATACTATGTTGTCAATCTCATATGTCAATGTATGAATGACACGACTCTCAAGAGATTTTCTACATTTCGGGCGATCAGCCAGGTCTTATCCCCTACCATGGCCATCTAGCACCATTTAAGGATTGCCAAAACTTTGATTAGTTGGATAAGCTTATGTTGTCAGGATAAGTGTATGTGGGTGGTGGTATACCACGACACAAGGCTTGCACTGCCTTGGCCCCTGCAGGATTACCCATCCACTTATCCCCAAGGTCCAGCTTTAAAACCACATTTCTTATCTAGGTACTAGGTTGGAGGCCCTATCTGAGTACCAACTTTAGTTACCATCCACCTTACATGCCTACCCGCACATGGCTTGAGGACCACACAACCTTAGCCAACAACATATGCATGCTAATGCATGTATCACCACAACAATCAACTCAACCACAACAATCATCATATCATACATATATGTGTCAACATATCACCATAACCATCAACTCCACCATAATAATCATCATATCATGTATATATGTTGATATATGTATCAACATATCACCACAACCATCAACTCAACCACAACAGTCATCATATCATGTATATATGTATCAACATATCACCACGTGGCCTACTTAGCACCACCTGTGGTCCAACAATCACCATCAACCACAAATCAACCCCATGCACACCCAAACTGGCCTCTTGCATGGTCAACAAATAAGACATTGTCCAAGCAACGCATACCTTTTGAAAATTCTTACACAACAAAACAAAATTACATGCTTGCTCAGCGATCCATATGCTCGCTCAATGAGTACCTTTCATACAGAGAGCCAATCTCTCTTCAAAGGTTCTCGCTCAACGAGTATAAGTCTCGCTCAGTGAACATGATTCTAGAAAGCAACCAAGTCTTAAGAAGAAGTCTCGCTCAACAAACACAGGTTTTGCTTAGCGAGACACTCACAACTTATCACACAATACCTCAACAATAATGATAAAGAAAAACCCAAAAACTAGTTTAGAAAACCATTTGAATATCCACTTAACTTAAAATATACATTTGACATTCATAGAAATCAATAAAGTCATCAACAACCAACAAAAATGATAAGAAGGAATAGAAAGCTCTGTTTTCCTCTCGCTCAGCAAACATTTCCATCCTTGAGCGAGAAATTCATTGCAAAATCCGTTGCTGAGCGAACATTTTCGTCACTAAGCGAATGACTTAACAGAGAGCATCAACTTCCGTCGTTGAGCGAGCATTTCACTCACTGAGCGAGTGGACTTCTAGTGACCTTAAAATCCATCGCTAACCGAAAGCTCATCTTCTAACAACTGAAATATCCATCGCTGAGCGAGAGCTCAATTGCTGGGTTGCGATTTTCGGTCTTTTTCTTCTCAAATCACTCACCAACACCCATTTTTGACCAAATCAATCAACAACAAACATCACAAAACAATTTTAATCACTTCTAATACCTTTCTAACTGATTATATAACAATTTTATACACAAATCATTCACCAATCACAAATTCCCTTTTCAAAACCCATTTTTAGCAAAAAATCCAACTACATAACCAAATTCATCAAGATTCAATTGATTCTAAAGCATTTAATCAACATGTCAACATACACAAACACCAAATCAACCATGAGTAAGCTTCCCTTACCTCTAAAAGTCTCTGAATCCGGATTTAGGTTCCTTAAGAATCGATGTTCCTGAGCCAAAAACTAGCTAGGATCATTTCTTTCCTTACCACAACTACTAAACCAATCTCACAACTCTTTTATAGCCTTACACACTCGATAAAATTTAGAGAGAAGTAGAGAGAAATGAGAGTAGAGATAGAAAGAGAAAGGAAAATGAGGAAGGAACGCCCTCCTCTCCTTATATACTTGACTCCCCCAACACTCTCATACGGACTTTTGACCAACTGAGGCCCAAACCTCACTAAACCACTCCCCTTATCTCAAAACTGGTTTGCTCAACTGTTTTTCTCTCAAAACCCAATATCACACTCACAGCATACCTATATTGGCTCAAGCACATATCTCAAGTTTCCTAAATTCAAGCTCGAATTTCAAACAAACAACACACAACCATCATCACATGTAACAAACCATACATAACAACAATTCATTTATTTCTTTTAATCACCTAGAAATTCCACTTTTTAGTTATTAAAACACTTAACCACCCATTTAAGAAAAACAAGACGTTACACATACTCTCATTCTACACTTTCTTTTTATATATTTGCATTCTTATTATATAGAAATTTGGTGCAGAAAATTCAGTTTAAAACACACTTTTATATAGCTGCATGCACGTTTTAAAAGTCCATTCCCATAGGCTTTCTTAACATCTTTTTCTAACACCACCTATATTACTTGCAGCCAGCATTTCCCTGAGCTGAAATTTGAACTCTGAATCTATGGTATTACC
This sequence comes from Spatholobus suberectus, assembly GCA_004329165.1. NCBI lineage: Eukaryota > Viridiplantae > Streptophyta > Magnoliopsida > Fabales > Fabaceae > Spatholobus > Spatholobus suberectus. The sequence continues at coordinate 34,031,543 of CM014731.1, forward strand.
ATACATAAATGTCTTAAATAATGACATTCATAAATAGCTGCATTCATACCATCTCTCTAACAATGTAGGAGTTGCAATCAGTTCGTGATTAGCTTGCTTCTGAGCAATCAAGGTGTTTCAAAATTAAGGTATGACTTAATGCTTCTATTGTTCTCAACAGTACTAAGTTCGATTATGCTCTTGCTTAGTTATATTCTTGATGCTTAATTTTGTTAGTGCATGCTTAGTTATATTTGAATCTTGAACATTGTGTACATGTCAATTTTTGTTAAGCGTGTGATAGGGTCATATCATATTATAAGCAAGAGAGACTTCATTCACGAGTAGTAACTTTTTTTCCCCTTATTCTGGTTAGCAGTAATGGAAATTCCTGAACATCGAAGGTGGATGAATTCTAGGTTGGATCATAATAGGCATGTAAGGCCTGAATTCAAAGGAGTTAACGATTTCATCCAATTTGCAACTAGTCAAGATAGCTTCCAAAGATATCACGATTAAGGTGTCCTAGTTATATATTGAAAGACTTTGATTACTTGTTATTTTGATTAATGAGAATGATTGATGTCATTCATCTAATTATAGTTGTATTTTGAAAGACTTTGATTGCTTGTTATTTTGATTAATGAGAACGATTGATGTCATTCATCTAATTTTAGATACTATATGTTATAATGATTGCGATATTGTGGTTGTAGCTGTAACTTTGATCTACATACAGGTTCTTATATATGGAAATGTACAAATTAAAAAAGAACCAAACACTGTGCAGGCAATTTAGTGACTGAAATATTGGTTGCTACAATGGTTGTTAAATCTAGCGATTGATTAATCAGTTGCTAAACTAATTTTTGTATAGAGCAAAAAGGAACTAGATTTGCTATGTTAGTCACTGAATTAGCAATCCTATTTTGTTTATCACTTTTAGCAACCAAATAATTCAGTTGCTATCAAAATCAAAATAGCCACGAATAGCACTAAAGTTATGTTTACATTTTTGCGACCAGTAAAAATCAGTTGCCAAATTGGTATCCAATGATCAACATTTGCAATCGAATAACCCTTTTATTCAACCATTAGCCACTGAAGGAAGTTAACTTAGCAACTGATATTATCAGGTCGCTAAATAATTCAAAATTGCAACCGTTGCATAAATTCGATCGCAAATCAATTAGCAACTAGGGTTTTAGATACCAGATATTTTCAGTCGCCAAATCGGTCGCAAATTTATTTAGTGACCGAATTTAATATATTTGCAACCGATTCTTTTGGTTGCTAAATGATATTTTTTTGTAGTGTTATCAAAGCAGAAGATTTTGTATATCAAATCCCAAGAGTTTTTCACATCAAGACAATGTGTTTTGTGCATAAAGATAAAACTTAAAGTTAAAACTCCCATTGAAAACATTTACTCTTACTCCCTCTGAGCATGATCTTTTCAAATTTACCTCTTCTCCCTTTTTGGCATCAACAAAACAATTATCAAAGGTGTGGTTCATAGGAATCAAAGTCTAATGATGTTGAGCTAAGCTCTATATTTTGCTTAGCCTTCCTCACAAAAGCATAGAGTGTATCCTTTACATGCTTCCACTTTAGACTTTCGTTGTGAAGTGCCGCTTCAAGATGCTATACTATTTGTTTTAGTGTGGACACTTCATTCTTGATATCAACATCAGATATGGTGTAGAAATATCATTTGTTTCTTCAACATTGTACCATTTCTAGGAAAAGCTTCATCTTTTGTAAGTAAGGGAGGGGCAAAAAACCTAAAAAGAGAATATGGCAGCAACACAAAAAAGGTTATGCCAATATCAGACTAATAAGTGTAAATATGTTTCAAAGGAGTAAGACCATTGGATTCAGAGGACTCAAAGGAATAAGGATGAGGTGAAATAAAGGTCCATGTGCTAGGAAGAGGAATGGTAGCATGGTGACCAAGGACATCCTTATCTTCTAGTGTTAATCCTAAGAATTTTTCTAGAGCCTCAAAGTGTTTTTAAGCTTTGGACCTTCCCAAGTTGAGTGTGTTTTTTTGGAACATAGCTCTTAAAAATAGGTTTTCTTCAAGGCTCTACGTCTGATGTGGCCAAACTTATTTGGTGGCTTATAGACCTTCTTCTCTTTACCTCTGAAGACGAACTTGGATGCACACTCATGTCTCTTTAATTTCTAAAGCAAGCTTGAAAGTGCTCCATGGTTTGAGCAAACATTTGTACTCTCCACCTAACATATTTGGAATAGGATGATCGTAGGATAAGCATTTTTCTTCAACTAGAGCTCTGCGTCTAATTATCTTTTCCATCTCATGCCTGTATAGAGTCATAATTCTATCCAATTCCTAGTCATAGTTCGAAAGTTGCCACTGTTTGGCTTTCTAACAGATGGCGGATGCTCAGTTTTTAATTTTTTTCATTTAAAAAATCATAAAAATCCTAAAATATAATTTTAAAAATAAAAATAAACGAATAGCTTGGATTTTGTTTAATGCTAGTGAGTTAACGGTAGGTTAAAGGAAAATTTTTAATAGTAAATAAATTAAATTCATAGACGAATTATAGGACAAAATAAAATTTAAAAATGCTTCTTTGCAAAAATTATAAAATTTTGGATGCTTTTTATACTTTTTAATTTTTCAAATATAAGTTACACCAGTAGAATCAAAACATACATATTCATGCCAACTTATTTATTTTTTTATGAATGAAGCTATCATATTTGGAGTTCTGCTCCTCTAGGAAAAAAAATGTAGTATTTAATATGGTAAATCATGTATTGACTCATGTAACTTCATAATCATTCATCATGTAACTTGTCACACTAAATTAATCCTCCCTCTATATAAGTGGGAATAGCTATGTGGGTTCTCAAGACTCCGCTCTTCTTCACATTCAATTTCATTTAAATACTAATCTCTCCTATTACTGTGAAACTCACGCACTCTGAATGCATCTATTCTTTCCTTTTCTTCTCTTTAAATTTTTCATTGACCGAAAATCTCTCTCCAATGTTAACAGAATCAATGTTTTAAAATCCGGTCCGAGCTGATGATGGGATCGACACGTCATCGACCCGATATAAACCAGTGTGCTCGGTGGGTTTTGTGGTTGAACCAATAGGTTAACCCAGATCGTTTCAAAGAAATTTGTTTTTTTTAAAGCGTAAAACGACATCATTTTAACTATAGCTATTGAAAAAAAAAACCCTAACTTATAATATAATTTACATATTTAAAAATATTTATTTACTATGAATTTTAATGATAAAAAAATAAATATTCATATATGAAATGATAATAATCACCAAAATTGTAAATCCAAAATCCGAATGCATATATGCATCTACTTAAATGTCTCTTGTGTTGACCACACAACTGCACTTGCTTTTTCACTTGCTCTTGTTTGTTTGACCTAAATGCGTAACTTTTAGTCCTTCCTTCCTTCACCCTAATCTTAAATACCATTGTTGATTTTTTGTTTATTTTTGGGTTACACATCACCGTTGAAATTTAATTTAATAAATTTTACAGGTATAAAATTTATGTCATGAACATTTTCAAATTTTTTAATAGAAACTTGGTCATTCGGTTCAATTAATGACCCTCTAGTTCGACCATAACTCAGTGACCTAGTGTCCTAATCGAGTCGATGACCAATCTGAGTTTTAAAAAAAATAAACAGAATTCATCTTCTTTCCTTATCTTTTTTAACTGCCATCTTCAATCTTTTCCAAAATTTTATCTCTCCTTCACACTTCTATTAGTACATCTATTGCCACACATTCTACTTTCCTAGCTATCCTACCTGTGATTGCTGGATATTGATTTATTTATATTACCAATTTATATGTTGTTAGTGTTTAGTAATTTATCTATATTACTAACTTACCTGGGTCCTGTGATTGCTCGATGCTGATTTAATGCTTTAGGGTTACAGTTTCAAATTTCATTATTTTAAATTTAAAAGTCCAATAGATGCTTTATACTTTGTTAGTGTTCTCTTTTGCAATGAAAGGTGACTTTGTAATTTCTTACCCTTTTCTTTCAAGTTTTTGTGGTCAAAGTTCATAGCTTTAAATGCTTCCCCAAAATATTGCACAATCAACAATTTTCATCACGTTGCTATCGTGTTTTTTTTTCTTTCTTTTTTTTCTCTTCCTGTACTATTATTTTGTTTTTATTTGATTCTATGAGGAAAAAATTAAAAAATATCATCAATAACTGATAACATTCACAAATGCTTCCTATCATCGTTGAAACAAAATATCATACTATTAAAACAAGAACAAGCTCTACTGTTAATAGAATTTGAACCTTTACTCAAATATCATACAAGTCGATTTACTTTACCCTTTATATGTATTCCTTTCTTTGTTCTATTTGTCTCTAATTTCCTTTATTCAACTAAAACCTTCAAATTATTATTTTGCTCTTTTTAAATATTAAACATGTTGGTTTACATAAGAGTCAAACTTATAAGCTTATTGAAGGATAAATTTATGTTATATTTATAAATCTTATTACAAACTATGCATTTAAATAAGTTATCATGAAACTTATATTAGACCTTAAAAATATTCTCATATCATATAAATAAGTTAGACTCAATTTTTATAAAGCCTAGCCTACCTATTTATGTCTCTATCTTATACTTTGAGTAGCAGTGATTTTAATTTCCATAGTATATAGTTTGTTTTATATAGAATTTTTCTTCATTAACCTATTAGCCGATTAATCTATTTAGAAATAAGTTAGACCTATATAAACACTTTAATATGAAATAAGTTTTTAAGTAGACTAATATGTCAAGTCAAACTTTCGAAAAGGTCAAATCTAAAAAAAAAAAAAAAACTATGACAAATAATACTTCAAGAGCCTTAAATTTTTTAAACAAACTATGTCTATTTAACAAAGCTTTTTTTTTACCTAACCTATTTCTTTTCCTATCTATGACTAGATGACAGTATATTCTAATTAAATTCAATAAATAATTTATTACATCAAATATCACGTGATTTTATTGTTGAAGAACTGAACTCTTATATTCGACCCATATTATGTATGTTGTCTATATGCTAGTTTGCCCTGTTGGGCCAATCTTTCCCAACACCGAAAATGTTGTTCTCCCAAGAAAGTTAGCCTTCGGACCAAAAACAATAACACGCTAGCCTAATTCATTTGCTTGCAAACGTTCATTTTGATCTAACCCACTTATTGTCCAAAAGTATAAAAATTAAGCCAGTTCATTTTGTCGACTAATAACAATTGGCTGGACATGATTTTATATAAAAATAATAATTCTCAGCCCGACCCTATAAAATATACTTGGCCGAATAGACCAGGCGTTGTGGACAGTTAACGTTTGAGTCTTATTATTAGGGGTAAAAAAATGTTTGAGTTGTATTAACAAATAACAAGTGTCTTCACCCTAAAAAAAAAGTGTCTTCGAAGTATTAATTAAAGAATCTTTAATAAGTTTTATTGAACATTTTTAATTATTTAAGAAATATGTTGTATCATTTTGTATTTTTAATCTAATAAATATTAATTTTTTTATTAAATATGTAATACTTTTAATAACTTGCTTCACTTAATTAGTGACTGAGACACAAGAATTTGACTTATTTAAAGTGAGCTGCGCATTTTATGAAACAATTGTTGTGATTATTTATTCTTAATTTGTTTCAACAAATGAAATAAAGTAAAATTCTTTGAATACACTATGCTACTTTTAAGTTTTCAGATTTGGCGCCTCTAAAATAAAAAAAAATTTAAAAGAAAAAACAAAAGTTATAACCATCAATTAAAATTTTAATAACTAATATTATGATATATATATATATATATATATATATATATATATATAATTCTCTCAGTTAATTTTTCAATTAACTCTATTAGCATTTTTGATATATATTATTTTTATGATATAATTATTTATGTCTTAAAAACCTTTTTATGAAAGTATGAAGATTTTTTACACTGTCATCCAATTATAAGTTTTCATATATGGTAAATTTGTTAACTTTTATAATTACTTTAAATTCTAATTGATTAACAGTTTAAAAACTTTTACATTGACAGGTACATATTTATTAAGCTCATAAATCAAATCATTTTTATTTATAAAAAAAGCTAAAAAAATTCTTGAAAGGGAAAAACATGAACATACAAAGACATGAGTATAAGATGATAATATTCTGATAAATACAGAACCAACTATTTCAGTAATACATTCCCTTTTTTTTTTCCTCCCTTTTTGTCATTCCGTTAGGGACAAATCAAGTGTTTACTAAATGAAGGACACACAAACATAATTGAGGTGCACTAGGGGACAAAGTCTCAAGACCATACAATAGAGGATACACGGGAAGACAGAAAGAAACTAAGGAGAAGAGAGAATAGATTTTGTTTCCCTTGGAAAATTACGGGGAAATCTCTCGCACAAGTGAACGATTCTGAAACCGGGAAATGTCTTTTAAGTAGTCATTGTTATCAATTTGATGACAGTTCACATAAAATGTACGATGTTTTTTCCCCTCCGAAATCTAACTAGTGACAAGACAAACGGGTGTGATCACAGTTGCTGCATGTGCAAACTCAATCAGTACATTTATAACAACGCAATAATAAGTAGGAAAAAGAACGAAAATTTTTCTTTCTTCCCTTCCTTTATGCTTTTCTCTGCCTCGTTTTTTTTTTTTTTAAGTGTTCTTTGGATCTTTCAATTTGGTTTTCCTTTGGTTGTAGTGTGTTTGGTATTAACACATGACACCCCTGCGACAGTTAAGAACACCAGCTCCAGAGGTGATGGTACCAACCAAAGAAGATGATTTGGCCCCCAAACTTGAGGCTCTAGCATAGCTTGCTGCAGCTCCTGCTCCTGACAAAGTGAAAAAGGCTCCATTGAGCATAAGGTCTCCCTCAGACCTCCAATTCCAACTTTTCCACATGGATTCCCCTGTATCCACTCTCTTTGTCACCTGTCCACATTGAATTTCCGATTTTTAAGCAAAAAGTTCATTATCATCATCAACAGATTGCCACTGCTAACAACATTACACATGTAAACATGTTACCTCTTTAGCAAAAGGGTTCTGAGGAGCAAGGTATCTGTTGCCCTGGCTGTTAATTGTGGGGTCAGCACTGCCGCCAATTGCATACATTTCCCAGTGGGTGTAGTCATTGTTAACCACGTGGAAATACCCATGTCTGCATCTGCATTATCAATAATCAATCCATTGTTAACAAGATACAGAATCTATGAAGCCGTAACAGAGTTGACTCCTGAGAGGCTAGACACGTGGCATAAACTGGAGAGAGGTAGTTTTTTTTTTTGGTGTGTCAAAATTTCCCCTTAATGACCTTTTATTTGACCGTTTGATGGGCCCCGTATTTGAAGTCGTCAATTTTTAAATGGGCTTCCCGAGAGCCCAACAGAAAACATCAAATAAGCGGGCCCAAGGAAGGTTCACCTCATGAGATCAATGAAGTACCCAAGAATACTAATATCTGATCCCACCTCTCTAAAAAGATAAAAAAGAAAATTAATAATAGAATAAGATGAAGAAAGAAAGACTTAGAGAGAAAGTCATAAATATGACAAATAATGTGATAAAAAAATGCAGAGAGAGACATTAAAAAAAAAAAAAAGATAAAGATGAGATAAAAGAGAAGTTGAGTGTATAATAATAATAACTCTTTAATTAAAATGTATCTATAATGTAAGGTTCTTTACTCTCATTCAATAATAGATTCTTGTTAAAATTATTCACTTTTATAATAATTACTTATATCCAGTGATTTCTAATAATCTTTACCGTAAAAGTCAATCAAAATGATTGCTTACTTAAACGATTTTACCTGGGCATTCTTTGGATAAGACCCTCCCCAAAATGGTTGTAAGCAATGGTTACTTGCATCTGCTTGTCGCGGACATAAGAGTCACTGTGACCCAGTAGCATAACCTGTACAATTTTGAAGTCAATTAAAAGAAATTAAATATGACGAATATCTTAAAATATTTCAACTAGAGGAGTGCTAGTTAGACACTCTCTAATACACTTTTCTTAACATACACTTTATTATTGATTAAAATTTATTAGAAATCTCAAAATTATAAAAGATAGTCATTAAATAAGATGTAAGATGTTTAATTTTTTATAATTTTCAAGAAATTTCAACCAATAAAATAAATATCTTTAAAAGAATACATCAGAATTTGTATTGCTAACATTTTTCTTTCAACTATTACTTGTTGGTTTTTTTGAAAAATTTTATTTCTATTTATCTGTCATTTTTAAATTTCAAGATAACATTAATTACTTCTTTGTTAATTATACATTTGCTTTTTATTTAATTTTTAATTAATTTATATATTTATAACTAATATGTATTTAATTATTTATTGTGAAGTAAAAATGAAAAAGAGTATAATAAAAAACTTCAAAATTATTTTATAAAAAATAAAAATATATTATATTTTTTAATTTGTATATAAAAATCTTAAAAAACACTTAAAAAGAAAGGATCTAGTAGCTAATAAAAGGAATATTGGAATTTAGAATTAATTAATGCCACTTAAGGCATTGGTTTACTTTACCTCGTTGTGGTGGGTGAAGAAGTTGTTGGAAATGGTAATGGAAGTGGACCCCATGATGGCGTCAATAAGGCCATCAGCGCAATTGGATAACGAATTATGGTCAATCCAAATGTGACTGGAGCCAAAGATGGAAACACCGTCCCCATCAGCGAGGGTCCTCCAACCGTAGTGGGAGGGGGAGCTGCGAACCATGGCGTTCCCGGTCTGCTTGCAGTCGTGGATGTGGAGGCCGTGGATGATGACGTTGGTTATGAACTGGATGGTGATGCAGGCGCCGTAGGCGATGTGGACGTTGGCGCCGCGCCGTCGATGGTCTTGAAGCTGTTCATGATGAGCTCCTGCTTCAGGGTGATCACCATGTCCCGCTTGAACACGATCCACAGGGGACGGTCCTGGATCACGGCGTGCCGGAGCGTCCCCGGTTTCGGGTTCACCGGGTCCTCGTCGCTCGGGTCGGAGACCACGTAGTACCGCCCGTCGCGCCCGCCAATGGCGTTGCGGCCGAATCCGATGCCGCAGTTGGCCAAACTCTTTCGCCGGAGGTACCACCGCTTGTCGCACCGCCAGCAGTCGTCCACGGGATTCCCGGTCCCACATGAGAAAAAATTCAGATTCCTTCTCGCTGTGTGATTGCGTATGCTCCTGTTTTATGTAATAAATAAATTATAAAAGCACATGAAAAACTAATTTAAAGATGGAAATGTTAAATCTACATTCCATTTTTAATTTTTTATGGATAGAAAGAAGAGAGAGAATGACAAGAAAATTAAAGGAGGAGATAAAAATTAATAAATATGATCAATAATGTGACAAAAAATAAAGACACATAAGAAAAAAGATGAGACAGAAGTAAGTTGCAAAAAAAGTTAAATGTATGAATATATTAACTCTTTTAAAATCATCCAAACGAGTCTTATAACACTAAATAATTTCTGACCTCCTATTTTGTTATTAATTCCTTTTTTATTTTTGGCATCAATTCTAGCTGGGAGTTTGAAAATAAAAAATACCAAAATATCAAGAAACAAATTAATAAAAATTGACTTTTGACTCACCAGCTTGGAGTTTGGATCTATTCTTTTTTGCTTCTTCTTTTTTCTTTTGTTTCACATCATCAGATAATTTGACTATGATGGATATGGCTATTGTTAATGGAAAATGTTAATTGTACGTATACCTTATTTTTAAGATGTATGAATGGAAGAAAGAGAGAAATAAAAAGAAAAAATAAAGAGAGAGAATTTAATAAATATGATAAAAAAATGAAGAGAAAAATAAAAAGATAAAAAAGATAAAAATGAGATAAAAGAAAATTTAGGTGTATAAATATAATAAACCATATAATTAAGTACATCCATATGTTCTCAAATTGTATCACTCGATGCCTGTCACAGTCTACTTTAAAACTGTATAACATTTCTAGCTAATTATGGTTAGTGTAAAAAACTAAAATATTAATTGAAGTTGATAAATTATTTTAGTGACATGATAGCATATTATTAAATGATGATATGAAAATTTGAATTGAAAATTGAACTCAATTAATAGTTAATAGTTTAATATGCAAGTCGGTATGCACTTATCATTGATGTCCCTGCATGGCTGAGATTAGTGGGTCGATCATGTGGGTCTGTACGGATAGAATGATACGTGCATACGGAAAATCGGGAGTTGGAATCAAGCATAATTTATCTCTGCTAGAAATAAATGCCAAGGTAGGCAAGATCTAGTTTCTGCTTAGTACTTTTGGGTGTCGGTGGTGAAAAGCGTTATTATTAAGTTCCTGAATCACGGTCATTTAATAAGCTCATGGAGGTCTCATTGAATAGCACAATGTGTCAGACAGCAGCTGCTAGATCAGCCAAAATACAACTATGACTAGAAATGTTACGGTGGAACCAGATCTGATCTGCAATTTGGAGCTATTTCTTGCAGACAGGCTGGAGGGAGGAACCCGTTCATGTGGCTTACCCCACCCTTTGGAAGATGTGGGAGTGCGAACTGCATTAGTTCGTAACACTCTGAATTCAACTTTGTATATTTGGTTCTATTGGCAGAGATATAAAGAAGGCAAAGGCAATCAATCATACACGAAAAAGTCTTTATCTACTGATATGGAACTGTACGTAGGACCAAAATATCATGTGGAATGGATGATGCAATTATTTTATCCGAGGCAATTGGAGAATGGAGAGTGACTGAAGATTTTATTTTCATCAAGCAATGAACGTCCTGTAGTTTATTAAATAGTTTATTAAAAACTATCACTGCAAGCAGTATATATAAATTTAATCAAATCTAATAGTGAAAAAATATGTGAGTAAAAAAAAAGGTAAAAGACACCTTAACCAGAATTATTCCAACCATCATTAGCTACCTGTAGGTCATATATTAACAAAGAAATTGCCTACTATATTTATAACTTGGACAATGTATCCTAGCCATATAATTAAAGTAGTTTTGTTTACTAAAGCAAGCTTAGAAGAAAGTAACTTTCACCTACTATCTACCAATGAATGTGATTAGGGAAGCAATTAAGGGACCACTAGTCTTCATGTGAAGAGGAAGTTACATGACAGGTATACATAAGACACAGTGACTAAATGAAGTCATTAGTCACGAAACTTGGATTTTAGGTACAAAAGGTGTTTGTACTTGGCAGGGTAAATAAAAAGACAAGAAAACTATTATGAACGAAATGGCCGGAACTCGCGACACTAGCATGTGGTTAAGCTGGCAAATAGAATATAAACGCTTTAATTTTTAAGAGATCTCGTCTGCAAAGAACATGGTGGTTGATTCCTTAGAACCTTGTAAGGGACTTCAGAACGTGAAGAATTAATTAAAGCAAGAACTACATTTATTAATTATGAAAAAAAGAAAGAACTCTGAAAATTAATGGTACCGTGACTAAAGGGAATAACAGCCCTGCTAAACACGTCAGAGTGTAAGGCATCAAAGAATAAGGGATCATTAATGAGGGAATCATATCAAATACTGTATATTATTTTTCTCGTTTTCTTTACACATGGTACTAATATCGTCGGACATAAAACTATACAATTAAACTTTTCTTACAAGTGATAATTTGGAGCCTTAAACATTTATCTTCTGGTATAGTTCACTTTATATTTTGCTCTACTCTTTATGAGTCAAAATACTAATACTATAGTACTCTAATATAAACTTTCAAAAAATGGTATGTCCTTCCCAAACAATTATTAGTTTAGAATTTTTTAGGTGATGTTGTTTTCCAGAGGTGATATTTGTACCAACAAGGAAATTTGCTCTAAATTCCCTTAGCATTTGTGTTGATGTGGATATTTATCGGTGGTATCTTACCCTTGTACTAAAAAGAAGCATAAATTATGGGGTAAGCCCAACAATGGAAAGTCGTTGGTGTACCCTCTTATCAAAGGAAACAGCACATACAGCTGGCAGCTTTCAATTAACACACAGCTAGATTAGCCACTTTGACAGTGTTTTAAAGGAAAAATTCACCAAAAAAGAATAAAAAGGTTATCTAATATTATTCCAAAAGGAGGATTCACGAGAAGTAATCAAGGGTATTTTCCTTCTTTTGGTCCTGCATCTCAATAATTACTACTACAATATATAATATAATACTAAAGCCAAGTGGGTTTGCCGTGCTGAATCTCTGCTGATCCTTATATACAGTTAAATGATCATGTGAGCCCTCTTCTCTAAGTCCAAGAAAAAATAACATAAACAGATAAACTAATCTACTAAGCACATGACCTATGATGAGATGAGATATATAGCAACCAATAGTATCACTAGAAAACAAAGCAAAAATTTATATAGTAGAAGTTAATACACAGAGACAGAGAAAAAGAGAAAGAGAGAGAAATATTACGCATCAACCATGGAAGCAATCTCCTCTGGATTATCAACTGCGTGCTCATTGACAGCATCCCCTGACCTGAAAATTCGTAAACTAAAAAGATCAACCACACTCTACGAAGAGCGGAACAGCTAAAACGACACCGTTTAGACCCCGAAGTAACCAAAATTAACTCCTTAACAGAATTAATCAACGGTTCAGATTTTTCAGATCGGATCTGATCGAAGGGACCAGATTGGTTTCCTTCCGAGCTCAAAACACAGCTCGCCCTAATCCAACGGCTCTCGTATCTCCACTCCACGTGGACGGCCAGATTATAAGCAGCATTCGCAGTAGCAGTAAAGAGTAAAACACTAAACAAAACACAAACCTTTCGGCCATTGACGAATTCTTCAAGCTCTCCGCCAGCAACTTCCCTTCTTCAACAACATCCCTGCTCATTCCACGACAAAGCATTTCGCAAATTCACATTCTAATCTTTACGAAACAAAAATATAAAACAGATAATCTCAAATAAATAAAAAATCAAAATTCACAGAATTTGCAAGTAGGGAAGAAGCTAGAAGCTTTTTTCTTTTTTTTTGTTCTCTTTGCGGAGATACCTTGATTCTGTGGCTTTCTGTTTCAGTATCTCATTATCATTGATTGCGTTGGCGGTAGCTGAAAGCAGCGCCACGAGCAGAATGGTGAGAGCGAACAATCTTGGAGACAGCATCTTCATTGCTGCGTGCTTCTTCTTCTCTCACTACGTGGGTTTTCGCAGTTTTTGAACAGTGAACACACACTCTACGTTGTTGTTGGAGTTGGCTGTTGTTGTGTAATGTGGGAGGGAGGAGGAGGAAATGGAGCCAGAGAGAACGGTGAGGGAGAAGGGGTTTAAATAGAGAGGCACGTACATGGGAGGGGAAGGAGGGAGTGGGAATGGGAGAGGTTAAATTAACCATGGTTAAGTTAATCAGGGAAATGAGTAACCACGTGTAACCAACTTATCACCGCTCTAACTGCCATTAACTGCTTTGCCTTGCTTCTCTCTCTTTCTTCTTTTCCGACGTGGCGGCTCTCTCCTCTCGCGTCCCTTCGCTTGGTTGCCTCTCTTTCTTTACCGTAATCATACCTCTCGTTTAAACTGATTAAAATAGGAGTTTAATGGTTATGTATTGTTAGTGTAAAAATTTTACACTGTTATTTAATTAAAAATTATTATTAATATGACTTTTAAAATATTTATTATAAAAGTTAATAAACTTATAATAAATAGTAGTTTGTGATTGAATGACAGTATAAAATTATTTTACATTATTAGTGTATGACTATTAAACTCTTAAAATAATAATAAAAAAAAACTTGTTAAATATTGATAGTGCATACATGCTGGTTTCCACATATATTATCTTTTCAAAACAATTCTGATGATATACTGTTCAACTTTAGATGTGGATTTATTGCAAATTTTGAACTTTGATTCCTCACAACGTGAGAGACTAACTTATTTTACTATACCCAATTTTCATTGATACTTAATTATATTTTTAATCTTTATATTTTAATTTACGTGTGATTTTTATCTTTTATATACATACACACACACACACACACACACACACACACCCACACACACACACATATATATATATATATATATATATCACAGAAGTTATTTTTAATTTTATTGCAATGATTTATATATATTTTTTATCAATATATAAAAAATCAATATCATGTTATATATCCATTCAATATTGGCCAAAATTTGAACTAAAGACTTAATTTTAAAATTTTCAGACATACACACACGCATATGCATATATAAATGTATATATACATACATACATACATACATACATATATATATATATATATATATATATATATATATATATATATATGTAACACCGGTGTAACTTATACCAACTATTATACTATTTATTAATTTTTAATTGGTATATATCAAGTTATTGAAGGTGTAATAGTTGTATAAATTACACTAATATAATTTGATTCCTCCTCATATCCATATATATATATATATATATATATATATATATATATAGATAGATAGATTATTTAAACATTGTACATATCTTCTTTTGCTAATCCATTACAAACCAATAACATATATCACATTTTTGTTATATTTTCATTAATTATTAGATAAAATTTAGAATGAAAGACTAAATTCTAAGAATTGAAAATTTATAAAAATTAAATATGAGTAATTAAAATTAGAAGGATTAAAATCATACAAAGACTTAAAGTATGATGATTAAAAGTATAATGCTAATAAAAACAAAGAAGAAATAGAAGCAATAAAGAATTTTTTTTAAGTTGAAAATTTTTCCCTTGTCAAGTTAAAGGATAAGGTTAAGAAAAAGGAAAAGATTCGAAAAGAAAATCTAAAATTACAAAATCAACATATGTTGGTTAGAGTTGGTATGATGTTTATTGAGCAATGTAGAATGAGAATTTGTAATGTATATTGAGCAAATCGTGTTTGCAATACCACCAAGCGCGTGAATTAACTGCTACAAAATTATTTCAGTTTAATTAGTAATCTCGAGTTTAAATTTTGGGTATGTAATTGCGTTAAATATTCAAAGCAAGAGTTTTGTCACCCATAATGGTTTTACCTGACTCAAGCAAAATTATCTCTCGTAAATAATACTTGTAATATATACCAAAAAAAAATGTGTTGACATTCAAGAATTTCTCCATATAACATTATTGCGTCTTTTATTGTTGATTTTCTTTGATAAAAAAATTGTCACAATAATTTATATACTCTTATCAAATTTTATATTTATTTGGTTCTTACTTAAATGAAATGTTAATTATTTGGTTAAATATATTTTTAGTTCTTCAAAAATAAATTATCTTATTTTAATCACTCATTTATGAAAATGTGTCTGTTATTTAAAAAAAAAAAAAAAACCATCTCTTTTTGATCCATCATTTATGAGGAAAAAAAAGATCACATATGACATATTTTTGTAAATGAGGAACTAAAAGAAGACAATTTATTTTTAAGAGGCTAAAAGTGAACATTACTCTATCTGCAAGGATTAAAAACATATTTAATCCTTAATTATTTATATTTTTATTTATTCGTTCATATAAAACTAAAAATTACAATTAAAAATAATTAGTAAACTTATATAGTTGAGAGGCGATAACCTTGTGCAATTTTAAAAAGTTATGTTATTGATAATTTAATTGTGTGCTCATAATTTTTTTCATTTATAATTTATTTATTTTTTATAATTACATTTAAATAAATAAGTAAAAAAACACAATTAAATAATTTTTTCTTGTAATCCATAGGGCTTTTTTAAAATGTATTTTAAGATGATTATACAAAAATATTGGAAATAAATCTGATTATAAACGAATATGATAATATTTTATTAAATTATTTTAAAAAATTATCACCATTTTATTAATCTTTTTCTTACTATTATTAAAACTAAATGTAAATTTTTGTTTCAAAAAATAAATAATGCTATCTTAATTTTTAAAATGATAGGCAATATATAGTACACTTTTGTAAAATCGCAAATAAAACTAATAGCCGAATTAATTGATAATGAAGGAATTTTAATTTTTTTTTCAAAATGTGGTTTTTCCGTACTGTGATTGTGAGCCACGTTGGCATGTGGATTGCTTGAGAAGGAGGGGCGTCCTGAAAATTTAGGTAACTGTACGAATTGTCTCATTATTAAGCTACGTGCCATGCTCCTTTTTTAATTTCAAAAAAAGAAATAAGTCAAATAACAACCTGTCGACTGACACGTGTCCATTTTAGGATACGGTGATTTCGTATTTGTTAAATCTGAAATGCGTTGGACTTGGATCCCCGTTCTTTTCGGTTGCTGTACAAATTCTAAAATCACAAACAAGTGAAAAAAAAACAACAACCTTTTTAAACAATTAACAAGAGTTTGCCTACCTGGATTAATCTAGGTTAGAGTTAAGCTACAATGATTAAGTTAGTAATGGACTTTAAATAATTTGAAAATGTCATACATTTAGATATTACTGTCACCATTGTATAAAAAAAATCTATTTTAGAATTCAAAAAGTTTTTTTAAAGAATATGCAATTAAAGAATGTAAAAAATTGTAAAGAATGAAAAAAAAAGTATAAATAAATAATAAGCCCTTAATATGTGTGAAAATATTTATAGTTGTTTATTTTACTATAAGACCTTCCAGGTTTGAGCAGGGACGGATTCAAAGGGGTGCAAGCAGGGGCCTTGTTCCCTCCTCCCCTTTCACTCTTTGAAAACTATATATGATATTTCTTGAAATTAATTTTTTATGTTTCAATTATTATAATTGAAATATCATTTTTAACTATAAAGATGATAAAAAATAAGTTAAAAAAAAACAATATTCACAACTTAAATAACAATATGATGTATTTAATTATTATAATTTAATGTTTATTTAATATTTATTGTTTTTTTTTTTGGCCCCCCCCTTTAGTAGGCTTTTGGATCCGTCCCTGGGTTTGAGATTAGTAAAGTTGTTAATTTTCATTATAAGACCTTCCAGATTTAAGATTGGTAAAGCATCGGGTCTTGATTCCAGTAATATTTAGTGAGGAATGTTAGCTCCACTCTCTCTAACACTTTCTTTACTATTGGTTAGAATTCATTGAAAATCACAAATTTTGGTAGATCTCACATCTCATTTAATGAGTCTCTCTCTTGATTTAAAGGTGAGACTCACTAAAATTTGCAATTTTCAATAAATTACAACCAATAGTAGAGAGTGTTAGAGAGAATGATGCTAGCATTTCTCATATTTAGTTCTCTACATTGCATTCAACGTTTACTTTCGTAAAATTTAGCCTTTGTTTATTTGGACGTTAAAAACAGAATATTTGCACTTTTAAATAAAGAGTACACGATATAATATAAAATTATTATTAAAATTAATTTGAACACAAATTCTAATTCTATTTAATATTTTAAATTAATTCTACCTAACTATAAAATAAATGAGCCCTTAGTTGTTCAATTTGGCCATATTTTGTTATTTTCATTTATATCGTAATAGTTTGTATTTTTAGCCATGTTTTATGTTCATATTACATGCGAAACTTGGAGGAAATGTATATGCCGCAAAAATATTCTGAGTTATAATTTAGTAATTGAATAACTGTATAGTGAATTTTTCTCATAATACTTTTTCTATTTTTTCTTTTTCTTTTTAAATAAAAATATTAATTTTTTTATTTTAAGACATCAAATATATTAATTTTTTTGTTGAATCATTTTTTATAAAGTATTAGAAGGGTTGTTAGAACAATATTATAAGAAAATGATTTAAGTAAATTTTAAAGAATTAGTGGAATAAAGTAAGAAAGGATCTCATATTTATTAAATTATAACTTTGTATCCTTATTTATCATTTAGAATCTCAAAATCTTTTTATGCCGTAGATTGTTACACTCATCTCCTCCCTTTAAAATTTTGCTAAAAAGATAATAATTTGAGTAAGGATGATAATGGAGTGAGATTGGTACGAGTAGTAACATTTGTTACTTGCCTCATACCCGCACAGGTATCCATAAATATTTGTTAAAGTATAAAAAAATTGAAACATATATTTATAATAAATATAATCTCCTACTCAATTTTTAAAACAAGCAAATATTGTTATTAAAATAAAACTAAAAAATACAATTAAAAACATGCAAATATATATAATTAAGAAATATATATAATTTCATATCATAGGTATCCATAGGCACAGATATCTTGTTATTTGTCTTGTCTTGTTTATAAGTGAGTAGAGAAAAAAAAAATTATTCAAGAGTAACCGTTTAACTGTTCAAATCCAGTCCGTAGTAAATTTTACCCATGAATATTAGCGAATATGAATTTTTTTGTCACCCCTAAATCTGAGTAAGTATTTTCTCAGTTGTGCGTGTTAACTGATCTAAAAATTAATGGAATGGCAGAAAATCCTGAAATAATTATACAAAATTTATTAGTATGCAAACTACAAGATTATTACCCGTTCAATTTGTTAATTTTCTTTTATGAACTTATAGCTATCTACCAATGTGAGAATCAACGTGGTTGGTGACGGAGAAAAAATAATCAGAGACGATGCATGTCTTTTTTTTTTGGCCGATCAAACTCAACTTTATTGCGACACAAGCCGCCAAAAGAAGCATGCCCAACACGGGGCATTCCAAGGTCACTTCCATTAAAGATCAGTGACAGCTAGCTCGATGCATGAATAAGACACATGCAGGTGCAAAAGACACTGCATACTTTTGGTAAATTCTAAATATAGAAAATTGTTATGTTGTAAAAAAGCTTTCACTATTTCTATAATTTATGACAAATACTGACCAATGTCTTTACGAAGCAAGAGTGAAATTTTATTAAGAATTGTTAATTTTTAATACACCTCTGATGGTGATTTTAAATAAAAGAAAAATTGTTTATTGATTTTTTAACTAGTACGTATCCTTAAGGAACATGTTAACAAGACCGTTAAAAAATAAAATAAAATATTTGCAAAAAATATATAGCATATATGAAAGAAATCGTGAATAAAAAGAGTAGTCTCAAACTTATACCAGAAAAAAATGAAGATATCATTGTCATCCATTGAAGATGATATTGTTCTTGTGCTTTTGGGTTAGATAACAAAGAAGCATCTCATTTATGCTGGCTTTTAATGAGTACAAGAAAAGCATCATGTTAAAAGAGTCATGAGCACTCTTACAAAGTTTCACGATCGCCCTAAGTTACAAAGGTTACATCATTACAACTCAGTAAAAGCTAGCTTCGGCCCCTTAACTCGAAAAGCTTGCAACAAGTTTGTGTCTCTCAAATGTTTCTAAGCCTTCCTCAGAGAGAAAGACATGCTACACGGACGGTTTCCAGTTAATATTGTTTTTTCCTTCACTGCCTTCGCTATGGTTTTCGTCTTTACACTTTAGTGACTTTAATTTATTGCTTTTGATTTTCGCTATCGGGCAATTCATATCAAAGCAAAGGGTGTAACCAGAGTTTCTGCCCCACAGAAAAGAACAGTGCATAATGCTTGTATTAGACACAAAAGAATTATGAAATAGTTGTTAATTAAATTTAGCTAGGTTACATGAATTTTATGTACGAGCAATCCTATGTTGCTAGATTCATGCTTATAGTGACCAGTTTCGTTGATTTTAGTTCGCAGGTATGCAAGGTGAAAAACTGGAACCTCCCAAAGGGTCAGGTACCTTGTCCACCACTCAGCCCCACTACCTCAACTCAAAGTCTCCATGCCTATGACTTGGGACTTGAGGGGTTGTGGACCCTCCCGAACCAAGGCTAGGTACCTTTGTCCACCACTCAACCCTACTACCTCGGCTCTAAGTCCCCACACTTATGGCTTGGGACTTGAGGGGTTGTGCACCCTCTCAATCAGCGCTAGGTACCTTTGCCCACAACTTGGCCCCAACACACCTTACCCAAATCACAATCCAAGTCCATTCTTCGTATTAAAATTAGGGCCTTAGACCTAAGAGCATGTTCTAACAAAGTAGGCTGAGAGATCATCGAATTATTGACCATCATGATGATCTTGATTGTGTCCCCCCCTCTAATCTTGATTGGATTCAATGAGATTCAAATCCCTTTAATTCCTAGCTAGGGTAATCTAGCTGAGGAATAAAAAGGCCCAAGCTAGTTCCAGGTAACCAACAATTACTTTAGCTAGAACTAGGCCTTGGGACAAGTCTCGTAGGGTTACTCTTCGGCTGGAACAAAAACTTATATACAACCATGAGGGGTTAGAGAAATTGGAGTTTTTGATCCTTGTAAATATATGAATATTTTAAATATTTTTTAAATTTAAGCTTTGATTTGTAATTTGTAATTTTTAAAAGTGAGTAATTTTGATTCTATAGTTATAATTGAAAAAGAGTTTAAATTCAAGAGTCTGATTATGCGTAAAGAAATATGTCTTTTGCAAGAAAAGTAACTAGGTGCCTTATGCTTGAGCAAGGAGAAAAGGACAAGACATTTAGAAATTAATTTGGCATTTTTCCATCATAAGAATATGTCATCTCTCTCTCTCTCTCTCTCTTGTTTCGTCAAAGCTTTTTTATTCTATTTTATTTTTCTTCTTTTTCTTCTTTTCTTTTTTATCATTATTTATTACATTATTTTAATTTTATAATATTTTTAATTTAATAATTTAAAAAAATGAATACAAAAAGATAAAGTAAATAAAATAAAATAAAAATTGAGACAAAATTAATTATTTGGTCATAAATGACCTTACTCACATGGTGTTCATTAGAGATATTAGTTAAAGAAGATGACAAATACTTTTGGTCACCTGAAAGCTTTGTTATTTGATAATTATTATGTTTTTGAAAGAGCAAATGCTTTATTTTTTATAAATATTTTTTTATTTCTCAATAATGTCATTGATTGCCTTTGCTAGTTAAATAATATTGATCAGATTTGTATGTTTGAATATTAATTTCAATTTTCATCCCTCTAGTATTGCGATTGTACAATTTTGGTTCCCTAACATCACGTCAACATTGTGTCACATCAATATTTATGTTAGACAATTGTGTTAGCTACCACATCAATATGTCAATGTCACGTTAACGTGTTAGTACCACGTCATCTCTAATAGATCACATCAGTAAAGTTTGTTAAAAATTTGACGACACATGATTGAGGGACCTAATTGTCACATAAAAAAAAAACTTGAGACCCAATTAATGAAATTAAAAATAAAGGGATCAAAATTGCACAATTGTAATACTTTATGGACAAAATGTGGAATTAAATTAACTTAAAATGAAAATATTTTTATTAAGTTATTTATGATTTTGGGAGAATATAGATTTCATTGACTGCTCGACCTCAACCGAATAAAATTTTAGTTCATTTATTATCTCCAACAATCTTATCACAAGGCATGCAATGTATTTGTTCTCACAACCTTCATTCGGGTATGCATAGTCGCATCCCATTTTCCATAGTATAAATAAAACAAGGTTTTCACTAGACAACAACCATGAATCTTCATATTTATTGAAAGTTCTAGCATGATTCTCTCTAATCCAGGAGTTGTAATTAATACACGAAGTGTCCAAGCAAAAAGAATAATTTTTAACTCATTGATGAAGAATGAATATAGCCATGAATTTAGTTTCCATCTAAAGTTAGAGAGCACTACCTTATATCATAATCACGGACTTATGTTAAGGAACGGAGTCAACTGCTAATTAAAATTTTAATAGCTAACAACTTAGCGATGATATTTGGTTCACGAGTTTTTATACGAAAGATTTTACAAATACTTGACTAACATCATATATTTTAAAAGAAAAAAAATAAAATTAAAAAGTAAATAAGGAATTGACAAAATATAGAAAAAAAAACACATATTTTGCCGGGTAATAATAATAATAAAAAGCATTTGATACCAGAGTTATTTTGACATGCCCATATATCACTTGCTAAAAAATTTCATTTTATGCAACAAATTGTTTTTTTTATACAAAAAAAAAAGTTTTAAATCTTATGTGTTGTTGTTATACAGTCTCAATGAAATAAATTTTTTAATTTTTTTAATCTAGAAATCAAAAATATGAAAAGTAAATGTATCAAATAAAGCGAAAAAAGAAAATTATTGATAGAATTTTTTCAATGTATAAACATTAATCAGATATTTCATTTATCTGTCATGACATGCATAATTATGTATATACACAATTAGGGGACAATACTTTTATAAAAAATTTAATATCTAGTATGATCAACTTTAAATTATATACTTATTTATTATTTTATATTATATTTAAAATGAAGAATTGGTTATTATTACATTTTATATTAAAAATTAAGTTTAATGTTAATTATTTATCAATATAAATTTGTTTATAATTATTACTGCAAAAGTTTCTTATTTTAATTTAAATATAAATTTTAACACAAAAATTCTTGTTTTTGTGGCGAATTTATGAATTAATAATTAATAAAATACACATAAGCTAGCGCTATCCATGTTAAATTTTCTTTTGGTATGTATCCTAGACTATCAACTCCGATGTAAACAAAGCAATCAAAAGATAGGAAGACTAGTGCACAAGATTTGAAGTTATTCAGAAGTAGTATAAGAAACATCTTAGTCTTTGGAAACAGAATTCCCAATAGATTCTAAAAGCTGTCAAAGAATATACCTTGAGAAACCTAGCTCAAATCAGTTATAAAAATTCAAATTAAAGTTGAGGATTTTAAAATAGAGGAAAAAGTGATTTTTGAGAAAAAAAAATGATTCCAAAAGTACGACACAAAAACTAGTCAGAAACAGCTATATGAAAATGACAGCTCATGTAGCTTTTGAAGATGATTTAACTAAGTCTCTAAAGGTCATAAATGGCTTGTTTGAAGCCAGAATGCCTATAAATAGACCCACATTCGAAGTGCTCATGGCAAGGAAGGAACATAACAAATTCAGGAGTCAAAAATAAAAATTTGTGCTTCTAATAAAAATTTGTGCTTCTAAAGAGAAAATTTCTAGCTTCTAAAAAAATATACCTTCTTTAGCCAAATACTCTAGTTTTATGTCTTATCTTTTGTAATATCTTAGATAATGTATTAAGGCTTTGTGTAATATTGTGTATTCACTCATTGAATGTTAAAAAGATCAAAAAAGAACGCTAGAAACCAATCAGAAGGATTAATACTTCTAAAAGGTGCGATCACACAACTAGGTTAGTTATGGTTGGGGACAACTTTTGAGCTCTACTAAGATCCTACAGAGGCTTGAGAATACTAGGTGATGATACTCTAGAAACTAATCAAGAGGAATAGTGCTTTTAGAAGGGTGCATTCACACAATTGGTTAGTTGTGGTTAGGAACAACTGTGAGTTGTGGTTAGAAGCCTATAGAGGCTTAGAAAGAATATTGGATGGTGGAGAGCCAATAAAGGCTTGCGAATATTGGTTGTTGAAAAGTCTGAGGAGGCTTGGAAAGAATACTTGTTGAAAGCTGGTGGAGGCTTAATGAGAAAGAATACCTTGTATATAGTATGATTACTATGATAAAATCCTATTGAGGTAAGGACTGTATATAACCGAAGGATTTGTGTGCAGTATTCTTTCTCCACTACTTCTTAAGTTTCTACACTTATTTACTATTTGTAGCTTCAAAATTGTGTTATGTTTTGAACACCAATTGCTTTTCTGCAAAACTATGTTTTGATCATTGAAACACATTATTTTTAATTTATATAATTAAATTGGAAAGTTTCAAATCAAAATACATTGGTTTTATACTTCAGAAGTAACTTTTAAGTTTGTTGTATCATAAAACAATTTCTAATAAACACTAGAAGCAACATTTTTACAAACAATTTTGGAAGACTAGCTTCTCAACACTTAAACAATTTTTTATTGTGCTTCTTCAAGTGTGCGAAAGTCTTTTCCTTGCTCCTAACAAACTTCTTATGGAGAAGAATCATCTTGAGCAAACAATATCAAAAGAAATTTTATTTGTGCAAAAGAAGGCCTAAGAAATCAAGGGTCACTATTCAACCCCCTTTTAGCTAGTGACTCTTTGATCTACTTCATAATCAAGATTAGTATGTCTAATTGTCTTGTTAGATTACACAACACAAATGAAGTATAAAATGGTAATTTCCTGAGTATTGGGGGTGGTATCAAATGTATCTCTATTCTAGAGTTGCTCCTCGTAAAACATGCATACGACATCAAACAAAAGAATATTATTTTATTTCTAGGTGTTAGAATCACTTCAAAATTTTCCAGGGATTTAATCATGATTAATTATCACTAATCATATTAATCTCTATGAGAAATTTGATTGTCTACTCATAGAAATATGTAGAATCTTTTAGTATTTGTTTTTGCAATACATTATAAGTTTCAATTGAATCAATAGTTGAAACTTACATAAAAATTAATTAAATTATAACTAATTAAATTTTATGATTTCTTAATATTACACTTATTAATGATGCAAATCAAGTTATTAATAAAACAATAAAAATCTAGGTGTTACAAACCTACTATCCACTTTCTTCCTCTCCATTTTTACTTTCCAAAGCTCATTTTGAAATCTCATATGGCTAAGTTCTTTGGTGTTCTTGGTTGAGTAGTTTGAAAGAGATCAATGTTGGATTTTTGGAAAGTTTTCTTATGGTAAAGGAAGATCAAAGCACAAGTCTTGGAGGCTTGATGAATTTTTTTGGTTTTGATGATTTATCATTTCTTTGGTGTTTTGTATGTATAACATACTTTTGATTCTTAAAGTGAGATTCTTAGCATGAATATTGTGCTTAAAAATGCTTTATATGTCCCAACTATCCATGTACATTTGATGTTGCTTTTGCAAAACTTGTTAAAGCATGACTCTTTATGTCCCTTCATCTTTTTATGATGGAATCTTTAAGATAATATTTTAAAGTTGCATTCTTGATATTTTGGTTCAAGTGAAATGGTGAAAAATGGAACCTTAGATGCCATAAATGGGTTTGATCCTTGCTTCCCTAAACCACAAGACTAGATAAAAATTTATTTGGAAGTTGAAACCTTGAGCAAAAAGACTAAAAAGACAAGACTAGTATATCAAGTTACTAACTAAGCAAAAGGACTAATTTATAATTACTAAAAAATTACTAAGACCCTAAAAGGAACCCTAATAAGTTTGACCAATCGTAAATAAAGGTGGATAAAAGGTTTAAATATGACTTACGTCTCATTGAACTAAATTAATAAGCTTAATTAAGGGATTTATAAAAGAAAGTGCAAATTAGATAAGTTACTAAACAGTAAAGACAAACATTTCAGTGGCAAAATTGTAATTTTGTAAAAATAAAATAGATTAATAAATAAATTTCAAAAATTTACTTTAAATACTTTTGTTAAAAACTTAAGTTAAAAAGAAGTGAAAGTTCAAGAGATGGAAGCTTTAAAGATAATTAAGTAAATTCACACTAGAGGGCAAAATATAATTTTCACCTAAAAATAATTCAAAAAAAAAGAACCTTATTAATTTTGTAAAATCTTAAAAGAACTTAATTTTAATGATGGAAGTGAAGTAAAACACTTAAAAATAAGTCTAGAGAAACTGATAAATTAAACTTACAAAAATTAATCGAGTTAAGAAAATAATAAAATATTGAGGGACATTAGTAAATTATTAATTCTGAAATTTAAAACTTTTTTTATCAATTTTAGGATTAATTATTAAAGATAAAGTTATGGGGTGAGGTTAAAAACAACTCATTAAATAAGATAATTCCATAATTGAATGAGCGTAGACAATGCTTAGATATAAACTTTTATTCGTAAGACTTAAAAATATTAATAAGAGCTTGGTTAATGGATATGATGGGAATTGAATGATTGCAATAAGAAGGCCAAAAGCCTAAGGTACTCGAGAAAGTATTTACATATGAATTATGATTATGGAATTACTTGGATTTGCATACATTCATGCACACTTTATGATATGATATGATATGGAAGGAGCTACACCTCTAGGGTGAGAGTAGAGGTCAATAGAGGCCACTAGGAGGCCTTGGAGACATTCAAGCATGTAATCCTATAAGTGATTGGGTTCTTGTTGTAACACTCAATTTTTTGTTACTTCTTAATTAACTTGATTTGCATAGATTATAAGTGGGAATATTAATTAAATGATCAAATTTAATTAATTAGAGTTTTTGTGATTTTTTGTGTAAGTTTCAATTATTAATTCAAAAAAAGAACTTAGACTATGTCGTGAAACAAACAATAAAAGATTATACTAATTTCTATGAGCAAACGGTCTGATATTTTATGGAGACTAATATGATTAGTGGCTATTAATCATAATTAACCTTCTATAAAATTTTGAAGTGATTTTGACACTCTAGAAGAAAATAATAATATTCTATCCAATGTTGAATACATGTTCTACAAGAAGCAATTTTGGAGTAGAGATACACCAATACCACTCACCATATTCAATAAATTACCATTCTATCATTTATTTGTCCTACATAGCCTAATAGGACAATAATACACATAAACTTGGTTAATAAGGATGTTTCACTAAAATCTTAAACATTACCTTACATACCCTAGTCAAAGTGTTCAAACTTTCTCTAATAATGTTTATTTTTAAATCAAGACATGTGATTGGTCCCCAAATTGATTTGTCCATCCATAGGGAACTTTGCAAGGAACTTTAATCTATTTTATTCATTTTCCTTCATCAATTCAAATTTCAAATAATACAAAATGGTTTTAAAAGGTAGAAATCCTAAACCTAGTGTCATTCTCACCCAACATATTCTCTCTCCATACTCTTAGTGCAATTCTCACCCAACAAATTCTCTCTCACCTAACACTTTTGCTTCAAGCTTCTCCATCCAAGCTTGAATCCTCCACACATTCAATCATCCAAGCATCATCCTTAGTTCATTCTCTTCATCTTCTTCTCCATCTTCAAAGTGAGTTGTTATTCCATTTTCTTTCCCTCTAGCTATACAAAATACACTCTTTATCTACCCCTCTCTATTTTCTTCTTCTACTTATTATATTGGGTCAAAGTGGTAGGTTTGTTAGGGGTGTTGGTGAAATTGGTTGCTTTCTTGAAGGATCTTGAAAGAATGAGTTCAAAGCTAATTTATGGTAAAAGGGAGCTTAAGGACACAAGTCCATGGAGACTTGTGGACCCTTTTTTGAATGTCTTTGTGTTGAAAGTTTGCTTCGTGAATTCTTTTATAAGAGTTTTGCCTTTATATGGTGATATTTGGTGGAAAATTCTTTTTATGTAAAGTTTATTTCTTAATATTTGGCTTCTTAATATTCACAAAAAGCCCTCTATTTTACATGGTTTATGATGTGTGGTTAGTTCTATAAATGTGTTTATATTTTTTATGAACATTTAAGTTGGTGTTGATTCTTAATAATTTGGATTAAAAAAAAGCCCTAACCTTTGAAGCTTCCATAAAGTTTAAAAGATAAAAAGTGACCTTGGCCTTGGAATACAAATTTTGAACTCTCCAGACAAACCTCATAAGACTCATAAAATTTTAGTTTAAATGTTAATGATGGATTAAAAACCCTAAACAAGATTTTGGTAGAGTTAGACAAAGTTTTAACTTGAAAGATTATCTAAAAATGTAGTTTTAATAAAAATAAGGGCTTTTAAAACCTTATTACAGTAAGATTAAGTTAATAAAAGTAGTTTAAAGTTATTAATAATGAGTTAATAAGCTCAAGAAAAAGTTTGAATTAAAAAAAATTATACTAGTTTTGAAACTTTAATTGGAAAATATGTCTAGTAAGGACAAAATTGCAATTTTATATTTATCAAATTAAAATAATATTTAAAATATTAAAATTTAGTTAAAATAATTATTTAGGGTTATATTTAAAGAGAAATTAATTTTTAGACTTAAAATAAGTCAAATACTAGTAAATTAGTCAAAATTATAAACTTTGGTGCAAAATAGTAATTTTACCCCTAATGCCTTTAGAAAATTCAAGTAACATAACATTATGAAATATAATTATATCTTAGAAATTTGGTAAAAGAATCAAGTTAAAAAGTTTTGTAAATCTCTTAGAATAAAATTTTGTAGTTAAGGAAAGGTTATTAAAAAAAATATATTATCTTAGTAACTTAGAAAATTCAAAATAAGTGAATTCTGGACTTCTACAAAATAATTAGTATTTGAATATTAATTATTTTATTAATATTTAATAAAGGATTGCAAGTGGAACCTCAAACTAATTATAGAGATGATGGATGATGCAATCTCCATAGCTTTTGTATGTGCTTGTCTTTTATATCCTTAGTTTTGATAATTATGCTTCCTTATTCTCACTTTCATTATATCTATATTGAGTTGTGATTCATTTATATCTTTTGATTGACTTTGAATGCCCCTAGGTTTTATTTCATTGGGTAGTTGTGCTATATTTGTTTAATCATTGATGGCATTGGTATGGATTCCCCATATAAGAGTTTTCATGATTTATATTTGTAAAAATCTTTTTGAAAACTCATTATCTCTTTTATAAGGTTTTGATTGGGCATGTAACTTATGAGTATTCTTTGAGTAATCTCTTAAGTAATCTGATAAGCATTCTCTATGTAACACATCTAGTAATAGATTATTTTCAAGATACATTTCATAACCAAATTAATGGATTACTTGATATGGTAATTAAATACTCTAAAGAGCTCAAATATTGGTTTTCTGTGAGTAGTAATCAATTACATAGGGCAATGATCGATTACCACAAAGAGTTGTTACTTTTAAAAACTTGTGATAGGTAATTGATTACCCTATGTAATTGATTACTTCAAGTAAGGTAATCGATTATACTATAGAGTAATCCAATACTTTGTTATAGAGGCTCATTTCAAACCCACTCATTTCTTATAAAAAGAGTCCATTTTTTTATAGATCCATTACACTTTTATTGCTCTTACAGTGGGAAATTCTATCCAATTGATTTCTCAAGTACTCTCATTGATTTCTTGAAGGATTGCTTCAAGGTTGAGCATTAAGGTTTGTGTGTTGTTGTTTTTTTGCTAAGTTTTTGTGAGATTGTAAGTCTTGAAGGTGATTTCAAGTACTTTAGAGAGAGAGGAAAAGATAAGGTTCTATAGGGTTTTGGGTGAGATATTTGAAGACAATAAATTGAGGTAGTTGTACAATTGAATTTTAGTGAAAAATCTCAATCGATTTGATTGGGCACTGAACATAACTCTTTAGTTGTTGAGAGTGAACCAGGATAAAATCAATTATGCAATTTTCTAACCTTAATATCTTTTAATTTTCATTTTATATATTGTATTAAATTGATCAAGATTGGTTAGAATTTGATTTTGGATATTATCTTTGATTAATTGGACATGGATAATGTGTTGTTCACTATTTTACAATTGTGATTTGGTTATAATTGATCATACATAGTATTCCATTATATCATTGAGAGACATTTTGCATTTCATTGTGTTACCATACATTAAAATTGTATTAGAACTTAAGTTTAAGGTTGGAAGCATATTACATATATATTTATCAATAACCTCAAAAGGAACTTCATTCAACAATCCATTGGGAAGTAAGAATTAATGTTTTTGAACTGTTTTTGAAAACATTTTCCAAAGGAGAATAAATTGGTTTTTGAAAAAGAATTTATAGTACTCAATTCATCCCCTATTGAGTACAATTAACCCATTTTACTTTCATACTAATTATATCATAAAACTTTAGAGTATATTATACTGACACCCCTGAAAGTTTTTTGAGATTACACACAACCTCCTAATTTTTTAATGTTTACAATAACTTCCCTTATAGAGATACATGGTGTAATGTTTTTCAATTAATTAAGAGATGTTAATGTAATATTTTTCAATTTGTTGTTGTAAGCCCTAGAGACCAATACCTTAGTTTACATTTGGATCTTGTTTTGTTTATTTATTGATGGTATGAGACATTTCATTTATTATGTGTGTAGTAGAATGTAACAAAATCCATAAAATGATTTATTCTTAAATATTTCTAGTCAAGTATTATTGTCAATATAGATAACAATAATACATTAAGACTAGTATGTGAGCGAACTGATGATCACGTATCACGAGTCATGGATATGAGATATCAATTCTTCACATGGGTACGTGATTATGTGTAATGATGTATTGGATTTACCCATTATGAGAACGCTACATAAAAGAGTTATGAAAGTGTCATGAGCAATTCTCAAAATAACTATGGTGTATATAGTCCTTAGACATAAAGTCTCTATGACTCTTACACGAGGACTTGTATGTTTTAATGCCATCAAACGTTTCCTATTATAAGATGATTATAAAGCTAGTTATTGGACATAGAACAAATCGTGAAAAGGGATGTGAGTGATCTAGATGGGATTTGTCCTTCCTTCGTAATAGGAGTAATATCTATAGGTCCTCTTGATAGAGTAAAATAATTATGCATGGTCGTGCTAAATGAGTTGATATGGGATATTGATCTTATTTATTCTAATGTCTTCTTGGGTATCAAGAAATAAATAAATTGAACTATACAAAAATGGCATGATCTATGCCTTGTGTTTAATTATGATATTTGAACAAAGGGATTAAGTTATACGAAAATATATGTCATGGAAAAATTATGTCAAATCACAAGACATTCTTATTACTTGAGTAGCAATGATGTATTGCTAGATATTGCTCACTGTTTATAAAATTAAATAAGATTTAATATTATTGCAAATGTAATGAGAACCTACAAGGGACACAATCAGAGAGCAGATTAAAGGAGAAAAAGAAATATTAAGTATGACTATAATATTTCTTATGCACTTAAAAGAAAAGTCCAAATAATGAGAAATAGTACATTATGTTTCTCATGGGCTAAACTCTTAATGTAAGAGCCTGATATTGCATACTAAAGAGCTTCTATATATAGGTAGCACTTGAAGCCTTAAAATGCATCACTTCTCTAGTTGCATACTACACTTAATGTGTGTGAAAAACTTTAGCTGTTGTAGGCACTTTTGAAGGCGCAACTAACATTGCCCTCCCTCCCTTGATCATAAGACAATTCAGGAGTCTACTTGTGTGGACTCAATAGAGGTTTAGGTTGTGATTGTTGGACTATATGGCTGACAACAGTATCACACTTTAAGAGGTAAACTCATAAACACAACTTTATGCACTTTCGCATGGATCTAGTCTTGGAAATTTTTTTCACCGCGGTTGTTTTCCTAGCACAAACAATTAAGTCAGGTTAGTGTAGGAAATAAAAACAAGGAATTTCAAGTGAAAATTGATGAAATCTCAAGGGATGCCAATATAATTTATTTAAAACTTTATAATAGGTGTATTATGCATATGCCTAATAAATCGCATAGCATAAAACACTTATAGAAAATTTGTAAGGAATGAAATAATACTTTTAAGGCTTTACCTAAAGAGTTTGTGGTGGTTGGATCTAAACGGAAGACCACTTTAATGTGGTAGTTCTTTGTGGCCTTTTGTGGTTTGTGTGTTGATTCTTAGGTCGTAAAGTGTAGACACATGTTGATTTGAGTTGATCTCCGCTTAGAAGATTTGAAAGTGATGATTTAAAAATAATATGACTATATGCATTATTATTGTTGAAAATAAGCACACACTCTATCATTTGACGGGTGAAGAAAGACTAGTGGATGTTGTTGTTTGGATCTTGAGGATGTGAGGACGCATGATTTCATAGAGGGTTAGGTGTATGCATCCCTGTGTCAAGGTAGTGACTACTCCCGGACGAAACATCTTGAAGTTGCATTTGCTCCTATTGAACATAGTTTGGTGTGCCCATCAAATGGTTTTGGCACATGTTGTGCTTTTGGACCTAAATGGATTTTGTTGATATTATTTTACCATGTCAGGGGACATAATTAGATGATCATTCAAATGTAAAGTTGTTAACTCTATGAAATTGTATTGGTCTCATGCATAAGCATTTAAGTTGAATCACATTGACATCACATGATTGTTATCTACTATGTGAGTTTAACATTGTATATGCTAATGTGAGAATGTGAGAATATATGTGTTGCCCTTGTATGTCTGTAATTGTATGAGCTGCTATTGTGTTTATTTGTGTGTCATTCGCACATACTCCTATCATACTTGTGTTTGGATGTTCATCCTTTTTGTAATATTTCTTATTGCCCTAGTTCATAAACACTGTGTTTGTAGACCAAATATGGCATGCTATCAAATGTTTATGGAGAAACTCACAATGGAATTCACGGAAGATGTGGAAGAATCAAGGGAAGCTTGGCAATTCGATTTTGAAAACTACCATATATGATATAATGATAGCACTATATTCATTACTACCTAAATTCTTTATCTCTATATGCATGATAGTGAAATTTGTCCCACCCATGAAGTGTATGTGAAAGACACCTGACTACACTCCCAAGGAAGGTTGTGTCACGTTTTTAGCATGAGGTCTACACATCCACTTAACTGTTCGTGTTGTGAGTTTAAAGGAGAACCTTTCAGGAGCTTCATGATATTAGTTTAGAGAGTAATAGTTCAGCCAACTTAAGATATCAGGCATTTTCTTTTGAAGAGTCCTCTTGATGTATTTTGGTGGGTAGATATCATTTTGTGTATTGTATTCTAATTATTATTCCACTAGACGTCATATTATTTAGTTTTGTGTACTTATTTATTTTTGTTGACAGTTTGTACCACCTACAGGTGCATGACAAATTTACATTCTCATTTTATTATATGATGTTATTCAACAATATCTCATCTTATTTCATTTGTTATTTAATTAATTATGTGCAAAATTTTGTTTTTTTATTGAAAAGTAAAAAAATTATTCATATTTTATTTAACTATGCAAACTTAATTCCCCTATAGTCAATGATTTCTACAATTATAATTAGTTAAGTCAATGTAATATCACAAGGCGTTACAGTTGCACCCACATATCGTGGTAGCTTGATCACCCCCACATGAATGGTCTCAAAGTGATATTGTCAAACTCAAGATCAATATAGTGTGTCAGCTTGAGTAGCCTTTTGGCATGTTGCCAGGAGATATGATGATATTGATATTTGAAACATCTATATTAAGGGACACTACTAGATGGATCGCTTCACATGATGAGTTAACTCCATAAAGTAGAGTCGAGTTATGGACACATGCATGAGTACATACCATAGCATACTAACATTATTGATATCCACTACTAATATTTGTGTTATATGCATGTGTGTGCTTGTATGTTGTATGTTCTCCTGCTATGTACTTGCATGGATTCTCACCTTTCTTTGTATATATGTATTTTATTATGTTCTATTTGGCAATGTTCTTCAATTGATGCGTAAATGACATGCCACAACATGCACTTCAACACTTTGTAAATTGAGTTCCACGAAGATCATAGTGACGACCATAACGAATAGTGCCTTGACCTTAAGGGTGAATAGTGTGTATAAGGGTGATCTCACCTTCATCAACAATCTTACTTGCCATTCCTCCTTCACTATTTTAGTTTAGCTAACTCTGGAGTTAAGGTTGCCTTTAGAGTGCATGTAGTAGACCCCTTTTTACACCCTGAGAAGAGGTCTAGTACCTTGCAGGCTTGTGGTCCACGACTACGATGTGTGACATGCTTATCTAGTACAAAGAAGGATCTTTCCGAGGATCCTAAGTTGTAGGTTGGGTTAAATAGATGACCAACTTAGGAGGGTTGGATTATTTTTGTTTTGTATCTTTGGGTGCATCTATTTGGATGTTTTGTTATAGTGGGGTAATCTTTTTTGGGCTTATGCATGTGACTCTTACTTTTGAGTTCATCTTTCAGATTGTATTTATCTTTGATTTATGTTTGTACATGCTAATTATTTCATGCAATTGATGCAATGCCTTCAGACAAACGATCATGTTTCTTTTTATGTATTATTATCTTATATATTGTGATCTTTTTGATTGTTTACACGTGTTTGGTTAAACCGTTTTAAAGTTTTTTAAATATTACTAGTATTTTAGCGTGTGCAATGTACATGATAAATATTTATTTTGTATAGTTACAATTCATAATAAATAAATACTTTAAATATATAAATATAATTAAAAATTTTAATAAATAAATATTTTTGAACATATAAATTATATTTTAGATTTATGATAAATAGTTTATATCGTGAAACAAGGTTATTTTTAACTATTGATATATATTTTTAAATATTAAAATTTAATTTATAAATAAAAATGAAAAGGATAGCTTGAAAGAGATAAGAGATTGAGAAAAATCTCTAAAAATGCTTTTGTTAAAAAATAATATCTAAAAATGCTCTCATTTTAGTTATTCTAATTTATATATATAGATAATATATTTCAACATGTTCTCTTTTAAAGGAAAAAATATATATACATATATATACTCGTGTTTTTATTAATGATTAACTGAATTTTTTCCGCAGGTTAACTTATTATACCACAAGATGCAACAAAATTAAGGACACAATTATATTGGAATTTCTAATTTAATTTGACACAGTTGTATTTACCAATTTGGTATGTATGCTTTCTCCTATACTTTCGTTTTAATTGCTTACATTAATGAGCCATAAAAGTGTCTTTCTCTCAGGTACAAGTAATTATTTACGTAATTCAGGATCAAGAATGATAATTTAAAAAAAAAAAAAACCTTCCTAACAGTGGAGTTCTTGTCTTTATCGACACTTGTCTTAATGTTGCAAGTTGTGCGTATATTATTTACTAATATTGCAAAGTCGCCCCAATCGGTATACTTGACTTAATCAACACTTGATCGTTATATGAAATGTGACACGGAATTTCAGAAACCACATTGCCACGAAAAAAAAAGAAAAAGATTGCATATGGAGCTTGACATTTCACATGAAGAAGATTGACATTTAGAAAATACGAATAGAATTAAATTAATACAAAATGTTCAAAAGTTAAATATATTTAAAATAAAAAATAAAAGGCTTAAATTATCTTAACCATTTTAACTGAAATGGACCGGGTTTTAACAAATGTTATTTAAGGCTGACTTCTAATTGGAACTAAACAAAAAATAATCTCATTCTTGACTTTTAGACTACCCCTATCATAATCAATAAGGGTAAGAATAATGCTATTTTTTCTGTAATAATGCTAAATTTTTCTAATTTATCAATTTTATATTAATAAATATCTTATATATATGTTGTATGAATATTTTGAAGTTAAAATTTATGAATACGAACTGATTAAAATTATCTGTATAATTAATTTTAAATATTGACGGTGTGTTTGGTTCAACATTGAACAAAAGTATTTTTAAGAAATAATATTTTTTTAAATTTACTATTTTTACCTTATATGAAAGTTACAAACAATTTTTTAAAATCTTTTATTGTTTTTGAAATTTTATCTAATCATTATATAAATTTTTAAGTATACTTTTAATGAAAAATGCTTTTTCATCTTTGAGCGCCCACGCAAACACACAAAAAAGGCCCTAAACGTAAAATAAAAACAACGAAGGTAGAAGAAAATACACAATTTAAAAAAAAAAAAGGTCATGCCTTCGAGGAAGAAAAAAAGGTAAGTAATAAAAAATCTCACTCTTAAAAAATTAATGCTATAACTTATTATACACTAACAAATATTTCATGCCTTATCTTCATATTAAAAATATATAATAATTATAAAAATATAAAGTAAAAATAAATAAATTTAAGAGAAAATATTTTAAATTTAAAAATATGTATAATTCATTTGAGTAAAATTAAAAAATATATATTTCAAAAAATTATTTAAATTATTAAAAATGTGTGCAAGGTTAATTTTAAAAAATTAATTTAAAATTTAAATAAAGAGATGTTTTGTTATTCTTTAAGGGATAGTAAACTGTGTTTTAACCGCTTTCAAAAGAGAGAACTCTAACTTAATATACAGGGATGGATAGATGGGTGAATTTTCCTGATTACTAAATAAAAATATCGCTTTTCAAAAAAAAAAACTATATAAAAATATCAAATATATTGTGTTTTGTGTTTCTGAGATACAAATATATTTAGTTTTATTTAATACTTTTTATTAAATATTAGTAAAATTATTAAAATATTTTTAACAAAATATAGCAAACTCTAAATCTCTTATCCACCTATTTTTACAACTTAAATCATTATTTTAAAATTTCTCATATGTTAAATTAAATTTTGTAAACTTTTATACAACTTAAAAATTATTTTATTATAACATATTTCATAAATTTTAAAGGTTTAACTGCAGTTTTTGTACATTTAAGTAGTTTGAATTGTATGTAGTTTTGGTTTCCCATATTATTTTATCATCTCATTGATTTTTTTTTAAACCCTCAAATTCTGATCGTTTCTTTTTTAAATATTTATAAATTAAATCAATTAAATTGTCTTCTATTTAAAAGTCGCTAATCAAATTTCACTCAAAACCAAAAAAAAATTAAAATTTTCCCTCTTTAAACCCTAATCTCTCGTCTTATAAAATATTTTAAAATTTATCTAATTTCCAGTAAAATTATTATTTATTTTTATTTTGATCAAGTAAAGTTATTATTTATGAAATTTTGAAATTATTTCATGTATCATTTTTCATTCAATTATGTCATAAACCTCTCAAATATTTGGATAAAAAAAAATTAAGAATTTTAAAAAGAAGAAAATGGACGGAGACCAAATTTTCTTAATTTTTAAACATAGAATATTTAATTAGAGAGATTAAGAGTATAATTAAGTCAACTTTAAAATGATGCGAAATTAAACATTTGTAATACGTCTTTTAAAAAAATAACATTACTAAAACTAAAACTAAAATAAAATATCCCATTCAAACAAACGATACCGTCTGAACATCCTTTCTTTTTTCTTCTTCGGTGGCGGCGTCAGTCAACATTCGAATTTGTGGTTTACCAAAAAAAATAAAAAAATCCCGAATTTGTTACTATTTGGTCGTATACCTATACATTTTTAAGAAAGTAAACAGCCTTAAAACTGATTCCACATTAAATTAAAATTATTTGCTATATTGAATTGATTGCAGCTTATTTAATTTAAGATTAGTTTAGGTGACAATTCCAACCATACCACGAAGAAAATGCACATGGTGCTGCTCACCGCTAATCAAGGAAATGAAGAATAAGTTCCTCACACTTAACCTCTGCTTTTACCTTCCACGATTGACGCCTGTATTTGTGAAATTCAGGTATAAATCTCAATCACTGTTTTTAATTTAATTTATTTTAGTCTAGCTAACATATATACTTTGAAGCAAATGCCTTCACTCATAGCAACGATCAACATATAAACATTACGTGTCCAATTAATGTGCAACTTTATTTATGCAATGTGGACTTGAGGAAGATTGCTTAACATGATCTATGGTGTTGTTGTTGTAGTGGGTGAGTGGAGCATCTTGCGGTAAATGGTCTAATGCATTTGCCAAAGTTGGCCACTTTTGACGTCCCAAAGAGAGATGAAGCATTTTAAGTAATAATGATTAAATATGTAGTCTCATTCACTAAAATATGGTAGTCGTTTAAAATATTTTATTTAAAAGTTTAAACAATATACAGACTCATTATAACATATGCTATAATTTAACTTCTATATAAAAAAAACAATGATAAAAAAAAAAACTTACGTTTATACTATCATAAAGAAAGTTTTGGAGTATCTTTTTTGTCAATCAAATTTTTGTGGCAATAGACACAAAGTTTTGATATTATGTTAAAAATTAACGATTTTTTTTTTTCACACAGAAACTGTAAAAATATGGACGACTTATAACTAAATTTATTGTGTCTTTAATATACCTTCTCATACAATAATATAAACTTGGACTTGAATCATTAATACTATACGTTAAATTTTAATTTAGAAATGATTTACTCTATCCCTACCTCATCCTAGCTAAACTAAGCCTTACTAACCATCTAAAGCTGTTGTATGTTATAGATATTTCAAAAGTCTCATGTCCCACATTGCCTAGCTTGGGTTTCCATCTAGTGTTTATATATCAAAAGGTGATATTAGATCCCAAAGTAGCTAACAAAGTGGAGGAGGCTCGCGCGCATGAGGATGGGCCTCGTGGGCCTGTTGTAGTGCAAATCTGCCGTTCCCCCCCCTGCGCGTACGATCATTGGCCTCAAAATATTTTTAGCCTTGGTTTTATTTTTTTTTAAATTAAATTGTTTTTAAATTTTGAATGAGCCCTTTAGGGCAGTGCTGTCGCACGCCTCAGGAATAGTGATACCCGTCAGTCGGCTAACAAAAGCTTCAAATTTTATTTCATCATCATTCATTCCACTTAAATGTAATTTTAGAGAGGAACTGTACGTAAGACTCAAATGAGTTAGAGTTTATTCACCAAAAAAGAATGAGTTGAACTTGACTTGATAATTATAACTGGGCACTTAAAATTAAGGGGGACAAAATCATCTCTGAAATAGAAAAGATGAGAAAGTGATGTTGGTCATAGTCATATTTACTTTGAACGTAGTTCACGTCTGGTTTTATTTTATCAACCATAGCTTGTCACCGTGCATCCCTTAACTAATATAACTGGGTGAAGGTGCTCATTTTCAAAGATGAGTGTATTGACGAAATTAGTCAACATATTAATAATGTTTATGCATTTCAAGGAAATGGACAACATTTTATACCCTATAATCTTCAGTCTTGAATCGCAGGCATTGACTAGAGGCTTAGGCACTACATGGCCTTTTTTTGTCCCATGGCTTTTTAAAAAAAAATTAATTCCTTTTTTATTTTTTTTTCGAGAGAAATTTCAAGAGAGTTACAACCTCAGCCAGGAAATCAAACAAAAGCAGGTTCCTAAAAGGCAGGATTAAATGTCTTGAATTCTGTATATTTTAAAATAAGAAATAGAGAACTCCCGATACATGTAAGAACTCGTAGATGATTGGGTGGTTAGGGAGCACTAGAGCGGCATTACTAACGTGGAGGCGTGAACTATGCAATAAATATCCCTTCACAAACTTCAATTGCTAATGAATCTCTCTCTTTCCTATCACATCTTCTCTTCAAAGCCCTTTGGAAAATAATAGCATCAATAGTTGTCTCTTTCTCGCCCAAACATCGTGACTCCAACTCAATCCTACATTTTATCCTTTCCCAAAAACATCACATGGTTTATATATATCTAAAATGTAATGTATGCCTCATTAGCACGTGACCTTTACCATCTCCCTCTCACTAGGGGTGTTCACGCGTTGGATTGGTTCGGATTTAGGAAAAAATTAAATTTGAACCAATTCTATTTGATTGGATTGGTTTAGTTCGGGTTTTGAAAATTTTGTCGGCCAATCCAAACCGAACTGAACCAATTATAATTGGGTTGGTTTGGTTTGGGTCATCGAGTTATGATAAAAAAATAAATTATTATATTTTTCAAGCTTTTATTTCTATTTATTGTCTATTTTATATAATTATTTAATTTTATATTAAGACAAGGTAAAAATATTTCTTATTTTTAATACTAATTATTTATTTTATAAAAAATATTTAATTTTTATATAATTATCACTTTACATATATCATTAATTTTTTTACCTAAAATATAATAAAAAATTTACATAATAAACATGATCAAATTAAAATATTTTATAACATTAGATAAGATCATAAGAAAATTAAAATAAATGAAAAAGAAAGAAAATACAAAAGTTGAAGCAAAATTTAAGTTCTAAGTTTAAAATATATTATTTTAAAAGTTAAAACATAATTGATTTGATTGGTTCGGGTTGAAAAAAGATAAATCCAATAACCGAACCAATTATGATTGGTTTTGTTCAAATTTAAAGTAAAAAGAACAGATAACCGAACCAATCTAAATTAATTTAATTAGTTTGGTTTAGATTGTTGGGTTCATCGGACAAATCCAATCCGATGAACACCCCTTCCTCTCACCTACTGTGTCTGCGTGTTTATCCATTTTAAAACAAGTTCTTGTGTGATTGAATATAATAATATTTATTCATGAAGGAGAAATAGAATACTAGGAAATAGCGTATTTGTTCTATTCTATAACAACTTTTATATTTATATGATTAGAACCCCCATGTTGTGTGATTCTCTTGGATTTCTAACCCGGCTACATAAATCAACTGCAAGCACTTTTTTCTTCAATATTCTTAAAATTGGATTAGTCATGGGCAGCTTTTACAATGAAAAAGTATATAAAATGGTTTACCGATAAACTATTTTTCTAAACCATTAAATATATGAATAAAAAAATTAATGATGGACATTGTTAATCAGATCAACAAATCTTAACTATTAATTTTTTTTATTCATATATGTAATGATTTAGAAAGGTGATTCACCGGTAGACTACCTATTTAAAACACATGACAACGGCGTTTTCCCTTGTCGCTTTACTTTTGATCATTATCTCCAAGAAACTGACAACATAACAATTAAGTTTCAAATGGGAAATGGGCTACTGAAAGAGCCCAAATGGCAAACATATTATTTATACCCCTTTTTTTCTTTATACCTCCTTTATATTGTTCGTTTAAAATATCTTTTTTTCGAAAATTAAATTCTGAAATGTATATTTAGCAATATGTGAAGTGTGTCTAGTTTCATGTCTGGAAATTGGAACCATGAAAGGTGGATCTTAACTCGTGCAATTTTCATCATTTTAGAGATATATGGAAACAAATTTCAAACGTGAGTCAAGATATAAAATGTGAGTTCAACTTGAAATAAGTAGGAGTAGCTTTTACATTAACTAAAAACGCATATTTGGTTATGAGGTGAGTAGCTAAAAATCACGTAAAAAACATGAAAATTTAGAAACAACATTGAGTTACTTTACTTTCAATGTGAAAAATTAATCATAGGTGGCTGTTTCCTCCCAACAAGGTTTTCTCCATAAGCACTGGTTAAGATTTGAACCCCTAATTACATGCTTAAGGGATCCAAGCCTAGTGTCACTCGAATCAACCACTTATTACTTAATCGTATGGCTTTGATTTTGCAAATACTTTAATTATTTATTTTATTGTAAAAAATATTACAAATTCAACTATTTATTTTTAATGAATATATTAATATCAATATAAATAATTACAATATAAAAATGTTTACATAAAAATTATAGGTGCATAATATATGATAAGTTAACAAATTTACCATGTGCCTCAACGTTTACATGATGTACAAAGTCATGCTAAATAAATTTGTTTATGCATACAACACACATACAAACTTAAATACACATTCCAAATTATAGAAACTTAATAAAATCATGTTAAAACACAACCAACCATCAGCTCATATTTTTAAACAACATTCTATGTGAAAATCAATTTTCTAATATTTGTTATCTAAAGAAAAATCACATCATTTTAAACTCACTTGTCCTTAAAATTAATTTTATAAAATCACCATTGATTTCAAATTAAGTCTACAAAAGCACATTCAAAGATGCACGTAAACGACCGAAAATTAGTTTATAGAATAGTTAATGCTTTTTTAGATTTCAAAATTTAATTTATGAAATATTATAAGAATTTAACAATTTCGGAAACTAAATTCCGGAATTGGATTAAATTAGTATTTTGTTGTCAGATGTTATATAATTAAAATTATTTTTTGATTACCTATTAAAATAACTTGATAAAAATAATAGGAAACTTAAATATTAGTCGATTAAAAACGAAGGGTGACATGCTAATGTAATATAGATAATATGAAATACAAAATTATTCAAATATAAGTCAAATACTGAAATATCATTAAATATAAGTGAAATACTAATAAAATACAAAGCATTAAATACAAGTTGAATTATATTTTGTTATTACTCTGCTAGACATCTTTAATTATTTTGGCTACGTACTCATGATTTCTATTTTTGGGTTGTTGTACCTTTAGGTGTGGAATAAATTTCATTTCCACTTTATGTATGAAGTTATTCAGTGATATATACCTGTGAATTTCTTTTGATGTTTATTTTATTCACTCGCAGATTTTGGTTATACATTTTAAAAGCGAAAAATTTATCCGTATTTTATATTATTATAAACTTTTATTTTTCGTAAATCTATTATTTTCCACAATTGAATATGGTTAAGTCAATGTAATGTCATGAGGCATTGCAAAATACGTGTACAATTTAACCAATTATTTCTCTTATTCTTTGATTTTGTCCTGTAGCATCAAAACCAAGAATATACATTAACTAGGTCCATTAAAAATGATAAACATCTACAATTCCTTATAGCCAAGTGTTTCACTTATCACTCAAAGTGTATAAGGACAATGTTTACTTTTAAATATCGTCAACATACAACATGCTATACCATAGGCTTGATAAAATTTTAAGAAAATAAAGTTAATATACAAATAACACATACATCAAGAAGTCTTTATTTACAAGTTGTAACGAGGCCTAAGTAGGGTTATATGAGAATTCAATTAGCCTAATTTGATCCCTAAGGTCAAGGGATATACAACTATTTCCAAATTCCCGTATGTCCTCTTTAATATTGATAAACCTATCCCCACCCCCAATTACCTATTTATTCCTTTTTTTTGCTACACTATTTTTATTCTTGCTTTTGCAAACTTTTTTAAAGCTTTTGCTTTCTGCCTTTTGCCTTTGGGCTTTTTTTGAAGTTTTTTTTTTTCATGAATCAATAATATCAAAATATAAAGGTAACCATTGTTACAACAATTATACAGGTAATACAATAATAATTATAGATAG
Organism: Spatholobus suberectus; assembly: GCA_004329165.1. NCBI lineage: Eukaryota > Viridiplantae > Streptophyta > Magnoliopsida > Fabales > Fabaceae > Spatholobus > Spatholobus suberectus. Next base: position 34,074,307 of record CM014731.1, read on the forward strand.
GCTAGCATTAGCTTACCCCCACCTCTAACTTCAAACTAATGCTTGTCTCCAAACATTCAAGAAAGATAAGGCCACCCAAACTTAATTTTTGATCCTACTTCCAATTAGATGTACATCAATTGATCCTATGGATAAAGGGACAATATGCTTCCTTTTTTTTTAATCTTTTGGTCTTGTAATGAGCTAACCAATAAAAAAAGATGGAAAATATTAAGCTCAAGTGGGCTAAGTAATAGATAATATAAGAGTGGCTTATATTGGCTCTAGCTAACACAAAAAGGGCCTCAATCATATGTGTGTGTCATTAGAAAAACAAGATGATCAAGAATAGAAGAGATGAGATGTATGCACACAAAAAAGGAGCAAAGTTTGGACTAAAAAAATCTTACAATTAGTCAAGTTGAGATGCATACCATGCATCCAATCAAAGATTCATCACCACTTGTCTTACTTTAGAATTCCCAAGATATCCACAATTTCTTAGATATGTCTCTTATCAATGGCATGGAATAATGGGTTCTTGGTTGTAACTGTAATATCCTCCTTTTTCTCAAAATTTTCTTTTATTTGTGAAAATTAAATAAATTAATATTTTATTCTAGTTTGCTTGTTATTATTATGTTTGCTAGTTTAAATAATTTGTTGATGGTTAAATTAATTAATAAAGTGTAGGACTAAGTTAATTAAATAGATAATTAGGAGAAAGTTAAATTAAGGTATTAGGTGAGAATTAATTTGGGTCAAGTAATGATTTTTTTTTCTTCTAAGCTCCAAACTGCTGGCCCATACTCCTCCTATCAAGTGTGTACCTTTTTTTTTCTCCTTCTCTTCATCTGTTGGGCCCAAAAACGTGTATGTCAGCCCAAGTGAGTTCTTTTTAGTGACAAAAAAAACTGATTAAAAGAAGATCCAATGGTTAGGATTGATGAGAGATTATCCACCCTTAGATTATAATTTAAGATAAGGGTATTGATGTACAGAAATGTTACAAGTTTCACTAACCATGTTTTAACCCTTCTTACATTATAAAAATTGATATTTACAGATTTAGGCTCTAATTAATAATAATTTCTAGTGACTTTTGTTTTTTCAAAAAGAAAAAAAAAACCTTAGTAGCTATTGTTGATTACATCTATGTACTTGATTTTTTATCTTTAAATTTTTCTTTTCAATTGTGATTGTGGTTAATTTTTTTCAAATAAGAAGTCCCCTGGTTGCACGTCGAAAACAGACAAGAGGAGAGGGAGGGACCGACTTTCTCCATTGGTGGCAGCTAGAGTGCAAGAATTTTTCAAGTTTCTGGAAAAGATCTAAGGGAGGAGAGGAGGTTTAGGCCTCAATTGGTAATTTCTTTTAGTACTCAACCATTTAGTTGTGGTTTAAAATGGCTGGAAATTTGTGATTTTAATTGGTCATGTCTTTTTCTGTGTTTGATTAAGGATTGTATGTGTTGAAATCTTGTGTACGGTTACGGTAATTTTATTTTCGGAATTGAAATTAGAGTGCTGTGGTAGCAAGTAAGAACCGGTGTTAAGTGAATCAATAAAAAGGAAGAGAGAATCAGATCATCAGAGAGACAAACGATGAGGCACAGAGAGAGAGAGAGAGAAAGATGCAAATCAACAAAGAGAACAAGTGGTAGGATTAAGTGCAAGAGAGAGAAATCGGTTCTTTTTATTAGTTTGGATTAGATCTGGAAACTCTGGAAGCTTGGAGGTGCCTTCTCCGGAACGGACAGTGAGAACATTTTTTTTTCCTAAGTGTACAGCTTGCGTGTGGGGAGAAGAGTGTAGAATTTTTTTTTAAAAGCTGTATGGGCCTACGGTGCTGCAAATAAGGCATTTAAACTTTGTAACACTTTAAAGATATGGTTAGCAAGTAAAGGCCCATCTACGAGTAAGATCACAGTATACAAATTGAGTTGTTACAAATTATAATAAGGAAATAACTTAAGTGTATATATATATATATATATATACTCCGTAGCATAAAAACTAATTGAAATAATAATAACAATGAGTAATAATATTACTATTATTATTATTCGTATTATGTTAGTTGATAAATTGTTTTAGGATAGGCTTCATTAATTTATTTAATAATATAGTAACGGCAACGTATGTAATTATATAATAATAATTAATGTTTTACAAATCTCTCTCTCTCTCTCTCTCTCTATATATATATAATAAGTGGAATTGAGTGTCAAGTGAGGATTCCATAAAATTTAAAAGAGGTTAAAAATCTAAAATATCTTCAGTAGGATAAACTCTTTTTATAAAATTTAATAAAACTTGTAAATTAGTTAGTAATTATTAGTCCTTAGGAGATGAGTGAAAGTAAAAAGGAACGAGAATATACGAGTGAAGTTATTTTAATTAATTTTATCTCCTTGTTATTGATGTGATTGATTCCATTGAGTGAATACTAGATATACTGTCATTTGTACAATGATTAGTCTTTTTATATTAAAGTTGATATCGAGTGAAATTATTGAATTTTTACCTCCGATTGGGAGAATCTATTGTGAAGTTTATTGTTGGTGAATCGAAAATTTGTAACGCGGGAAGTTGAGACCCTTTAGTAAAGTACTTGATTGATATTAACTCTAATAAGATGGACTATAATCCTAGCATTGTTGTTAAACCTAAGGTCTTAGAGTAGCTACACCCTATGATGGGGTGTGAATTTTGTAGTGGAGGCCAAGGAGACCTTGAGGATGTTTAATGCACGTCATCCCATAGGAGGCCAGAGGGTCACGACTCTGTGCCGTGGTTAAGGTGATTTGCACGTTAACATTATTGACGAATCACTATAATTTCTCCATAATCAGTGTAGTGTACTGCCACGTACCTTTTATCTCCAAAGGCTATTCCCATTCTAGCTTTGGTTGATAAGTCACCTAATGTTGTTCCCATTCCAGATTTGGTTGAATGTTGATTTTGTGCACGTAGGTTGGTGGAGTAAGAGCTCCTGATTATGCTACTCTGTATTAGAATGTCCTTCGTGGACATGAGTCAGCCACTATGTATTCAAGCATTGCATTTGTTTGATGATTACTTGCAACATAAGATGAATTGCTTAGTGTATTTTGTTTTATTGAAATTATCTGTTAGATTAGGCCCCATGAATGTATTACCATATTGATGCCTTATGTTAGAATCTCATTCCCTATCTTTTCTTGCTATGTATGTTTTTTTTTATATTTTTAGACGATGGACCCTTTACACACCACGATTATTGAATTGGAGTGCCATTCAGAGGATGGTTGGAGAGTGAGACCTCCATCCTTGACGGCATAGTACAGAGGACCTCTCACTTTGACTTTTGAACCATCGTCTAGTCCTCCCTTCAGGTTGGAGGGAACCTTTAGATTTTTCCTATTTGTACCTGCTTCATTGCTATGGCTGGAAAGAATAGCTAGTTGTTCGGACATGGAGTCCCAAGCATCTGTGAAAGTGTATCGTAGGCGAGGAGCCAGAATCAGATATACTCCGTATGTTCTCAGAGGAGCCAGGGCACGAAGACAAGTACATCACAAGGAAGTCAGGAGGGACCTTACTCCTGAACCAAGTGAACTAGAGGTGGACCCTAGCATGGAGATTCCAGCATTGACTGGAAATCGGTAGATAGGATTATAAACTTTTTGACCAAACAGAAATGTTGGTTTGTTTTTGTTTTGCTTATAGTCAGTACTGATGCTGACCTTGTTGATAGTTTATAACTCTTAGACTGGAGCAGCTGAGATGTATTTTTTTAGCCAGGCACTGGTTGTACATTTGGTATTAATATTTTTTGCCAAACAGAAATGTAGATATGATGTATAGTTATCTGAAGTTACGTGGGTATTATCCAAGTTCGTTTTTAGTTGGAAGTGAAACCTAGCTAATTATATGTAAAGGATGTAGCGTAATCTATTATTATTTATTAGGTATATATATATTGGGGGTGTTACAATAACCCTACTAAAAAGCATCTTAACAAAACCACAACATCAATCAATAGCTAAGACAAAATTTTATAGTTATGTAACATATAAGGAGTATGTCAATTAAAATAAGGGGTAAATCTCCTAAAGTTCTTATCTAAGTGTGTTACATTTCTAACTAATGCTCAATTTTTGTTCTCATAAAAGAAAAAGATAAAGCAAACATTCTACACCAAAAACTAATGTAGTGCATAATGAAAGCTTATATCATATATTTCAATTAGTTTAGGTACATCAAATGAGAAATAAAATAAAAAATAATAATATACAAAATGAAAAGAAAAATAAAGAAGAAAGAAAAACTTAGTTAATAGATAGTGGTGGTTGAGGATCCATAAGCATTTCTACACTAGGATCCACATCAACCAAAAAATTAGGCTTCTTTTCTTGGATCTACTCCTTTGCTGCCTCTACATCTACATGGTCCTCCTCTAAAACAAAATTGATAATAGTTAAAATCTTGTCCAAAGTAATTAGACCCGTGGGGAAATTAATCACTTGCTCTAAAGTTTGGGATGTGTTGTTGTTAAGCCATCAATGCCAAGGTCTAATCGTCTAAGACATTCCTTGGTCAAAGGATGTTGGTATCAAACCCCTTTATTAATGTTCAAAGGATTGGAACCTATCATCATTGTAGGTCTTGGCTAGAGTTGAGATACTTCTTGTTGTCGATTTAAACTTTGATTGATCAACCATTCCAAATAGCTAATTACCAATGAGTTAATTCCCTTAAGACGACTTACTTGAGGAAGGAATTATGTTCCTCAATTAGGTTCCTAGTCTACTCCAAAAAGCTTTATAACAACCATGTAAACTGAAGTTGCTAAATTACTCTACTCCTAATAAAATGCGGTAAAGGAAAGTTGTAAATAAAGCGATAAATGATTGGAAAAAGATAAATTTGATTGATATGGTCAGGAACTTGTTTTATATAAGAAATTCTCCTATGTATAATGTTTTTAAGTAGTACAAGCATTAACTGTTTTTTTAGTAAATACCCACTTATGATAGTTATGGATGCATGCTCCCGTCATGGCCAATTGATTTGAAAATTGTCCTTGAATGTACTCTCGCATTTTGGCCTCTATTTGCTTTTGATAATCCATACCACATGCAGAAAAAGAGCAGTTATCTTCCACTACCAACTTTTCCTATTTTTTAGGGAAGTGCTTCCATGCATGCTTAGATTTGGAAATTTGTCTCCATGTTCAATTCTTATTGCCAACTTGACTTGCTTCTGGGCCAAGTTCACTTTGTTATCCATTTTGGGGGCCTAGTACACCTCAATCATTTAGAAACAATTAATTTAGTTGTTAGTCATTTAGAAATAGCTAATTTAACTGTAAGTTGTTTTTAGCACCAACATAACTACCCTTCTTTTTCACCTCATTTAGCTGCGATGACGATTATTCTCATTAATTACTTGCTCTAAACGACAATGAAAAAATATCATAATGCTAAAAATCCTAACTTTGCAACTTCTTAAGATTTTTGCAACTTCTATTATCTTCTTAGTTTATAGATTAACTTGCTAGTTTCCCTAATGATCCTAAGCACGTTCTCACCCTGTGAATGTATCTTTTACACCTGACTCGTGTAGTTAAAGAACAAGTAGTTTCTGCAGTTCGCGGCATAACATTCCCATATTCAAATGACACACATGTTGGTTGGTTGATAGATGAAGATTCAAATGATTCTGTAGCTAAACCTATCAAGACTAAATGTTCAAAGAAAAATGCCTTTAGTAAAAAGCCTTCCATATCTGATTCAACCCTTTTCAAAATATTGTTCTTTCCTTTCCAACCTCTTGAGTCCTTGTTATTGTTTTGTGCTAATGTGTGCTTCATCATAGTGGCTAAAGCTAGTCCTTTCAAAGGTAAAGAACATGCTATAATTGATGTGCAATCCTTTCAGGATTCCTTAGCTGAGATTTTGGTTAGGAAGATAAAGAAATTGGCTTATAAGTGTATTTGCCTGTCTATTGCATTGGTGACTTTAGCTTTTAAGGTAGTTGACAAATGACCAAAAAAGAATAAGAAGTTTCTCCCAGGTTAGTCATTCCCCATCGATGTTTGTTTCATGCCTTTCTTGTTTACTCATTTTCCTCTAACGTCTTTCTTCTTTAGGTTGAGAAAAAGAATAAGAAGGAGATGCCTAAGTCACCCACTTTCAAGCTCCTAAAATATCCAATAATTAAGAGAAAGCCCTAGTTTGCAGCTACATTAGTAGTTTGGCTTTTCCTATGACCTCAAGTCGATTTTAACTATTAAGCATCATCGGTTCCTTATGATGCTCTGTCAAATTACTTCAAGTCTCCATTGGCCAACCCTCTAGGCCTTTAAGAAAGTTCTCCTTTGACCAAGTACAAAGCCTTTGTTGATGAATGGTTGACGGCCAATTTTCTTGAAGATTTGAAATTATGATCAATTTGTTGCTATTTTCACTCCTATTGGCATATATGGCTGACAGCCAGGTTATTTTTGTGACTAAAAAGAACACTTATGGTTAGATTGCTTTGCTCTTTATAGAATACTAATATGAAGTCAAGAAAAGAACTAGGTAGTAAAGAGCTATAGCATTTGGCAATTTAGAGGCCATGACGACTAACATCACTTCTCAATTTGCAATGGTGGAAGTCGAATGATAAATGTATTGCTGGTTGTTTTCCTTAGTCTCTATTTAAATGGCTTGAATAATTAAAAGTGAAATTAAGTTTAATTTATGCAAGAAAATAAAATAAATGAATTTTTGGCCTTGTTTTGGTTGTGGTTATATGTGGTTCCTTGGTAGTTTTGAATTTTGGGAGTTGAGGAAAATTTACCTAAGCCAAAGGTCTCTATTAGTGGAGCCTTTGGTGGTTTAGTGAGTGCCATGATGTTTTAGCAGACTTGGGCCCTGTGTGCTAAGAGGTAGTTAATGGGCCTCAACTAAGCCTAAAACCCCAACTCCCCTTACACCCTTAAACTCTTAAAGACCCTCACAAATGTTGATGCCCCTTTTTCCCACACCTCTATACCCTCTTTCTCACAAAAACTCTCAAGACACTCCAATTAGTCTCAAGGGTTAGAGCTAATCTTTATGGCAATTTCCTTTCTTTTTTTTTCCTTGTGTGAGTTTATGGCTTCACAAAATTGGTGAGTTCCTTCTTCCTACTTTTTTATATCTATTAGTTGATTCAAAGAACAAGAGAGTTTGTTTTCAATTCTAGATTTGATTGCTAAAATTCATGGGTTTATTGTTGATGTACTATTGTATAGGTTATTCCTTTACTAGCTTAAGGGTTTTTCTCCTTCTTCCACCCTCTTTCCCTAAAATCCAAAGCTTGGAGACTTCAAGAGGTAAAGGAAGCTTGCTCATTGTGTTTTTTATGATTAGAATGTTGAAATGTGTTGATTGGTGTACGCTAAAAATGTTGAGTTATTGATTGACCTTCATATTTGAGCTTTTGGGTATGTATATGTAGTAATGATGAAAATCTGTTGTTAATGATATTTTGGTGAAATCTATTATATATTTAGATTACTATGAGAATTATTGTTGGTTCGTGATGTTGGTTTGACCTTTTGTGAAACAATTTTGAGTTGTGAGTTAAGAAAAATTGATTTCTTGGAGTTTTTCGAGGGTTTTAGTGTCCTGTTCTTTTGGTGCATTGCTGAACGACGTGGGGTCTCGCTGAGCAAGTAGCCCTTTTGAGTGATTTTGGTGTCTCGGTCTTGTGTTTTGCAAAGCAAACCCTGGTGTTGCTAAGCAAAGATCAAGATGCCTATAAACTTGGACTTTCTAGGTTTCTTTCCACTGAGTGAGTTAAATTCATGCTTGGTGAGGATCATCCTTAGGGATGAACATGAGTAGCGCTGAACAAACATTCAAGTCGCTAAGTGCGAATTCATAGCTAATCTAGGAATTTTCCTAGGTGCTTTTCGCTAAGCAAGTAAGCGTCTGGCTAAGTGACTTAAGATATTTCATAAATATTTGGGGAGGGCTCGCTAAGTGAGCATCTGCCTCGCTAAGCACCCATGATAGTTGGTTTTGTCATGCTCTTTGGAGGAAAAGTTGCTAAGTGAGCCATGTTTCGGTAAGTGCATATGTGCTTTCTAAATTTGTTGGTTAAAGGATTCCCTGAGCACGAGTGACACTCACCTAGCGAGACTTCGTTATGTTTATGTTGAAGCCTCTAGAGGATTTGGTGTTGAGCGACACCTTGAGTCGTTAAGAGAGAGCCCCTATAAGTAAAAAGGTGTGCTCTTTGTTGTAAGATTCACTAAGCGAACCTTTACATCGCTGAGTGGGCTCGCTAAGTGTGAACTTTCGCCGCTAAGCGAGAGTTACCCTGTTTCTTTACCTTGATGTTTATGGTTTCAAAAGTTGTTTTCTTAAAAATGTTTTCTCTTAAGTTATTATTAAGGGTTGTGTGATCTAGTTGAGGTGGATGGTTGTTTGGATAAGACCTCCATGGTTTGATGATAGGATCTTCTTAGAATTTGGGTTAGGGCCTAATTAACCCACAAAACTAGCTTATAAGGTGAGGACTACCAAAGCTTTATAAGCTCTATTGAAACCATATCTCTAATCGATATGGGACTAAACCACCACCCTTGAGGCTGCAATTAAGGCAGTCTCTAAAGAGACCATAACTATGGTGGGCTACGGGTGACTACAATTAAGGCGGGCTTTCCAACACTCCCCTTCACGCCTAGGGCTACTAGCTTGGAGCTTGGCAAATGTAGGTGGCCCTAACAATGGATCTAAGATAAGCTTTGATACCATCTTGAAATTTGGGTTAGGGTTTAACTCAGCCTTACGAAATCAGCTTGTAAGGTGAGGACTGCCAAAGCTTTAGAAGCTTTATTTAAGCCATATCTTTAATCAATGTGGGATTAAACCACCATCCTTAAGGTCGTAATTAAGGCAGCCCCTAAAGAGGTCGCAACTATGGCGGGCTAGGGGTGACCGCAATTGAGGTAGGCTTTCTAACAGATCCTTTCTTGGGAATCCTAAAGGGAATAGGTCGCGTGGATCAGTTCTTACTTGTTGGCCGTGTAAGGTGTTGAATAGAGCTTACATGGTGTTGTTGAGATGCTATATGATGTTGAATTGTTGAGTTGCACATGCACTTCATGCATATGTCCACAACAATGGCTATGACTGAGCAAGCACGTAAGTTGGTTGGTAGATTAGAGGTAAGGCTCGGACATGACCTCCAACCTAGTGCTGGGTGAGACGTGGGGCAGTTGACGATGGGCTTAGAGGGTAAGTGGATGGGTAATTCCACAAAGGGCCAAGGTCATTGCAAACCTTGAATCGTGGTGAGCCACCATGCACGTGTACTTATCCTGGCAAACCATTAAATCTTGTCTGTAGATTAGAGTTTTGGTAATCCTCGAATGGTTATTGGCACGTGCCGTGTTATTGTTGACTTAGTAGTCATGTATGCTATGTTAAGGGATGTGTCCACGCTGATCGTTTGACTATTGAAAATCTCCTAGAGTGGTGTCCGCATGCATTGCATGACCTTTGGTTGGTTGAATCATGTCATTTATATCGGTTTGGAAATTAACTAAGTTGTTGCATGAGTAATTGTATGCTGGTGATAAACTTCGTGGTGAATATTATATGTTATTTCTTGCAAGTTATGCATGTATAAATGTGATTTTCCTATCTTCCCTAGTTGTTACCAAATTATATGATGTTTCATTTTAAGTTAGCTTACCCTTGGTTATCCTTGTTGTTGTGATTATGATGATAACGTTAGTGACATGGAAGTAGATGTTGAGGCCTCGATGGATATAGCTCAAGGATGATGAGATGGTGTTGCCACGAATGATGGCAGGTGTGACTAGTCTAATGAGTCACATTTCTTCGTATGTTCCTGTTGAGGAGTCTCTCCGTTTTCCACGTTGTTTACATTAAACAAGTATTTCAGAATACTTTAATTTGAGTTCTTTTGTTTAAAATGAAACTTTCTAGACATAGAAGTAGTAAGTGTTGTCATGTAGCGACAACAGATCGTTATAATGAAGGTATAGGCTAATATGATCTCTAATTGCAATCTTGTCTAGGCTATCTAAATTGAATGGGAGTCTAGCCAAAATTCAGGCAGAGATAGACAAACTTTACTATAGCTGCAATCACCAAGGTCAACAAATATAGTTACCAAAAAGTGGACTTCTACCATCAAAGGATTAAATGAGATGGGGAAATTATTGTACGACTTGCTTTCTTGCTAATTTATGAATAATTGATTGAATAATTTAAAAGAGGAAATTTAATTTAATTTTAGTATTAATAAATAATTAAAAAAATAAGTGTTGTTTCTATTTGAATTTTTGTAGAGAATCTATGTAGAAATTAAGTCTATTTGGCAATCGATAATGTAAAAAAAGTATCGTGGAAGCTGATAGACAGTGTGGTGACCTGAGAATTTAATTATAATTAATTAAATTTTAATTATAATTATGTTTAATAGTGGTTAGTGAGCTTTCTTTGTTTTTGATTTAAAAATTGGGTTTTCATCCAAATTCGATTATGTTTGAGGCATAAACTTCGATATAGAAAGGCATTGACTTCTAGATTCTTGCATAGACATTCTAATATCACCCATAGTTGTTTTAAACCAATCAATATTCATTACACACTTCATTTTGAACAGTGAAATTTTATTTGAATTAATTAAAAATTTGCAAAATTTTGAAAAAGTTCTCTATAAATCTATGTTCTCAGAACCGGGTCGAACCGGTCGGTTCAATCGAAAAACTGGTGAACTGGTCTTGTGTCTGGTCCAATTAAACCAAAGAATTGGCCAAGCAAAAAATCGGTTTGTGAACCGGTCAAAACCGGTCAAAAACCAGTTCGTAGCAATTCGATAAAAAATGTCTAATAAAATATTATTTTAATGTTTTTTCTTTCAAAAAATGAAAATCAACCTAAAATATTTGTCCTTTTTTTTATTCTAAATATAAACTTGTTTTTATTAATAAATATTGATGTGTATTATTAAAACTTAGACTTAAGTATTATGACATATTTAATTAGAACTTTTTTAGGTATTGTATATGTTAAGAACTTATAAAATTATATTTTATTTTTAGTTTTTAATATTATAAAGTTATGATATTATATTTTTTAATTTTTTATGTATTATTTAATTATTATTATTATTATTTTATTAATACCGGTTCAACCATGGTTCAACCCCGGTTGAACCATTGAACCTTGAATCAGTGCCTTGACCGGTTCAATGACCGGTCCGGTTTTAAAAACATTGCTATAAATTAACTATACATTATCTGCTAGTGTACAAATTAAATTTCTATCTTCCCTAACCCTATTTATATGTGACATGCCCCCTAGCCTAATTAAAAACAAAATTGTTTGTCTTGAAATAGTTAGTTGAAATCTAACTAAAATTCTAGCTAAAGATTCTATCCCAAGTACATGCCATAATTCTAATTCCCTACACACTTTTGTACCTTACAATATAAAAATCAATCTCTGACCTTAAAATCGCCACCCATTGGCCAACTATATAAAAAGGCTTGTAGGGTAGCCATTTTCATTTTTTTTAAGTGATAACTTAACCAACAAGTTGTCTACTTTTACCTTTGTACCTTTTACCTCACTTTTTCTTTTTTCCCGAGGGCATTTGAGTAAAAAACACACCCCCTTCTGTTTTTAAGCTAGCCAAACCCCCTCCCACTCATTTGGTCTTTCATTGCAATTTTTCTAAGTGTGAGAGTGTGTTGGTGAAGGAACTTGAAAATCTAGGTGGGTTTTGTCCTCCTTTCTCATTCCTTCCATCTTCCTCTTATTTTTTCTTCAATCTCCTCTTTATTTTCTCTTCCCTATTTCATTTTTAAAATTAACCTTGAGTTGGTTTTAATGAAAATCACATTTTTCTTTGGGTTTATAGATGGATCTTGAAGAGTTGTTTATTTAATTGAATTTTTAATAGATTTTTGTTGAGAAAATAGTTTAATGTTCTAGAAAATAGACTTAAAAGGCTTTTCACCGAATTATAGTTTGCATTTAACAAAAATCAATTGCTTGTTCAAATTCAATTTCAAAACTAACTTAAAAAGCATGGAATTGAATCCTTGGTTTTTCGTGAAAATTCTAAAGAATTTTAAATAAATTAATTATTTGACCTTCATATTTGCTTCCAAAATTTATTTTAAAATTCTAAATTACTCAATTTTGTATTTCTAAATTTAAAATTCATATTTTTCCTATATTTTACTAGTTTTAACATTTCTTAGGTATTTTGATAATTAAAACAAGTTAAAGTTAGAATAACACAATTTCTCATATTTTTGAAGATTTAGAATTAATTAATGATTTTAAATGGTAATTTTAAATATAAATTAAAGGATTTTTTTTAGAGAATGTCTTTTAAAAATAAGAATTTATTTTAAGAATGAACGAAAAATAAAGCAAAAACATAAATAAAGATGTGGAGTTGAGAATCGCTCTAGATAAGATCTCGAGTTACGGTTGAGCAAGGTCGATCAAGATAAGACCTTTGCTAAGTTGAGGTTGCTTTTGCTAAGACCTTTGCTTATCTTCTTTGGGATTGCTCTTGTAACACTGTAAGGAGTATTACCGTAACTAGGTCTACATTTCTAAGAATGAAAAAAAAAACTTTAAAACATAGAAACAACATGCGGAAGCTACTTATACATATAATTGGATTTATATAAGAATAATGCAATAAAATACCATACATGTCTAATACAACTCATCTATCACTTGAAGGTGTCGTACAAAACATAAAGAGGAATACAAGGAAACAATGTAAACTTGATTACATCTTCTTGCACGTGACTCTAAGCTCCATCTGCACACATCTTCACCTATATCACGAAAAAAGGAAAACTTAAAGGAGTGATACATAATGTCTAAGTGAGTGCTCTAAGGACTCTATGGCTGGGTTAGACTGTTCTACCCGAACAACCTTCATCACTTATTTATCATGGCTTTAGCCTTATTAGATATCTTATTCTCACAATTGTTATGCTAGTTTACTATCTTATTCTCAACATAAGAACTCATCCTCATTAATCGTACTTTCTTACCATAACCCTCTCTATTATTTAAACCCTTCATGTTTAGCTTTTGCCTTTCTTCCTCTTGATATTCAAAATATTCCTTTAAAGGTCAATTCTAAGGCTACAGATACTCTAGAATACTCTTGACACTCCCTTAACACTTACTTTAATACTTTCAATTTGTTCTTTTTGACTTGTCTCATACATTTCTATTACGCCATGTGGTAATCCACCCTTTCTCTATCTCATTCAAAACTATTATTTTTATCTAACTAGAACTTTCATAACACTATCCTAGAGCATACGTTTATTTCACATCCTTTGCCTAGTAACTAGACATACACCTTGCTTTATTTCATCAAATAGGAATAACACATATGCATAATATGATCACATATACATAACCTTGATATTTCATTACAAGACACAATTACATTTTTATATGTGTACACATTACATCAATCGCTCATGAACAAAGTCACATAGACTTCACATAGTTACAACATAGTACACTTCAACATATCATGCTACAGCAAGATGCATATGCATGCTATGTTCCTAAATATCTACTCATGCACATATGGTACCAACTTAAACTTGTTGAAAAGTAGACTAGGAGTAAGTGCACGACTATAAGAAGCGTCATCGGTACCGATGCCTTTGGCTTTCGCACCCTCAACTAGTATGTACCCTCCAATGACTAGTCAAGGTTACCTAGTTTTGCCAGTACGCTTTGGCTCCATAGGATCATCATGGGCCATTGGAGTTTTCTAATCGGATACCACCCAGAAGGTTAGGGTTAGACAACCTATCATGGTCTCCACTAGCCAAATTTCTATATACTTTCCTTCATCACAATCATCTCAAATGTTATAATGCATGTCTCATACATACAATGCATACAAGTGTCCTTTTGGACCGTTTATCTACAAATAAGTGAGTCTTATCCTCGCTTCTCGTAGGCTACGTCCTTCATAGATGAGATATCACCCGAGCCCATTCTCGCCTCTAACAGGCTAGGTCAGTCGTCACAATGATATCAAGTCGTATCATACATTTTATAGCATAATGTCACAACTTACGATCACCATACAAGTAAATCAATTTTAAATGTTTATTATGGCTTAATATTTGGAATAATTGAATGTTTATAGGGCTTAATATTGGTGTCCTAGCTAAGTTTTGCATGTTTGGATTCAATTGGACTTTAATGAAAATCTTAATTATTTTTAGATTTTTATGGGTTTTGACCTTTCATCCTTGTTTGGGTCATAACTTGTGTTACAGAGATTCATTTGAGGTGATCTTGGTGTCTATGGAAAGATAAAAAAAAAATCTACAACTTTCATGAAGAAGTTGTGAGCTGATTTAGCTTAGATCATGGACGAAAATTGACTCAAAATTAGACACGCTGTTTCTCATTGATAGTCAGACATAGGTGCGGTATTTTGGGCATATCTTGAGTTCTAAACATTATTTTTGAGTGATTCCAACATCATTAGTTAGGTAACATCTGGGGCTACAATTATTATGAAGATCACAAAGCTAATTTGATCGTTTTCCTACTCTTTTTTGACTATTAAGTTGAAACATGTTGTTAGGGAGGTAAGCATGGACGTGCTCATCACTTGGCAAATTGCAAAATCTTGATTTGTGAACATGGAGGCTTTTTAAGACCTCCCTAAACTGCCAAAATTCCATATGATTGTATTCCTATTATCTTAATTACCATTCTACTTCAAAACAGGGATTTCCTGTCAATCTAAGTCGTTCTCATTTAAGCCTAATCCTTTAATTCCTTATCCAAAATAGGGAAAATTCTCAAGTTAACCTAAACCCTCACAATAATCTCATTCTACCCTCAAACAGTCATAGGTTCAATCAACTCACATCAAATTCATCTTAAGGAAAATAAACATAACCATTCAAAAATCCTAACCTTAACAATATAATTAAGATGGGCAAGGAGAGGGAAAACAACATAAATAATTGAGGTAAAGGCTTGGGGAGGGTAGTGGGAAGCACTCACTTGGGAAGATCGCAAAGATAATCTCTAGGGCTTGGGTCTCTAATCTCCTTTTTCTTCCTTCTTCTTCTTCTTCTTCTTCTTCCTTTTCTCATCATTCTCTCTAACTTCTTTCTTCTTCTATTTTTGATGGCTAAACATATTTCTCCTTCTCTATTCCTTTGTTATAACATGTGGGCGGGTATATGGCTTAGTGGGCTTTAGTCCCTTATTGGGCCTTAGATGCTCTTTTGGGTTCTATTATAACATTCATACTAATTTCTAACATTAAGGTATCAATAACAATAACAATAATAATAACAACAACACAACACAACAACAACAACAACAACAACAACAACAACAACAACAATAATAACAACTACAACAACAATAAATATAATAATAACAATAATAATAAAAGATATAACAATAATATAATAATAACAATAACTCTTAATGTGTATTTTGTCTAATAACACATGGGGAGGCTTCTAATAAGAACTACCTCGTGGTTTATTTCTAGTACTTGAAATTTTGGGTGTTATAGCTTTGAATAGGATCCTATTGTTGCAGAAGTCATTTTGGGTAGGACTCTTTATGGTTAATGGTGTTGTCGTAGTTAGGATAAGTGTTGTGTTTTCAAATGTTGATGTTTTATGGTAGTTATAAAGTTAATGATGTTGTTGTTATTGTTGACATGTGTAAAACACAGAAATAACACAAAGGGGTGGGGGGGGGGGGTTGAATTGTGTTATAACAAATTTTTACAGAAACCTTTTTAAAGACGTGTCATCTGAAGGGTTAAACAAAGGATTTTTGAAACGTTATTTAGGGAAAGACGAATGAAGAAAGATAATCAGAGAAACACAAAGAGATTATACTGGTTCGTCTCACCCCAGAGACTACGTCCAATTCTTGGCAACAACCAAGTCCTAGTAACTTAATCAAGTTACAAATATTCTTTTAACCAAGCCATTTCAGGCTCAACCCAAGTAGTCTTTAACTTGCCTCTCCAAGCAAAAACTCAAGTATTCTTTGAATCAAAGCCTTTTCAGGCTTCTATCGATTTTTTAGAGAAAAAGGTTAAACGTGAGTTATCTCACTTAGTTTAACGTCCTATTAGATGAATATACAATGAAGTTCAAAGAAAGCATTTACAAGTAGTGTATATGAAAATTACAAGTTGAGAGCTTTTCCACAGTTTAGGATTTATCAAATTGATTAGCATTTAAGACTGAGGTCTCTTCTTCTATTTATAGTGTTCTCCCAAAAAGAGTCCGTTGTGACTGCTGTAGGAGACATCCTTCGTTTGTTGAAAAAGAGTTGTTGAAGCATTAAATGCAGCATTTAATGCCTTTCACCAGCTTGTCACTTTAATAAGATAAAGCAGTCTGCTTATCTTAGCCTTTCTCGTACTCAATCTTGTAGCAGTGGTCATATCTGTTTTTCCGTACTGACATTCGTACCCACATTCCTTCTTTTACACGTAAAGTAGATTTTTCTCGAGAGTAGGTATGTAGACTTCATTTCTTTCGAGGTAATTTTTGCTTTTACAAACTTGCAGTGCACAGATTATTAAAACTTCGTCTGAAAGGAGTTAGTTACTAAATCTTTAAAGATAGTGAAAGATGATAAATCAACTCGTGGTCAGACAATAACAAATATGCAATATATGAGTTACCAGACGGTTGATTCTTAAAAAACTGTTTTGGACTGTTTGTTATTATCAAAATAATTGAGAGTTATAAATTTGTCCTTGTCTTAACAATCGTTCCCTTTTTGATGCTAACAAACATCTTTAATTTTTACAAAACATCTTTATATATAAAAAGTAATTTCTCTTCATAAGTTTTAACAAAAAGCATTTTTTATGCAATAACTTGTTAATAGCTTCATTCAGGTAGGTAGACGCAGTAAAAGAAATATAACTGAGTAAATACTGCGTCCTTGAAAACTGATCATAAGTAAATATTCATTGTAAACATCAAAAAAAGATATAAAGAATATACACCCCCTATGATTGATCTTTCTTCTGTTGTCCCCTTTTGGCATCATCAACTAGAGGATTCAGAGTCTGAAGGTATAGATGATGAGCCAAGGTCCTCTTTTAAACATTTTGCCAACTTGGTAAGTAGAGCTTTTGCTCGTTTGCGCTTCTTGCTTTCCTTCACTAAAGCAGCTTTAAGACGTTGTATAGTTTGCTTCAATTCTTTGACTTCTTGTCTAACATTTAAAGGTTATAGAGCAGGAGTAGAGTTGATGGCTTCGTCTTCAGTGGGTTCTTCTACAAAACACAAGTTAAAAACATAGGGAACTAGGGGACCACAAAATTAGAAATGACCAAAAGGTAGGAAAACATCAGAGGTATTTCCATCTATGGAGAGGAAAATGTAGGTTTTGGGGGAGTTTATTGTGAGCTGGTTATTGAGGTTGGAGGTAGACGTTGATGGTGAAGGAAAGACTTGCACCTAGTGACTAGTTGGGCGAATAGCAGCTTCGTGGCTCAGAATGTTCTTCTCTTCTATAGTTAGACTAGAGAAGTGTTTTAAGGCTTCAACATATTCTTGCAGCCTCTTTTGGTTTGAGCTCCATAGAGTTTCTTTGCCTTTAAGAGTAGCTAGCTGCACAGGTGAAAGTGCTCTTTTTCTGATCATCAGGTGTCATCTATGGTTGCGTCTGAATTTGGGCTCTTTGCCTTTCCTTATACATAGATTTTGACACTTGATTGTCTTTTGGCAGCAGATTCGGAAGGTGGTCCATGGCTTCAACAAAGTGACATTTGTCTTGCCATGAGTCTAGGCGAACCTAGCTCAAGGTCAGGACACCTTTTTTCGCAAATCACATGCTGCAGGGAAATCTGCATCTTTTCCTTCAGAAAATTATACATTACCCTCCCCAGCTCCCAATCATTATCACCAATCTGCCATTCTTCAAAGTCTAGACTATCTTCTAGATGGATGATGAGAGGGTAAGTCTTGATCTTCCTATGGCAGAATAGATAGATAATCTTAGGCTTGTAGTTGTATGTTTTACACATGATAGGATACTTAGAGTAATTGCACTTGAGCATAAAATGGGAGGTATGGTAGAGGATTCCTCATTGTCTCCATACTTCATATCCAAAGGGGAATCTAGTTTTGGTTGAGGTAGGGTAGACGAAAATAGGTGCTTTTAATAAGGTACTGTACCTTTCCTCCCAAACGTATGGTTGAATATGAAGCTCATTGGAGAGAGTATGGGTAGTTTCTTTTTCTACATCAGGCATTTTTTTCAGCATACCGATGGTGCACCAATAGTGGCCATTCTTTAGTAATAATGGTGGTCCACATCCTCGGGTTATTTACTTCGCCCAGTTCATAGTTGATGAGAGCTTGAAGAATTTCTAGGTCGAAGGGCTTTAGAGGTTGGTACTCCTTGGTCTTGCCAACACTGCGGGGCTCATGTTGTTCGAAGGGTGTGGCATTTTGGTGAAGGCGATCAGATAGAGGAGTCTTTAATTTGTGGAGATTAGGGGAAACTTCGTCTATCATTGGTTCAGTCAATCCTCTAGACGAAGGGCCTTTAACATTTGGCAGATTGAAGGTAACAGCTTCTATAGGTTGAGCATTGCTTGGTCTGACTGTCAGGTTACAGTAAGAAGTTGGAAGACTTGAGACATAGAAACAAATTGAGGAACTTCCCATAGAAGGGATCTAGGTAATCTACCTCTGGAGGTAGCGATGATGTCTTCTTGATTAAACAGCTCTTCCTCATTAGGCTCCTCAAAGGCTGTTTGTAGCGAATGCTCAATGACTAATTGAAGCACCGCCTCCTCTTGCTTAGCAAGCTTCTCCTCTGCTTCCTCTTTTTCCTTCTCAGCCTTCTTCGATTCGGCTCTAGCTCTCTTGAGCTGTTTTGCCTCTTGTGCTCGTGTTTTAGGTTTAGGAATCTTCTTGGATTTTGAAGACTTTTTGGATGGTTTAGTTGGTTTGGTGGAGGCAGATGATTTAGTGGCAATAGATGGTGGAAGCGGCTATTGTGATGGAGGTTCTGGGATGGTTGTTGGTGTGATTGTAAGAAGGGTATTGATGGGAAGGTCATCTTTTGAGCCTGGTTGGGGGATTGGTTTGGATCTCAAACGAATGGTTATGGGCTTTTGTTTTTTAAGAAGGGAAGACGATCAGTCATGTGTTTGCGGTTGTGGGTCTTTTTGAGATGGTCTTTTGATGGGAAGTTAGGTTTGTGGGGTTTGGTCTGTTTAGGTTGTGGTTGAGATGATTGTGGTTTTGTCTATGATGGAGGAGGTTGAATAGAGGCAACACCAATAGATGGATCAACAAATGATCCCACCCTTGAAAACAGTTTCGACTACTTCTTGATTAGGTTCTTCTTTGATCAAAGCCAACTCAGGGTGTTTGGCTACGTATTTAGAAAATAGATAGGCTATCCTCATCTTCCTTGTGATGGACACGTCGATCTATGAACCTTGTTTCTTCTTCTCCAAGCCAAATTCACTGACACCAGCCAGTCTAATTATCTCAGTGAATAACATGACATAGGGAATGGGATACCTTTGTTTGCCTTTGGAGCTCTCCTTAGATTTGGTGAGGCATGACCTCCAGTTGTCCAAGATAAGAGCAGGTAAGTTAACCTTCTGTCCCGTCAACATCTTGTATATAAAGAATCTGTCCTTGGAGGATACATTATCCTTTGAGCCTTTTCGTGGCAAGAGGACGTTGTGGATTAGTTTGCAATCCCGCTTCATGTTTGAAGAGTATAAAAATCTCTTCAAAACATCCTTGTTGTCATTTTGGGGTCTGCGACCCTCATACAATGCTAGGTTGACTATTTCTAGGGTGATGGCTTTTTCCTAGTCTTCTGTAAACAAGTTGCCTTCCTCCTTGTAGCTAGACGCTGCTACAATGGTGTCAGTCGAGATGATGATGGTCTGGTTGTCTACGATTCCAGTGATGGTTCCATCCACCTCAGATGCAAATGCCCAGAAATAGGCATATGAAGCGTGATATCGGTGGGTTCACTTCTAAACAAACGATTCCCATCCTACATTTTTGATGAAGAGACGCAGGGGAAACCCTTCTTCTTCCAGTTTCTTTAGGTCAACCCATTTGCCAGCCACAAAGTTGCTATTTGGGAATCTCTCTATAGGGACAAGCTGTTTCTGAGTGGCCATGAATGCAGGTCTTGAAAGTTAAGGTTTTTGAGAGTGAAAGCGGGAGAGAGTTTGAGTGCAAAGAGTATTTCTGAGAGTGTAAAGAGAGAAAATGGCGTTTATTTTGAATATATGTAAAGTTTGAAAGTACTAAAGGGACGTACATTTATGGTGACTTAATGTGGCAGAGAAGAACGACGCACATTTCTTGGGAGATTATCGATGAGTAATCATGAGGGGAAAGTCAGACGAATAAATAAAAACTTTTCATAATCAAAGAAACACGTGTTAGTAAGACAGAGCATAATAAAGTGTAAGATGATGTAGTGTAAGATGATAATTAGAACAATTGATAAGACGATGATGCAAGACAATTTATTCATGCAAAACTTTTATATGCAAATTTTCTAAGATAAAGTTAAAATGTTCTTCAGGTAAAGCTTTTGTAAAGATATTAGTCCATTGATGGTCTGTATCAATAAATTTAATAGCAAAAACACCTTTTTGAACATAATCATGTATAAAATGATGTCTTATTTCTATATGTTTTGCCTTAGAATGTTGAATAAGTTTTTTAGATAAGTTGATTGCACTAGTATTGCCACATAACACTGGAATGTTATGCCCAAAGCTAGAGTAATCTTCAAGTTAATATTTTACCCATAGAAACTGTGAGCAGTAACTAGCAGCTGATACATATTCTACTTTAGCAATAGAAAGTGCAATTGAGTTCTGCTTCTTGCTGGTCTAGGATATAAGACATGGTCCAATGAAGTGACATCCACCACTTGTGCTTTTCCTTTCAATTCTGTCACCAGCATATTCTGCATCACAATATCCTACTAATTTGAAATCTTTATTTTTCTCATAAAATAGGCTTAGGTTAGAGGTACCAACAAGATATCTAAAAATCCTTTTATCATCTTTTTAAATGAGACTCTCTAGGATTATATTGAAATCTGGCACAAAGACAGATACTATGGATAATATATGGTATACTAGCAGTTAAATAGAGAAGTAAGCCAATCATACCTCTGTAACAGTTTGGTCTATAGGTTTACCTGATTCATCCTTTGTCATGACAACAGACGAATGTATTAGTGTGCTCATAGGCTTTGATTCATTCATCTTATACTTTTTGAGTAATTCCTTGGTGTATTTTTGTTGATGAGTGTATATGCCTTCTTTTTCTTGTTTAACTTGCAGTCCAAGAAAGAATTTTAATTCACCCATCATGCTCATTTCGAATTCACTCTGCATCAAATTTGAGAAATCCTTACATAAAATTTCATTAGTAGCTCCAAAAATTATGTCATCTACATAAATTTGAACTATTATGAAATCTTTATCAAATTCCTGTCCAAAGAGAGTTGTGTCGACTTTGTCTCTTATAAAACCATTTGTGATAAGAAAACTGCTCAGTCTGTCATACCAAGCACGAGGTGCTTGTTTAAGACTATAGATAGCCTTTTGAAGTTTGAACACATGGTTTGAAAGCATTAGATCCTCAAAACTAGGAGGTTGTCTAACATAGACTTCTTCCTCAATGAAACCATTTAAGAAGGCGCTTTTAACATCCATTTGAAAAAGTTTAATGTTTTATAAGCAGCAAAGGCAAGCATAATTCTAATAGCTTTTAATCTAGCTACAGGGGCAAAAGTTTCAGTGAAGTCAATACCTTCTTGTTGATTGCACCCTTGTGCTACTAACCATGCTTTATTTCTTATTACCTTTCCATTTTCATCAAGCTTATTGTGAAACACCCATCTTGTTCCAAGGATGCTTTTATGTTTTGGTTTGGGAACAAGAATCCACACATCATTTCTTGTAAATTGATGTAGTTCTTCTTGTATGGCTATAACCTAGTCATCGTCTGTCAATGCTTCTTCAATACTCTTAGGCTCAATTTCTGAGACTAGAGCGCAAGAAGCTTGGTTTTTCAATGATGACCTTGTCTTGACTCCTTTAGTCCATTCTCCAATGATCTGATCTTGTCGATGATAGGTAACGAACTTCTAATCCTTATGAGATTCTTTCGTCTGATCATCAGTCTGTCATTGTTGAGGGATATCTTTTAATTCTCTTACTTCGCCTGTTCTTATAGGATCAGACGATCCCATCTGTAAGTCTGCAAGATCATCTTCCAAATCTAATAGTCTCTTATTAGGTGTTAGTGTATCATTAAATTTAACATGAATGAATTCTTTTACAACTGAAGTTCTAGAGTTAAATACTCTAAAAGCTTTTGATATGTCAGAATACCCTAGAAAAACACATTTGTCAACCTTAGAGTCAAGTTTTTCCAATTGATCTCTAGTGTTGAGAACGTAACACTCACATCCAAAGGGATGAAAGTATGAAATGTTTGGTCTTCTACTTCTCCACAATTCATAAGGAGTCTTATTTATTAATGGTCTAATCAATATTCTCTTTTGAACATAACACGCTATATTTACAACTTTTGCCTAGAAGTACTTAGGAATTGAATTTTTAGAGAGCATGGTTTTAGCCGTCTCTTGTAGAGTTCTATTTTTCCTTTCAACTACCCCATTTTGTTGAGGTATTCTTGGTGAGGAGAAGTTGTGAAAATTTTCAATTTTTTTTCACAAAAGAATTTAAACTCAGTATTATCAAATTCAGTTCCATGGTCACTTCTAATTGTAGTTATACAAAAACCTTTCTCATTTTGAACACGTTTACAGAATAGTTCAAACAAATTAAAAGATTTGTGTTTGAGATTTAGGAAGTAAACCCATGTGTATCTAGAATAGTCATCAATAATAACAAAGCCATACTTTTTTGCCACCAAGACTAAGAGTCTTTGTTGGACCAAACAGATCCATATGCAACAGTTCTAATGGTCTAGAAGTGGAAACAACGTCTTTTGATTTGAAAGAAGTTTTAGTTTGTTTCCCTTTGACATACTTCATAAAGAAGATAATTTTCCAAGAAATATCAGGTAATCTTTTCACTAAACCCTTTTTATATAGTTTTGAAATGTGTTTCAAATTGATGTGTTGTAGCTCTTTATGCCAAATCCATTTTTATCTTCTTTGGTCATTAAGCAGGTGACATTTTGTTTGTTTAGATCCTCAAACTCAATCTTAACAGATTGTTATGTCTTTTAGCAGTAAAAAGAATAGATTCATCATTTCTTTTGACTATGGATGATTCCTTGTTAAAGAACACAATAAACCCATCATCACAAAATTGACTTATGCTAAGCGGGTTATACTTTAGTCCTTCAACACACAACACGTTTTCTATTGAAGGAAGATGAGGCTTAGCAACTTTACCTATACCAATGATTTTCCTTTTCCATTTTCTCCAAATGAAACCGTTCCTTCATATGGTTGGAGGTCTAGGAACATAGACCTTGTTCCCATCATGTGACGTAAGCATCCATTATTCAGGTACCAGAACGAATCCCTCATTTTTTCTATTAAGGATATCTACAATATGAATTATTTGAGATTTTGGTACCTAAATACTTTTAGGTCATTTTGTGTTAGTCCCAAAGGTCTTATTTGACCTTTGTTTCCTTTTGTGTTGACTCCTTTGAGATGTGTGTCCAGATTTGCCACAAAAGTTACAAAAAGTTGAATAAGATTTAGAAGATGATGGTTTAGAGTCTTTGTCTTTTTCAAAACCTATGCTAGATTTGTTAGATGGATGCCTTTTGTGGTTCAAAATTAATTGTAGTTTTGAGGACCCATCCACAAATTTAGCCAGATCATGTTTCAGACTGATGACCTTTTTCTTTAGTCTATCAACTTCAGAAAGGAATGTTGTCTTTTCAGGATCTGAGTCTTGACTCTTATGCATTCTCTTCAAATCTTTCTAGAGTATTTCATTTTCTAAAATAGCTTCTTGATATTTTTCTTTGTATTTTTTATACTTAAGAGCGATCATGTGAGAATTTGCAAGAAGAATGTAAGAATGTCATATGACATATTTTCTTCGTCATTAGACTTAGATTCCTAACTATCAGACAAATGCAGATTATGTTCAGGGATAGACTTTAACTCAAATGTTACTTCCTCAATATTCACCATGAGACAAATGTTAGTCTTTTCGTCGTGTGAACTACTACTACTACTACTATCCAGATCTTCCCAAGTAACTACAAGATTCTTCTTCTTGTTCCTTTTCTTTGATTTCCATTCCCTTTTCAATATGGGGCACTCAACCTTTATATTGTCCAGGTTTTTGCACTTAAAACATATAATTTCGTTGTTTTCTTCTTAAGGTGGCTTTTTGAATCTAGTGTCTTTTCTTTTGGAGGATTGCTTGAATCTTCCTTTCTTTTTGAGCATCTTCTTGAACTTTTTAGTTATGAGAGATATCTCATCGTCTGTGAAGCAGTTGGAGGTTTCATCTAAGCTCTCAAATTCATCAGATTGAACCTTCAGGGCTTTATTCCTAGCTTTCGTCTGCTCTTCGATTGGTTTCTCCACTATTTAGGGCTATAGAGTCATTGTTTTTGATTTTATCTTTTTTAAAAAGATGAACTTCATGGACTCTTAGAGCTTATAGCAACTCATCTAGAGTTAAAGTCTTCATGACCCTGGCTTCAGCTATAGTTGTAGCCTTGGATTCCCATACTTTTGGAAGACTAAAATTTTTTTGAGATTGTTCTAAGCTTTGGAAAACTCGACACCTAGACTCTAGAGTCCATTAAGAATTGTTTGAAATCTTCCAAACATCTCATCAATGGTTTCTGTCTCCTTCATAGTGAACATCTCATAGTGTCTCTGAAGAGTTGCCGTTCTTCTCAGACGAACATCTTCAGTGCCTTCATGTGTTATACGTATAGCATCCTACATCTCCTTTGCTATTCTACAGCTGCAAAATTTGTTATATTCAATTTTAGATAAGGCGTAGGTTATAATATACCTAGCCTTTGCATTTTGTTGTAGCATGTTGAAGTCGTCCTAATTGAATTGTTATAGCAAATTTTCTAAGAGGCTGAGCTCTAATACCAAACTGTAAAACATAGAAATAACACAAGAAGGGGGGTTTAGTTGTATTATAGTAAATTTTCGCAAAAACCTTTTTAAAGACATATCGTCTAAAGGGTTAAACAAAGGATTTTTAGAATGTTTTTTAGGGAAAGACGAATGATGAAAGATAATTAGAGAAACACAAAGAGATTATACTGGTTTATCTCATCCCAAAGACTACGTCCAGTTCTTGGCAACAACCAAGTCCCACTAACTTAATCAAGTTACAAGTATTCTTTTAACCAAGCCTCTTCAGGCTCAACCTAAGTAGTCTTTAACTTGCTTCTCCAAGCAAAAACCCAAGTATTTTTTGAATCAAAGCCTCTTCAGGCTTCTACCGATTTCTTAGATAAAAAGGTTGAACGTGAGTTATCTCACTTAGTTTAACGTCCTATTAGACGAATATACAATGAAGTTCAAAGAAAGCATTTACAAGCAGCGTATATGAAAATTACAAGTTGAGAGCTTTTCAACAGTTTAGGATTTATCAAATTGATTAGCATTTGAGACTGAGGTTTTTTCTTCTATTTATAGTGTTCTCCCAAAAAGAGTCCGTTGTGACTGCTGTAGGAGACATCCTTCGTTTGTTGAAAAAGAGTCGTTGAAGCATTAAATGCAGCATTTAATGCCTTTCACCAACTTGTCACTTTAATAAGATAAAGCAGTCTGCTTATCTTAGCCTTTCTCGTACTCAATCTTGTAGCAGTGGTTATATATGCTTTTTCCTATTGATATTTGCACCCACATTACTTCTTTTACGCATAAAGTGAACTTTCTTAGAGAGTAGGTATGTAGACTTCATTTCTTTCGAGGTAGTTTTTGCTTTTACAAACTTGTAGTGCACAAATTATTAAAACTTAGTCTGAAAGGAGTTAGCTATTAAATCTTTAAAGACAGTGAAAGACAATAGATCAATTCGTGGTCAGACGATAGCGAATATGCAATATACAAGTAACTAAACGATTGATTCTTAAAAGACTGTTTTGGACTGTTTGTTATTATCAAAATATTAGAGGGTTATAAATTCGTCATTTGTCTTAACAACATGTATTCATGCATAAGGCTGCAGCTTCAACTATGTGGTTCTTGACAAAGGAAACATGTAAGTATAGTGGCTAGTCTAGGTGGGACCTCATACCTAGTGTGGGAAAGGTTAGTGAATGATGGATTTCCATGGGGATAAGTAGATCGGCAAACCCTGCATTTTAAGCCAGGGGTACTGCATGTAACACCTTTAATTGTCACTTTTATCTAATTCAAATCTAGAGTTCTAATAGCAAAATTTTTCATAATTTTTTTGTAAAGCTTTCAAACGAAATTATAGCATAATACAAATTATTAAATCTTTTCCTTTTTAAGTAAAATAAGAGTCTTTGCTACTAAATCATTTAAGGAGTGAAATACCACAATGACCAAGAGAATTGAAAATCAAATACAAAATAAATACCGATTTTAATACAAATAATGCATCTACACACCCTTGACATGAAAAAGGTTTATATTACATTCTAATGACATTGTAGCACAGTTTACTAAATGTTTAGATACTTTTCTAGATTAGAAGTGTTACCATTCTAATCTCAGGGGACTATTAGTTTTGACACCACACCAAGTTATTTTGGAATGTGGTGTTATAAGGCTAAACTATAAGTTCCTCGTTCTAAAAGAACGAAACTTTTACATCTTTATGCATGCTTTTGTTGCATTACTCTGATGTCATCTTGGTTGAGGGTTGTAAGCCTTTTGATACATGTAGTGTCTTCAACCAGTATGCATCCTTTGCTGATACCACGCATTCTTAAGCTATGTACCTGTTTACGTACAAAACCAAACCACAATTCACCCCCTATTTTTGATTCAACATTCCCTGATGAAGAAAGGGATGAAATAATTAGGGGCGAGAACTAGACAATTTGAATCAAAGAAATCAAATAAACATAGAGACCTACCTAAACTATATTTCTTATCATATAATTAATATGACAAACATTAAAAGTGCCATATCATATAATAAACTATAAAATCATATATCAAACATTCTATCATTCAATAAAAAGCACACTCACAACTCATTACACATTGTCATAACATATGTAAATATCATAGTCATTACACACACATAATGCATCCCATTCCCATACTGTACACAAACAAAGATTTGATGCATGACCTATAGGCTAGCTATCTTGGACTTGAATAAAAAGAAGGGCATGAAGTAGAGAAGACCTCTATTATTCTCATGGCCATCCATACCAAAGTTTAGGCAACATGCAAAACTCCCTAACTCTTGGATGCTGGAGAGACAACTAGAGGAAAAGTTTGATCAAGCCACTGCTTAAAGGTTTTAGGAGCAACATTAATAGACTTGTGAACAAGAAACATCCATTAGTGGCTTAATTAAGGAAGAGAAGAAGACTCTAACCCTTAATGGACCCTTCTATACTCAGCATCCAAGGAAGATGACACACTTTTCTGACTCCTTTATTATACCCTCAAGGGTTCCTTCACCCTTGGACCAAAGAGTCATTGGATTGGAGACTACCATTATCTATGCACTAGTGAATATTGAAGTGGATCAAAAAGTCACTAAAAGAGGGGTTGAATAGTGACCTTTGACACTTTTGGCCTTTTTTCCTACATTGTGTAGAACTAGTTTCTGACTTTGAATGCTCAAAATGCTTCTTGATAGTCAAAAATTGATTAGCATCAAGGAGGAGACTTTCACTTACTTAACTCTAAATGATTTGATAAGGCAACTTAAGTCTTGTGAAAATAATATTTTTTGAAAATTAATTTTTCTATAGGTTTCAAATTTAGATCAAAACTTAGTTTTTTGATAAAATATGTAGTATTTCTACTTCTGAATTTAGAAAAAAGATAATATTCTATCTTTTGGACTTGATAAAAATTGAGTTAGGTTATGAATCAATTCCTCAGAAGCAGTAAATCACAAAAAAGATAGATAACAATGAGAAGCAAGGGAAAGGGGATTTTGCACATAGATTTTTTTACTGATTCACCCTTCAACACGGGCTACATCTAGTCCTTACACATAGTAGGATTTCCACTAAAGAATCATAACCAACTAACGCCAGTATTTATCAAATCAATATTCTCACATCTGTACGTTTGTACTGAGTATTCTTACCTTTCCAGGTTAGTATTCTCACCTCTACAGGTTTGCACTGGGTATTCTCACCTCTATATGTCTGCTCCAAGTATTCTCACCTTTTTAGGATTGCACTTGATTATTCTCACCTTTCCAGGTTTTGGATTGAGTATTCTTACCTTTCTAGGTCTTCTCAACCCAAGTATTCTTTTATATGCCTTTTCAGGCTTTTCATAACAACCTTGTTGTTGACACACACAACTACTCAGTTGTATTCACAAACACACTCTAAAAGCACTGGTCCCCTGATTGATCTTTTGAGGTTTCAGATGTAGTATATGTAATGTATATATTTATCAATTTCAATTCAAAACCTTTTTTACAACAAGTGCACTAGTGGAACAAGTAGTAAAAACCCTGGTACATAAGGTATCATTATTCTCAGGGATTGGGATAAAATGCTCTAATTTAACTAGTCAACTATCAATGAGTAGGCAATATATATGCGTTGTCACACCACAAATCACCAATAAAATTAAAATTGCGCAAAGTAAATCTACCGCTATGTTTTTGGCTTTTTTTTATTGATCTTGGCGGAAAGCATAATTAGTAATCCAACTCCCCTTATGCTCATCCCACACATTTTTTCACAACTCAACACAAAACAACATGGTTTCAAAGTATGGTTCTCTCAAAATTAGATTGACCTAATTCCTTGGCGAAGATCTTTATGAATTAAGCTCAACACCCTACTTCCACATGATCTATTGAAACTTAAATCAAGCATTAAGACCAAAATCCTCAAGAACATATGTCTTACAAAGGGCTATTCCTAGACTCAACTTAAGACATAGTAATCAAGCATCGATTCAGACCACTAGCATATGATTCCACATCGTGCGTGTATTCACATCGTTCTCAACAATGAGTTACCATGAAAAAACATTAAGCATAGTGTTGATTACAAAAAAACACAAGGGATTACATTAAATTAAAAGATCCATACAAAGGAATCTCACAAGATTCATTAAACACTAAAAATACCAAATACATTGAAAAATGAGAAAGATAAAAGCAATACAAGATAAAGGTGGCCACGGATGATGGTGAATATAGTGAAACTTCACACTCCTCTCTAAGGGATGAAGCTCCAATGGTAAGATGAAAGAAAAACCTAAAAGTTAAGGTGAGTGAAGGTGAAGAGCATCTTCAAACATCTCCTCCCCAATAAATGAGCCTTGCATGGGCTTTTATATAAAGTGGAATGGGCTCAAACACGTTAGCAAAATTGTTTCGCGCTATCAGCAAATACCTCTAGCATCCTATGCTAGCCATGTGTCTGGGATGTTAAGCTACGATTTAAAATAGACAGGCATCAATTAGTTACATACTAGACGGTGTGGCGAACGCTACTCTTCCCACATGAAAATGATGTTTAGGCATCCAATCTAGTGTCTCCAAGCATTACGACATCTTAGACGCAAATCTACCTAAGGAATTTTGGTGCTTCTAGTGTCTAACACAACATTTCTAGTACACTTCCAATATCCAACATTAGGCTTCTTTTGGAAAGTCTCTTCTTTGCTTCACTTGACGTGGGATGCCATCCAACGTCTTAGACGTTGCATTGCTAGATACAAGACTTTGCTTTATTTTACCTACAAAAAGTGTTGAAAGATAAGCAATTTTTTTACAAAGAAAGTAAACTATTTTGTCTTTTCTTTCTATTTTTTTATAAAGCTTTTTCTTGGGTTTTTACGTGTGAATCATGTACTAAAACATCATGAGATGAGGATTCATCACCCTCACTGTAACACCTTAAGGGGCATTACCGTAACTAGGTCTAGATTTCAACAAAAACAAACTTAAAAAGGTAGAAACAACATACAAATGCTACTCATAAATATAATTAAATATTATATACGAACAATACAATAAAAAAAATACATGCCAAATATAACTCATCTATCACCTGAAGGTATCGTACAAAATATAAAGAAGAATACAAAAACATAATATAAACTAGACTACGTTTTCTTGCATGTGACTCCAAGCTCCATCTACGCATGTCTTCACCTGTATCCTGAAAAATGGAAAACTTAAAGGAATGAGACATAATGTCTCAGTGAGTGCTCTGAGGACTCTACGGCTGGGTTAGACTTTTCTATTTGGACAACCTTAATCATTTATCTTTTATGGCTTTAAACTCACTAGGTCTCTCATGATTCGCCATACCTACGGTCTAATCTACACCTTTTAATCTCAATACTTTCTGTGTTAACTACTCTCTCATTCTCCTGACTGTTATATTAGTTTACTATCTCATTCTCAACCAAAGAACTCTTTCTTACCCAAGATGCTTTCTAGTATTTAAACCCTTCATGTTTAGATTTTACTTTTCTTCGTTTAATATTTAAGGTTGTTCTCTATGGGTCAAGTCTAAGGTCACAGACATTCTAAAATACTTTTGACCCTCCCTTAACACTCACCTTAATACCGTCATTTTGTTTTCTCTTATTTGTCTTATACCTTTCTATTACGCTGTGTGGGGATTCACTCTTTCTCTACCTCATTCACAACTATTATTATCCAACTAGGACCCTCACAACACTATCCTAAGGCCTAGCCTCTTACTTATCCTTGAGGTAGCAAACACAATTAATTACAAGCACACATTTATTTCACATCTTTTGCCTAGTAACTAGACATACACATCGTTTTGTTTCATCAAGCAAGCATGACATACATGCATAACATGAGCACATATACATAATCTTGACAATTTATCACAATACACAATCACATTTCACATGTGTACACATTACATCATTCGCTTATGAACAAGGTCACATAGAATTCACATAATTACAACGTAGCACACTTCAACATATCACACTACAACAAGATACATATGCGTGCTATGTTCCTAAACTACTACTCATGCACATGTGGTACCAACCTAAACTTTTCGGAAAGTAGACTAGGAGTAAATGCAGGCCTTAAGAAGCGTCATCAGTACCGATGCTTTTGGCTTTCGCACCTTCACTTAGCATGATATCCCCCAGTGACTAGTCAGGGTTACCCAGTTTTGCCAGTACGCCCCGGCTCCATGGGATCAGCATGGACCATTGGAGTTTTCCCAACCGAATAACCCCCAAGGCTAAGGTTAAACAACCCATCACGGCCTCCACCAGCCAGATTCCTACATACTTTCCTCATCACATAACTCAAATGTTATGATGCATGGTCACATATAATGCTTACAACTTTCATAGACTTTTATCATGAATCATAGGCACAATTTCATGTCACACTCATTTTTTTAAGATAAATAACAACCATACAATATAAACTCAACAAGACAAAAAAAAAAAACAAATAGCAATGAGTTAAACAGTGCCAAAAGGAGTTCACAAACACAAGGAATGTAATAGCAAAAGTTGTATCCGCCTAACGGTCCAGCGAACCCGCCCAACGAGTTCGCGCCAAAACCCAACCCGCCCAGCGGGTATCGCACCCCGCCCAGCAGGTCCACGTCAAGACTCAACCCGCCCAGCGGGTGTTTCACCCCTCAACGGGTTTGCGCGCCCAGCGCCAAGGCGAAATCCAGTTTTTGAAGAAAAGTCGCCAAAAGACTATCTAATCTATGAATTCCTTACTACCTCACAATTCCTTCAAAACCCATCAAATCCCTAATCTTACGCATAAGGAGGGGGAAAAGATAAATAGATGAAAAATAACAACATAAAAGACAAGGAAGAATATGGGGGAGAGCACTCACCTTTGTGGACATGCAAAGTTGAGTTCTAGGGTTTGGATTCTCCAGTTTCTATTCTTCCTCCTTCTCTTCCTCTTCTTCTTGCCTTCTTTTCCTCATTCTCTCTAACTTTTTTCTTCTTCTATTTTGTGATGGCTAAACCTAACCCTCCTTCTCTATTCCCTTCTTATAACATGTGGGTGGGTATGTGGCTTAGTGGGCTTTAGTCCCCTATTGGGCCCTAGATGCTCTTTTGGGTTGTATGATAATATTCCTACTAATTTATAATACTAAGGTATTAATAACAATAATAATAATAATAATAACAACAACAACAACAATAATAACAACAACAACAACAACAACAACAACAACAACAACAACAACAACAACAACACAACACAATAATAATAAGAACAACAACAACAACAACAACTTATACAACAACAATAATAAATATAATATTAATAAGAATAGAAACAGTAATAATAAGAAATATAATAACAATAACTCTTAAGACATCTTTTGTCTAATAACATATGGGAATGGTTCTACTAAGAGCTACCTTGTGGTTTATTTCTAGTACTTGAAATTTGGGGTGTTACACTCACAGGTTCTGTTTGGACAGACTTGATTACCTACCTTCTCAACACTCAACATATGAGATTTACAAGAAAGGAGGACTACAAACACTCTTTAGGATGGACTCTAAGGTAGACATGCAAACTAGAGTGTTTTGGCTAAGGAGGACTGTTTCTACCAGAAGCTAAATTCTTTCATAGATTTTGCATTTTACGCTTCTTTTCTAATTTCTTTCCTTGCAATGAGCTCCTTTGAATTAGGGTTCTTTTATAAGCTTCAAAGTAGCCATTTATAGCTATTGGAGAGCTTGGTCAAACACTGTATGAGCTGTCTTTTTTATACAACTGCCTTTATGACTATCATCTCTATCCTTTCTATAGCTTCTAGAGTCCTTTCCAACTAATTTAAGCTTCCTTCTTTTGAGGACAGCTAGCATAAATTCAAATTTTGAATTTATGACAGTTAGTGTTGGCTAGCTCTTAGTGGCTCAATCCTTGATTGCTTTTAATCTTTTATTAAGAATGCTGCTTCTAAAGATTGGCCTCTACAAGATCATTCTTGTGGTTGCTTTTGGTAACTACAATGCTTTTGGTTGCTTTGCTTTTGTCAGAACTTGATGATCTATGCAGGTTCTTGCCTTTGAAATACTCGCTAATTTGATTTTGATCATTCTCCTTTTGGTATAGGTGCTCTTGAACAATGCAAATATTTGTATCCCATTCTTTGTTCAGTCTTGCATCTTCTAGTGACTCTTCTTGTCATGTATAGTTTTTTGTCTTGCTACCCCTTAATTGAATCCACCTTTTAATCATGCTTCTGGTCCTCCCGCACTTTGATATTTTGAGTAACATGATCATCCTTGCATGCTTCTAGTCAGCTTTCCTTTTGGTAGGGCTGCTTTTGAACTGCATAACCTGTTTTTGAAGGCTAGCATACTTTAGGTTGATGCTCTCCATCTTCTTCCATGCTTCTTAATCAAGTCCTGTTCTTATAGACCACATCTCAAAGTAAACCATCCATATCCTAGGGAGCATTTCCTTAAGCACTATAAAGATCCTTTTCCATGGAACTTTATGCAAGCTAAACCTATACTGCTACATAAAGCTCCTCCACTAGCACCTACATCCCCCGTTCCTCAAGAAATAGCTATTCCCACTCCAACAAAGTTTAAATTAATTTGGGCAAGTAAATGATTTTTGTTAATGCAAACCATAGCTTGTTGAAAAGCTTATTGAAACTATTTTTTAAATCATTAGGCCATGTTTCAAGTAAAAATTCATAAAAATAACACTTAATTCAACAAAACGTATGATCAAAACTGTGCCATTGGAAGTATCGTCTACTTGTTTTTAAATTAACTCAACTTTCACAAATCTATTTTCAACAAAATTTGTCACTAAGTTGTAGTACTTTCTAGTTTTTAGATTGACCAAGATCACTCAAAAATAATGTGGATACAATATATAGTGAATTTTCTCCCAAAATAGTTTCAAATCTAAAATTCAGTAAGTTTTAGAACATCAACCCAAAATGTCAAAACTCACCAAAAATTGAAAAACAGCTTTAAAATTTACAAACTAGGTGTCTATTTAAAGCTTGAGATGTCTAGTTTTAGGTTGTACAAAAATATTTTTAAAATAATCAATGCAAAAATCCAGAATCAAAAAAAGTTTGCACTATTCAATCATGCTTTCCAGACAGTAAGGGTAAGATTGTTCAGGTCATATCTTATTCATTTCTTAAGCTTTTAAAGTGATTCTTAAGTCAAAACCATAGCATTTTGAGTCTATTTTAAGTTGCAAAAAGAACCAACTCATTTCGAGAATCATATCTTCAAATATCACAAAAAATTGAGGCATGTTTAGGACAAAAATCATCAAGTATATTTCATTTTCATCAAGTTCATCAAGATTTCAAGTAATACACATCATGTATCATGTTTCCAACAACCAAAATCACCAATACACATCAATATCAACGAACTGCAGTGGCCGCACAACAACATACATGTCAAAAATGCTAGCTTTCCTTACCACTTTTTCGGTTTACAACAGAAAACAAGAGGCAAAAGTTGTATTCCTTAAGCTTCCTTCACATTCTTCTTCAAGATCCACCCATTATCCCAAAGCAAAATTATGGTTTCCATTGCAACCAACTTAAAGTCAGCTTAAAGAATGGATGGGGAAGAGAAAATAGAGTGGAGATTGAAGAAAAATCAAGAGGAAGATGGAAGGAATGAAAAAGGAAGAAAAAACCCATATAAGTCTTCAAGCTCCTTCACCAACACTCCTCTACACTTAGAAAATTGCAAAGGATAGACCAAATTGAGGGGAAGGGATTTCGGCCTACTTAAAAATACAAGTGGGGTGTGGGTTTTTGACTAAGTTACCCTTAGGTAAAAGGAAAAAGTGAGGTGAAAAGGAACATGGTAAAAATAAGACAACTTTTTGATTAACTTGTCGCTTAAAAAAAATCAAAATGGCTTCCTCTATAAGCCTTGGAGATTTCCTAGCTAAAGGGTTTTTAGGGTGAACATTTGATTTTTATAATGTAGGGTACAAGTGGGTAAGAAATTAGAATGATTGGATAAACTTAGGTTAGAAACTTTAGTTAGAATTCTAGTATGATTTCAACTAACTAGTTTAAGACAAACAAATTCTTTTTGGTTCTAATTGGGTTAGGGTTAGGCATATCATATATAAATAAGATTAGGGAAGATATAATTTAATTTGTACACTAGCAGATAGTGTACATATAATTTGTAGAGACTTTTGTTAGAAATTTGCAAATTTTTTGATTTTTAATTCAAATGAAATTCTATCATTCAAAATGGGATATAAAATGAATATTGACTCATTTAAAATGACTTTGGGAAATATTAGAATGTTTATGCATGAATCTTGAAGTCAGTGCCTTCTTGTACCAAAAGTTTGTGCCTCAACCATGATTGAATCTAGATAAAAACTTGATAAAACTTAATCATCGGCTTTAGAATGTACCAAGCTCAGGTAACACCAAATGAACTTAATTATAACTAAATTAAATTAATTATAATTAAATTCTCAGGTTATCACACTTTTCTATCAGCTATCACAGAAGATTTCTACACTATTAGTTGATAAACAGATTGAATTTCTACAAAATTCTTCTACAAAAATTCACACAGAAGAAAACACTTATTTTTAATTATTTAATAACACAGGTAATTTTAATTTCTTCTTTTAAAATGTTCAATCACTTAATCATAGATTAGCAAAAAAAAAGTCTTACAGCCTCGGATTAACAACGTTCCAAACCACCCATTTTTCTTGCTTTTTGTAACACCCCAAATTTTAGGTACTAGAAATAAACCACGAGGTAGCTCTTAGTAGGACCCTTCTTATGTGTTATTAAACAAAAGACGTCTTAAGAGTTATTGTTATTAGATCACTTATTATTATTATTATTATTATTCCTGTCATTGTTATTATATTTATTGTTGTTGTTGTTGTTGTTGTTGTTGTTGTTATTATTATTATTATTATTATTATTAATTCTTTGTTATGGTGTTGTTATTATATTATTATTATTGTTATTATTAGCGTTATTGTTATCGACACCTTAGTATTAGAAATTAGTAGGAATGTTACCATAGAATCCAAAAGAGCATCTAGGGCCTAATAAGGGATAAAGCCCACTAAGCCACATACCCACCCACATGTTATAAGAAGAGAATAGAGAAGGAGGGTTAGGTTTAGTCGTCACAAAATAGAAGAAGAAAGAAGTTAGAAAGAATGAGGAGAAAAGGAAAGAAAAAGAGAAAGAGAAAGAATAGAAACCGGAGAACCCAAGTCCTAGAACTCAGCTTTGTGTGCTCCTAAAGGTGAGTGCTCTCCCCCGTATTCCTCCTTGTCCTTTACATTGTTCTTGTTCATCTATTTACCTTTTCCCCCTCCTTATGCCTAAGTTTAGGGATTTGATGGGTTTTGAGGGGATTGTGAAGAAGTAAGAAGTTTATAGATTAGATAGTCTTTGGACAACTTTTCCTCAAAACTGATTTCGATTTGACGCTAGGCGCGCGGACCCGCTGGGTGGGGTGCAACACCCGCTGGGCGAGTTGGGTCCTATCGCGGACCCGCGGGCAGGATTCAATACCCGCCCAGCGGGTCTGTTGTTAGTGTGGCCATTGGGCAGATCTCTTGTCCTGCCGGGCGGATACGATCTTCGTTATTCCGTTTTTTGTGCCTATGAACTCCTTTTTGTAGTTGTTAATTTATTATTACTTCTTTTCTTATACCTCATTAAGTTTATACTTGTGATTGTTATTTACCTTGAAAAAACTGAGTGTGACATGAATTTATGTCAGTGTTTCATGATAAAAGTCTATGAAAAGTTGTAAGCATTATATGTGACCATGCATCATAACATTTGAGTTATGTGACGAGGAAAGTAAGTAGGATTTTGGCTGGTGGAGGCCGTGATGGGTTGTCTAACCCTAGCCTTGGGGGTTATTCGGTTGGGAAAACTCCAATGGTCTATGCTAATCCCATGGAACCGGGGTGTACTGGCAAAACTGGGTAACCCTGACTAGTCACCGGGGGATATCATACTAGTTGAGGGTGCGAGAGCCAAAGGCATCAATACCGATGACATTTCTTATGGCCGTACATTTACTCCTAGTCTACTTTCCGAAAAGTTTAGGTTGGTACCACATATACATGAGCAATGGTTTAGGAATATAGCATGCATATGCATCTTGTTATCGTGTGATATGTTGAAGTGTGCTACAATTGTAATTATGTGAAGTCTGTGTGACCTTCATGAGTGATTGATGTAATGTGAACACATGTGAAAACGTAATTGTGTCTTGTGATGAAGTGTCGAGATTATGCATATGTGCTCATGTTGTGAATGTACGTTATGCTTGTTTAATGAAACAAAATGATGTGTATGTCTAGTTACTAGGCAAAAGATGTGAAATAAATGTATGCTTGTAATTAAAATTATGTTTGCTACCTTAAGGATAAGTGAAAGGCTAGGCCCTAAGATAATGTTATGAGGGTTCTAGTTGGATAATAATAGTTGTGAATGAGATAGAGAATAGGTGAATTCCTCACGGTGTAATAGAAAGGTATAAGACGAGTAAAAGAGAATTACATAAAAGTATTAAGGTGAGCATTAAGGGAGTGTCAAGAATATTTTAGAATGTCTGTGACCTTAGACTTGACCCCTAGAAGACAACTTCAAATATCAAAAGAAAGAAGAATAAAATCTAAACATGAAGAGTTTAAATACTAGAGAGGGTTTTGGGTAAGAAAGAGTTCTTAGGTTAAGAATGAGATAGTAAAATAATATAATAGTTGAGAGAATGAGAGAATAGTTAACACTAGGGGTGTTCATCAACCGATCCAAATCGCAATAACCGAACCGAAAAATCGATAACCAATCTAACCGAAAACTAAAAAAACTGAAAATTGAAAAAAATTGCATTTTTTAATTGGATTGGATCGGTTTTCGGTTCCCTATGTGAAAATCGGTCTAATCCAAACCGAACCGATCTTGTCATATAAAATACACTAATATAGATTGGGCCTAGGCCCATTCATAATCTATTAGAGGCTTTGCACTGATTAGATGGTATTCTTCTAAAAGTAAACAGCGTCATTTTTGTTTTTGAATTTGGCCCATTCGTTCTTAGAGGCTCACGTTCTAGACTTCCACGACCTTCACCCTAAATTTGCCGCATCTACGTTACGGCTTGTCTCCAATCACCCTAAACCTTCAGACCATTGCACATCCTCCCCGCCCTAGACCTTCAGACCGTCGCGCCTCTTCCCCGTCAGGCCATCACGCGTTGCGCCTCCTCCCCGTCAGTTCGTCACGCGTCGCGCCTCCTTCCTGTCAAGCCGTCACGCATCCCGCATCCTCCCCGTCAGGCCGTCACGCGTCGCACGACCTCGACTCTTCCACGTCGCACGACCTTGACTCATCCGCTACGCTGTGCCTCCTCATCGTTGCGTGGCCTCGTCGTTGCGTGGCCTTGACGTCACACCTCCCCCCGTCGCCGGTGCTCCGAGTTGGACGGGCTCAACGTCGCACGTCCTTCCCTCCCCGTCGCGCGTCCTCCTCGTTAACCTTCACTCATCCCCGTCGTCCTCCATTCAGCATTTGCTGGAGATGGGTTTATGTCAACATTTCTTTTTCTTTTTTTAATTTTATAATTCTTTTTCACTTGGTTAAGAAGATTCAACTTTTAGCAGGTAGCACTGGGTCCAAACTCTGATTTGTTTGTAGCTGCAACAAGTCATTTGACTCCTTTCTCCAAGTTAACAGGTAGCATCCCACTCTCAGCTAACTTAGCTTGCTAGAGTTATATTATTTTTTACTTTTTTAGTTTTGCATTGTGAGGTAAGTTCCCTGTTTTTTTTGTTCTGTTTGAGGGCAAGAATTTATATCTATTAAGCTGAACTTTTAATTTTGTTTTATGTTTAACAGAAAATCCTAAAACTAGTTTGGTTGTGTTGTCTGACAGCTTTTCTAAAAATGTCTGAGGTAAGCTTTTACCTTATTCAATGGAAATTTAATTTGAGATCACCGTTTAATCAAATTCTAATTTGCTAATTTTGTGTGTGCAGACAGAAAATGTGCAAAATGTTGAGGGAGTGGTTGAAACATCTGAACCAATTGAGTTTTCAGCTAATGCTACTACAACAGAAAACA
Organism: Spatholobus suberectus; assembly: GCA_004329165.1. Taxonomy (NCBI): domain Eukaryota; kingdom Viridiplantae; phylum Streptophyta; class Magnoliopsida; order Fabales; family Fabaceae; genus Spatholobus; species Spatholobus suberectus. The sequence goes on from CM014731.1 coordinate 34,113,646, forward strand.
TTTTAGACAAGTCAACAGAGCCCAAGAATGAGAAAAAGAGGAAGGATGCAGAGACTATAGTTGAAGATGATGATGGAGGTAAGAGGAAACCCACCAAACCTAGATCTTGGGTATGGGATCATTTTGTTAAAATGGTTGGTACAAGGTCATCAAATACTAGAGTTAGATGTAAGTGGTGTTCAGCAACATATGCATGTGATACACATAAAAATGGAACAAGCAATTTGAAAAATCATTTGTTAAATCAATGCAAAAAATTTCCCAAAGATACCGATCCTAGTCAAACCATTCTTAGTTTCCAACAAATGAAAAAGGAGGATGGGAAAGGGATTGGTAATACTTTTGCTGCTGTTGCATTTGATATTGAAGCATGTAGACAAGCTCTTGCTAAGATGATCATTGTAGATGAGTTGCCATTCAAGTTTGTTGAGGGGGAGGGATTTAGATATTTGATGAGTATTTTGCAACCCAAGTTTACTATTCCTGGAAGGATCACTGTGGCTAGGGATTGTTGGAATCTTTACATCAATGAAAAGAAAAAGCTGAAAACTATACTTGGTGCTTAAAATCAAAGTGTTTGTCTAACTACTGATTGTTGGAGTTCTGTGCAAAATCTGAACTATTTCTGTCTCACTGCACATTTCATTGATAGTGAATGGAAATTGCATAAAAGGATAATAAATTTTTGTCAGATCAAGAATCATAAAGGTGAAACTATTGGTAGGAAAATTGAGAAATGTCTTTTAAGTTGGGGAATATCTAGAGTTTTCACTGTTACAGTTGATAATGCAAGTTCAAATGATGTTGCTATTTCTTACTTGAAAGTTAGAATGGAGGATTGGAATGCTCATCCATTGAAAGGTGAATATTTGCATGTTAGATGTTGTACTCATATTTTAAATCTTGTTGTTAATGATGGATTAACGAAGTTGCATGCTTCAATTAGTAGGATTAGGAATGCTGTTAGATTTGTGCGTTCTTCTCCTAGTTGTATGGATAGGTTCAAAACATTCATAAAGGATTGTAGGACACAAGACAATTGCATTGTACAATTAGATGTCCTAACTAGATGGAACTCCACTTACCTTATGCTTGAAAGTGCTCTAAAGTTTCAAAGGGCATTTAAAAGGTCGGGAGAGCGAGACACAGAATTTGCATTGTTGGTGGGTGGTATTCCAAAAATTAAGGATTGGGATAATGCACGGGTGTTTGTAAAGTTTCTAAATTTTTTTTATGAAGTTACCAAGAAAGTGTCAGGTTCTTTGTTTGTCACTTCTTCTTAGTATTTTCATGAATATCGCATGATAGTAAATACTTTGAAGTCTTTGACAAAAGTGTAGATCCGGTGCTTGTGAGCATGGCTGAAAAAATGAAAGTTAAGCATGATAAATATTGGGGGAATATTAGACACATAAACATGATGATTTTTATAGCTGTGGTACTTGATCCCCGATATAAGCTAAAATTTGTGCAATGGAGTTTTGCTAAGCTTTACGATAAGGTGGATGCTGATTTTTTAATTGATAAAGTAAAGGTGACTTTGAACAAAATGTACAATAGCTATAGAAGTTTTGTTGGGAATGTTGAGTCTCAACCTACACAAACTCCTCATGAGACTAGAACTTTTGATTTTTCAATGGTTGATAATTCTTCATTTGCAATGGAGTTTGAGAAAGACATGAATATGAGTGAGAGTATCAACAAGAATGAGGTGGATTTATATCTCATGGAGACATTGGAGAAGGCAACTCAAAATTTTGATATCTTGACTTGGTGGAAGGTCAACTCTAGCAAATATCCTACTCTTGGACAAATAGCCAAGGATGTATTGGCTATGCCAGTGTCTACAGTTGTATCAGAATCAGCATTTAGCACTTGGGGGTAGAGTTCTTAATACTTACAGGAGTTCCCTTACTCCAAAGACAGTTGAAGCCTTAATTTGTGCACAAAATTGGTTCCGGTTTACTCCCTTAATGACTGATGTTGAGGAACTTATGGAAGAGTTTGAAGAGATGGAACTCGATAATTTACTTTAATTAATACTTTATCTATATTAATTTTGTTTTTAGTCTCTATTGACAAGTTTTTATTTCAACTTTTTAAGAACTAAATCCAAATACACAGACTGGTGAAGATGATTCTGGTGCTGAATCTGATTAAATTTAGTCCTACCTGTTGGTATATTTTATATAATTATTGCCTTTATTTTTTATTTTTTGCACATTGAATTTTTTTCCAATTGTTATACAAATTTTGTTTAATTATTTCCAGCTGGTCTGGTTTACTGTTAGCCCTATTTACTGCTATTTTGTTTATTGTTGTAGCTATTTACTGCTATTCCTGTTACACATATGTATTTAATGGAAATAAATCATTTTTATAGATTATTTTACTAAGTGGACCTTTCTCTTTTTTGTTGTTGTTTCTATATGGCAGGAATATTAGGTAGGCATTTTATTAACATTGGGAAGAATGAAGTTAGGAACTTCATAGTTTGGAAAATGTCAAGAAATGCAAGAATTTGGAATGTGTTTTGTTGACTTTGCTGGTTCATAATTACTGACTTTGCTAGTTTGTAATTGCTAACTTTTTTTTTGTATTTTGTTGACAATGTTACTTGTTATGTATTTGCATCATGCTGCCTATTATGTATTTCTTTTTATGAAGTACGAATTATGAATTGGTGTATCATTCTTTTTGAATCTCAATGCATATGGCTCTTTAGTGTTTTTTTTTTTGCAAGGCAAATAAAAAAGAATTGATTATGCAAAATCAATGCTTAAAGCATGAGTAGTGTTTTGAACAAACCGATAACCGATCCAATCCAATCCGAAATAAATTGGATCGGATTTGATTTTAAACACAAATTGATTGGATAGGCAAAGAACAAAACCAAAGGAATTGGATCGGATAGTTTTTTGCCTCAAAACCTATCCAATCCAATCCGCGAACACCCCTAGTTAACACAGGAAATATTGAAGATTAAAAAATGTAGGCTAGACCATAGGTATGGAGAATTATGAGAGACCTAGTGAGTTTAAAGCCATGAGAGATAAATGATGAAGGTTGTCCGAGTAGAAGAATCTAACCCAGCCGTAGAATCCTTAGAGCATTCATTGAGACATTATGTCTCACTCCTTTACGTTTCCCCTTTTTCAAGATACAGGTGAAGACATGTGCAGATGGAGCTTGGAGTCACATGCAAAAAGACATAGCCTAGTTTACGTTGTGTTTTTGTATTTTTTATATTTTGTACAACACCTTCGGGTGATAGATGAGTTGTATTAAGCACGTATGTGTTTTTTTATTGTATTGTTCATATATAATATCTAATTATATTTATGAGTAGTATTTGCATGTTGTTTTTACATTTTTAAGTTTGTTTTTTTTTTATTCTTAGAAATCTAGACCTAGTTATAGTAATATCCCTTAGGGTGTTACACTTTTGGCCACTTGGCACTCTCTTTATCACCTTCTTTGTCCTTTTACTCATTTAGAACCATTACACCGAATTAGGCATTATGATTGTCTATTTCTGCTACAAATTGAGGTCATAACATGCTCCAAGGTACAAATTGTAAGTCTCTTAGGTTGTTGATCATAGTCACCCCAATTTAAGCTTTTATCTCATGTCAACTTCAAGTTACTAGTTTATTAATCATCCAACTAACTTATAACCCTCAAACTTAAGTATTAACCACTTTTTCCCCCACTTTATGGCATATCACTTAAATTTAAACAAATGAAACTCATTTACACACACTTGGCATATCAAGAATATTATGGTTCATGATATTTTTCATATCTGTGTTAAAGAAGCAGATATCTCTTTCACCACCACCATTGAAGAAGTTGAGACCTCTTCCACCATTATTCTTTTTCCAAACACCACGAAGGAGTTGAGACCTCTTCCACCACTGTCATCATAATTCATAATGTCCTTAACCAATTTAAGTTAAATTAAATTATGCTTTAGGCTTCATTTCACTTTCTTATGGGATTGTTAACTAAGTCAACTAATATTTTGGTTCTAATTATTTATTTGGTTCAAATCCAACAAAATTAGGATTCTTACTCACCAACTCTCCATAATTTAAGGACTTAGACTATGTACCCCTAGGTACACTTTGTCTCCTACCAAATCCTATTAAGATAAAAATTTGTTTTCCCTTTTTATCTTTCTCTCTTATGTTGGGTTTAAGGGTAGAAAAGTTCCAAAATTTTCTTTTCCTTAGTTGATTTAAATCATCATTTAACTTTAATCAAAACAAGCCAACTAGTAACAAGTTTTACTCTCTATATGACATACGACAAAGAAATAAATTTAGATGACAATATCAACATATATAGTTAAGACATTTACAAATAATTAAAAAAAAAAGAGAAAAGCAATAGCATAATCCCATTATAATTGTATAACATAATGGAAAGGTTTTTTTGAGTTGAGGTCATGCACCTAATTTGTATTCTCCAACCTACTGAACTGGGCCCAAGTAACAATTAGTCCCAAAAAAAAAGGCATCCCCAAAGTCAAAGAATTGAGTTATCTCACTCCACCTTGCTACATTTTTCTCTTATGCCAATCAGCAAGGTCAAAATTTCCAAACTTATCACCATACCACCCATAAATGTCCTAAATACATGCATGCACCCTTCGTAAATATGTTCTTTCATAGAATCAACAGTAACACAAAAATTCAATTAGAAAACCTAACCTATTTTCCATCACATATAAAGGAGGAGAAAAAAATTTTATAGCCATTTTAATCCCCACAAATACATCCTTCACTTAATTACAACCAATTCAGCATAAAGAGAAAAACAAAATTAATTTTGTTTCACCACCACCAAACTCATAGGCATGATGGGCAACCCACTAGCAAGCTTTCTTGAAGGAGAGTGAGATAGAGAAAGAGAGTGAGAAATAGGTAAAAACATACTTGTTACACGACACAACAACCATCTATGATGATGAAGGTACAAACCACAATGGCAATGGCTGGCCTTGGAGAGAAAGATGGAAGAGAGAAAGAGGGTAGGGGCTAGGCAGTAAAAAGAAAATAAAGAAAAAGAATGGGCCTTAACGAAAAGAGAAATGTAGAAAGTGCACAATTTTTATACAAATTAATACTTTGCATTGGCTAAGTTGATACTAATTATTTATTGGTTATTTTGTCAGCTTGATGACACTAAAACTTATACTACCTGTAAAAAAAAAAAAAAGTCATTGCGTCGATCTAGCTAATGCAAACTTAATGGTCTAAAGTAGTGTCAGCTAAGGTTGACACTACAATCAAATATTGCTGACACAATTTATTTTTATATTAAAAAAATTAAAAATGGAATTCAAAAAGTTGCTTCCAGATACTTTTGACCTTACTAACGCTACTAGTGTCGTTGCCATGATCAGTGCTAATCCTTCAACTCTAATTTGAGTGTTTCTTGTAGTGATTTTATGAGGGACTAAACAAAACTTGCCATATTTTAAAGAACTAAAAACATATTTAAGTCAAAAGGTAATAATATTTTGAGATTTTTTTAGATACATTTGAATATTGAGTCTATTAATTTTGAAAGATTCTTTATATATTATCATAAGTCACCTATCTATTTTCATGTTATAAGAATAGAATAAAAATATTAGCTTTATTATAAATAGAATAAAATTTACTATTATGCTTGTTTTTGTAAAAAGTGATTTGAATAATTAAAAGTGATAATTAAATTTATTAATTTGTTTAAGAATTAATTAAATGTTTTAGATGAGATGTTTATGTGTTTAGAACTGTGTGTAGAGGGTGTTTAGTAGGCCCTAAAAGGGGTTAGTGAGGTTGGAGGGTGTTTAATGGAATAGAGTTTCCTTAAATGGGCTAGGCCTATTAAGTCTTATTCACTCTAACCTAAGTTTAACCTAAAATAGTAAGAAAGAGTGACACAAACTTCTCTCCCTCTCTCTCTAGCAACCTCCCCCCTCTCTCCCTCTTTCTTACCCTTTTTAGCCTTTTTCTCTTGGAGTTAGAAGAACCCTAGTCTACGTTTTGGAGTGTAGAAGCATATCTTGTTCCCCAACTTCCTTAGGAAACCAAGTAAGGGAGTTCACTTCTATGTCTTGTTTTCTACACTTTAGTTGATTCCATGTTTCTGCATTTGATTTGGATTTATGATGGATTGCATTGGATTTCAATTTGGTGATCATTGGATTCTTTGGAATGTTGTGGTCATATGATGATTAATGATGAGATTGTTGATGAATCGGTGATTATGTTGTTTGATGATAATTTTGGATGATGATGACATAATCTAGGTTGTTGAATCATGTTTTGGATGTATGGATATATGGATCATTGGTTGTTTTGAGTGAATTTGAGGTTTTATAAGCGTGCTTTCACTGAACAAGCCTTGTTCTCGCTGAGTGGAGCTTCATATCTAGGTTTTTCATATGAATGCTCACTGAGTAGAATGATTCTTTGTTGAGTGAAGTTCATGTTCTAGAAAACTTTGAAGGTGCACTATGAATCTTCGCTAAGCAGGGATTCATATTTCTTAAGAGGGAACAATGTGATGAACATCATTGAGCAAGATGAATTCTAAATGAGCAGGTGGAACCTTTGGTCTTGCTAAGTGCAAGGTGACCTATTTGTTAGTGATTCTCTATTGAGTGGCTCGCTAAGCAAGAACCATCCTCGCTAAATGCCATTTGCCTACAACATTTAAAACTTTTATTTGCAAAAATTAATCAAGGTTTTCCTTACTTATAACTTATGGTTTTCCATTATTAAAATACAAATAGATACTGATTTAGATTAAAATAGGGAACTTAGACTTAGATAGATTCATAGGTACCCTTAAAGGAATAGAATTTCTTTATAGCTTATCGATGTTAAGGAACCTAGTGAGGATTAGGTACGCTATGGGTTAGTGGTTGCTCGATGAAAGCCTCTACTTGTGGAATAGGAATTGCTCAGTAGGATTCCTACTTAGTAGAAGTTGCTTAGTAAGAATTCTATGTGGGTTGCAAAGGTTGCACGGTGGGACCTATGTGGTGGATGAGTGTGAGGGCAAAGGATGAATAATAGCCCTCAATTTGTTCTGATTATGCCAAACAGACTCGGTGCATTTTTAATAAACTGAACTCGTGTTTTGAAAAGAAAACAATATAGCATTTTATTAGAAACAGGCAAAAACCTTGCGTTTAATCATCAGATGAAGCTTTGTGTAACACCGTGTTTTCTTAATGTTTGATTAAGTGGTTTAATAACTAAAAGTGGCAATATAATATGTGATCTTGAAGATTAAAATGAATAAATAAGTTACTGTTGTGTGGTTTTTGTTTTGTGTTATTGTCTTGGAATTTTCTGTTTGAATTTAGGGAACTTGAGAAAAATGTTCTTGACCTAAGTGAGAGTGTTGGTTGTGTTTATCTGTGTTGTTGAGGGAAACAGCGGTGTTGGACCAGTTGTGGGACTTGGGGAGCGAGTTAACGGACCATGGACTTTAGTGGGCCCAAAGCATTTGTGAGGCCTAGAGAGGTTTTAAGACACTAAAACCCTTCCCCTCTCATTTTCTCACTTTTGCAAAACAAAACTCTCCCATTCTCTCAATCTCTCTCAAACCCACCAAGAGTGTAGCCATATTTCAAGCCTCGATTCCGTATCCTTATGTCAAGAAGGGGTAGATTTCTTGAAGTTTTGGCTTAAGAGTTCGTTTTCTCCACATTCTCCTCCTTCCCCAATTTCGGATTCAGAAGCTCCAAAAGGTAAGGGAAGCTTACATATGTTGAATGTATGTTGTATAAGTGTGGTAGTGTGTGTATGTTGTCGTGGATTGAGCTAGAAAACATGATTTGGCTGAGTTTTTGTTGAAAGGTTGTTGAAATAGGTTTCTTGATTTCGTGGTTGATTTTTGTTGCAATGTTGTATGGATTGTTAAATGCATTGAATGTGCTGTTGTGGATCGTTGTATGGTTGTATTCTGCGGAGTCGATTTGGGGTATGAGTGAGTGGAAAGTTTGAATTTTTGGGTTTTCAACAAGAGTTACTGACTCTGTCATCTAATAGTCACTAAGTGATAATGCCCTTGAGACTCAAATGAGGCTGTTAGGTTGGTGATTTGCTAAGCGACCTATTGAGTCGCTAAACGAGTGTTCTTGAATGGTAGAAATGGCTGAAGAGTAAGAGGTATTCGCTGAGCGAAATCAAATTCGCTGCTCGAGTGTTCATGAAAATTTGGAAATTTTCCATAAAAGTGTTCACTAAGCAAGTATGTGGCTTGCTGAGCGAGTGTGGGCATTCTAGAATGCTTGGGAGCGATTCGCTGAGCGAGTATTGCGCTCGCTCAGTAAATTGGGGCCCTAGAGAGTTGTTGCTCTCTGATTGCAAGTGTTTCACCGAGCAAACAACATGTTCACTGAACAAGGAGTGGGTGTAAGTTTTGGCTACCTTTTGCAGTGGCTAGTCGCTGAGCGAGTAGGTGACTCGCTAAGCGAATCATTATCGATGGAGATTTGGAAGAAGTTTGTGGAACATATTCGTTGAGCGACCCTAGTTGTTGCTGAGCGAGAGACTCTAGAGATAGGATATTCGTTGAGTAAGACTTATGGTCGCTAAGCGAGAACCTTCATAAAGGAAAGTTGGTCCTCTGTAAGGAAGGTCTTCGCTCAGCGAGCATATGGGTCATTGAACGAACAGAGTGTTCTGCTGTTGATCAATTTTGCAAGGTTAGTTGTGTGAAACCTGGTTGAAAAGGACTCCTAGTGTGAGTCTAAGGTGAGAATTGTTGAGAATGTGATGTGAGTGGTGGGTTGCTTGGATAGAACCTCCACTTGTTGAGAATAAAGTTGTTGTGTGAGTTTCCTCATGAGGTATAAGCTGCTTGGATAGGGCCTTACCTATTAACCTTGCTTATGGTTGGATTAGGTCTGCATGGTGTTGGTAGTAGTTGTTGGACCAAGTGTGGAGCTGATCGGGCCCTGTGGTGTTATGTTGCTTTATATATATATATTGACTCGTTGCTGTTGAGTTGATGTTGTTGTGATACATACATTTCGATATGTTGGCGGTTGAGGTGGCTAACGATGGACTTCATGCCATGCTGCAAGTAGTCACGTAAGTTGATTGGCTGACTGGAGCAACCGGCTCAGACAGGACCTCCAACCTAGTGCTTTGATAAGACGTGGGTCGTAAAGATAGGCCTTTTGGGATAAGTGGATGGGCGATTCCGTAGGGGGCCAAGGTAGTGCAACCCTTGAGTCGCGGTGAGCCATCACCCACATACACTTATCCCGACACACCACTAAGCCTATCCGTAAATCAGAGTTTGGCAATCCCTGAATGAGTGCTTGATCTTCATGGTAGGGGATAAGACCTGGCTGATTGCTCGAATTGTTGTGAAACTCTTGAGAGTCGTGTCATCATGCATTGACATATCGGTGGTGGATTTTGTTGTAATGTGGGGTTCTGAGTTGAGAACTCTTTGCGATATAATTGTATGTCGTACACATGTGTGTAAATATTGAGAATTGTGGATGACTTCTTCAATTCTATGTTATATTGTTGATTTAGTAAGCTTACCCTTGCCTTGTTTTGTTGTCGTGGCTGTCATGTTGCTATTAGTGTGTTGGTGTGATTGTGATGATCACGTCCTATGGCGTGGGAGCAGATGACGATGCTTCAGTGGATCTGGCTTATCAAAGCTTAAGGTGGAGCTGTATGTTGAAGATGGTATGGCTCGAGGAGTCACATATTTGTTTTGTTTTGACATATATTATGTTGTATTCTTTTGATGGGGATGTATAGTATGACCAGCCATAGGGAGTATGTTTTGTACCCCTCCCCCCTGTTGATGTATATTTGATTTTTGTTATATGGCTTCGGTGTTATCCCCCGTTCTTTTGTTCTATGTTAGTTGTGAAGACATATATGTTGACTGTAGGAGAGATGGTTAGGTCTCTCAAGATGTATGCATTTCATTTATATACATGTTTCATTTATATAGTAGTACTGTTCAGTAGCGACAGTTGGGTCGTTACACTTTATGTGCCTTTATATTTTATTTGAATAGTTTTTGTACAAGTCTAAATCGTTTTTAGGAATTCTGGCACCTACTCTATCGAAAAAATAAGAAGCATGTCAACGTACCTACTTTTCTAAAAAGTTGAGCTAATTGCTAAAAAGAAAGCACAATAGTGTATGTGTTAGTACGAAAAAGTGGAACATGCTCATTGCCACAAGATATGGTACAAGAAAAGAAAAATAAGGAGATTGCTTTATCTTATCAGAGTGACTAGTTGGTGACAGACATTTAATGCTTCAATGGACACTTTTTTCACAAATCCTAATAGACAAACAAAGCTCCAAAAGATCCCTCAATGGATACTTTTTGTGAGCTTTATAAATAGCTGTGAACATATGTACAAGGAGGAATAGTTAGAACTATTGAATATCTAAGCACCCCTTAGCTTTCTTGAGTTTTCTTGCTCTTGAACAACTTGAAATTCTTCCTGTACTAAGTGTAAAAAGTCACAAAGTGTTAGACTAGAACTTCATGGTAAACATCCATTTGATAAGACGAAGCTTAGTTAGTGATCTTACCCTTTAACCATTTCCAAGTGAAATTGATGGAAGCCTGAAGAAGCTTTGATTCAAAAAATACTTGGGGTATTTGCTTGGAGAGACAAGTGAAAGACTACTTGGCTTGAGCCTAAAGAGGCTTGTGTAAAAGAATACTTGTAACTTGTTATAAGTTATAGAGGAACTTGGTAGTACACCAAGAACTGGACGTAGTCTCTAAGGTGGGATGAACTAGTATAAAAACCTTGTGTTTTTATCTTCTTCCTTTCTCTGACTTGTTTATATTTATGTTTGAAAAGTTTTATAAATCTAGCTTAAATGTTTTGGCAAAAGAGTTTTTATTAAAGTCTACTCCTAAACGTGTTTTTATACTTCGTTTCACGAATAGATGAATACAAGGTTTGCAAAAAGATTTGCAAAAAAGTTTTAAAACACAATTCACCCCATTCTTGTGTTTTCCTGCGCTTTATAATGAGAGGTGGTGAAGCTAGTTGAGCTACCTTACACTTACAAGTGTATTGCAAAACCACTTAGCTTATTTGTTGCATCATGTGCATTCATGCATTGAGGTATGCAGTGTTACTACATTACATAATTTCATGTTGTGATCGAGCATAGCATGTAAGTTGGAGGTTGCTTGGTAGGACCTTAACTAGTGGTGTGTTGGAACCAAAGACATATGAAGCATCTAGTCTCTCAAGTTTTGAAGATGACAATAACTTATTAAATTTTAAGTTTCTATTGCAAAAAGGCTCTTTAAGCGTCCAACATGCTTGTAATATCTGGCGTTCAATGCGCTGGGTTGTAGCAAGCGTCCATTAGGCTCCTGTATAAGGTTCATCCAGGTGGAATTTTTTTTTTTAACTACTAAGTTTTAAAAACTTGTTTTAACTCTGCATATTCACAAATACATTGAGACTAGTGCTTTACCTCTTAGAATGATCTAACATTCAAATGTCTGAGCATTAAATGAAAATCAAATATATGTTTATGTATAAGCACAGAATTGCAAAAAAAGGAAGCCAACTTATTAAGCTAGCAAACCGAATAAAGAATGTTCAAAAAAGTAGCTCATTAACACAGTATAGCGCCTTCCATTTTAGTACAAGAACAAAAGTTACTTTTCTGACTCTACCATAACTTGATATATGCACACACATTTCTCTCTTGAAGACTGAAGCTAGAAATCTTAACGGCTATCTTCTAAAGGCTCTATATATCAACATAGAAGAAAAGAAAAGCAGAAAACTACGACAAATCTTGTGTTCACTGGACGACTCTGAAAAACCTTCAAATTCATTGTAGAAAATTCCTATACTACTCTTAAATTTTCATATTCTCATATTGTGAGTTAATTTGTTTTAACAACTATTTCATGTTGTGAAAGCCTAGAAAGGCTTAGTAATTAAAGAATACTTGGGTGGTTAAGTGATCTGGGTAGGTTGCTTTGTAAAGCCTGAAGAGACGAAGAATAATACTTACTTGTAACTAAAGGTTGGTCAGTTGAAAACCTTCACGACGTAGGGACTAGACATAGCTAAAGTTGAATGAACCAGTATAAAATCCTCTGTGTGCTTTTCTTCTCTTATCCATATATACACCTAAATTATTTGTTCTTTTAACTCGTTTTTAAAATTGGTTAATGCACAATTCAACCCCCTTCTTGTGCATTCCTTGTTCTTTCAATTGGTATCAGAGCTCGGGCTCTCGAGGTTGAGCATCTAACAGTGCAGGGGTAAAAAGATCCTAAGTATACATGGATAATAAAGGACAAGCAGTCAACAAACCCCCTCTCTTCAAAGGTCAAAATTATGACTATTAGAAACAAAGGATGATAGCTTTCTTTGATGCATGTCACATCGATATGTGGGGTGTTGTGGAGACAGGTGACTATCTACCTGTAGATCAAAACGGAACAAAACGGTCGAGAGGTCAGTGGACAGAAGCACATAAATAAAGGTATCTGCCAAACTCTAAAGCTCAAAATGCTATTATTTGTGCTTTATCTAAATTTGAGTATGAGAAAGTGCATAGCTTAAAAAGTGCGAAAAAGATATAAGACACTGTAGCTCTTGCTTATGAAGTACCTCACAAGTAAAAAGATCTAAGCTAAATTTGCTTGAAAGACAATATGAGTTATTTACTATGGAAGACAATGAAACTATTGAACTTATGTTTAGTAGATTTCAAACCATTATAAATAACTTGAGATCTCTAGGTAAAACTTATGATAATTATGATCATATTGACATGATTTAACAAAGTTTACCTAGACAATGGAGACCATAAGTTACAACTTTGAGAGCGTCCAAGGACTTAATAACTCTTTCCATGGAAGAGCTGCTGGTACACTCAAGGTTCATGAGTTGGAATTAAAGCAGAATAAAGGATTGAGAAGAAGAAAGTCCATATCTCTAAGCGCTCAATGTTTCGTAAAAGGATCATTGTCAAATGCTCTAAATATGGAGGAATCATCTGAGGAAGCTTTCGAAGATGACTCTGGTGAGGATGAAATATCTTTTATATCTAGAAAAATACAAGCTATGTGGAGGAAGAAAAAAGGATCCAGAGTCAAAAACTTCACTAAGAAGTTTAGTAAGGAACCCAAAGAAAAGAGTTCACCAGTCTGCTTCGAATGCAAGAAGCCTGAACATTTTAAAGCTGACTATCCAAGTCTACAGAAGGAGAAAAAGAAAACCTTTTTCAAAAGAAAAAGAAATGACTCATGGCAAGTTGGGTAGACATGGATCTATCTTCCTCGGAAGAAGAAGGAGAGGAAGAAGCAAACCTTTGTCTTATAACTGAAACGAGTTTAGAAAGCTTAGAAAATGAGAAAGATGAAGAGATCTGCTTGACAACAGAAAAGAAACCCTAGTCATGGTACCTAGACAGTGGCTACTCACGACACATGACAAGAGAAAAGTCTATGTTCCATAGCCTCGAACAAAAGAGTGGTGGATGGGTCACTTTTGGAGGAAATCAGAAGGAAAAATAAAGGGAATAGGTAAGATTGGTAAGCACCCTTTACCTTCCATTGATAATGTTTTATATGTTGAAGGACTCAAACACAATTTACTGAGCATAAGTCAATTATGTGATAGTGGACATTATGTCTCTTTTAACAAGGATGAATGTATAGTTAAAAACGTGGATGGATCCATTTTGTTTTTTGCAAAGAGGCAAAGCAATCTATATAAAATTAACTTAAATGATCTAACAAATCAAAATGTATCATGTCTAGCATCCATCAACAAGAATCAATGGACTTGGCATAAGAAACTTGGACATGCAAGCTTGAGACCCATCTCGAAGCTAAATAAGCATAACCTTGTAAAGGGTCTTCCAAGTCTTATATACAAATCGGACATTTTCTATGATGCTTGTCAAAAAGGAAAACAAGTGAAAAACTCTTTTGATTTAAGAAATTTTGTTTCCACTACTAGATGTAACACCCCTACTTTTATATATTAAACTATTTTGTATGTTTAAAAATTATTCTTAAGTCATCAATGTATTTAGAATAATTAATAATAATTTTAGAAATTTTTCTAGAATTTATTGAGATAATTTTTGTAAAATGAAAAAAATACCCCTAATTGATTGTGGGAACTAACCGGAGACTTTTTAACCTCAAAATATTTTGAAAATTTTATATAAGTATCTCTCAGTATAAAAACTTTATTTTGAGAGAAAAGTAGTGAAAAATATAATAATCCTATTTCAATTCTTCCACTGTTTTTTTATAATATTTGACAATACAGTTCTAAAAAAATCGGATAGGAATTTTGAAATTCTAACTTCCACCATTTTGCTCAAAATTTCAAGAGCTATTTAATCGTGATTTTTAATAATTTTTCCGAGCCGGAGCCCGGATAAATTAGAAAATGACAATTTTGTCCCTAGTTCTCAACATTAAGAACTGACATGAGGAAAAGATTCAATTGACATTAAAATGTCAATTTGAGCTTGGAATTATGTCATATATATTAAAATATAATTTTGGAAATTTTTGGGAATTTTCTGGAATTTCTGTGTAAAATGACCAAAATGCCCCTACATGTCTAATAACCCAGTCAGTACTGATTTGACATTCAAAAAGGGTGAAAATGGTAATTTTAGTTTAATTATGGGTAAAATATTTAATTTTAGAATTTTGATAAAATTTTTGGTATTTATTGAATTAAAATGGATTTTCTATGAATTTTCTAGGTTAAAAATACAAAATAAATACATATAATTTGAAATAAATTAATAAAAATTAAAATTTATTATTAGAAATTTATTTTTGATAAAAAATAATGTATTTGTCCAATTTTTCATTAAAATGCATTATTTTGATATTAAAAGCTAATTTTTCAAGTTTAGGCGTTTTTATCAATATCGGTTAATTCACCTACAGATAAAATTTGACACATGGAGGCTTGGGACAGCTGGTGGAGCACGTTCCCAATCCTAAAATAGGTGATTCACCACCTATTTGGGGTATGTGTCCCTAAAATTAATTAAAAAGAAATTAAAAATAAGTTTTATTGCATCATTGCTTACATCATCCAAGGGACACCTAACCCCCTTCTTCCCCTCTATAAATACCCATGGTCTTGGACCATTTTCAGCACCTCTCTCTCTCTCTCTCTCAAACTACCAAATTTTTAGAGAGCTTCTCTCTCTAGAAAAAAACTTTCTTTTATTTTGTTTTTATGTTAAAATTTTACTAGTTTTCCAACTAGTAAAGTTCTCTTTCTAGGAGCTTTGCATCAACAATTCCATCCTCTCCATCAATTATCTTAGAGGTAATGTGGGGAATGGGGTTGGTTCTAAATTACTGTCACTTTGCATGTTGGTAGGAAGGGTTTTCCCCTAAACCCTTTTAGGCTTAAATTTTAGTATTGTTATTATTGTTTAAAGTTAAACTTTAATTTTTACTAAGTTGTTACTCTGTCCAAATTTAAATTATTAAATCATGATTATTAAATTGTACTCTGCTCAAATTTAAATTATTAAATTTTACTTGCTAAGCTGTTACTCTGTTCAATTTTAGAAAATAAAAATACATTTACTAAGCTGTTACTTTGCTCAAATTTAGAAAATCAAAATGCATTTATTTAGTTGTTATTCTGCCAAAATTTTAGTAATTATACTATAATTGTTATATCGTTATTCTGTTAAAATTTTGGTATAGTGCAATTTCTGCAAAATAAGGCAGAAATGTTGATTATACTAGTGCTCAAATTAAATGAGACCAGGGAAACCTCTGTTCGAGAAATTAGGAAGTGATAAATTAGTGAGTAATGTAAAGCAAGTGACATGTAGTGGCATGGCACCCTGCTAGGGAAGCCACAGTTTGGTACGCTAAGGAATAAAAGGCAGGGACCCACTTACAAAGGCCTTGGGGGTAGGCATCGAGTGGTGAAAGTCCCAATGGCCAGGGTAGTGCCCTTGAGCCGGGATATTCGCCTGACCAAACTCGATAACCCCGACAACTGCTCAGCATTCCAAGATTGGTTTGAAAGTATACTTCTATAAATGGATATCCTAAATTGTTATTTTGTTCCTCAATGATGACGAGGACTGTACCATGTGATGGTGTTGAGAAAGGTATATGTACTCCCAGTCACTTCCTAGGTTCTATTGAGAACTATTACCCACTAATCGGAAGTATGGATCCATACTTAGTCAAAGGTAGTCGAATACAACTTAGAATGAACCTTAGGATCTCTTGTGTTGTCAGTTGTGTTTTATCTTTGTTTTATGGTAGATTTCCTACCGTACATGTAAAAGTGATTTTAGAACAAAACACCTCACTCCATTATTTTCTTTTGTGTATGATTGGTCGTGATTATTGAAGACGACATTAACGCTCTGTGATGCTGAGTACAAGATAGAGAACATCTCAACGGGGGAGGACCTGAAGACCTATAGTATTTTCTTCTTGTATAAGGGATATGGTAGATAAATACTGCTTTGTATAGGATCTTTTTGATGTATATAGTGGGTTAGGTAGTATATTTCTTTCGATGTACTTTTGTTTTCTGACTATTATGTATTACTCAAACCATGATGTACAGTTTTAGGATATATATATATATATGTATATATATATATATATCTATATATCTTTCATCTTTTACTACCATTTCCAAATTCTGTTAAGTTTGGAATTTCTTTTAAAAATAAAAAAAAATTTACACGCATTTTCATTTACTTAAACTTAATAACAAAATTAATATGAATGGGTGTTACACTAGACCTCTTTAACTCTTACATATTGATTTGTTTGGACCAACTAGAATGGCCTCGCTTGGTGGAAATGATATGGACTAGTGGTGGTGGATGACTATACTAGATGGACATGGGTTATCTTTCTAAGACACAAGGATGAATCCTTAAAAGTCTTCTCTATATTTTGTAAAAGAATTCAGAACAACAAAGGTGTTTACATAGCTTCAATCAGAAGTGATCATAGAGAAGAGTTGTTTTCAAGGATTTTGTGAGGAGAACAGAATTCTCCACAATTTCTTTGTACCTCATACACCTCAACAAAATGGTGTGGTAGAGAGAAAGAATAGGTCATTATAGGAAATGGCCAGAACCATGCTCAATGATAACTCAATTCCTAAACAATTCTAGGCTAAAGCTATAAACAAAGCATGTTATTTACAAAACAGAATATATATTAGACCTATTTTGAAAAAAAACTCCCTATGAATTGTGGAAAAGACAAGAACCCAACATATCATATTTCCATCCCTTTGGATGTCAATGTTTTATTCTGAACACTAAGGACAATCTTGGAAAGTTTGACTTTAAGTGTGACAATGGAATATTGTTAGGTTATTCTGAAACATCCAAGGCATATAGAGTCTATAACTTTAGAACCTTAATAGTTGAAGAAGCTATTCATGTTAAATTTAATGCTAATAAGCCTGATAAAGAACTGTCAAAGCTGGACGAATCTTTTGCAGATATGAAGTTGGACGATACCAAAGATCTAGTGTCCAGAACTCTTTTAAACGATTCAAAAGAGGAACAAAAAGACATAACTGAACAACAATGGCAAATGAAAAACTACCATCCAGAAGATCAAATCCTAAGAAATGTCTACAATCATGTCAGAACAAGATCTACCTTCAAAGAGCAAGCTCAAAATGCCCTAATTTCTCATATAGAACCAAAGATAGAGGATGAAGCCCTATTAGACGAAGGATGGATTAAAGCCATGAAAGAAGAGCTAAATCAATTCAAAAAAAAATGATGTGTGGAAGCTAGTTCCTCTACCTAAAGACAAGTCAATAATAGGAACAAAATGGGTATTCTGAAACAAGCTGGGCAAGGCAGAAAAAGTAGTAAGAAACAAAGCTAGACTTATAGCTCAAGGTTATTCTCAACAAGAAGAATTTGAAATGAGCATGATGGGAGAGTTAAAATTCTTTCTGGGATTACAAATAAAACAAACAAGTAGTTATATATACATACATCAAACTACGTATGGAAAATAACTACTCAAGAAGTACAAGATGAACGATGCTAAAGAAATAAGCACTACTGTGCATCCATCCTTAGTGCTTGGATTGGACAACACATCCAAAAAGGTAGACAAAACCACATACATAGGTATGATTGGATTTCTACTATATCTTACAATGTCCAGACCAAATACTATGTTCAGTATATGTCTTTGTGCTCGTTTTCAATCTAATCCCAGAGAAATTCATCTCACAGCTGTTAAAAGAATATTTAGATACTTAAAAAGAACTACTAACCTTAGTATATGCTTTAAGTTGGATAAAGAGTACAGGTTAGTTGAATTCTGTGATGCTGACTATGTTGGAGATAGAATAGAATGAAAAGCACCAGTAGTGGATGTCACTTCATTGGTGGTAGTCTTGTCTCTTGGGCGAGCAAAAGGCAAGGAACAACTACTCTATCCATAGCAGAAGCGAAATACATATCAGTAGTGTCCTGTTGCTCACAACTTATGTGTATTAAGTATCAATTAAAAGACTACAATATTTTTGAGAGTAAAATTCCTATCCTCTATGATAATACTGCTACCATAAATCTTTCTAAAAATCCTATATTACATTCTAGAGCAAAGCACATTGAAATTAAACATTACTTTATAAGAGATTATGTTCAAAAAGGAGTTATTGATATTCTGTTTATTAGCACTGAAAATTAATTAGCAGACATATTTACAAAACCACTTTTTGAAGATAAACTTGTCCATATTCGAGATTGTCTTGGTATGGAATTTATAAAGGAATATATTTCTTTCATGTGCCTTGACTGTCCAATGACAAGTAGCGTCCAATGTCACAAAACGTCCATCATCATATCATCGTCCATTGTGTATGCGTTTATTATTATTACAATTCATATATTGTAATGTTTCGTATTTAAATACATAATTATCTTCATCTATGTACCATTATGTTTTCATTGACAATGATTTGAAATAAATGCTTTATTCCTTGTCTAAGTCATGACTGCGCTGTAACTAACATTGAAAATGCACACACGTGTCTCACCTCAACCAACATTTAATGCGCATTATCTCTCTCTCCCTTCAAAAAATTCAAATACTGCCAAAACTCAAAAACTGCTCGATTACTTCCTATACACTCAAGCATTTTGTGCAAGTATCTAAATCAAGCACTCTTACTCTCACTTAGATATCGCTCTCTCTCTCTCTCAACTTCCCAAAACCTCTCAAACCCTAACCTTCCTCTTAACAGTAATGGTGACCGAAAAGGCAAACAACACCATGAAGGTAATAGCTAGAGTGGAAAGCCACAATGAAGCCATCGTTCTGATTGAGAGCAGATTTGATATTGATGCTCTAGATGAAATGGGGGTAAAAATGAAGGATAACCTCATTTGGCATGGAACTCTAAACTACTTCCATCTAAATAAGATTATTTACCCAGAACTTATCAGACGCTTCTAGAGGTTTGTAGAATTCGTGAACATTAGTGTTGTCGACACTATTTTGGGAGTAAAGGTCACCAGAGACCTTGGGAGCATTGCACAACCTATTGGATGTGAACATGCTAACTCCTATATCAAGAACGAGTGAGAAAACAACCATGGCAGCCACGAGACTGTAGATGCTACTCTGATGGGACCAGAGGCTAAAGGTAGTGTAGAGTATAGAAAATTGACGAAGAAAGGAAAAGTCTTTTAATAGTTTCTAAACAAAGGCATCCTACACAAGGCTGGGTCCAAGGATAGTGTAACCTTTATGCACTACTTTACCTTATTCCACATAGTGACCAGACAACAATTCGATCTTCCCCACCTCATTCTGAGCAACATATTCACAACTATGAAAGGAAGAGATGAACTTGATCAAATCGCATATTTGGACCTGTTGAACAAGATCTTCTGGCTACAACATGTATATTATGAGTTCTTCATTCTGTTCGGTGGTGAGCAAGCTGAGATCAGAAGGCTGGGTGGTGGTCTAAGGTTCACTCAATTACTGTTTGGATGAAACAATATCAACCAAATGAAGGCCGGGTTTGTTCTAAAACCCATCAAAAAAGCTTTTAAGACTCATAAAGTAAAGGAGGAACCTATAGAAAAGCTACCACAACCTGTAGAGGAATAAGTTGCACAACTGGAAGAACAGGTGGACGAGGAAGCTCTATTCCTGCATTCTATTTTTGTGTCTAGACTAGTCATCTCCAAGCAACAATCGTTTAAGGGTCGCTTGTCCAGACAACCCTCTGCGTCTAAGATGACAAGATCTAGGACACAACAAGTACCAACGTCCAAAGCTGCTCTTTCTGTTGTTGCCCTTCCACTTGCATCACCTGTTAAAAGGAAATTTAGCTGGCAACAAGACGTTGATGATAAGGATGGTCAATCTATCACAGTTTTTTTTAAGAAACAAAAAATTGCCATTGTCGTAGTTTCTGCACCTGAGAAGGAAGCTCTTCCAGTCTAAATTGCTACTCCTAGCAAACAGACCTCCCGAATCGAGACAGGGTTTGACAAGAGCAAAAAAAGTAAGTTATCTGCTCCAAACCTTGATACTAAGATTGTTTCTAAGCAAGATTTTGTTGATTCTATCATTATTGAACCTGTTGACCCCCCATCTGACCAAACCCAAATTACTCCTGACCTTGTATCCTCAATAATTGTCCGAGGTACACCAGTACTGGATTCTACTAGAAACCAACTGATGGATAGTTCAGGCAACCCCATCACCCACAAACCTTTACCATCAGATTACCCCATCATGGTACAAACCCACCTACACCACACTTGAACCAAACATGTTGTTGCCTGGTGATGAAGGTTATGTATGCACCATTCCAACTCTGGCTTAATAAAATTGTATCTATCTGTTAAGCCACCTAAGTAGGACAAGTCTTCAAAGACCAATATCAATCTAGATGTATCTTCCGCCTTTGATGGATGGGCTAAAAACTAGGCTCAAGAGAAGAAAAAGTAGAGACTACTTTTTGAGAAAAGAAACAAGCAAAATTTGGTGGACGATAATGCCATCATATTGCGTTTAGAGCCCTACCCAAAGCCAGAGTTCGGTTTAATTATTCCTCACTCTTTTTTGAACCATATCTAAACGACTACACCCATTAATCATCTCAAGAATATCTAGCTCTGCCTCTTGGTGCTATTAAAAGTTTGCCTTTAAAACGTTTCATCAGAATGAGGTATCCCAAAATCTTCAATGCATGGTGCTTTAACTCATATCCTTTTGGGGTACTTCAACATAGAGTACCTCCAATTGAGGAACTTGAAAATGCAAAGAAGCAGAAACAAAAGGCCATGCCAAAAAGAACAATACAACTCAGGCCTGCTGATTTGAAATTTAGGCCTCTGGACCCTGTTGAAGCTAGATTCTTCCCAACACCACATGAGTAAATGTTCTACGCATCCATCAAAAGCTCTATGGATTTGAAATATCAATTGTCCATTCCTCCAACGCAACATGTCTTACATCAAACAGCTGTCCAAATTCAACTGGATAGGATCTACCCAAGGATGCCTACCTTGGATGCCAACAAGAAGAAAGTGAAGTTGTTGACAAAGGCCCCCTCCTTGCCACTGCCATCCAAAGTTGAGTTTTAACAGAACACCCACATCAACAACTGATACAAGAAATGGACGCAAATGATGCTGAACGTTTTTGACATCAGCATATATGGACCTGTGAACAAGAAGCATCTAGTAGTGGGCTATCAGCAGATGACAAGGCAGACAGTCCAACCTTGCAGAATTGTAAGTGCACGTAACGTCCAGCACATGTCTTTTACTTTTCTGACACCTCTACAAACTTTATCCGTCTAGCTAATGCACATCCACTGATTGTCCCTGAAACCTCCATCATCTATGCCATTTTGGTTACCTTAACCAATCCAAAATTCATCAAGCCACCCTACCCCTAGGAGTCTGCTTTTCCTTGCTACCACCATCATCGTTCACATTCTAAGCATTAAGTTTTTGGAAGCTCCACCTCCACCCCCTAAAGCTCAACCACAAACACCACCTCACCCACCCTTACCAACACCTTTGCCTCCTCCAACCCCCGGTTCTTAAGCCTCCACCAGCCTCCCTACTACACTTCTTGCCCTTCCTCCACTCTTTCCTGTTAATCCTGCCATCCAAACTTATGTTACCACTCAACTTCAACCTATTATGACTCTTCTCCACCAAATCCTTCAAAACCAACAAGACATCCTCCAAACCCCTCACCTATCTCCCTCTCCCTCTCCACCTCCACCTCCACCCCCTTCGGCGCTGCAGTGACTATGATGTTCTTTTTTTGCTTTTTGCTAATGTCAAAAGGGGGAGATAATTAGAAGGAAATAAAGTTTTTTTATGTCTACTTCTCCGTTGTTTTTCTCTGTAAAGTTTTTATACAGTAGATTGTTTTTACTCTGCATTTATGCTCATCATATGACATTTATACATACCTTTGGTATACTCCGAATATTACAAATACATACTCTATGTGTTTCGAATGTGTCAATCTGCCTAAAATATTATACTCAGAGAGAGTATAACTATAAGTCTACCTAATCTCATCTTATGTGTTCTTGATATATATTTGCTTATAAAACTAAAAAATTAATAAGGTTTGTCATCATCAAAAAGGAGGAGATTATTGGAACCAAGGACGTATGAAGCGTCTAGTCCCTTAAGTTTTGAAGATAACATTCTATTGCAAAAAGGCTCTTTAAGCATCCAACGTGCTAGGTTGTAGCAAGCGTCCATTAGGCTCTTGTATAAGGTTCATCTAGGTGGAAAAAAAATTTTAATGACTAAGTTTTAAAAACTTGTTTTAACTCTGCATATTCACAAATACATTGAGACTAGTGCTTTATCTCTTAGAATGATCTAACGTTCAAATGTTTGAGCATTAAATGAAAATCAAATATATGTTTATGTATAAGCGCAGCATTGCAGAAAAAGAAAGTCAACCTATTAAACTAGCAAATGAAATAAAGAATGTTCAGAAAAGTAACTCATTAACACAGTACCTCGCCTTCCATTTTAGTACAAGAACAAAAGTTACTTTTCTGACTCTACCAGAACTCGATATACGTGCACACATTCCTCTCTTGAAGATTGAAGCTAGGAATCTCAATGGCTATCTTCTAAAGGCTATATATATTGGCACAGAAGAAAAGAAAAGCAGAGAACTATGACAAATCTTGTGTTCATTGGACGACTCTGAAAAACCTTCAAACTCTTTGTAGAAAATTCCTGTACTGCTCTTAAATTTTCATATCCTCACAATTGTGAGTTAATTTGTTTTAACAACTGTTTCACGTTGTTAAAGCCTAGAGAGGCTTAGTGATTAAAGAATGCTTGGGTGGTTAAGTGATTTGGGTAGGTTGCTTTGTAAAGCCTAAAGAGGCGAAGAACAATACTTGCTTGTAACCAAAGGTTGGTTAGTTGAAAACCTTCAGGATGAAGGGACTGGACGTAGGTTAAGTTGAGTGAACCAATATAAAATCCTTTGTGTACTTTCCTTCTCTTATCCATATATACGCCTAAATTATTTGTTCTTCTGACTCGTTTTTAAAATTGGTTAAGAAGTTTTTTTTGAACACATAATTTAACCCCCCCCCCCTTCTTGTGTGTTCCTTGTTCTTACATGGTGGACTAGGTAGTGGGGTAGCTAACAATGGACCCTTGAGGATAGATGGACGGTCAATTCCAGGACTAGCCAAGATTTTGCAACCCTTATGCTATGGTGAGCCATACCCACGTACGTCTATCCTAACAACTACTATTCTATCGATTGGTCATATCCGGTGTCATCGAATGGTTTTAGCATGTGTCTTTTTAGGACTCGTGTGGTCTGTTGCTGATGATGTACCATGTTAAGTGACGTGATAAGATCGATCGCTTGATCATTGAGAATCTCTAGAATTGATTTAGTATGCATATTCATGTATATACTTTGAGGAATGATGTGATTTCTGAGATGTTTTATTGATGTTGTGATGACCTTGTATGTTATGCTCTTCTGTTTATGATGATTATATGATTGACATCTTTATGGTTTTCTTGAGATAAGTTTGTTTCTGTGAGCTTACCCTTGCATGTATGTTCTCTCTGTGTGTGTGACTAATATAATCATGGATTTAATTCACGGGAGCAAATGTCGAGCGATCATCATCGAGTCAGGTTATTCCACATTAACTTCATGAAGACCATAGTGGGATACGATAGTGAGGCGCGGAGTGTTGAGTGGGATATCCAAAGGGTTTATTATCATAGGGAGATCACTCTCTCTTACGCACTATTTGGGCCAGCCATCTTTTCCCTATCATTGAACATGTCGTTCAATTCTAGTTACCTTTGGTGGATTTGGTGAGTTTACCTCGACATGTTCCAAGGAATGATGCGCATGCACCTTCTCACCGTGGAGTTATTCATAAAGGACCCTATCCAAGGGCTAGTTTGCTAGCGAAGAGGAAGGCCGCTCGTGATGCTACTGCAACTTCTCCTCTTTGTGTTATAGTTAAGTAGTTAATAATGTCCACAACTAGTTTAGGGACATTGATGTACAACTCTTTATCTACTATGAGCATAGTTTATGGTTTTGTTGGTTTTGTTTATGATGTTTTAGAACATGATGTCACGATGGTTATGTTCATATCTTTTTGCTGATTTTGTATAGTTGTGATATTATGTTTTTAATTTTGATGTAGGGTTGTATATATGTTATGTTGACTCTTTTTTGGTATCAATTTATTTTGCCATATGACGAGGTCTGTTATGATATGTTGTTCATAAGTTTTGCAAAAATTTACCCATGGCTTTTCATAACCAAACTAATAAGAGATAAGTGGTTGCTTGCTATGCAAATTTTTGTAGAGTTTTTTTTTTCTTTTTTGCAAGAATTGAGTTTGTTTAAATTTCGATAATGCAGAGGTATACTTTGAAGGTTGGCAGCATAAGATCCATAGTATGTCAATCCATGATCAAGTAATTGAATAATTAAAAAGGGATATTAAAATTAATTTCCAATGAAAAATAGATAATTAAAACACATGTTTGTTCTTGTTTGAGTTTCTATAGAGATTCCTGTAGGAATCTATACTGTGTTAATACCTGTTAAGTCGAGATTTATCTGTGAAAGTTGATGAGTAGTATGGGATCATGGAATTTAATCTTGATTAATTTTAAATTAATTATGATTAGGTTCTTATTGATTTGATAGCTTTCCTTATTGAAAGATTAAAACACAGGGTTTTGTTCTATTATTGCCCAAGACCGATTATCGAGAAATCTGTCAAATAAAGAAAACTGACTGCTTGACTATTACAGAGACAGCTCAATAACACTCTGAGATATTTTAGTGTGTCATAAACTCATTAAAATTCTAATTTCAATTAATTTATTTTAATTGGTGTTGATGTCAAAAAACCTAGAGCTATCAAAACGAGCTAGAAGCTGGTGGGCCAACCTGGCCCACTACGAGTTCAAGTTAAGCTGGGCTCAAAAAAATTAGCTCATTTCAATTTTGACCTAATGGCAATCCAGCTCACTTAACCCGCAAGCCAAATGGGTTCGAGCCGGGTTGGCACATTTAAAAAAAAAAGAATTAAAAACATAATGTTATAATAATTAAAAATAAAAACACTTATACATAAGAATTGATCCCATCAAGCATTCACGTTATTCATATTGTTATTTAATACTTAAATATGAATCCTTTATATTTGTATTTGAAATATTGAATGGCTTGATGATAAAAATATGACTTTTTTTAAGAAAAAAGAAGAGAAAAACGTTATTGATTTTTTTTATTTCTTTTTACATTTTTTTTATTTTGAAAAATTTGGTGAGCTAACCCACTTAACCCACCAACCTGTGGTGGGTCGAGCTGAGTTGGCATTTTCTCGGCTCACCAAAATGTGAGCCAGGTTGGCTAGCCCGTTTTTTAAGTCAACCCGTGGTAAGCTAACCCAGGTGAGTCGGGTTGGCTCAGTTTAACACCTCTACTCAGAAAAACCCTAAGTCTTATCAGATAAATTCCTAATTTTAGCTATGTTTTCTCTGTCAATGTTGGAATTTGAAATTTTCGTCTTCTCCTCCTTAAAATACACGCCCAAACCAATTAAGCAAGGGAGATCAATTAGTTTTCCTAACCAAACTAACTTAGTTCTAATCTAACCAAATTACCTAACTAGAAGTACACTAAGTACCCTTGAGTTGACAATTAATCTACACTAAGTACACTTAACTATAAAAAAAAAAATCAATTTTTAGTGTCTTGTCTCTCCTTTGGCCATCCACTCTTGGCTTCTCTAAGAAGCTATGTTGTTTTTTTTTTTTCCAACTCCTTAATGGTTATGGAGTTGATTTTGTCTTTTACCATTTTGCCCCTCGTTTTCCCACGTAAGTAAGGACCTTGTTGAAATTTCAAATCCTTTCGCCATGGACCTCTTATAACATCCCGAAAAAATTAGGTCTAATAATTTAATATTAACTATAGGTTACTTAATAAGTAGGAGTGTTTTAATGAATAATCTAATAGTGGGCCTTGTTTAAAAGAAGAAAGGTTATTAAGAGAATGGGTCTACGAGGCCTAATGAGGGAAATAAGGTATATAAACCCTAAGCCATACACGCACACACCATATCACGCACAGGATTGGGAAAGGAATTAAGAGAGAGAAGAAGGGAAAAAGAGAAAGGAAGAGAAAAGATGAAGAGCAAAAGCTTAGGCAAGCCATAGCAGAATGATGGGCACCTTCAGGTGAGTGCATCCCCTTGCCTATTTCCCCTTCCCCATATGTGTATCGTTGCTTGCATGCATTCCTTTGTATGTTTTCCCTTTTCCTTATGTATGTTTGTCTTATATTCTTTGTGTGTGTTGTATGAACAGGCCATTATAGGGTTCAATTAGGGTTTTGGTACAAACAAATGGTTATAGCATAAGTAGGGATTTGAGATATGTAATTATGTGATTGGGATGTCATTCTTGTTTATCTTCTATGTGTTTATTGCATATATGATTAGGATGCCATATCAGGGTTGTCTTGAATTACTATTGAGTATGCTCATGCTTATGTTGAGCGTGCATATGCTTATATTGAGCATGTTCATGCTTATGTCGAAAGAGCCTGTGCTCATATAGCTGTAACTGGGATGATAAGCACGATCATGTTTCACTAAGCATGGCAGTGCATCAATTTCACTACTTTATTTTGGATTTTTTCTCGACATGAAGCATGACCATGCATAGGGGAAGCATGGTCATGTATAAGGGAAGCACGGCCATGCCATGGTGAAGTATGGTCGTGCTTAGTTTCGTGAGTTATGTGAACAACAGGAAGCATGGCCTTACATACAGGAAGCACAATTGTGTATCAAATTCGGATTAGCGCCTTGAAAGGAAGTATGACCTTACTTAGTTTAGCACGCACGTGCATAGTCTCTAGAGTGCAAATTAAGCTTAGGTGCCTTTATAAGAATTGTAGCCCTAGATGTTAGCTAACTAATGGCTTTAGAATCATGTAAAAATAAGGTCTATAACTGATGATATGATTAAATTAGTGAGCAAAGGTCAACATATCAAAATTAGGCAACGATTTCATGTTCTTCATAAGTTTTGGCAAAGTAGATGATCAAAATAGGTTTTGAGGTCAACATAAAAGTTGTAGATAATCTTCTTAGCTCTCAAATAAGATACAGATCAACTTGATAGGGTTAGTATAACTCCAGATATTGTGTTTTCACTCTATAGAGGTCATAGAAGCTTAAGAGGAAATGAAAGAGATTGTACCCAAGAGCTTAATAAAATAAAATGCAATTCCTCAATATCAAATGGATAGTTGTTATAATAGGTAAAATATAATATATAAGTTTATCCCCTTGGTAAGAGATACAATGTGCGTCTATACCAAAAGGTAATATAAAATGTATGTCTAACCTATAATATGAGATAAAATACGTGCCTTCGAGATGAATATACATGCTTATGTTATTGCCCTTATTATATGATTTTCTCTATCCTCTTATGAATGAATACAATGTGATATATATATGAATATATATACATATATATATATGGTTATAAATGGATGTCCTCATATGAATGAATACAAAGTGATATCTATGAATGTTCTCATATGAATGGATACAATGTGATATATATGACTATAAATAAATGTTCTCATATGAATGAATAAAATGTGATGTGTATGACTATAAATGAATGTTCCCATATGAATGAATACAACGTGATATATATGACTGTATATGAATGTTGAAAGGGTCTTTTTTGGCAAGGGAATGGTAGAAACCTCTTCAGTCTCCAAAGGATGGCCAAAAGCTAAATGTTAAAAGAAATAATATTTAAGATATAACATCCCCTTTAACAAGGGAAGGATATCTGTCTCCTTCAGTCCTTAAAGGATGGTGTCAACCACTGATAAGGGGAGGTTGTTTGGCAAAAGCAAGGGGGATGTTCCTTGAGATTTCAAGCCCAACTCTGCCAATAGGACATATAAGAAAAGTAAAGGAAAAGAAAAAGGTTTAATTAAGAAATGCTGATGTGTTATGAATTATTGATAAGGATTCCTTATTCTATGATTGATGTATAAATTATTATATTATATTAATATTATATGCTCTAACGTCGCAATTTACAAGAATTAACTATCAACGTGTATATTGTATGCTTGCATGATGTTGTAGTATCCATAGGGCACCCATTGAGACTTTTTTCTCATTAGTTTAAGTTTAAATGTTTCAGATTAAGCAGGTATAGAGCTTTAAGTTGCTTATAAAAAAGTAGTTCGCGAGTTTCGCATTTATGTTTTAGGCTTATCTTTTAGTATTTATTATTATGTTTAAGAGTAAGCTCTTAATGTTAAGGCACTTTTATGTTTTATTATTAGCTTGAGTTTTGTAAGGTACCTTGGGTTCCAACGATACCAGGAATTTATGTTTATTCAATACAAGTTTGAGGTTTTATTTTGTGTAAGATTTATGTCTTCCACAACAAAAAGTATGTATGTATGGTAACGCCTCCTACGGTGTCACCTTTATTTGTAATGCTTGACTGCTTTCAGGATCGACGACTATCCCCACAAACTAACACAATAATCTTTTGCATATTTTGTCCTCACTCACACACTTCTTAGGAAACTTTCTAGGAGGTCACTATCCCATAATTGTTCCAATTTAAGCACGCTTAATTGTGGAGTTCTTAAGTGATAGGCTATTGAAAAGTAGATGCATCTTGTTGGTATAGGTAACACTTATTAATTCTTTTAAGCTATCCTTAATTGTACAGTCCCATACCTGCACAGCCTCTAGATCCCTACTTATTAATTCCTTTAAGTTATCCTCAATTGTACAGTCCCAAACTTGCACAACCTCTGGATCCCTATCATTCTGGTGTGTATTTGATTCGTTCATGTGTCCCTCCCACTAGAAGCTAGCCAGGAACTGCTCCTTGTTCGTGTCTTATTTCTTTTACATTGGCGATCACTCCCCACCCTTGTTAGCACCCAAGATGTTACATATCCATTAGCTTCCGCTTGGTTTGTCCTCCAACCACACCATACTGGGAGAGAGACCCTACTTTGATACAACTTTGTAATGCCTAA
Source organism: Spatholobus suberectus (assembly GCA_004329165.1). Lineage (NCBI taxonomy): Eukaryota > Viridiplantae > Streptophyta > Magnoliopsida > Fabales > Fabaceae > Spatholobus > Spatholobus suberectus. The sequence goes on from CM014731.1 coordinate 34,143,319, forward strand.
CCGCTTTCAGGATTGACAACTATCTTCATAAACCAATGCAAGACCTTTTAGCGTGTTTTGTCCTCACACGCTTCTTGGGAAACTTCCTAGGAGGTCACCCATCCTAGAATTGCTTCGATTTAAGCACGCTTAACTATGGAGTTTTTAAGTGATAAGCTACTAAAAAGTAGATGTATCATGTTGGTATAGGTAACACTTATTAATTTCTTTATGCTATCCTCAACTATACAGTCTCATACCTGCACAACCTCTAGATCCCTCTCATTCCAGTGTGTATTCGATTCATTCATGTGTCCATCCCACTAAAAGCCTGCCAGGAGTCGCTTCTTATCTGTACCTTATCACTTTTACACTAGAGATCACTCCCTACCCTTGTTAGCATCCGAGATGTTACACCTCTCAACCCTTCCCCATTCTCATTCAAAAATTTTCGTAAGTGTAAAAGTGTGTGTGTGTGTGTGTGTGCGGTGCGCGCATGTGTGTAGAGAGAAAAAGAAGAAGGCTTATGGTTTGACAAGTCCTTCTCATCTCCTTGCTGCCTACTTCTTCTTACCTAATGTTCTCTCTTAAAACCTCTTCTCTCCTTCTTGATCTTCTTTGTTTACCTTGTTTAAAAACTAACCTAAGATTGTTTGATCCTTGTGTGGATGTTGTTGGTGTTTGATCATGCCAAAGTTCGAGGAGATGCTTCAACTTGCAATTTGCTTGTTATGTGTTGACAATGCTATTGTTTTGAAGTGTTTAATGTGTGGAAATTTTCATTAGTGGCTTGAAATGCTTGAATCTTTGTGAAACATCTTAATTTGGTGAAGTATATGCACCTTTGGTTGCCTTGCTATCTGTTTTGTAACACTGACAGGCTCACTTGTTTTGTTCATATCTCGAGTTGTGGTTATTGTATTGTGTTGATTCCACTTGGAAATGAAAGTAGACTTAATACCCTTCAAAATGGACACTTGGAACTTGATTAAACACCCAAAAATAAGGGAGTTAGGCCCTGCACAAGTTGGACTATACTGTTAACAAAACATGAACAAGTAGTACCAATGTTTCTATGTTTTTAAAAATTATTGTACCTTGTTTGCATTTTGTGTTTGCATTTCCAAAAAGTATATTTCTAAAGATTTAAAATTATATATCATATGTTTATTTTTATTAAGTTTTTGATTTTATATAATTTTTGAAAGTTGAGTCTGTTGTGTTTTTTTCTAACTAAAAGTATGCTTGGAACAGTTTTAGTGCAAAAATATTAAAAATCAAAAACACATTAGATTTAAGCAAAATTGGACATTTTGGAAACTATATTCATAAATCTAACTAGTGGTTAAAAGTTTTACAACAAAAGTATTTTATTAATGGTTAAAAATAGAAGGGAAGTGGACTGTCCATCTAGGTAGTGCAGTCTCACCTCTTGTCTTTTTCTATTTATTTGGATTTTTTGTACATTTTTAACGAAGAAAAGGGTTTTTTCTCTATAAATTACACTTAGCAATATTTCCAACCATTTAAGGTTTATATCAAACAAAAATTGTTTACTATTTTTACTTATCCTTGGAAGTTGGTGGTTGTGCATTATTTTGACTGAAAGAGTTTCCTGGAACTATTATTTGTAAAAAATCACTATAAATTATGTATACCTTTGTTTAATTTAATTGCAGCTAAATGTTCTAAGTTAGAAGGGAAAATCAAAAGACAATTTTGTTGGTTTTCCAGCAATGTAATATGACCTTGTTGATTTGTTACTTTTATATCTTTTTTTGTAGATTTTTGCCTAAGGTGATCTTGGATGATTTATAAAATGCACAAAATTTCCTTTTTAACAATCTATGGATCATTTTTTGAAAAAATCATTTACCTATTCAATTTTAATAACAAAACTGAGGCATGAATCTGGAAAACATCTTGGTTTTGTTTTGATTTAAAGTTTTGAAATATTTTTCTAGTTTTGTGGAAATGGCATGTTTTCATACTTGAAACTCTTTTGTGAACCTTTTTTACATAAAAACTAAATATAATATTTAAAAGAATAAATCCTTTTCTATTTTTAAAATTTTAAAAGGTATTTTATTAAGTTTACTTGAAAAAAATGACCTTATAAGTTATGAAATTAAGTTTTATGAAAAATTTGTGACCTAAGTTCTAATAATGGTATTTTCAATTTAAAATCCTTAACTAATTTAAATTTAAAAATAAAATTAATATTTTATAATTATTAAATATGAATTAATAAGAGTTTTATTAAATGGAATTGATGGGAGTCTTATGATTGATTCTTGTATATGGCATGATGTGTTGATCACATAAGGACTTGATGGCATGTTGAGATACTTAAAATAGTGATTTAAAACTTATCCAGCTGTGATGAAAAATAATTATTGATGTGGATGCCATCATTGCCTATGTTGTTGGAAAATTATGATGTCATGCATGTATACATTTGAGTCAAGCAATTTGACACTGAAAGTGTCAAGGGAATTATCAGGTGCAAAGCTGGGTGTGAAAGCTTAAGAATATGTGGATGGCACGATTCCATAAGAGACCGAGACCTTGCAAGCCCCCATGTCGTGGTGAGCAGTACCCCTATACAAATATCTTGACCAATGCACTGGTTCCCATGATCAGGACTAATATTCCCCCAATGGTTTTGGCACATGCTACCTTTTAACCTAGGAAGGTTTTGTGTTGATTAAGGAATATGGCTAGTTAATTGCTTAAGTTGTTGTCCATGGAGAGAGTCTATAGATGTTGACATCTACATATTTGGTTGCTATGATTAATGAGGTGATAACATGTTGATTTAAACATAATGACTTGTTGCGGTATGCTTATATGCTTTGAATGGCTTTATGCTTAAATATATTATCAGTTTTAGCTCCTTGTTGTATTTTGCTATGATTATTCTTTTTTGAGTAACTTATCCTTGCTTGTATGTCTTTGTATGTATGACTATGATGATCGCGATGATTCGTTATCAAGGGAGCAAATGGATGGAGCCCCACATAGTCCCTTAGTCTTCTTTCAACTTATGGTGTACATCTTTGCTAAAAGGTCGTCGCTTAGCGATCTCACTACCATAACCGAGTGGTGAACAAGCATAATCCTCACCTATATGTCAAATCTAGATAAGCTAGGGGAGCTTAGAGGAGTTACGGTTCAGACTTTTAGACAATCTTATACCTTTTTTGGTTTGGCATCATCTGATGCTCTAGAGAACAAGAGACCTTCTTACGAGGAGATAGTTAAGGCAACTCATGTAGTGCCTCTCGCTATGTACCTGGAGCCTTAGGTATAGGGGAAGTTTTGGTATGGATCATTCCTCCTTAGCTGTGTGAGTCAATAATCATGACTAGCTTAAGGAGTGCTTGTATATGTATTTTTCCCCTCCCCTTTTGTAAGTCTATATTTGTAGTTAAGTCACATGTACTGACACAGACAACACACGTTGGAGTATTATGATATTTTGTGTACGAGTTATTGTACAAGGCATCATATTTTGCTTGTCCAAGCCTATGTTTTCATTTCATGAGTCTAGGATTTCTTTTTCTCATATATTTAGTGGTACAAACTTTATTTCTATTATACATTAGTACTAGCAGATAGGAAAGCATTTGAGAATGCAAAAAATTCTTACTCATTTTCAAAATAAATTAATTAAACAGTTTTTATAATTCAATTAAAATTGAATCTTAGTATATTGGTCAAGTATTCTTATGATGAAGGTGGGTCATTACATCATTGAGTTATTAATTACACTAAAAAAAAGTGTCATTTAGTAAAAAAAAAAAATTATAGCTTTAGAATGGTCTTCTTTAACACAATTTGGCTTAACAAAAATTTAAATATTAGCATAAAACACTATGGATTTACACTAATTATATGAAGCATTATATTATTTTAATAAGTTATTTAATAGCATTTGAAGAAATGGTGTTTTGGTATTTAATATACTTAGTGATTAAATATTTGCTAATAAAAAATCAATTAAAGAGGTAAAAAAATTTCCTCTACATTTTCAAAGTCAATGTTTGAGGACAAGAAAAAAAAATAAAGTAGTGCCACACAGTACAAAACAAATACAAAGAATTATATGAGAAAAAAATAAACGAAGAGATTATCTTAGTTCAAAGGAGTATACATAAAATGTATTACATAGCAATGAAAACAAAAATAGTTTTAATATTTAATCTATTAATTTCTTGATGCCAAATGGACCAAATATAAAGCATTCGGCCTATAGCCCAAAAATCTAATGAGTGATTTATAGGGTTTTTTTATATCTCTTTAGGGTTTAATCCTCAACATTCATGAAAATGCCTCGAACCCAACATCCACCAGCTCTCCCTCCCGAGCTTATCATTGAAATTCTATCATGGATTCCAGTGAAACATCTTATGCGTTTTAGGTGTGTCTCTAAATCATGGAATTCCTTTGTCTTTGATTTAACTGCGAAACTTCACCTTGAAAGATCGTCAAAAAACACCCACACCTTATTAACACTAGAAGATGTTACTTACTCCCCCGACGACGATGATGTTAATGCCTATTCCATGCCTTTCTCCATGAATCAATTATTCAATAACCTATCATCAGTTTTTGTTGAAGATGATTACTACCAATTAAAGACTAAATATTGGGTCATTGACTCCTACAATGGATTGGTTTGTTTACGTAGTTGTTATACTGAAGATGAACCTCACGAATATTGGGTCTGATTTTGGAACCCAGCTACAAGAATGAGATCAAAAAAATCACCACGCCTCCGTGTCAATCCATGTTGTCAAGGGATTGGACCACAAACTTCTACAAGGTTTGGATTTGGCTATGATGATTCAAGTGACAATTATAAGGTACTGTTTCTCCTTTTAAATTGTAGATCGGAGAAAACAGAGGTGAGAGTTCACAACTTAGGTGAAAATTGTTGGAAAAAGATTTTAACTTGCCCTAATTTTCTTATTCTAGAGCAAAATGGACGCTTTTTGAGTGGCATTGTTAATTGGTTAGTACTTGACAAGTTGTGTTCTCATTATGAAATGGACAATATTCCTACCAATCAGTTAGTAATATTTTCATTTCATTTGCGAAAAGAGACATATAGATATTTATCGCTACCTGTTGGACTTGATGAAGTCCTTAATGTTGACCCAAATCTTGTGGTTTTAAAGGGTGCCTATATTTTTTTCATGATGACCAGAGAACCCATTTTGTTGCTTGGCAAATGAGGGAGTTTGGAATTGAAAACTCTTGGACTCAATTGGTAAAGGTTAGTTATGAGAATCTTCAAAGTGAAAGCTTTTTACGTCCCATGTTACTATTAAGCATATCTGAAAATGGTGATGTCCTGCTACTAGTAAACAATGATGATTTGGAAGTTATTATATATAATCGGAGAAATAATATGGTGTACCTTACTGAAATTCCAAAATGACAAAGTTTGGTGGCAAACCAATGACTATTTTCCAAGCTTGGTTTCACCTCATAAAAATTAAGCTTCTTGCAGTAGTTCGCTCATCTGAATTCATCTTAAATCAAGTAAGTGATTTAGAAACTTCAATTTTTTGTATGGACAAGACATATAGTGTATTTTTTTTTGTTCCTTAGTTTCGCTAATTTGTTAGATGACTCTATTGGTTATTATTGTAATGATTGGATCCGAATCTTTAGATTTGATGAGAATATTTTAATTTCTTATTTATTATAAATGAATTTCTCGAAAAAAGGATTGATCATCTCTCAAAAATTTTATTTTTGTGATAAGTTTCAAAAAGTTTGAAATATAATGCATAAAACAAATGAAAATTAATTTTTTCCTTCACTTAATATTAAATTCATTTGTTCCTAAATTTCTCAATAGATGTGGAATAGAGAAATGTGATTACCTTTTATTATGTTTATTACGTGTAACATTGTTATTGCATTAGATATGTTAAATATCTTAGAAAGGCTTCTTAGCTATTTTTATACACAAACTTCCTCCCACAAGTCTCATTACAAACATTGACTTATTTTATTAAGCCATTTCACCTTTTTGTTATTTAATTTTTTTAGATGGAAGTAAGAATCAAGCAGAGTCCTCCAAAACTTCATAAGAAAAGTTATGCCTACTAATGTTGCAGCTACCAAAACTTTTAAGCTTTTGCTGTTATGAAAAACTCTAAGGGATGGGAGTTGTATTGTACCATCCTAACTTTACTTGCAATATTAAGCGTCATTGTAAATCTTGCTTTAAATCATGATTTTTTATATAAGCAACTTTGTTTTAGGAAGTTATATTGTCAATTAAGTTTATTTCTAAGTTTCAAAAACTGTATCTATTAATCAAGAATAAGCAATAGGCTATAGAATTCAAGAGACGTCCTAAGTTATAGCTAGTCATGAATGCCATTTTTGGGTTATGACAATTATCTTTAATAATAGATGTTTAAATTTGAAATTTTGCTAATAATAATATACTATTTACAAGGAATAATCAACATTTCATAAGTGTATTGTTCTTATGTTGTTTGACTTTCTCAATAATTGATTGCTAGTTCAAAATACTCAAAATTATTAAGAGCTTGTAAAGAGTTTCAATGATTTAAAGGATAAAGCACGATAACTTCTTAGAATAATTATTGTTTTTGTATGCTATAATATTAAGGAAGAAAGTACTCATTTATCAAAAAAAATTAAAATTAGAGATAGAAAGGGAGAAAATAAAGAGAAAAGGGAAATAAATAGAGTAAAAGAGGCTTTCTAACAAGAGTTAAGTTTAGATCTCAACCTAAGACCTTAGAGAGGTAAGTTTGTTCTCATTTTTCTCCCAAATCATTTTTTTCATCTTAATGTGGGGATTTGAACATTGAATTATTTCTCTCTATATATATATATAGAGTGAGTTTCTAGAAAGAACTCCAACTAAAAAGGAAAATATTGGGGATTAAAGCTAAAAGTTGAAATCTAAGGGATTGGGAAGCACGATTTTAAAGGTATATTGGATTTCCACCAACCATTAGTTACATTTTAAGATTAGTGTATATTTTGAGATTGAGTTTTTTTCCTACCAAATTCTTGTGGATGAAAAGATAATCAAATTAGAATATGTTGAAAGAATACAATCTTTCACAACAGAGTTAAGTGTACTTATAAGTAAAACTTAGTGAATGATTAATATGTAAGATTATTAAATGAAAATGGGAAACATGGTAGTTACAGATCTAATTATTAAGTGACATCATACCGTTAGGCTTTGTGAAACATCAAATGGAATTGTTATGCATCATGATTGTGAAAAACAAAGACAAGGAATTAGGAAGTGTATCTCAAAGACATTAATGCTATTTGATTACGAAACTAATTGGTAAATGAGAATCTTTGTTATATGCAAACAATGACTCTAAATGAGCTAGATAAGGTCATTGATGTTGAATAATTGAATTATTTTGATACAATGAAAACCTATGAATTACCTTCAACATAAAGATCTTATGCATGCTAGGAAATGGATGATTGTGTGGCATATAGTGGTAGTCTTTTGATATTATTCAATTGTTAGACTCAAATAAGCTAGATCATTGTCCTTATTCTCACCTAAGGTAGGTGTACTAGTCCTATGGGTAACAAATTATCTTGATCTAACTGGGTAGCATTTTATTTTGGTGAAAATTCTAAAATTTTAATTGAGTTGACTAACATTATAGATAGGTTAAAGTACCCTCAGTATTCAATCTATGTTCCATTTTGCTTATAAAAAAAACAGAAACCAATAGAATATACGTAGTTTTATGTACCAAACTTATTTTTGCCTCTAAATGAGTCTGGACAATTTGGGTCATGTTCTTCTTGTTGCTTATCAAAGATCACTTGTTCTTCTTACTCAACTTCTTCAATTTATCCCTCTTGTCAGGATTTTCTATACATTATAAGTGGAAGTTACTAAGATATCATAATTATAACTTATATCTTCCATAGAATTGGTACTCCAAGTCTTGGCTATTTGCTCATTATAGTTAAATATATTTTTATAATAAAATAATGTAACAATGATTTCTACATTTTTTAAATATATTTAAAATTTTAATTATCAATTTGACATAAATTAAATTTTAAATCTATCATATTATTATTGATAGGATAATATAAGTTAATTTTCTAATTTTACATATACTAACCATATTAAGGATACCATAAAACATATTTAACTCCATTCCTATCAAATGTATTAATACTATTATATAAGACGAAGAATCTCGAAGAAATTAAAAATCATTTATCTTTGTCATTTATAACTAATTAATATAAAATGTTATAATTAAAGAGTCAAATAAAGAATAAAATAATTTTTCTTTATATACATGGAAACTAAAAAATAATGCATGGTGTAAAGAAAAAATACATGTGACTTTAAAAGAAAAAAATAATAATGAAGGGATCAAGTCTTCAAATTGAATATTTGATTTTGTTTTATATTAGCTAGTAGATAGTGTAATGAATTATTTGTTTTTGGTTATAATGTGAAATTATAATTTTGTTTAATATACTTATATAGTAGTATGTTATGAATTTAAACCCTTTTATTTTTAACATTTAAAATTAAAGAATTAAGAAGTGATAAAATTTATAGATTAGTTAGACAGTACTAACCCAAAGGTAAAGCTATTAAAGCTCAAGCTTTAGGCCTACCAACAAAAAATTATTTGCTATTAGTTTTTGTAAAGCAAAAAGGCCACATATATTGGCAAAAGGCCACATATATTAGCAAAAATGCCCAACATATATCTCTCTCATATAAAGTAAAAAAAATTCTCTTTCAAAATTTGTTTTAAGCCTCATTCAACGTTGGGCAGACCCTGTAGTTAGATAATGTATAAAAATAGTCCTCATTAATATTTTTATATGAGAATTGAACATATAGTCTTTTATTATAATTTGATTAAAAAATGGTAATGACTTTTGTGGAAATGCTCAATTTCATGCAACAAAAAAGTTTTTTTTTTCATTCTTATTAAATATATTTCTTTAATTAAAAAAGGTAATAATAATTTGAGATTTTATTAGATAGATTTAAATTTTGAGTCTATTAATTTTAAAAGAGATTATGTTTTAGATATATCAAAAGAAGACCTTTTTGGCCTCGCTAAACAATGAAAACTGACACAAAATTGTAATTAATGGTGGCTGTTGGGAAATGCGAACTAACACAACCATGGTGAAAAACTTTCCCATCACCTGATCCTTGCGAAAGAGCATAAAACTGTGATATATGGTTTAACTCTTGGAGCGTGAAGCTGTCGTCAACCACGTAGCCCAGCAAACTCAAATTGAGCCTCTACCGTGTCCACAAGAGCAGACTCCTCAACCGTTTCACGGCCGATGAAGGGAAGGCAGTGCTAGTTGCACCTTTAGAAACGTCCGACCACTGTCTAGGGTTTCTCTTGCACACTAAGTGTAGTATTTAGCTAGAGGAGTGATGTGTTTGAGGGCTTCAAGTGCTACCTATATATAGCAGCTCCTTAGCACTTTAATCTAGCAGTACTAAGCTTTTACATTAAAAGTCTAGCCCATGAGAAACATGACGTACTGTTTCTCATTACTTGGATTTTTTTCTTTTAAGTGGACTCATACTTTATGAGCCCAACCCGTAAGAAATATTATAGTCATACCTAATATTTATTTTCTCCTTTAATTTGCTTTATGCGTGTGACCCTTGTAGGTTCTTATTACAGTGGCAATAATATTAAATCCTATTTAATATTATAAATAGTGAGCGGTATCTAACAATACATCACTATTACCCAAGTAATAAGAATGTCTTGTGATTTGGCATAACCTTTTGATGACATATGTTCTCATGCAACTTAGTCCCTTTGTCCAAATATCATAATTGAACATAAGGCATAGATCGTGTCATCCTTGTATAGTTCAATTATTTATTTCTTGATATCCAAGAGACATTAGAATAAATGAGATCAATATCCCATATCGACTCATTTAACGCGACCATGCATAATTGTCTTATTCTATCAAGAAGACCCACAAATATTACTCTTGTTACGAAGGAGGGACAAATCCCATCTAGATCACTCAATTTCTCATCACGATTTGTTCTATGTCCAATAACTAGCTTTATAGTCACCTTATCATAGGCAACGTTTAATGGCATTAAAACATACAACTCCTCATGTAGGAATTGTAATGACTTTAGGTCTAAGGACAATATATACCATAGTCACTTTGAGAATCACTCCTGACACTTTCTTAACTCTTCTGTGTAGCGTTCTCATAGTGGGTCAATCCATTACATCATTACACTTAATCATGTACCCATATGAAGAATTGATATCTCATATACATAACCTGTTATATGCAGTCATCACTTCACTCACATATTAGTCTTAATGTATCATTGTTGTCCATAATGACAATAATACTTGACTAGGGATATTTAAGAATAAATTATTCTATGGACTTTATTATGTTCTAATACACACATAATAAATGAAATGTCTCATATCATTAATAAATGACTAAAATAAGATACAAATGTAACAATACTCCTAGTCTACTTTTCGACAAGTTTAAATTGCTACCACATGTGCATGAGTAAAGATTTAGGAACATAGCATGCATATGCATCCTACTATAGCTTGATATGTTGAAGTATACTATGTTGTAACTATGTGAAGTCTATGTGACTTTGTTCATGATCAATTGATGTAATGTGCACATATATGAAAATGTAATTGTGTCTTGTAATGAAGTGTCAAGGTTATGCATATCTGATCATATTATGCATATGTGTTATTCCTGTTTGATGAAATAAAACGAGGTGTATGTCTAGTTACTAGGCAAATGATGTGAAATAAACGTATGTTATAGGATAGTGTTATGAAAGTTCTAGTTTGATAAAAATAATAGTTGTGAATGAGATAGAGAAAAAGGTGAATTCCCACATAGCATAATGGAAAGGTATGAGACAAGTAAAAAAAAACAAATTGAGAGTATTAAAGTAAATGTTAAGGGAGTGTCAAGAGTATTCTAGAGTATCTGTAGCCTTAGACTTAGGGATGGCAAAGCAGGCTGGCCCACCCCACCACCGGCCCACCAAAAATGGGCCAGGGTAGGCGGGCCCGCCTGTTGATGGCGGGTTAAGTCTTTTGGCCCGTCCCGTTTTAGGGTGGGCTGGCAGGCTGGCCCGTCAGAAATTTAAAAAAAAACTCATTAATGCTTCCATGAAATAAAAACATCAAAAGAAATAAAAATTTTAATTTAATTATGATAGATCCAAGCGAAGTTGAGAAGCCTCGATAGACAATTTTGATACTTTATATTTCTTCAAAATGCTAAAATAAAAAACAAATTGTTCCTTTTTATTCATATATGCTAGAACCAATTAATAGATAATACAACTAAAATCCACAAAGAGTGAATGGAAAGGCAATATAAACAATAGAAAGTTATAATTAGAAATCTAAAACTAAAAGCAACATATATATATATATATATAAACTAGCCCGGCAGGCCAACCCGCCCGGCCCCACCGATAGCTTGCCAAGGCGGGCTGAGGCAGATTGGTGGGCTAACCTATCTAACTCACACTGCCATTTTCTAGGCAAGCTGACTTGACGGGCCCAGCCCACTTTGCCACCCCTACTTAGACTTAACCCCTAAAGGACAATTTTGAATATTAAGAGGAAGAAAGGTAAAAGCTAAACACGAAAGGTTTAAATACTAGAGAGGGTTGTGATAAGAAAGTACAAGTAATGAGGATGAGTTCTTATGTTGAGAATGAGATAGTAAACTAGCATAACAATTGTGAGAATGACAGACTTAGTGAGGCTAGAGCCATGATAGATAAGTGATGAAGATTGTTCGGATAGAAGAGTCTAACATAGCCATAGAGTCCTTAGAGCACTCACTGAGACACTATGTTTCACTCCTTTAAGTTTTTCCTTTTTCAGGATACAGGTGAAGACATGTGCAGATGAAGCCTAAAATCACGTGCAAGAAGACGTAGTCTAGTTTACGTTTTTTTCTTGTATTCCTCTTTATGTTTTATATGACACCTTCGAGTGATAGATGAGTTGTATTAGTTATATATAGTATTTTATTATATTATTCTTATATAAATATAATTATATATATGAGTAGCTTCCACATGTTGTTTCCATGTTTTAAAGTTTTTTCTTCTTAGAAATCTAGACCTAGTTATGGTAATACCCCTTAAAGTGTTATATTAGTGGTATCAGAGCAGGTCGATCTTTCCGACCTGTGTGTTATGTATCTTCTATGTTTCCTATGTGTACTTTGAGAAATTGTTTGAAGTTGTTTGAGTTACACCAAGTGTTTTTAATTGTTTATTACACCATAAATCCTAACTGCCTTGTCATGGAATATTGAGACTGACCACCTCAATACTTCGTGCAATGTAGGTGGGAAATACGACAAGTAAAAATCGAGTCTAAGGGCAGTCACCCTTGAACTCCTTACTAGTAACCTCACCTAGCCAACTTAACCCTAAGTAAGGAACCTTAGAAAGGTTAGAGAGTAGCTGAAGAAAACCAACTGTAGAAACCTGAAATTTAAGATTTGTTGAAACTTGAATGAGTCAACCACCATTCCTTCGGGGCTATAACCCCACCAAGGGGAGTACTAGTGAAGAGGTGTGATAGATTAAAATGACCATTTCAAGGATACCTTTAGGGTGGGAGAATTTAATATATTATTTTTAGAGAGGCACCTCTTAGGTGGAGCAAAATCATAAAAAGAAGTTAAATTGCGCAGCGAAAGCATGATAATAGGAAGAGAAAATGTTTAGGACCTCCCCAACCTGATGAACCAAAGAAAAATAAGAAACCCCAGATGTAAAAGAGTCCCAGAACAAAAGGATGTCCTAAGTGTCATAAAACCATAAGTGTGTGTGTTTGCTTAACCTAAATGTCCTACCAGTGTCAAGGAATGTCTTAGCTTTAAGAAGGAAGAAATGGTCAACCCTATACCCTTAGCTGTAGTGGGTCTTCATTCCAAGTGTTAGAAAGACCAACAAGGATGACGAGATTACCCTAGGTATGTGTTCCCTACGTGATAGACCTTTTAGTTGTTTACATGTCCTAAGGATAATATGCTCCTTTTTCTTATTATGCGGAGGATGGGGAGTTGTTTCCAAACTCCTTGTCCTTACTTGAATGCTTATATGTATAGATATAGATTGTTTTAGTGCATGCTTTCACTAATTGATGTGATGACCCTTAAGCAGAAATGTTGTTGCACTTGGTGTGGTTTGCTCTAGACTAGCCAATTTATGTTGCTTCATAATAAAAGTTTCCTTTGATTGTTATATGTGCTTTTTTTGTTTGTTAGAACATGAAATGTGTGTTTGTTTGCTAAATGATAGATGTAAAATTAAGTGTATCCCCTGGCATGCACTCCCACTCCCCATTTATATTTCACCTAAGTGTTGTATTATATTTTGGTTAATAACAGTAATAACATAATCGTCTTGATTACTTTTTTTTATCTTGATGTCTTGTATGGATATAATAGGTCTGATTTAACTAGGAAGTTAAGTGATACATATGATTTAGGGGTGAGAGATAGGGGTATTGGATGCTGGCTTTGAGTTTAACATCTTGGGTTTGATGCACGACTGTTCTTCATGAAGCACATTTGTACTAATGGCCTTAAGAGTAAAATATGAATACATGTATACATGTGTCGTTGCATGACTTATGGGGATAAATGCTAATGATGTATATGTCCAATGTATGCAAAACGTGTGATGTTGTCATGTCTTCTGTAGTTGTTTTTGCTTGCTTTTTATGTTTTTTGTATTATTAAGGGTTTAGTAAGAGATAACTAAGTGTCTGTTTGTGCCTCGGGAATGAGGGTTAGAGTGCAGTTGTCTTAGGATGAAGGAATAATGACCTAAGTTTCAAGTAGCCTAAATCCTACGAGGAGAATGTCATCCTAGGTAAACCAATGTAGCAGCAAATCTTGTGAATAGAAAACCCTTGAGTACCTTTAAAGTTGGATCAATAATGACATTACAAATCCTAATCCATAAATGACCTAAGTGATGATGGATTAAAGTCATCGTGTAAAGGGAACATTGTGAGCTACACCTAACGAAGACCTATAAGCACAAATTCCTAAGTATCACACCTACTAGACAGAGGCCTGGAGAGAGTTACATCTAGGAGAAGCTTGACAAATTAAGAAGGAAATCTCAACCACCATTTACCTCTTTAAACAAATGCCTTGACTAAGAACCACTTGATCCTAGAGTTGCATTTAAGGATTAAGCCTGGACAAGGGCGAAGGGATGATGGTAGGTGTCTACCTAAATAGAACCCATTTATCCACATGATTACCTACACTAATTTAAGTATGAGGCGAAGTCTTATGGAAAACCTTTTGATCAAGAAAACAGAATTTTCCCTAGAAAAAATTTAAGAATCATAGACCGTTTAGAGTTGAAATTGTTCAAGAGGCAATTAGAGGGATGAATCTTAAAGGATTGAAAAAGATGAGTAGGTGAGCAATCATGAATATGCTCTTAGGGCTTGATTTTTTAGGACAAAATCTTTTAAAGGAAATGGAGTTGTAACACCCCAAATTTCAGGTACTAGAAATAAACCACGAGGTAGCTCTTATTAGGACCCTCCCTATGTGTTATTGGACAAAATACACCTTAAGAGTTATTGTTATTGTTATTGATACCCATAGAAATTAGTAGGAATATTATAATAGAACCTAAAAGAGCATCTAAGGCCCAATAGGGGACCAAAACCCACTAAGCCACATACCGACCCACATGTTATAAGAAGAGAATAGAGAAAGAAAATTAGGTTTAGCCATCAGAAATAGAAGAAGAAAGAAGTTAGAGAGAATGAGGAGAAAAGGAAGAAAAGGAAGGAAGAGAAGGAGATTAGAGACATAAGCCCTAGAGATTATCTTCGCGGTTTTCCCAGGTGAGTGCTTCCTCTACCCTTCCCAAGCTTTTACCTCCATTATTTATGTTTTTCCCCTCTCCTTGCCCATCCTAATTATATTGTTAAGGTTAGGGTTTTTGAATGGTTATGTTGATTTTCCTTGAGATGAATTTGATGTGAATTGATTGAACCTATGACTGTTTCAAGGTAGAATGAGATTATTGTGAGGATTTAGGTTAACTTGAGGGTTCTCCCTATTTTGGATAAGGAATTAAAGGATTAGGCTTAAATGAGAACAACTTAGATTGATAGGAAATCCTTATTTTAGAGTAGAATGGACATTAGGATAATAGCAATACAAGCATATTAAATTTTGGTAGTTTAGGGAGGCCTTAGAAAGCCTCCATGTTCACAAATTAAGATTTTGCAATTTGCCAAGTGATGAGCACGTCCGTGCTTACGTCCCTAATAGCGTGTGTCAAATTAATGATTAAAAACAAGTAGGAAATGATCAAATTCGGCTTTGTGGTCTTCATAAAATTGTAGCCCTAGATGTTAGCTAATTAATGGCATTAGAATCAGTCAAAAATAATGTCTAGACCTCAAGATATGCCTAAAATACTGTACCTATGTCTGGCTGTCAGCAGGAAATAGCGTGTCTAACTTTGAGTCAATTTTCGTCCATGATCTAGGCCAAATCAGCTCATGACTTCTTCATGAAAGTTGTATATTTTTCTTTTATCTTTCCATAGACACCAAGATCACCTCAAACGCATCTCTGTAGCCCAAGTTATGACCTAAATAAGGATGAAATATCAAAACCCATAAAAATTCGAAAATAATTAAGATTTTCATTAAAGTCCAATTGAATCCAAATATGCAAAACTCAACTAGGATACTAATATTAAGCCCATAAACATTCAACTAATCCAAATATTAAGCCATAATAAACATATAAAATTGGTTTATTAGTATGGTGATTGTAACTTGTGACATTATGCTATGAAATGTATGATACGACTTGATATCATTGTGACGGGTGACCTAGCCTGTTAGAGACGAGAATGGGCTTGAGTGATATCTCGTCTGTGAGGGACCTAGCCTGTGAGAGGCAAGGATAGGACTCACTTATTTGTAGATAAACGGTCCAGAGAAACACTTGTGTGCATTGTATGTTTGAGACAGCATCATAACATTTGAGATGATTGTAATGAAGGAAAATATGTGGGAATCTAGTTAGTGGAGGTCGTGATGGGTTGTCTAACCCTAACCTTGGGGGTGGTATCCAATTGAGAAACTCCAATGACCTACGCTAATCTTATGGGGCCGAAGCGTACTTGCAAAACTGGGTAACCCTAACTAGTCATCGGGGGATATCATGCTAGTTGACAGTGTGAAAGCCAAAGGCATCGATACCAATGACGCTTCTTATGGCCATGCACTCACTCCTAGTCTACTTTTAGACAAGTTTAAGTTGGTACCACATGTGCATGAGTAGAGATTTAGGAACATAGCATGCATATGCATCCTACTATAGCTTGATATGTTAAAGTGTACTATGTTGTAACTATGTAAAGTCTATGTGACTTTGTTCATGATCAATTGATGTAATGTGCACACATATGAAAATGTAATTGTGTCTTGTAATGAAGTGTCAAGGTTATGCACATTTGATCATATTATGCATGTGTGTTATTCCTGTTTGATGAAATAAAACGAGGTGTATGTCTAGTTACTAGGCAAATGATGTGAAATAAACGTATGTTATAGGATAGTGTTATGAAAGTTCTAGTTTGATAAAAATAATAGTTGTGAATGAGATAGAGAAAAAGGTGAATTCCCACATAGCATAATGGAAAGGTATGAGACAAGTAAAAAAAAACAAATTGAGAGTATTAAAGTAAATGTTAAGGGAGTGTCAAGAGTATTCTAGAGTATCTGTAACCTTAGACTTGACCCCTAGAGGACAATTTTGAATATTAAGAGGATGAAAGGTAAAAGCTAAACATAAAGGGTTTAAATACTAGAGAGGGTTGTGGTAAGAAAGTACAAGTAATGAGGATGAGTTCTTATGTTGAGAATGAGATAGTAAACTAGCATAACAATTGTGAGAATGAGAGACTTAGTGAAGCTAAAGCCATGATAAATAAGTGATGAAGGTTATTCAGGTAGAAGAGTCTAACCTAGCCATAGAGTCCTTAGAGCACTCACTTAGACATTATGTCTCACTCCTTTAAGTTTCTCCCTTTTCAAGATACAAGTGAAGACATGTGCAGATGGAGCTTAGAGTCATGTGTAAGAAGATGTAGTCTAGTTTACATTATTTCCTTGTATTCCTCTTTATGTTTTGTACGACACCTTTGGGTGATAGATGAGTTGTATTAGTCATGTATGGTATTTTATTGTATTATTCTTATATAAATCCAATTATATGTATGAGTAGCTTTCACATGTTGTTTCTATGTTTTAAAGTTTGCTTTTTCATTCTTAGAAATCTAGACTTAGTTATGGTAACACTCCTTAGGGTGTTACATCTCTCACCAATGTCCTTTTGTAGCATATCTTCCAAGACTCCATTTTCTTTTAATTACATAATAAGAAACCTCTTTTATATAGAAGGGAATAAGATGAGAAGAGAAATACAAGAAAGATATATATAAGGCACGACTTGCAGGTCGTATCTAAAATAAACTAACAAAAAAAGACTAAGGCCATATCCACTTCACCGAACATCACAATAATAGCAATCAACAAATAAAGATCGCCATCGTAATTGATTTTAGTTATTATTACGTGGTTATAAACGAAACTTTAAAGACCGCACTTTGAATCAACACCCTATGCAAATTCAGCATAGGGTCCATTTGGTTAGGGCGCTTCCACTTGCAAACCCTAAAACCATATACGCCATGAATCACATGGCTTCCATGACATGAACTCTTCATATCTCTTAACCCTAGTCTTAAAGACCATCGTTTAGCACCAACACTTGGCATCGTCGCACAATCAAAAGATTGCAAAAGGAAATCGCTTACATAAAACAATAAACAATGTAAGTATAGTTACAATCCTAATATCATGCATAAAATTAACTACACATGTTATCAAACATAGCATGTAAACAACGTTATGGCTTTGCAAGTGGCTCTAATACCACTGTTGGGAAACACAAACCAAAACAATCACGGCAAAAAAACTTTCCTAACACAGGATTCATGCAAAAAAGCATAAAACTGTGTTTATGAATTTACCTCTTAAAGCGTGATATCGTTGTCAGTCACGTAGTCCAGCTATCATGAGTCGAACCTCTATTGAGTCTATATAAGTAGACTCTTCAACTGTCTAATAATCAAGGAAGGAAGGGTAGTTCCAGCTACGCCTTCAAAAAAATCCCACGATGGCTAAGGTTTTCTCGTGCACACTAACTGTAGTACGCGTCTAGAAAGGTGTGTCTCTTAGGTCTTTAGGCATTACCTATATATAAGAGCTCCTTAGCACTTTAACCTAGCTGTATCAGGCCCCTTACATTAAGAGTCTGGCCTATAAAATATATGTTGTACTATTTCTCATTATTTGGCTTCTTTTTTTTAAAATGGGATCATACCTTACAAGCCCAACCTAAAAGAAATATTATAGTCATACTTAATATTTCTTGTCTCCTTTAATTTACTCTATGTGTGTGACCCTTATAGGTTCTTATTACATTGGCAATAATATTAAATCTTATTTAATATTAAAAACAGTGAGTGGTACCTAGCAATACATCACTGTTACTCAAGTAATAAGAATGTCTTTTGATTTGACATAACCTTCCATGACATATGTTCTCTTGTAACTTAGTCCCTTTGTCCAAATATCATAATTGAACACAAGGAATAAATTGTGTCATCCTTATAAAGTTCAATTCTTTATTTTTTGATACTTGAGAAGACATTAGAATAAATGAGATCAATATCCCATATCGACTCATTTAGCATGGCTGTGCATAATTGTCTTACTCTATCAAAAAGGCTTATGGATATTACTCTTGTTACAAAAAAAGGACAAATCCCATCTAAATCATTCACATCCCTATCACAATTTGTTATATGTCCAATAACCAACTTTATAGTCACCTTATCATAGGCAACGTTTGATGGCCTTAAAACATACAATCCCTCATGTAGGAATCGTAGTGACTTCAGGGTTAAGGATTGTATGCATCATAGTCACTTTAAGAATCGCTCATGACACTTTCATTACTCTTCTATGTAGCGTTCTCATAGTGGGTCAATCCAGTACATTATTACATTTAATCATGTACCCATGTGAAGAATCGATATCTCATATCCATGACCCATGATACATAGTCATTAGTTTACTCACATATTAGTCTCAATGTATTATTGTTGTTTGTATTGACAATAATACTTATTAAAGATAAGATTGGTTAAAAAGTTGTTAGTAGAGAGTTATTTTTGTTGCCTATATAAAGGCCTTGTGTAAACCCATTGTATTCAACTTTTCTCGTTATCAATACAATCATATTTTCAGTTTTATACACTTTCTCACAACTCTCTTCTTTGAACCATGAATTCCAACATGGTATTAGAGTGATACTACTCACCTTAGAAAAATCATTCCGTTGCTTTGTATTTTTCTTCTTTTCTTTTTGTCTTTTCCATTTACCTTTTTTTTTTCTTTTTCCTTAGATAATCAAAACCCGTACTAGTTTGATTATGCAACAATTGCACCCATTGTGCTTCACAAATCCCTCTTCGTACATCCTAGTTTTAAGAGATTCATCTATCTTCATTTGAATCAGCCAAATGGAAACATTCTTGATACATCCTCGTTTTCACTTAAGAATGCAATTCGGTCTTCATATTCGAAATCACCTCTTGCGATTCAATTTGATTCTAGTTCGATGGTGTCGTCTTTGGGTTCTTAGTTTGTCACCACTGCCGTGAGCACCACCATTCTCAGCCGTGGGAGGCAATTTTTGGCCACCATTGGGTCTAACAAGAAGAAAGTTCTTTGATTTGTTTATGACGACACGATCTTGGATTCTTCATCAACCCTGCCTCTGTTTTTGTTCTTCGATCTGTTTATGATCAACACGTTTGCGTTCTTCTTCATGCACATTCTTTGATTCTTGTTCATGTCTTGATATTAGTGGTCAGATGTGTTAGTTTTCTTACATTTTGTGATTGATTTTTGGTTTTGCCAATGTAATCTTCCTACCTCTATTGATGGATTTGTTGTTCTAGAGTTGAATCTTTTCTATTGCTCTTTATGTATATATATTGTGTTACAATTTGAATTGTGTTCATGAAGTGTTTGATGTAATGCTTCAAAGAAGTTTAGTTTCTTGGATCACATAGTGTGTCAAAGTAGGAGTCCAATTTAGGCTTTAGAGCTGTTTAAGCAACTAGAAGTTAGTGATGGGGTGCTCGTCTTTGTGTAGATTTGATTGTGGTGAAGCTCTCTGCATATGTTGATGTTGGGGCTCTTGGTTTGGGTAAGTTCATGGTTGTGTTAAGAAAATAAGCTTGGAGCTGGTTGTCATAGTGAATGTGGTTTTAAAGTAGTTGATGTTGTTTTTCTTTCTGAAATTGTTTCTATGCCTGCAACTCCTTATGCACACCAAGTGTTTGGTGATTTTCCTTTTTTTGTTGTTTAGCCTCATTTGGCTTAATGTCAACTTCTGTCCATGGTGGTTAAGCATTATTGTGAGCTTTTGCCATGAATGGTTAAGCTTTAGAACCTTGTTTTGCTTCTGTCTTGAATGGTTAAGCATTATGTTTTGGCTTCTACTCTTGATCGTTAAGCTTTGTTGCTTTTGCCTTATAGTGGTTAAGCATTCTGATTGATTTGTGCTTCTGCCAAGTGGTTAAACTTTGAGATATAGTTTCTGCTTGGTGGTTAAGCTTTTGCCTTATGTCCTTAATGATTTTGGCTTTTGCCTTGTATGATGGCTAAGCTTTGTTCATGACATTTTTTTAGCCAATGTATTTCCAGTTTGTTTCATTGTATTTCATTTTTTTTTGCTCCCTATACGACTCATCCCAAGCTGGAAGTGTTGTGAACACATTCCAGTTTGCGGAGGGCTATTAGAGATAAGATTAGTTAGAAAGTTGTTAGTGGAGAGTTACTTTTGTTACCTATATAAAGGCCTTGTGTAAAACCATTGTATTCAACTTTTCTCATTATCAATACAATCATATTTTTAGTTTTATACACTTTCTCACAACTCTCTTCTCTGAACCATGAATTCCAACAATACTTGACTAGGAATATTTAAGAATAAATTATTCTATGGATTTTATTATGTTCCAATACATACATAATAAATGAAATGCCTCATATCATTAATAAATGACTAAAATAAGATACAAATATAAATCATAAGGTATTGGCCTCTAGGGCTTACACCAACAATCCAATCTTAATTCCTACCCATAAATAGTAAAAATGAGAATATGAGAGGAAAGGGAAAAACAACATCAACGAGGGTATGAGGATGACAAGGGGGAAGCACTCACCTCGAAGAATAGGTGGAGATGAGCTCTAGGGCTTAGGGACCTCTATGCTCCTCGTCTCCTTCTTCCCTTCCTCTTCTTCTCTTCCTTCCTTTTTGTCTTTCCCCCTTCCCCCTTCCCCCTTCCCTTTCTTATAAATCATGTGTGGGTGAATGTAGGGGCTCAGTCCCTTTCTTTGCATTAAATCTTATTTGGGCCTTATTATCTCCTACCTATATATTTTTAAAGATTAGGGCAACCTCAAATAATATTGCCTAAGGTATTCTTAAGTAATTTAATATAAAGGTAGGGTCAAAAAAGGATCTCTTTATACTGTTATTTCTAATACCCAAAATTGGGATGTTATAATTGTGTTTCTCTGTCCACATTTTTTTTTGGGCAAGATGTTAAAATTTATGTTTTAACCATTTTTATCTTTAAAAAAAAATCATTGTATTCTATAGGTGAATTTAACATGATTAATCTCACACAGTTTAAAAGAGAGCAATAAGTGGTTTGGAGAGTAGTTCAACCATAAAGTAATCAAATAAAATGCGTATACTAAATGTAAGTATTCTCTTTATTAATTCTCAAAAAAAAAAAATCTCTTTATTATTGTTATGGAATAACCAAACAAAAACATAGCTTTTATTTTTATAAAATCTCTAAAATACAAATTACTTTTTATATTCAATTTTTTTTTTTCAATTCAAGACCGCCCTAATCAAACAAAAACAAGTTTATTAGAATGCCAATGACTTTTCCGTTTCGTATTTTTCTTAATTTTTCAGAAAAAATTAACAAACCCGTGGTGCAAGGGCTCAACTTCAACCACACAAGTTAAAAAGAAAAGGGGAAAACCCAAATTCGCAAAACGCAGCGTTAAGCTTTCGCTCGTTCTAGAAACACCCGTAAGTCGGCATTATTGCAATTTACAAACAAAAAGTAATTCGGAAGTTCGAAACTTAAACATTTCTCTGCGACCGAGAATCACGTCTTCTGGTTCCTACTCAATCAAATAAGTCCTAAGCAGCGAACCTTCCAGAAGATGGTGGTCATTGAGCAGGAAGAGAGCAAGCATCGAAACGCCAACGCCTCCATCGCCGGCGCCAGTAACGACGCTTCCGACGGCTTCGAAACCGCCAGCGACGCCGATCTCGACAGTGACGGCGACGACGGCGGAGCCTGCAGCCGCGAAGCACAGAACCACCCCGGGAAACCCCACCAGCAGCAGACAGAGCAAGAGCCGGAACACGATGGTCCTCGGAGCACCGAATCCTCGGAGAATGCCTTGATCAATGAAGAAGAATCGAGACAGGTTCGGTTTTGAAATTAAGGGTTTTGTTCTTAGGTCTTTCTGATTGCTACAATATTTTTTTGTCAGTTGCGTTTTTTTTTTTCCTCTCTCATTATATGAGAATTTAATTTGAGTACTATAAAGTTTTTTTGTATTAGATTGACATGTATGATTAGAGTTTAATTTTTGTGCACCGTCGGTATAATTTTTTTTATATTGTCAATTAATCAAAAATTAGTGTGTCAATCAATCAGAAATTAGGGTAGGAATGGCTAATACTTGGTTCATGTAGAGTGATTTCTAATTAGTTTACAGTTAACACTGACATTGTATAATACTTTGTTCATTTGGTCAATGGTGTGATTAATTACTTATTTGCATGTTCTATGGATAAAATATTGAAGCACCATGGGTTATGTGCAGAGAAAAATCTTATATTGCTATTTTGAGACTCACGGACACTGGAATTCACCAAACTATGAAATTAGTGTATATTAATCCTCCCCTTGTGCTTGTAAAGAGAGTATTGAATGGTATTTGTTAATGTGACAGAAAGCATTGGATCAAGCAAATGAAGCAAAGGTAGAAGGGAACAAGCTTTTTGTAGATGGGAAGTATGAAGAGGCGTTATCACAATATGAACTTGCTTTACAAGTGGCACCAGACGTGCCTTTGTCTGTGGAAATACGTTCAATATGCCATTCGAACCGTGGTGTGTGCTTTTTGAAATTGGTATGGCATTCTTTTATCCTGATAATGAGATTAGCTTTTGTCATTACATTCCTGTGTTATGCTCTTACACACATGTCTACCAGATGAACTATTGATCTCAAAATATTTTTCCTTCACAGCTTATGCATAGCGGTCTAGCTTGGTCCTTGACCTTTCTATGTTTGCATTCACTTCAGAGTTCAAAATTATAGGTTGAAATTCAAAGCTGGTTTTATTTTCTGTTACATACTGTTTTTGAAGAATACAAAACTAAAAATTAAGTACTTTTTGCTTTGTTTAAAAATTATTATTTGCTTAAAGTATCAGTGATTTTAAATTAAATAAATGATAGAGAAAAGAGAGGGAAAGTACAACTGTGGGGAGGATAAGACATCCTAAAAACCATAAAAGCTGAGATGTAACAGAGACCATGAAAAAGTAAAGCATGCTGCAAAGCTACCTGCATACCAGAAATTGATATTCCCTAGAAACAGCCATGAGCTGCAGCGGGACTGAACAGGGAAGCTTAAACTTAATACTCATAACAAGTTTAAGGGAAACGAGACACCCTTAAAAATGTGAGAATTATTATGACCCAACCATAAGCAATTTCACATGTTTTAAAAATAGTTAAATATTCATTGATGAGCATCAACCAAGTTTCTTGTTGAGTTCAAATTTGAGAATGGATACTAATTTGCCAAAATTAGCTTGGGTATGTACATATTTATGAGTCTCAAATGTAATAAAAATCTGAGCAAAACCTGATCGCAATCTGCTTCAATTAAGAGGGACTCTGTTAAAGCAAACTGCAAAAGACAATAAGAATTGAAGGTAGATACTTTATTCTTGTATTTTTACCTTTTTTTCAATTTTTTAATAATATATGCTGACATTTTGATCATTTTTATCCCATATAAAGTTACTATGGGATCAAGCATTTTTTTAATGATGATATTTAATATATGCTGACATCATTTTTGTGCCCCATTTGTTATGTTTTCTTGCTTTTCTGTAACATATGTCAAATATACCTCAGGGAAAATATGAGAACACAATTAAAGAATGCACAAAAGCATTAGAACTGAATCCTGTATACGTTAAAGCTTTGGTAAGAAGAGGAGAAGCTCATGAAAAGCTTGAGCATTTTGAAGAGGCCGTTGCTGGTGAGTTCAAATTTTATAATAGGGTGGAGGGTAATTATACCAACCTTGTCTGAGGTTTGCACTTTTCACACCCAGCACTGCTCGCCCCTTACTTTATGTACCATTCTTAAGCTTAACACTCATTGTTGTTTGAGGAATTACACCTAGCTTCCCCACCTTATGTAGGGTTCCTACTCTATTGCTCTTTGTAATTAACAATGTAAGGGAGGTGTAATTTCTCAAATAAGAAAGGTGTCAAGTGTAATGAGTACACACCTAAGGGAGGTTACTGTAATTATCCCTTTATTTCAGCTCTTAATGTATAAGTGCACGACTGTGTATTTTAGCACACTAATAGCATTCTGATTCTTGCAAACTTTCATCTTCATTCATTCATAACCAGCTGTACACTTCACCATTTTTTTTTTAAAAATAATTGGCAGATATGAAAAAGATCTTAGAAATTGATCCCTCAAATGATCAAGCTGGGAAAACCATTCGGCGACTAGAGCCCCTTGCTGCAGAAAAACGGGAAAAGATGAAGGAGGAAATGATTGGTGAGTCTTTTTGTCTCTTGTTTTTTTAATATTTGCAAATTTATTTTTTTTGTAGGGTGGTGCATAGGCTTCCTTTCATTGGATTACCTCTATTATTTTTGTGTTTTTTCATACACTTGCGACAAAACCACATGGCTTGATCCCAATGATATCTCTCCTACCTATCTCAGTTGCTGTGTTTCATGGCTTTCTTC
Source organism: Spatholobus suberectus (assembly GCA_004329165.1). Lineage (NCBI taxonomy): Eukaryota > Viridiplantae > Streptophyta > Magnoliopsida > Fabales > Fabaceae > Spatholobus > Spatholobus suberectus. The sequence goes on from CM014731.1 coordinate 34,168,629, forward strand.
AGCTCAGTAATGTATTGAGAACTGTAAAGATTGTGTGTTTTAATACATCTGGTTACGTGTCCATTCTTGGCATTAACTTGTTCTCAAATGGTTCACATAGGTGAAGTAAATTCCAAATCTAGTATAGTCAAACAAGACCTTATCTGAAAGAAATTCTTATATCAAATATAAATGGCTTGTCAAGATATTTTCCAGCATTGGGGATACTCAGGTGAATAGGTGATTGAAAGATGTACTTATTGATTTTTGAGTCATAGTGCAATTCTGTAGATGAACTGTGCAACTCAGCTTGCTGAATAGCAGCATTTAATCTCATTGACATGTATTGCCTTCCTAGAGTATTCATAATGGTATGCTGTTTCTATTCTTTGTAATGGGCATAGATCTGGTTTTTGTTTATTGAGAATCTTGGAGGAGAAATGGAAGGATTGGCTGATTATATATATTATTTTTATATTTTAGAACAAAGCTTAAATATATGGTAGTTTTATGGCATATACCTTTTGGATATCCTGGCAGAACTAATTAGTTAGCTAGGATTCTTAGTTGAATTTGGGGTGATGGACATCATGACTGCTGTCTGCGACATCTACATTGACATCAACATCATAGCTTATTATCTGTTCTTTATTTTTTGGCCATCAAGTTAGGCCATAAGCCCAAATTCTAAGATGGTATCAGAGTGTTGGCATCCACCATGCATAGAGGTTTTTCATTCAGCTGCACAGGGCTGTCAGAGCTTGCCTTTTTCGTTTTCTTTCTCATCTTTCTGTTCTCTTCCCTCCTATAAATCAAGATCTCGTTCTTTGCTTTGTTTCGGTGCTACGGATATACTGTTGTGAGATGTGACCAGTGTGTTTGTATTACCTTTAAGATCTCTTCGTCAAGGCTCTTGAGGTGTTCAAGATCTCAAATGTTGCTTCTGTTCAAGATTTCTGTCTGTTTATGGCTGTTCTTGAAGACTTGGTTATGTCTGTTTAGACATTACTTACCTTGGCCCTTAGTGGTTAAGCATCGATGATGCGAGCTTTTGCTTTGAGTGGTTAAGCATTGATATTAATTTTTTTTTTGCTTCTACTTTACATGGTGCTTAAGCCTCTCTCTCAGTTGATGATGTTGATGGCTTCTGCAAAGTGGTTAAACATGAAGTTAGCTTCTGCTTATGTGGTTAAGCCTTATCTGATTTACTTCTGCTAGGTGGTTAAGCATTGAGTGTAGTTAGCTTCTGCTTATGTGGTTAAGCCTTACTTGATTTACTTCAGCTAGGTGGTTAAGCATTGAGTGCAGTTTTTTCTTGGTGGTTAAGTTTTTTTTTTTTTGCCTAAGTTGGGTCAACAGCCAATATTTACTATTCTGTTTTATAAAGGCAAAGTGTTATCATAAATTATGAATTGTTCAAATATAGCGGAGTGTGCAGATGTACTGTATTTTGTTACAAGTGATATTGAGTATACTTTATTATGATCATTTTCTTAGATAGAGAAGTGTTTTTTGATGCAGCAAAACTGAAAGAAATGGGCAATTCTGTCTTGGGTCGCTTTGGGATGAGCGTAGACAACTTTAAAGCAGTCAAAGATCCAAACACTGGTTCCTATTCTGTCTCATTCCAACGCTAATTTACGTAGAGCAAAGTCATAGCAGCATTAAGCAAGAAAGAGGCGGTCTAAAGTGAAACAGGTTTGAGACTTCATTGTGCATGCAAGTTATTAGAAAAATTTGAATGTTAGTTGTGTATGAGAACTAGGGCATGTAATTTTATTTCCTTCAAAAGGGCATTTGTTAAGTGATTCATCATGTGAAGTGGATTGATAATCAGTAAGTCTATAATAATCTCTAATTTAGCTGCTCTTTTCTTTCCTGATGCTAAAGGGTGCACTTGTTTGAGGAGTTGGATATTGTAAAGTTGAAGAAGTTGCTTCACACTTGTTTGGTACAACATAAATGCGACATAGGAAAAAATAAATTGCCACTCATTTACACACTACCCTGCACATTTGTATCATTCTTTTATAGCATGAAAGTGAGCTGATTAACGAATTTACCCCGTTTGACAAACAACATTAGCTTAAATAAGAAGACATTTCTTTAACCCCCACAAAAGTCAAAACCTTTTCATGTCATTTTATTTTCACTCCCCTCAATTTTTCATCTCCTCAAACCAGTACACTCTAAATATTATTTGCATCACAACTTTACCATCTCACTGACCAAACCAGTCAGGTACCTCATCATTTAGCTTTTAAGATAATGCATCTAATTCGCTGTCATATGGTTTGTTTTCTAGGTAATATTGGAATTCTGAGTTAATAAAGTGCTAAGGGAGTTGAGCATTGTTGGATGGATGTCAGGGTGTATTAAACTATCAATCATGTGGAAATGCACTCATGAAAGTTGATTGGAATTTGTAAAGTTTTCTGGGTTTTACACTGCTGTGTTTTTATCATCGGGTCATTCTGCACCTTGCCCTACTGAATATGATTCACGTTTTAGCAATTTTAATGCAGTCACGCGATCCATGCAGATGTTGGCTGGTACTTTGATGTCTATAAATTTTGGAACTATAGATGATATATGCAATCGTCAATGAGCATTTATAATTTATTTTTTTCTGGTTTCTTTCTGTTTCTGAGTTGCTGTCATATGTGGAATTGGTCTCACCTAACTAAAGTAGTACACAGAGAAGAGCTTTATAGTGGTTATTCACTGAAGTGGAGTAGCAGAGTTTTAAGTTCTAAAGATGCTATACCTCCATATTAATTCAGAAGAATCTAGTTGTCTGGTTTTATGCTGTGGGCGGGTGCAGGTGCGTGTTACAGAATAAGAGGTACGTTTCAGTTCTGGGGCTTAGGTCATTGAAGTGAGTTTACTGTTTAGGCTCATAGCAACCTGCATATTTGTTATATACGGATGTACCTGTTTAGTTTTAGAAAGTGCAAGTGAAAAAAGTTATATATGTATTCATCTCAATCATTATGTTTTAAAGTTCACTTTTTATTCATCAATTCATGCAATAACAACCAAAGTAAAAGGGAGGCTTTTTCTTTGGAAAGTGAGGTACAAATATTAATCCGAAAAATGAAGACCATTACTCCTTACCACGACTAACACTATCAGTTGGCCCAAAAAACCAGTCCTGCAATTCCCTAGCTCTCAGAAAAATGCATCTTCTCATTCCCATTCTATACATAGTCTACAAATGGAGAGATAAATCAAGCTTCTGATCTTTCTCTGTACCATTATTCCAAATTCCAAGATTTTGATTGTTACTTATCAATGGTATATGTTGAGATGTGTCACCCCAGCCAAAGTTATAGCTATTCGCATCATCATGGAATCGATTTTTTGAGCTTTCCCCATAAAACAGAGCATTGCTAAATCTGGGTGCACCATTTGATCCAAATTGTTCTGAAATTTGATGGCTTGGTAGATAAGGGAGTTTTGTTGCATGGGCAGTGATGAACATTGAAGGATTTAAAATGTCTAGATGGGTTGGAGCAAAAACCATCGGGGTTGGGAGTGGGGAAGCGAAAGATACACATGAGTACTCAGAAGCCCTCTTGGCCTTCCTTGCAGCTGTTCTTTCTTTCTTGTGAGCATTTTGGTGTCCTCCTAAAGCTTGAGAACTGTAAAACTTTCTTGAACAGAATAGGCATGGAAAAACTCTTGATGAATCTTCTTTTAGGCTTTCTCCAACTTTGGTTACCATTTCCTCGTCTTCCATCTCTATACCTGATTCCCAGAAAGCAATTGAAAATAGAAATAAAATACACGTCAGAATCTGTACATTTTATATTGAAAACTAGGTATATTTGAAATTACACATGTACAACGCTTTACCTGAGGAATATCAGAACAAATGGTACAGCAGTGTAACAGAGGAGATAATAGAGGGGGAAGAGGGGAATTTAAAAAGCAGGGAACAACTTATGAGTTAGGATCTTGTAGTCTCAACTGATCAAAGAGTTGAAAGGAGTTTAGAATTGAAGTGCTCTCAGAAAGAATTGGGAACCGTGAAAGGTCTCTGAGCAGAGTAATAAATATAGCGCAAGTCGCAAGAGGCAGTGGTGAGGTGTATGGGCTTGGGAACAGGAGATAAGGTGAGAGTGAGATCCCATTTTTAAAACCTACTAACATTTCCTCACACCAATCACTTTCTTAATCATATACATGCACAGGCTTTATGGAGGACAGTTCCCCACTTGTCTGACGAATTTATGAGCACTTTGTGTTTCTGGGTTGATTTTTACCCTCGGTCCGGATTTTTTATTTTTTTGCCAGATTTATGGCTTTAGAAATGACACTAATCTTTATCGGGACTTGTCTTGTTACATATGTAGTAATTTTAATTTTTCTTAAAAATTTTCTTGTTTTTTTTGTGTTGATCTTTAGTATTAATTTTAATTATTAAATAAAGTATTGGATTTTTTAAATATTAAGAATGTATGTGAAGATATAAATAAATTAATATATTGAGAAAAATACACTCACCTCGCTTAATGTTTTCTCAAATGACATTCACACTCCCTCTAGTTTTTAAACAAGCATTCACATACCTTGTTTGTTTAATCGATTGACACAAACTTTTTATTTTGTTTAAGTGATACAAACACACCTTAAAAGATAATAGAAGTTATTTTGTTAATAGGAGACACTCACGATACTTCTTTTACAAATGTGCATCCCATTATTTTTAAAAGGACAAAAATAATTCTATGTTGTGTAGAAGCAGAATAATACTGTACGTTTTCATATTTTCAACAGTTTTGCTATATAGTAATCGTAAAGTGCTTGTTCGTTCTTTATATTTCTCTTATTTTACTGGTTGTGTTTTTTGTTTTTGAAGAAGAAATTGGTATTTAGGTCATAGAGATGAAGAGGAATACACAAATTTTAAATAGTTTTTCTTTAGTGCTATGTCAAGAAAAGTGGGTATTTTTTATAAACTATAGAAGGGGTGAATGTTTTTTAAGAAGACTTCAAGAAAGATTATTGCTATTTTTCCCAATAAATTTAACCAAATAATTAGTATACTTCAAATTCCGTAACGTATACATATTTGTTTTTAAATTGGAGTATGTTAGTAAGTTATAATTATAATATATTTTAAAATACATTTACGGTATAATTTGTTAACATATTTCAAGTAAATAATAAGTCTATGTATGTTAGCAAATGTTTGTAGAGTTTGTTAACGTATTTCAACTAAAAAACAAGTATACGTACTTTAGCAATATATATATATATATATATATATATATATATATATATATATATAGGGTCAGGATCCGTTGACATAATGTATCAAAGTTAGTCAAATTATACTTTTATTAATTTTTTGTAGAATGTAAATTTAACACATTCAATCGTTGAATTATGTGATAACATTTTCATGATCATGTATATTAAATTTTACATAATTCAGACTTTTCTAGATATGTTATCTAACATTAGATATTTACATATATTTTAATAACTTGTATGTTAAAATAAAATGATGTGATGAACTACCAAATAATTTTGAAATTATATGAAATTTTGTATAATTGATCTAATTAATAAAAATATCAAATTCAACAGTTGAATTAGTTAAATTTATATTCTATAAAAAGTTATTGAATATAATTTAATTAATTTTGACACTTGGTGTCAATAGATCTTGATCCTATATATATATATATATAAAAGAACAATGCCGTATTAAATTACTGGAATTAAAGGACGGTAAGTCTATGATTGATTGTTGAGATGTGAAAGTGTCAGAGTAGTAGCAGCAGCAAGATGAGGAGATTGATGATCTCCAATGGCCTACATGAGATTAATGAGTCCATTCTCACGTCTGGGACTGTGTGTTGCTTAGATAGTTAGTGCACTCTCTCTCTCTGCATGCTGCTGCTATTGGCTGCTCTGCTCTGCACTTCTCTGCTATGCCTTTCTAATTCCATATGAATAGGTTATGGGCTGGTTATTCTCCTGCATTCTCCACCGCCAACCCCATGCAAATTGTCACTTTCACATACTCCATGCATCCTCTGGGCCTTCACGTCGTTTCCCAATATGCACTACTCCTTGTGTACGTATATAGATATCCCATGTTACGCGTGATCTTCATAATGAAATTTAAGGCTGTCGCCTCTTTAAAATGAGTAATTTTTTGATCAGTAACTCACATTTTTAAAATGAGTAATTCGCTTTACAGGATACAAAATATAAGTAATTTTAAATGTAAAAAAAAAAATTAGTAGTTAATAAATGTGTTAAAATATTAATTATTGATTTTTTAACAATTAAAATTATTTATTTTATTCTTGTTTATTTTAGAGGAGTAAAATCTGAAATTTAAATCATATTTACCAAGTATAATAATGAGTTAATTACCATAAAACTTTGTTTATTTATATGGACTTGGGAAGAAAGCAAATAAGAAGGATAGAAGATAGAAACTTATAACAAAATTACACTAACCAATAAAAATAGTTAAATTAGTTAGTTTTATTGGTGTTTTTAAAAAAATTATAACGTACTAATTTTACTATTGTTAATCATTATTAATTTGTTGTAAGTAACATGAAGACATTAAAATCTAAAAAATATTATGCAACACTATTAAATAAAGATACAAATACTTAAAATCTTTAATATAGGCAAATAATGAAAAAAAATAGATTAAATGTTTTATAGAAATTATAAAATGTTTTATAAAAAGGACCATTAATACCTGCTAGATAGTACTTTATATTAAGAATCTATTAACTTTCCCTGATTGTTTGTAACTGAAATCAGAAGGAAATGAGAAATTTATAGTGGGACCCGCATGAAAAATTGGCTCCCTCCTAAATAGTAGTGAAATTCACTGTTGAAGAGGGAAGACTGAAAATTTATCCTTGCTTCCTTATGCGTGAAATCCAAATGCTTTTGGTCTAATTTTTAAAAAATTAATTTTTTAGAACATAAAAAATAAAATAATAAATACTTTATGTTAAGAAAAAATAAATATTTTTACCCTTTTCCTTCTGATTTATATCCATCTAAACAATACAACTTTTTATTTTATTTTTCTTTTATTTATATCTTTCTTATTTTTTATCTTCCTATTTCATTCTTAATCCAAACAAAGCGTAAGTAATTTGCAATTCACTCCAAATTTCCATTGCATATTAGCTAGTAGTATGTTACTCAACATAGAGTTACACAAACGATTTGAATCCATATTATCAAGAAAGTTTAATAAATTCACCATATCTTTCAATTAATTCCTTAAATAAAATTAAAAATCTAAATAGTTGAGACTTAAGGGTATTACTATACGAACTATACTCTAAGAGCACGTAAAGATATCTCCCCTGTACGTAACTTCCTTACATAAATTTTCTCAATAGTCCTTTCTATCATAGGAGCATAAACCCTTTTTTTTTTGTTTCTATGGAAATAGAGAAAAAGAAAATGAAAAGGAACAAAATAAAATAGAAATAACAAAATTTCACTATATGTTTTGAGAGGAGAATTCGAGAGAGAAGTTTTTGTGAGTTCGAAAAGAAAAAACTTGTCTCCAAATTGACATGAATAGGGAGAAATCTCTTTCTTTTTATTTTGCTTTAATTTCTTGAAAAAATTAAATCTTTTTTATAAAAAATAAAAAAAATAATGAGTAATTATATGTTAAGAAACAAATAATAAAATAAAAAGTTTAATTCTTTTGAGTTAAATTTAATTTTTTAATTAGTATAAAAATATTTTTTATACAATTTATTTATTTCTTTGCATTCTCTTTTCCAATGATCCAAACAGATGAAGAAATATTTCTCAACTCCTTTCCTTATTTCCATCTATTTAAACAACATATTTTTCTATTTTATTTCTTTTTATTATAATCTTTCATATTTCTTCCCTTTTTTATTTCCTTCTTCTCTATTTCATTTCTAATTCGAATAGAACAAAAATGTCAATGAGAGGAAAAATGTGGTAGAACGTTCTTATGACATATTCATGGTAGGAAAAGATTAGGAACATACATGTTTATTAAAAGTGGTTTTTATGGGGAAGCCTTCCTAGAAGTACAATAAAAATCAAATATTATTAGTAGATTAATTATAACTAATTAAAAGAAGTAAAACATCCAAGGTCAGAAAGAATACCTCTTAAATCGGCATTTCCTAGGTTGAATTCGATTTCTGTTCAAAGGAAAGAAATTAAGTATTAGTAGCATGGGGAAATGGTCTAACGAATGAAAATGATCATGGAGATTGGAGTGGAGGCATTCTTTATTTAGTTGGGAAAAAGAGAAGGAAATGCAATTGCTACATTTTTTACATAATGTTTTGTTGTTGCAGGAAAATTAGATCAATGGCGCTAGAAGGGTGACAGGTGCAGATCTAAGAGCTACTAAATCAAGATGGCTAATAAGATGTTGAAAAAAATTCAAAATTTATCAAATCAGCAATGCGTATAAATGAATGTTGTTTTGGATTAGGTTTAAGGCTCAATTCACCAAACAATCCACCTCAACTCAAAAAAGGGGTCAACAACCCAAATTGTTAATTGGAGTATTGGCGAAATTAGCCACATTACAATCCGTGTACAATACTACTCTACTGCACCTAAGAGCAAGGGAATTTACTTTGGTCTTGAGTAAACTAAGAGTATTTTACCACAAAATAGGTTAATATTGTCTCTCTAGAGGCCTTGGGTCCAACACCCCATAAATATTGTTAATATCAACAGTGTCTATTAACTGAAGCATTAGTGTTTGTAAATACTCAACTTATCTTTGCCGCAACTCAATTGTACCCAAAGGAAGGACAACCGTCAACCCATCTTGAACCTTGGCAAGAGCTAGATTTAAGTCGCGGTCAAAGTCAACCTCAAACATCTCGAATATAATAAATGTGAAAAATTGGTGCACCAAAGAAGGTTCATGCCTTTATGTGTGGAGGTTAATAGAAGATAGAATCTCAACAAAAATAAATTTTGAAAAAAAGGGGAGTCTTACAGGAGCAAGTTATTGTGCTATGTAATTTTTGTAATAAGTAAAAGGAGGATGCTAATCATTTATTTGTCAGGTGTGAATTATCTATGTCTGCATGGTATCAATATTGCAGATGGGGTGGGGTTATAGTTTGTTATTCGATTTCTAGTGCCAAATTGGTTTGTTCATAGATCAGAAGTTATATAATGCCTGACTGCTGACTAGTCACTTTGGTTGACAAGAAATTCCTATTGCTTTAAAATAATTCATCCTCTGTTCATCAAATTGTTAAAAGTATTCTGTTACATTTTGGGGTTGGAAGGTGTCAAATAATATTCTAGTTTAGGTTTTTCTTTAGAACCGGTGTTGTAATCCTATTTTGATCTTGCAAACTTTATGCATTAACTTGTTGGGTTTAGTTTTGCTGCCAAGAAAGGTAGTGTTAATTCCGTAATGATCTTTTTCTAATTTTGTGGATGTACATGAGTTAGAGTATCCCTGGTATATTATTTTAATTGATTTTTTCCATTGCTGTTAAAAAAAAAAAAGTAAAATTTTTCTTCAATTTCAATCAACATGCTAATTAATTAGCACATTAACAATAGAAACGTATTAGACAAAAAACGACAAAAACACTAGTCAAACCAACCCAACAACTTTTTTAATTTTCACTTTTATCTTTTTCTATCATCATCGTCGTCATTATAAAAAACAGCTTTTGGTATTTTTAAGTAATTTTTTTATTTTTTAATTTATTAAAGCCAATTCAAAAGGGAAAAAACTTCAACCTAAATAAAAACAAGGTTTGGCCCATTAACTTTGTTACCACCATTGGGAACAAAAGAAACTTAACCTGAGTTAATGGATTTGAAACCTAAACCAACCAAGATTAATAATAGAGTCCAACCCATTTCTTTGTTTCTTTAATATAATTAATAAAACTGGCAACCAAAAAATTAATAATATTAAAATTAAATTACACGTTCTTTTGAAGTAAGACCCTACTGACCAGAAGCCACGACAACCATGCGTTACCAGTGATATGTAAATTTTGTTTGTTCTATCTTTCAATTCTGTTCTTAGTTCTTAAAATTTTGTTTTTGTTTCTGATTTTATTTTTTTCCTTTGCATTGGGAACTTTGTTCTGCGTCATGGCAAAACTTCCGGCTAATATGTATTTATATTCCCCTGAAATGAGCCTCACTGTTTGGAGTAAAGATTGGGCTTCTACTTCAATTTCTCAAATATAACTTGCGGCTGCATTTAATGCATATGTTAAAATAATATATTGTTGTCAAGAAGCCACTTCAATGTAAATGTAAATGTAAATTGAAATGAATCAAATGATGTTAGCAAGTTCTTTGAAGGAAAATTGAATGGAATTATTAAAGTTACCTACTAACTATTCATGACGGAAGATTATGATTTTAATTGATAGATGATTATATATCCTTGTCCTCCTTTATGCTTCATACGAGGAAATAGATAATCCTTGCCACAGTTCCAACATCCTATTGTATTTAATTTCACCTTATGGACCTCAACAAAAGGGGGGCGGGGGGGGGAATCACCTGATGAATTCCATTATAGCCAATTACGACTTCGTAAGTTATAATCAAGACTCAAGTTAAGAGCATGTGTTGTTGGGAGTTTTTCTTTAATCTTTCATTGAAATAGTTCTTTCAAGAGTTGGTGTTTTAATACCCTTTGCAATTTTCGTTTTGCTATTAGCAATTGACATGACAACAACCTCTACGAGAGTGGATTTAAGTGTTCTAGGGATTGTTATTAATTGTTTTCTACAATTGAGATGCTTCTCACACATATGTTGTGTTTCTGTTATTACAATTTGACTATAGTAGCATTGATTTATTGTCACCTGCAAATATAGTCAATTATACTTTCTTAAATGCATTTGGAGGGAAGGCATGTAGTATAGACTATTATTATTATTATATTCAAAACAGTATGTAGTCTAATATAAGAATATAAGGGTGGGGGCAGGTGCAGGTTTTGACCCCCAAAACCGGTGGGACTGGTTGGAAGTTCTATTGAGGAGTGTGGAGTGGAGCCCTACCATACCTTTGTTAGGAAAAAAAAAAAAAAAAAAGACAAGAGAAAATATCAAAATTTAACATTCTTAATGCATAGGAAAATCAGTAGTAGTATTTCTAAGAATGAAATCACAAATTATGCCATTAATAACAATTAATAGTCTCAAAGAATAAGTATATCTAAATGAAGAGTTTAGAGAAACTTGAGTTGAAGTATATCACAAGCATTATTCTTAGAGAGAAAATGTCTCACTATGTTGGTAAAAATAGATGTTATGTGCTTTGATCTCCCAGGATACGTTAATTCGTCGAACCAATCGTGTACAACAAAAAAAATCCCTAAACTGTGTCGCTAAAACATCTAGCTGAAGAAAATCAAGAACAAAATCAAACAAGTTAAAATCAATAAGAATTCATGGCCATGCTTGGCTAGCAAGTTAGCAAGCTGATTTCCCTCCCTATACACATGACTCCACCTAATGGAAGCACCAGAATTTGAAAACTCTTTTATCAACTGAACCATTTGATGATAGGGGTGAAAAGGAACACAACCATTGTCAAGAAGCTGGACAACATTTTGGGAATCTGTCTCATGGAATATATATCTAGTACAATTGCATGCTTAATTCTAGTTTCCTAAAAGAACTCCTAAATGTAATATTACATGCCAAATGTAGATTATTATTTTTTATTTAATTAAAAAAAGTATTGGTCCGACGAGCCGGCCTACCCCTCCCTGCTACAGACTCGCTTTTTAGCTGGCCAAAATAGGACAGGCCAAAACAGACTAGCGGGTTCATAATACAGTTCTAGCCCGTCAAAAATGGTGGGCTAAACAGGCTAGCCCAATGGGCCAAGCTTGTTTTTCCACCATAGTAACAATCTTCCAAAGAAGAATTTTGATTCTTTGTGGACCCTGCTAAGACCATATGCTTCTAAAGATAGGGTCACAATGATAAGGGGAGGATGATGAGATGGAAACATATGCTGAAGAAACTATAACCTCACCATCATTAGTGTGTTGCCAGGCAAGCATCTCATCAACATTTGGATAAGATGGGGGGACCATTGCATGGATTTTATCACAAAGCCGTGGAAGAATAAAACGCTTAAACCTTAGGAAGTCCCACTAGCCCGTGGTTGAAACGTAATGACTGATGGAGTTTTTAACTTCTGAAAGAAGGATTGTGGAGGAGGCTAACTCAAAGAAGGGTTTGGTGTTGGGTAACCAAGTGTCCTTCCAAAAGTCAATGCTATTACCATTATCCATCCTCTAGATTAAACTAGGCCCAACATGATTACAAGCCATACATACACCTTTCCATAACAGCCACCCACACTTGTATTTAGAACGAATAACAGTCACCCAAAGGTCTTAAGATTTGGAGATGATTTTCCGAACAACTTTCATCATCATAGTTGTATTCATATCCCTAGCCTTTCCAAGCCCAAGACCCCCAATGCTCTTGGGCAAGCAGGCTTGATCCCAGGAGATGGGATGATAATGTCTAGCATTTTGCTTGATCACCCCAAAGAAAGGACCAATATTTCTTGTCAAGCTCATCACACAAAGATCTAGGAATGTAAGCAACTTGCATAGAGTAATAAGGCAAGGCTTGGGGCATGGATTGAACTAAAGTGAGTCTCCTAGTTAAGGAAAAAGAGGAAGTCGTCAATTTGAGAGCCTTTGGTTCACTTTTTCAATCACATAATTGAAAGATCTTCTAGTAACCTTTTGGTGAAGAATGGGAACTCCAAGATACTTCCCAATATCATCGGTACGCTAAAAGCCAAGAGAGTCACTAATTTATTGTCTAGTGCTTCAATGGACATTCTTAGAGAAAAAGATCCTAGTCTTGGCTTGATTAATTTTTTGACCGGAGCTAGAACAAAAAAGTGTCCAAAACTGGTAGAATGAGATTAATTTGATCAGGAAAAGCTCTAGCAAAGAGAATAAGATCATTCGCAAAACAAAGGTAAGAGAGCTTAAGAGCATTTCTAGATATGGCTAGGGGCTTCCAGTGACCATTATTCACAGCTGCTTAGATAAGATGGGTTAGGCACTCCATGCATAGGACAAGGAGATAAGAGGAAATAGGATCCCCTTGTCTAATGCCTCTAGAAGGATGAAATTCATCAAGGACTTCCCCATTCCAAAGCATCTTCTTACTAAGAGAGGAGATACAATGCCAAGTGAGGTCAATAAAAGAAAAAGGAAGCCCAATAATCTTGAGAGCCTCTTTAACAAACTCCAATTTTAGGTGATCATAGGTTTTTTCAATGCCTATCTTGATAGCCATCCACCCAAGTTTTCCTTTCTTTTACTTCATAAAGTGGATAGCTTCTTGCACAATAATAATGTTATCATTACTATTTTGTCCTAGCACAAACCTGGACTAGAAAGGGCTAACCAGTTGATCCATAACAGCTCTTAACCTTTGCGAAAGGATCTTAATGATGACTTTGTACGAGACATTGCATAAACTAATTGGGCAAAAATTATTGATGTAGCTAACTGGATTAATTTTGGGAATAAGAGCAATCAGAGTTTCATTAATATTCCTCACCTTATGAGGCTTCAACCAGACTTCTTACATCAGCTAGCACAAGGCAGAACCCACAATCTCCCAATTGCCTTGGTAGAAGGTAGCTTAGCCTCCCATGTGGAACAAGGAGCCTTTAATTTCTTCCTTATAGATTGGACCCCAAGCATACTTAAGCCTTCCTCATTTAGAACAGGAAAACCTCCATTGAGGCAAGAAATAGTGAAGGGAAAGTTGAAATAGATGGGAGGAGAAACCAATGATCATCTTTTCCAAGTCATCAACCTTAGAAATCCAAACACTAGTATCATCTTGTAAGGAGTCATAACAATTTTTACGTCGCCTAATAGTGGTAATGACATGGAAATATTTTGTGTTTTTATCACCATGGCTCAGCCATTTGCACCTTGATTTTTGGTACAAAGAAAACATTTGAGATGGGGGATATAAACGTGAAGATCACCACCCCTAAAAGGTCGAGTACTGAGTAACTGGGTCATAAAACCAGAGTCTTAGTGGGAAATACGATATATGGATGTTTGCCATCCCATGAAAAAGGTCCATTTGCTCGTACCATGATCGTATATGAAAAGAAGCAAAAAGAAAAAAGTGAGGTTTTTATAAAAGCCTTATTCGTTTCTTAATAGGCTACAAACAACAAATTGAACAATCAATCAGGAAAAATCCGAAGGTCTAACCTATGTTATTGCCACTCACTTACAGACTTTTACTCGACATATGGATCTATACCTATCTCTAATGATTCACCTTAACCATCAGGAATTACTTGGAAGCGATTGGGAGTTTGTATAATCCCTCACAAGGTATAAACATCCATGTCATAATCATCATCCTCGAAAAAAGGCCACACGCCTATCAAGGATATACACTCCACCAATCATGGTGATGCTGAGCAGGCGTCAGGATTACCAAGTCGGTTTACATGATTTATCCCGGCTCAAGGTGCTAACCTGACCATTGGGATGTTCACAACTTAGTACCTTTACCCTCAAGACCCGAACAATGGTCCTTGCCTTTCATCCCACAGTGTACCAAACTGTGACTTCCCAAACACAGGCACTCATGCTTCTCAACATGGTCCTAACTCAATTGGGGTTTTCCTATAACTTTGTTTTACAAGTTTCAAGACATACTCTCTGGATAATCCAGCATAGTTCTAGAGTTACTCATTACAGAGATTTCATTCATCCATCACACTTACTTGAAACTTAGAAATAATTAAATACAAATATCATAGGGAAGGAAATATCAATAATCAAAGTTACATACATATTCATTCTCATACATTAATACATTTATTATAGTTCTTATTTTAATTACTTTGATTTATCCTTCTCTTTTTCTAACTTTTCAAATTAGGCTATTTTAAAGGAAAAATCTCTAGTCTACAATTATAACTAGGACGTTGTAATAAAATTTGAGAGATGTTCTTTTCTGATGTGGAAGGTCAAACTATGCTGCAACCACAAAGCATACTTAAAGTTTCTCTCTAGTTATTTCTTTTTACTAAAATTTGACGTGTTTATCTTAGAAAACCGAGGCTTCTAATTTCTTAAATTTTTACTAAAGAAAATCATATAAGTGCATGCATTTTATCAAAACATTTGTTAACTTTATTTGGACAAGATTATTTATTTATTTCCCTACTAGCCATACATTGTTCAAAATAATAATTGAATGGTAATAAATTAAAATTTGCCCAAGAAGGTTTTTATTTCTAAAACTTTTCCTAGTTTTGGGCCTAAAGTCTATTTAATTAATTTGAAAAGAAAAACTTTATTCCTTAAATTAGTTCACAAAATTTAATAGAACTTGCTTTTTCAAGAAAACCTTTTCTTCCAACTTTTCCTAAGGTTCATTTTTACCAATTCTGAACTAATTTATGTAATTATCAAAAAGTGCTTAATTTTAATAAAAGAAACTCATTTTCTTTTCTACTTTTTTCAAAAGGGTCGTGAGCCCATTTTGTATACAAAATCAAATTTTTACTTTGCTACTTAGATTTTTAGTACATCATTAAAATCTAAAATTTGTATAAATAATTTAAAAAGAATTTTCTTCTTACTTCATCTTTAATGGGACGAATGCATTTTTTAGAAAAAGCCCAACTTATTTGTTTTTCTTTCTAGAAATTGAACCATTCTCTAAGTGGTCTAAAAAATATATTTTATAATTATCATTATTCCAAGTGATCAAAGGCTTTAAATTGGTTTTTATGAAAATAGCTAGCTTGCATAAAAATAGGCTTATTGATAGTTATTCATAATAGGCTATTAAGTTATAATAAGATGCCAACAATAAGAATGAAAGTAACATAGAGAATAAATGACAGCAATCAAGATAACAATAAGATAAAGCTTAAGTAAATAACAATGGAATAGAAACAACAGTTTTAAGACAACAATAAGATAAATAGCAATAATTTAAATGGAAAAAATATAAATGACAATAAGTAAAGCAAGAAATTAAATGGGCAAGAATTTAAATAGCAAAAATTAAATGATAAAGTAAATGACATAAGGTAAATGGGCAAAAATATAAATGAAGCATTAAATAAAAAAAATTGCAACATAATGGAAATAATAACAAAGGCAAGAAAATAAATGGACATTAAAGTAAATGACTTGAGTAAAGCAAGAAATTAAATGAGCAAGAATTTAAATTATTTCATAGTAGTAGTAGTAGTAGTAGTAGTAGTAGTAGTAGTAGTAGTAGTAGTAATAGGATTAGTATATTAATATGGGTTTAAGGGATAACCCACACACACACACACCCATTAAGAAACAAATTTAGAGGCCTAAACCTCACTCCCCCTTACCTCCAAATGTGATCTGTTGGTGGAAGAATAGAAGAGGAAAGGTGGCTTGGAGGTTTAAGAGCCTAAACTAATGGAAGAACTTTTAATGGTGAGTGAAAAAATCAAGAACTTAGGGAGGGGAAGAGCTGCACGTTCCAGCAGCAAGGGGGCAGAGGGAGAGCTCTAAATTTGTGAAGGGAAGAGGGAAAATAGTGTAGTGGTTAATGGGGTTATTTATAGGACAAAAGTAGGTACCTTTTCATTTAAATTTTGAACTAAAAAACAATATAATAGTATATTTAAGTGTACTTCTTCACATGGAGCTGAAGTGGACATCCAAGACCAGTTAAGTGCCTGAAATTTCAAAAAAAAATAAATTATATAATTATTAGATATTACAAATAATTAATATTAATTTATTGCAACAAAATTAAATAGGAATTTTGGGTAGGCTTTTGGAAAATATGACTGCACCACGTTTTCAAGCATATTTTTGTGAGCCTTAAAAAAAAATTTCAGATTTTTCTCATATATATATTAATTATAATAATTTTTCACTAAAAAAGGCGTTTATTAAGCCAATAAATCCAAATTTTGCCAAATAAATATATTTTTCAGACTTTTCACTATTTTTTCCTTAAAATAATATTGGTGTAATTAAAATATACTCAATATAAATTTTTCAACATATTTTGAAGTTAAAAAGTCTCCTATTGGCTTTTGCAGTCAACAAAGGGTATATCGGTCATTTCACAAAAACTATCTCAATACACTTTCAAAAAAAAAATTAAATTATTATTAATTATTTTGAATATAAAGATGATTTAAAAATAATTTTTAAACCTCTCTAGCTAATTTTTATTATTTTATCCTATTAAGCAAGTTTTTAGGGACAAACCAGTTGGTTGATCACTTCCATGCCCTAACCCAATAAAATATTAAAAAAATCTAAACTAGATAGAATTTTCTAATATGAATATAATCGTGAGAATTATACCCTTGAGATTCTTATCTGGTTTTCCACAATTAATCATGAAATAATTAGAAAAACAGATTAGGAATGTGGGCTAGCATATACAATGGTCAAAAAGGAAGGTTGACAATGCTTCCCTTGAACTTCCAAGTGCATATACTAGATGGAAGTGCAGGTGACCTTCGCTTTCTAGAGGGATTCATCCTAAAAGCACCAAATGCCACCACTATGGCCTTTGGCCTCTTCAATAAAGTGTTATGAAAGATGAACATGCTTCACTATGGATAGAGTTCTTGCACTTGTAATATGGTTCTCTAATAGACAACAAAAAGAAATGATATGTTAAGTAATAAGGTCGTTTAACATGGAAGTAAAACCTTTTTACCCACTCTTCTACAATTCTAGCATGTAATATTCATTGGATATTTTTGATATTTTCAGAGTGAAAAACCCTTTGAAAATTAGCTATGGGTATGGAGGCCTCTCCCATATCAACATCATTATGAACATCCTTACCCGAGGCTTCAAAAGACCAGTTGGATTATTCTAGACCCTTTATGGGCATAAAGTCTTTTTCTTAAGCATGGATAGGCTCGGCAGGTAAGTTAGTAGAAACATTACCAGATGGCACTTTATGATCGGGAAGAATATAAATAAAGTTGTCCATATATAGACAGTATAAGCTTGGGGTGAGAATTTTCAAAGATACGCAACTGTTTCAAAATTAAGCGATCCTCCTTTCTCCTATCTTCAAAAGATATGTCCTTCAAGGAACTAGACTAAGAAGGTGGCTCCAAGGACACTTTTTGAGAAGAGTTATGCTATAGGGGCCTTGTAGCCTTTCCTTTCCCTGTAACTAGGTGTTTCACAAGTTGCCTAAGACCTTTTTATCCTTTGTATTTTGTTTTTCATGTGTCTAAGCAGCACGCACCTTAGCCTTAGTTTGATGCAGTTTCAGGTGGAACTTTTTAAGCATCCCTTTGCTCTCCAATCTCTTGTCAACATCTTTGGTAGCCACTTGTCTATTAACTCCTTTCTGTGAGTTAGCTGGCTCTTCCAATACATTTTCCAAATGGTAAAATGAAAGGTTTAACCTAGGACTTTAGGAGATCTCGTACGAGCAGATCCCGACGTAGACGGGGCTTGTTTCTCTAATTTGGAAAATGCTTTTTGTCTAGGCGGCCTACATACCAACATCCATGGCCCAAAATTACTATGCATGCTTGCATTCTAATCAAAGGCAATGGACGTAGCTTTGTTGCTACTACTGTCCAAACAATGGCTGCCCATCCCATCATTAGTGGTTCCATCCTAGTAGGCTAGGTCCTCCACCATTTTTTGATTTTCATTAGGGATGACATTAGCCTTGGACCTTTCTCCCTCAACACCTGAATCTATAAGCTTTTGAACTTGAGTAGATGTAACACCCCTATTTTTTGCCTATTAAATTGTTTTCTTAATTATTCTGTATTTATTTTTAGAGAACTGGACGAGAATCTAAAAAATTTGATCCCTACGATTACGTTTGTATAAATAGTATTGAATTTATATTTTTTTAAATAATTTTTGGGAAACAAAGTTTAAAAATTTATAAAATAACTATTTCGTTCCTAAAAAGCTAGATAACATAATTAATAAATAAAAATAGTTAGAAGTGTTTAAAATTGGTTTTAAGTCATCAATGTACTTAGAATAATTAATAATAATTTTAAAATCTTTTTGGGAATTTATTGAGATAATTTTTGTAAAATGACAAAAATACCCTTGATTGACTGCGGGAACCTACCAGAGACTTTTTGATCCCAAAATATTTTGAAAATTTTATACTAAGTATCTTTCATCATAAAAGTTTTATGAAAGAAACATAATGAAAATATAAAAATCCTATTTCAATTTTTCAATTATTTTTCAAATATTTAACAATGTAATTTTAAAAAATTGAGAAGAAATTTCAAAATTCTGACCCCCACCATTCTACTTAGAATTTTAAGAGCTATTTAATTGTAATTTTTAATAATTTTTTTGAGCTACAGCCTAGAAAAATTAGAAAATAATGATTTTGTCCCTATTTCTCAACATTAAGGACTGACATGAGAAAAAGATTCAATTGACATTAAAATGTCAATTTGAGATTGAAATCATGTCATATATATTAAAATATAATTTTGAGAATTTTCTGGAATTGCTGTGTAAAATAACCAAAATGCCCCTAAGTGTCTATTAAACCTAGCCAGTATTGGTTTGACATCCAGAAAGAGTGAAAATGGTAATTTTAATTTATTTATAGGTAAAATATTTAATTTTAGAATTTTTATAAATATTTTGGTATTTATTGAGTCAAAATAGATTTTTTATGAATTTTCTAGCTTAAAAATATAAATAAATACATATAATTTGAAATAAATAAATAAAAATTAAAATTAATTATTAGAAATTTATGGTTGATGGAAAATAATATATTTGTCCAGTTTTGCATTTAATTGCATTTTTTGGATATTAAAAGTCATTTTTTTCAAGTTTAGGATATTTTATCGGTATTAGTTATTTTAACTACAGATAAAATTGACACATAGAAGCTTGGGACAGCTGGTGGAGCACGTCCCCAACCCTAAAATAGATGATTCACCACCTATTTGGGTTATGTATCCCTAAAATTAATTAAAAAAATAAAAATAGGTTTTATTACATCATCGCTTATGTCATTTTTGGGACACCTAATCCACTCTTCTCCACTATAAATACCCCCCATTCTTGGATAAATTTTCACACATCTCCCACTCTCTAAAGCTAGCCAAAATTATTAGAGAGTTTCTCTCTCTAAATTTTTTTTAATGTTACTTAGTTTTTATGTTAAAATTTTGCTAGTTTTCAACTAGTAAAATTTCTTCTCCTAGAAGCTTTGTACCAACAATTCCATCTTCTTCATCAACCATCTTAGAGGTAATGCGAGGAGTAGGGTTGGTTCTAAATTATTGTCATTTTGCATATTGGTAAAAAGGATTTTTCCCCTAAACTTGTTTAGGCTTAAGTTTTATTATTATTATTATTATACTGTTTGATGTTAAACTTTAAATTTTGCTAAGTTGTTACTCTATCCAAATTTAAATTATAATTTAAATTATATTTGCTAAGTTGTTATCCTATTCAAATTTAAATTACTAAATTATACTTGTTATGTTGTTACTCTACTCAAATTTAGAAAATTAAAATGTATTTATTTAGTAATTATTCTGCCAAAATTTTAGTAATTAAATTATAATTACTATGTCGTTATTCTGCTAAAGTTTTGTATGATTACTAAATTGTTATTCTGTTAAAATTTTGGTATTGTGCAATTTCTACAAAATAAGGTAGAAATGTTGATTGTACTGTGCTCAAATTAAATAAGATCAGGGAAATCTCTATTTGAGAAGTTAAAAAGTGATAAATTAGTGAGTAATGTAAAGCGAGTGACATGCAGTGGCATGACACCTTGCTAAGGAAACTACAGTTTGGTATACTAAGGAATGAAAGGTAAGAACCCACTTGTAAAGGCCTTGGAGGTAAGCATCAAGTGGTGAAGATCTCAATGGCTAGAGTAGCACCCTTGAATCGAGATATTTGCCTGACCAAGCTTGATAAACTTGACAACTGCTCAGCATTCCAAGATTGGTTTGAGAGTATACTTCTATAAATGGATATTCTGAAGCTGTTATTTTATTCCTCAATGATGATGAGAACTGTACCATGTGATGATGTTAAGAGAGGTATATGCATTCCCAGTCATTTCCTAGGTTCTGTTGAGAACTATTACCCATTAATGGGTAGTATGGATTCATACCAAGTTAAGGGTAGTCTATTGCAACTTAAAATAAACTATAGCTTCTCCTCTATTGTCAACTGTGTTTTATCTGTATTTTACGGTAGAATTCCTACCATACATATAAAAGTGATTTTAGAACAAATCACCTCACTCCATTATTTTTCTTCCATGTATGTCTGATCGCAATTATTGAAGAAGGTGGAAACACCCAATGATGCTGATGACAAGTCAAACGACACCCTACGGATGAGGATCTGTAGACTTAGTTTATAGTATTTTCTTTTTGTATAAGGGATAGGGTAGATGAATACTACTCTATATAAGATCTTTTTGATATATATATTGGTGTCTATCTTTTAATGTATTTTTAGCCTTTCTATATTTTATGTTTGTCATGTATTATCAAACCATGATGTATAGTTTTACAACATATATATATATAGTCTTTTTCTTTCATCTTTTACTACCATTTCTAAATTCTGTTAAGTTTAGAAATTTTCTATTATAAAAGCGAAAAAAATCTACCCCCGTTTTCATCTACTTAAACTTAATAAGTAAATTAATACGAAATATATTTAATATGAATGATTGTTATAGTAGCTTCCATGGACACTTCGATGCAGGACTCCATTTTATGCCTATATTTCCCACAACTAAAGCAAATTTGACGCAAACCTTCATATTTCAAGTGCAAGGTATATCCTAGAACATTAAAGGAAGGGACAAGCTTCTCTTGAAGATCAACCTCCACACATATTCTAGCAAATTTTCCTCTAGAATGTATAGAGGTGAGTTTGTCTATCTTGAGCATAATGCCAATCGCAAAACCCACCTTCCAAGAACTTATCATGGTAAAGTTCAGTAGAAAGGTTAGGTATATGAATCCACACAACTACCCTCTGAATCTTTTCCATGTTAGTAAAAAAGAACGGTCTCCATCTCTTGACAATCAAGTAATGATCTACAATGGTCCATGAGCCCTCATACAAGGCATGCTTGTATTCTTCTTTGAATAAGAAAATGATCTTTGGGCATATCGATGTTTCAAATGTCACCAACTTTTAGCTAAGTCTTGAAGAGCTTATTTTGAATGACTTTGAACCTCACTTATGAAGTGGATCAAAGCATCACAAGAAGGGGGTTGAATTGTGATTTTGCAAATTTTTTATGAAACTTTGACCTTTCTGAGCTTTTACTCAAGACTACCTTAGTGCTCAAAAAGTCTTGATATAAATGTTCAAGCACTTAAAAGGTTTCGCTTTCTAAGTGGTTAGTCACTACAATTCTTATAAAATGATTTAATATGATTCTAAGAACCTAATGTCAATGTTTAGTATGCTTATGTTTAGAAGATTCAATAAGTAAACATAAGCATGTTAAGAAGATTTAGCACTTAAAAAGGTTTTATGCAGAATACTGCACTTAGAAAGTTGTTTAGAATGCTTCTTAACAAGTTTGATTCTCAAATCAAATCTTATGTTTTCTAAAGCTTTTTTATTTCTTGTATAAAACATTTCAACTAATTTAAAATAGATTATAATTATAAAGTTATGCAAGTTAACTTGGTTTTTACAAATTTGCATTCTAATGTTCATAATGCTTTGATGCAGCAAAGGTGTGCATTACAGTTATATTGTTGAATTTAAATAGAGAGGGAGAGAAGATACTGCATAAGAAATTTATCCTAGTTCACCTAAACAACCCTTGGGCTATATCTAGTCCCTATATACAAGGTGAGATTTCTCCACTATCATAATCAACATATAAGTATTCTTCAATGCCTTTTCAAGCTACATCAGTAACTCAGTATTCTAAACCTCTGCATGTTCTTCTCAACCACAGAACTACACTAGTTCTAGGGAGGAAAGCACAACACAAATATAACATCTCAACCATGACACCTCACACTTGGTCTTGGGAGAGACAAAACAAGCATTCTAAACATTTTCAGGTTACCTTCAACCACAGAACACCACCTGTTCTTAGGAGGAAAAACAACAAGTATTATAAACCTTTCTAGGTTACCCTTAATTATAGGACAACACTTGTTCTTGGGAGGAAGACAACTAATATTCTTTTATCCCAGCTTCTACAGGCTACATTCTGAGCAATAGTCTAAGTTGTCTAGTTTCCATAAGCTTCACTTAACAATTCTCTCTCAACCAAACCTAACCCACCTAGTTAGTTTGGGATAAATACAGCTTACACACATAGAAGATAGTGTTCATGTTGATTTTCCAACTTAACAACATACATTGACTGAATAAACTTGAAGCTCTAAGCTGGACACACTCCTTCTGCAACCTTTTTAACGTTCATAAAGGTCCTAGAGTGGGAGAGGAGTTGATTCATGTTTTCACAGTGTATATGCTTTCTCCTTCACGTTTTGCAATTGTGTTTTTTTTTCCTTATATAGACCCTTTAAGTCAATATAGTCGTTGGAATATAAAAGGTACAGTTGGAATAACTTTATAACAAAGCTGCAACTCTCTTTTTAACTTTACAGTTATCTTAAGAAGCATAGCAAACTTTCTAAGCAATATTTCTAAACATGCATTGTAATGAATTCTTCTCAGCAATTTTCTGATGAAGCCTCTTGGTGTAATCATGTCCATTTGATGATATGATTTGAGAAGAATCTTTGATATCGATGGAAAGCCATAAAAGATTCATCTTGTAGGAATATTTTGATGATAAACTTTGACAGACTTGTATTCCATCATTCTGAAATGTAGCTTGTTAGGTCTGCAATTGTATTTAAATTATACGACCCTGGCCAAATTAGTCTTCAATGTCTTCATGAATCTTGTAAATAATTCTGTCCTTGAAATTTAGACATTAGTTTCAAGTAATTTAGACCTCTATAGTTCAAGATATCCTTAAAATACTACAATTGTATTAAATTGTTGGGATAGAACAATATTTTCTTCTTCAATTCTAATTTGGTCCTTGATCTAAGCCATATCAACTCATGACTTCTTTATAAAAGATGTAGATCTTTCTTTAATCTTTCCATAGCCACCCAAAACACCTCAAATGCATTTCCAAAGTTCAAATTATGCTTAAATTACCACAGCTATATCATGTTGTCAAGACATAACAACATCTTCATCTTCAAGCTCAAATTCATTCATGATCCAAACTATATTAATTCACGTCTTCTTTGTGAGAAATGTAGATATCTTTTTGAGCTTTTCATAAACACTGAGATCACTTCAAATGCATTTCTACAACCCAAGATATGACCTTTGAAATACTCTTATGTTGATGATGAATTTCCATTTTGATGCTACAGTTTTGCATATGCTGCTTCTTCATGATTACTCATAATTGTTCAATTAAGAACAATGTTCTTCTTGTCTTTGAGAAATGAACCCTTCACATGGCTGAACTTTATCTTTATTTAATGATCTTACTGAGTTTTTCTCAGTATATAGCCTTGGTCATTCTAAATCATCTTCATCTAATGAGTTCCTTTCATGCTTCAACTCATATTAGTCTCCTAAGTTTACTTCAATTGTTATTCTTTACTGAACCTATCTTTTTAAATACACTTAAGTAAACTCATCAGTAAACTTTAACTTAGAAGGCTTATGGTTTGTATTCAGAAGGTTTGTCATAATTAAAACACATGGCTTTGGACTCAACAACTTTCTTACCTAGTAGATGCACTACAAGGGTTCCTTTCTAGGGAGAATACCACTCTTTAAACTCCTCTTTTGTCACTTTAATCTTGGGGTAAGGATTAAACTATTTCCCTTTAAAATGTTGGTCATCTTCAACTTGCTTGTACCATCTATTTTCAAAGACTTCCATGTCATCTATATCCTCCAACAACACATCTTTCGAGTTGTCTCCTACTTGATGGAAAAGTTTGTCTTTGTAAGATAAGGATGAAGAGCCATCAGCCCCATCAGCTACTAGACCAAAGGGAGGTTTGGTCCAAAAAATCTAAATTTGAAACTACCACCAATACATCTATAATGTGCAAGTAGCAAAATAGACACATGCAAGCAGCAAAATAGACTTAGTCAACAAAATCTTTATAAAATAGGAACTAACTCAAAAGATTAGAGTGGATAAGTTGTAGGAAAGCTTATGTAACAAAATGTTTTTTACTTTAAAATTTACATTACAAATTAATTATTTATCAACATTCTCCCACATAATTTAAATTTTTAAAACATTATGAAACCAAAACTTGTATAAAACCCTTTTAAATTTGTATTAAGAAAGAACATATAACCATGTATTTCAACACAAGAAACCTTCTAGGTTTGATTCTTAGACCTATTGCACATGTACCTTCACCTATGAAGATATGGAGATTCGATTGTCTTAAGCCATATCCAGTTAAGCTGAGCTTTAGAACACACCACATGCAATATAGTTGTTTATATAGGTTTTAATCAGTAGTTGCACATTGCAGCCTTGCACATGTATCTTATTTCATAAGTGTCACTTAAAGATAAAACCACGATCTCAAAATGGCAGGCCTATAACACCCATTTTTATTAATTCTTGATCAACTTGATTAATGATATAATTACAAGTGAAAATATAATTTAAATCCTAAAATTTGATTAAACAAATTTTCTATGAATTTCTGTGTAAGTTTTAGTAGTTAATTCAACTAAAACTTAGACTAAGTATAAAACAAACAATAAAAACTTGTATTGTTTACTGTAAGCAGATAGTCAAATATTTCATAGAAATTAATATGATTAGTCAGTATTAATTATAATTAAGCTTATATGAAATTTTGAATTAATTTTAACGCTTTAGATTAAATAATATTATTTTGTCTGGTGTTGAATGCACACTTTACAAGAGGTATTTCTAGAGCAAGAAAACACCCATAACTAATCACCACACATGTTTATTGACTAATACATTGTTTCTATTCATTAGTGTCTTAATTGGACCATTAGACACCTTAATTACAATTAGTTCAACAACTTCTACTAAAATAATAATGTTACTTTTTGTCTTCAATCTAAGTTCTTAAATAAATACCAATTTTTTTTTTAAAATCAAGATCCTCATTAGCCCTCCCATCTAGCCGAGGACTATTATGGAGAGAGGAAGGAGTCCATTTTTTTTACATAACCATTTGAAGTCCAATTCCATCTAAAACCTTAAACTAGTCTTCATTCTCCTATTTCACAAACGTTTTGCTTTCATTCTCTCCTCCCTTGGATAGTAGCAACTGAGACTCCCCCACTTGCAAACTTTTTCACACTCTTTCATTTTCTCTCTTGGATACTCAAAGCTCCAAGTTCCCTAACCCCTTATCACATCCAACACCTAAAAAGCTTCCATTCTTTTTTTCTTTTGTGTGCACCACCTTTTCTTCTCCTTCCCATCATATTCTATTGTTTTTCTTCTTCTCATTTTGGTCTAAGAAAGCTTATGTTGGTGGCTTGGTCTTAAGAAACAAGTTATTGGTGATTTCTTCAAGTTTTCTCAAGCTTTTTCGAAGGAAATCTTTAAGGGTGAGGGAAGCTTACCCTAAAATGCCTATATTTTTTTGCTTCTTTTTGTGTGAATATGTTTATGACTATTTTTTATTCTTAAAAATATGCTCATGGTTAGTTTTTGGAGTGGAAATGTGCCTATTGTCTTCTATGTTCACATATACGTTAAAAGCTACCATTTTCGTATGATTTATTCATATAGAAATGCTTACTATTTTGGTATGTTTTGTGGCTAAAAATGAGCTATATTTTTATGCATGGTGATGCATTTTAATGTTTATCTTGTTTAGTGTTGATTTTGGGTGGTTTGAAACCAAAAAGATCTAAGCTTTAATGTTTACATGAGACATAAAACAAGGAAAAAAATAAAATTTTGGACCCCAAGGAGATGAATCCTCAAGGTTGCTAGCCAAGTGATGAAAAAATAACCCTAATAACCCTAATCAAAAATTAAGTGGATTAAGATGAACTTCAACCTCTACAAAACTTACAAAAAAATGGCTCTTTGGCACAAAACAATGGCATGACCTTATTTAACACCTCCATATAAGATTAATGGTTAATAATGATTAATTAAGAGATGGCAAAATTAAGAAAAAGATTGAACAAAAAAAAAGGCAAATGTAAACTGGTTTTAGTAATTAACTTAATAATTAGGCTCATTAAAAGCAAAATGGTAATTTTGTTCAAATAAAATTTATATTATGATTAGAATAATTAATTTTAGTTGGAATAAAATTATTGGTTTAGATTTAAAGGTTTATTGATTTTTTAAATTAAATTAAGTTAATTTTAGATATTATAGTTAAAATTAACTGATTAAGGGAAAAATTGTAATTTGCCCTAATTAAATTAACCTCATGATTAAAATAATTCATTCTAGTCATAAATAATTCACCTAAGTTAGATTTGAAGGAATTTCTACTTTTTAACTTAATTTAGATTAATTACGAAGATTCTAGCTAAATAAATTAAACATAAAGGGAAAAAAATGTCTTTTCATATAAAAAAATTCAAAAAATTCTAAGAAAATTACCTCTCTAGTATATTGATGTTAGAAGGTTTTCATAAAGATTTTAAGTAAAAAAGATTTAATAATCTCTAGAAATAAGTATTTTAAGGTTAAATAATTTATAATAAATTTAAGGGTATTTTGGGAAATTCAAAATTTTAAATAGATTAATTTTGAATTATAAATGAAACATTCCATATTTGAATTTAATTTAATTTAAAATATTTTGTTTTGGATATTTCCATGCTACTACACCTCTGGCCAAAGTTAACACATAACCACTTGTTGATTTTGTTCCATTAGAATTAGAAATATAATTTGCATCACTATACCCCTTAATAACAATAGGAAAATTTGTATAATGAATGCCATAATTAATGGTTCCCTTGAGGTATCTAAATACCCTTTCTAATTTAGTCCACTGAGAATGATTAGGATTATGAGTATACCTCCTTAATCTACCAATTGCATATACAATGTTAGGCTTAGAGAAAATTGTCAAATTCAATGAGAAACCAATAATTTGAGATTTATGAGGAGAAATATCTTCACTCAAATTTTTCTTCAACTTAATAGACAAATCCTAAGGTGTTGAAACAAGGTTCAGATCAAAATCATTAAATTTCTTCAACAATTTTTTAACATAATCTGATTAAGTCAAAACAACACCATAATTTTTCTTTATAAACTTAATACTCAAAATGATGTCTACATGACCAAGGTCCTTCATATCAAAATTACTTGAAAAGAAAATTTTCACATTTTTTATGACATGTAATCTACTCCCAAATATCAATATATTATTCACATATAAACATAAAATAACACATGCATCATTATCAAATTGTTTCATATATACACATTCATCACGATTATTGATTTGAAATCATATGAAAGAACAACTTGATCAAACTTTTCATGCCATCGCTTTGGTGCTTATTTCAAACAATATAAAGATTTAACAAGTTTGCAAAATTTATGTTCTTTTCCCACTTTCACAAAACGTTCAGGTTAGTTCATATAGATTTCTTATTCTAAATCATCATTTAAAAATGAAGTTTTTGAAGTGGATTAGAGAGTTACTAAAAGGGGGTCAAATAGTGACCTTTGATTACTAAGGTCTTCTTCAACACAAATCAAACTACTTATGATATAAATTGCTTAAGATGCTTCTTGATTATTAAAAGTTTGTTAGGAGTAAGGAAAAGACTTTCTTTCACTTGAATAATGTTAAGGAGCACAATCAGAGTTTGTCTAAGTGTTAAAAAGTTATTCTTCCAAAACCGTTTGCAAAATGCTACTTCTAGTGGTTATCAAAAGTTGAATTTCTAATACAACAAACTTGAAAATTGCTTATGAAACATGAAACCAATTTTTTTTGATTTGAAACTTTCTAGTTTAAACAAATAACTTGATTATTATGTGTTTCCGAAATCAAAACTCAGCTTAGCTCAAAGATTCTTAGTTTTTAAATCAGAAAACAAATTTAAAACAACAAACAATTAAACAAGTGCAAAAAGTTAAGAAGTAGGACAGATAGGATACTACACACAAAGTTTTTATATTGATTCATCCTCAAATCCTTGGGCTACATCTAGTCTTTACCTGTAGTAGGATTTTATCACGATAATCACACTATATTATAGGGTATTCTTTTTTCTCAAGCTTCCGTGAGTTTTTTACACAATATTCTTTGCAAGCCTCTATAATATTATGACCAACACAGTATTCTTAAGCCTCTATAGGCTTTAAACACCACCAAGTATTCTTTTTCCAAGCCCTTTGAGCCTTAACCACAATGAAGTATTTTTTTCCCAAGCATTTTTAGGCTCAAATCATAGTCAAGTGTTCTTTCCCAAGCCTCTTAAGGCTTAACCACATCTCAATTGTTATCCCTACCCACAACTAACATATTTGTGTGAAACTTGCCCTTTAGAAACACTAATCCTCCTTATTGATCCTTAAAGTTCCATTATTTTTCTCTTAATGGACAAACTTTGATTTTCTCTATTTCTAATACTCAATGAGTGGATATACAATGAAATATATAGATTAAAACAATTTGTAAGCAATTAATACAAAATAAGAATAATGCTAGAGTGTTTGGCAAAGAAAGGTATCTCTATTCAAAAGTTGATTTTTCCCTCTTTAGAAGCATATATTCTTCAAAATAACCCCCCACACTTGTTGTTTTCCTTTCTTGCAATAAGTTCTTCAAATGAGGGTTTATTTATAGGCTTTTTGGCTTCAAACTAGCCATTTATAACTATTGAAGACTGTTTGAAACTTAGTCAAATGGTTATTAGAAGCTGTATAATGTGTCCTTTTCACACAACTATATTTGACTAATTTTCTTGTCTCTTTTACTGCTTCTAGAATATTCTCTTTGAGATTACCTTTCACTTTTTTAAAAATCCTCAACTTTAATTTGGATTTGAATTTTGACAATTGGTTTCTCAAGGCACATTCTCTGACAACTTTTAGAATCTATTAGGAATATTGCTTTTGAAGACTAATCTTCAGTTGATTGACCAAAGTGGTTTAGTTTTACAAACTATTTATCAAAGTAGGATTGTTTTGAAACATATTACCAAAGTGGGGTGGTCAATGCTGAAAAATGCTAGTCAAACTAGCGTTTTCAATTCTATGTTAGTATTATTATTATTATTTTTAATTTAATTGCAAAAAAGGCCAAGTGACTGCCACGTGGGATACCCTAGTGACAATAGTATTTTTTGAAAATGCTACTGCCACTAGGGCATCCCATATGGCAACCACCTGTGGACACGTGTGCAAAACGTTAGTACTACTAACATTTTTGCTTATTTATTTATTTTTTTAAAAACAAAAAAAACTAGTTTTAAAATTTTTAATTTTTAATTTATTTTTAAAATTAAAAACACTAGTATTATTAGCATTTTTAATATTTTATTTATTTATTTATTTTAAAATAAACAACGCTATTATTAATAGTGTTTTTAATATTGTATTTATTTATTTACTTATTTTAAAATAGAAAACGCTATTATTAATAGTGTTTTTAATATTTTATTTATTTATTTACTTTTTAAAATAAGAAATGCTATTATGATTAGCGTTTTCACAAGAACCTTTTCCTTTTTTTGTCCTCTTTTCTTTATATTCGTGCTCCATCCTAGCATTAACACAAACAAAAAGTATTAAAAAAAATTACAAGAACCTCATTCCCTATTGTTGTTGGAACTCACCACCCCTCTGCCACCGAACATGCAATCTACAACCAAAACTCATTGTCGAACCTACAACAAGCTCGAGGAAAGCATTAGACAAAAATACAAAAATAAATTAAAATAAACATGCAATCTACAACCAAAACTCATTGTCGTATTCACTTGGATCTTTTAATGTAAATAAACAAAATTGTGAAAACGCAAATCATAATAGCGTTTCTTATTTTAAAAACGTAAATAAATAAATAAAATATTTAAAACGCTATTAATAATAGCGTTTTCTATTTTAAAATAAATAAATAAAATATTTAAAACGTTAATAATACTAGCGTTTTTAATTTTAAAAATAAATAAAAAAATTAAAAACTAGCTTTTTTTAAAATAAATAAATAAATAAATAAGCGAAAATGCTAGTAGTACTAGCGTTTTGCACATGTGTCCACAAATGGCTACCACGTGGGATACTCCAGTGGCAGTAGCGTTTTCTGAAAACCCTACTGCCACTAGAGTATCCCACGTGGCATCCACCTGGCCTTTTTCGCAGTTAAATTAAAAAAATAATAAAAATGCTAACGTGGAATTGAAAACGCTAGTTTGACTAGCGTTTTCTAGCGTTGATCGCCTCACTTTGGTAAAAAGTTTGTAAAACTAACCCACTTTGGTCAATCAGCCACTAATCTTCTATAGGATGCTTTTTGTACTGCTTTTGAATAACTACAGTGCTTGTGCATTAATCTTCCTTCCTTTTGCTTGCTTTATTTGCATAAGTACTTGGTAGTTCATGTTAACTTCTTGCTTATGGAATATTCTCTAACAATTGGTTATGGAATATTCTCTAACTAATTTTCTTGTCTCTTTTACTGCTTCTAGAATATTCCTTTTGAGATTACCTTTCACTTTTTTCAAAATCCTCAACTTCAATTTGGATTTGAATTTTGACAATTGGTTTCTCAAGGCATATTCTCTGACAACTTTTAGAATCTGTTAGGAATATTGCTTTTGAAGACTAATCTTCTATAGGATGCTTTTTGTACTGCTTTTAAATAACTACAGTGCTTGTGCATTGGTCTTCCTTCCTTTTGCTTGCTTTATTTGCATCAGTACTTGGTAGTTCATGTTAACTTCTTGCTTATGGAACATTCTTTAGTACAGTTCTGAGCATATTGCTTTTAATGCAATAGTTCTATTACTTCTAAACAATGTAGATATATTTATCTCATTCCCTAGTCAATTTGCATCTTCCGATGGAGCTTCTAATCATATGTAACTTCTGGTCTTACTACCCATTGGTCAGATGCATCTTCTAATCATGCTTCTGATCATACACAACTTCTGGTCTTACTACCCATTGGTCAGATGCATCTTCTAATCATGCTTCTGATCATACACAACTTCTGGTCTTACTACATTTTGATCTTTTGAAGACATGTTCAGCTTGATATGTTTCTAAGAAGTAGTCCTTTTGATAGTATTGTTTCTGATAAGCAATCTTTGTTTCTTTTAAGCTTCTGGACACTTGAATTGATGCTTCTCATTGTTGATTCATGCTATTTATCATTTGTTCCAAGGTATTGTATCAACTCCTATTCCAATAATCACATTCTCAAACTCGACAATTTGTTATCATTGAAACTTCATCTTATAAGGAGATTGACCCATAACAATTTTAACATTTATTTGGTGAATATCTAAATTAAAAATACAGGCAATAATAATAAAAACACTAATAGTAGGAGAGATCGATGGCCCAATTGATCATTAGCCGACTGTCTCTAGCTTGTGGGGGATCTATTTGATTGGCTAGTCCATTTTCACTATAGTTTGGTGGATATGGAGGTATAGTTTGGGGCACCTAGTAGCCGTGACTAAGGTAATCGTGACTTCTTCAAAGTCTTGGTACGTTATCTTGGGTCCTTGGAAGACACGAATGATAAAATAAATTGGGTGTTCAATTCCTTTTATTTTTGGTACTAATGCGACTCTAATCACCATTCACTTACAGTTAGATATAATGGCAGTTCTTGGATGGGAATTTGTTGCTTAAGGACTGGTGGGGACAATAGGTATTGCTTGATGCCTTAGAGGGCTTCCTCACAATTCGACGTGTATTGGAAATTTCCTTGCCTCTTTATGCATTATAAAAAAGTTTACAACCTATCGTTGGACTTTGATAGGAACCTAGAAAGGGTTATGGTGTGACTAATGAGCCTTTGGACTTCCTTGGTTGTTTTTGAGCTTTTAATTTTTAGAACGGTTTCATATTTTTCAGGGTTGGCTTTGATCTCCTGGTTGAATAAGATGAAATTGAGGAACTATCCCCCATGGACTCTAGATGTCCACCTTTTCGGGTTAAGGTGCATGTTGAATTTTCTTAATTGATCAAAAATCTTTTGTAGGTTAGTGATGTGGTTTTTGGTATTCATCATCTTAACTACCATATCATCTGTGTATATTTTGAGATTTTGTTGATTTGGTTACTAAAGACTTTGTTCATCAACAATTGGTATATAGCTCTGGCATTTTTTACCCCAAAAAGCTTCACCTGGTAACAGTAGTGGGCATTGTTTGTTATAAAGGTTGTTTTGTCTTCATTAATTGGGTTCATACGAATCTAGTTTTACTTGGAATAGGCATCAATGATGCTGAGGATTTAATGATTGGATGCTCCATCAATGAGTTGATTGATGCTAGGTAATGGGTATGCATATTTTGGGGCATGCCTTATTGAGGTTAGTGAAGTCCACAAACATTCTTCGTTTGCTACTTGACTTTTTGACCATGACTATGTTGGATAACAAGTGGTGTACTTGATTTCCTTTATGAACCCAACCTCCAAAAGTTTGGTAGATTCCTCTATTGTTGTCTTGCATTTTTCTTTGTTGAGTTTTCTCTTCTTTTGCGATATGGGCTAGGCAGTTGAGTTTATCATTATTTTGTGATAGTGAAAGTCAAGGTTAATCCCGAACATGTCTGATGGTAATTGGGCAAACATGTTAGAGTTCTACCTAATAACTAGGTTATTGCTTTTGCAAAGGAGGTAGAAATCTTGGTGCTAACCTTGGTGAATTGTTTGGGCATCTGATTGATCTTTATCCCTTAGACATCCTCTATTGGTCATAGTTGCCTTTTAGTGAAGTTCTCCTACAGATCTAACTTGGTCAAATGAATGTTGAGTTGTTGGCTTGTGTTGGCTTCATGTTATGTTCTTATCATTTTTAGGTTATCTACATAGCATTTTTTTTGGCTATTTCTTGCTCAGCTTTCATGACTCTAATTCTTCAATGATGGATGGCAAACTTCATCGTGAGATGAGGAGTTGAGACAATGGTTTTGAGGGTATTGAGCATTTGTCGACCTATAATTATATTATAAGATGTAATAACATTAATCAACAAATACTTTACAATTTTGTAGTTGCCCTATGAGCCAAAGGTGACACAGAGGTTAACATATCCCCTGGCTTCTACTTGTTTGCTAGAGAATTCAACTACGCTACTGCTAAAGGGTCAAATGGTGTCATTAAGCATGACTAGCTTTTTGTATGCACCTCAAAATAAGATGTCAATCGAGCTTCTCTTGTCAATTAGCGTTCTTTTGACTAAACATCTTTCTATGTTAACTGCGATGACCATTCGGTTGTCTCGGTCTTAGTCCTTAAACCTTGCATAAACAAAAAGGATATGAAGGTTTTGAGGTGTCTTTTGTGTGTCAAGTTTGTAGGGCCTTTGTTGGTGAAACTGATGGTGATAATATGAATGGATTTTGCCTTCCTCGATGTTTTTAGCCTCCTTTTGTCCGTATTTTGTTTGTTGTTGCTCTATCTTTATTGATTCTCGCATCTGTTCCAGCTTCTTCTCTTTCCCGTATTCTTGGTTTGACCGTCATATATGTATAAGCTGAGATGGCCAAATTTTAACAATTACTTTATTTGATTTTTAAGTGCTTGACATTCTTAGATGTTGTGATTAAATGCATCGTGAAACTTGCATTATTTAGTCCTATCCATACTATCGAGTTCGTTTTGGAGGTGGTAAGTCAATGAGGTGTGTATAGCAGATGTCTTTTAATATCTGTTGGTTTGGCGTTCAAGGGGGGGGGGGGGTATAATGCTCAAGCCTGGATGGGAAGGCGTGATCTTTAAGCAATTGTCATGGTTCTCCCTTATAAGGTTGTGATGTTGGTTGAATGGATAAGGCATGTTGCATCATGGTTAACGACCACCTACAAGCAAGTATCTTCCTTTATTGTCTTTTGGCCACTATGGCCTTCTCACCATCGATTTCTCGTACGATTTTCCTTCTGAGCTTGATCGTGTTTGTTGATAGGTGTTTGGCGAGATCAATGCAAAGAAGCAATCTTCCAACCCATTGATGAAAGCCCAAAGGTAGATTTTTGGGTCCAAGTTTTCACTTGTATGGCCTCTTGTTGAATCTATTTATGTTCGTCATTGTCCTAGAAAAGTTTGAAGAGGCTAGAATTTTTTCTTCTGTAAGGGTCACTAGAGTCAAACTTGTTTAGTAAGGCTTGCAACAATTTTTCAAAGTTTAGGACCAACTTCTTTGGTAGACTGACAAGCTATAGGAGGGTCGAGCCTGTGCAAATGCTAGGAAATATTTTGCATAGCAGGGGTTAGTGGTGAGAGTCTAGTATTAAACATTGTTAGATGTTGTTGGGATTAAACGTACCTCTATAAAAGTGGTAGGATGAGGTTTTGAAATGAGTTTGAGGTTAGGATTGCCATTCATTTTTGAGAATAGATGTTGTGGGCCATTGGTTCTGGATGGCTGTAAAGATTCGTTGCCTTATTTTTTTCTTGGTCTCTCCCTTTCTAAGGAAGTATGTTAGGAGTTCTTTGCTTTATGCTCCCTTTTGTCCTTGAGTTTGTTGATTTGGGTTTGCATTATCTCATTTTCTTCCAGTATGCACTGATTCTTCTACTGTAGTTGCTCCATGCAAGTTAGATGTGCCTAAAGAGTTGGCTCTCCACCATTGTTGGCCAAATTCTCTCTACCTTTGTAGGTTTGCACCATGGTGGTGTAAAGTGTGGTGGCTTGGGAAACATTTCACTAGACCCCATAATGGGCATCATATCTTGGAACCCTACCTAGTTCTTAAAATCTAAGAGAGCCCCAAGTACAAATGTACAAAGATGAGATTTCTCTTACAACAATGCACTTAGGTGTACAAAAAAGGGGAGGTTGATATAGAGATAGAGCACTTTTAGCATATCATCTAGCTCGACAATTGTTGAAGCAGTGATCGTTGGAGTTGTTATTTTGGTGAGATCCTTGTCTTATAATGATCATGGTGAGGTTTGCGATGTGATTACCTTCGTGGAAGTACGCGGTGGGCGTGGCTAGACTTAGTTGGTATGGTCAAGTGGTAACAATTGGCCAAGTCACCTCTTGGAGGGTACACAATCTTGAAAGCCATGAATACCTTGAGTACAGAATAGTTTGTCTTTGAGGTGATGACCAAGTCACCTCTCAAAGAGTACACAATCTCGAAAACCATTAATGCTTTGTACACGAAATGACTTGTCTTCAAAGTAGATGATTGAGTTACCTTTCAGAAAATACATAAATGTATAACATGTAACAAATTTCTAATTTGGTATTTTGAGATTTATTTTAAAAGGAAATCCTTTTTTAATGTATGTTGGACCTACCGATTTGCCTCAGTCCAACAAATTCAAGAACGGATCGGATCGAATTAGAATGAAAGAAAAAACTTTTCCAACCAAACTCATCCAATTTAGTAACAGGATGAGTCCAAACATTATCTTCTTTTGCTTATTAAGTATTGTTCTTTCTTATATATGACAGTACCTTCTAAAATTGTGAGCAAAATATTTAAAAATTTGTCTTAATTTTTTTCTAAAAAAATATGAAACTGACTTAAGAAAGAAGACACCAAATAACATCATATAGAACAGGTGTCTCACAGTATATAAGAATGATTCCATTGGAGGGAAGCACGTAGCGGCTATTTTTAATTTTTGAGAGGGACACATCATCACCGCACGAGACAAAGATGCCGACTCTGACGAGCATTTCGCTTTTGTAGTTAATGAGGGGCCAAAATCAAAAAGCCACACATTTTATTTTATACATATAAATTCTATTTTAATAGAAATGAAATATAAGGCAGGCGTGATAGTGGTAAATAAATAATATAATAAAATTTAGATTTAATTTTTATGCAATATTTGTATAACAAATTTTATATTGTCAATTAATAAAAATATTATGTTGAAAATAATTTTTAAAATAATTATTATAAAATTAAAAATTACTATATGTAATAATTTTTTATTAATTGACAGTATAAAAATCTTTTTTATTATATATATATTATGAGTTTAATAAATATATTGTTAGTATAAAAGATTATATACTATCAATTAATTAAAAATAAATTTTGGTGTGACTTTTAATGTAATTATTATTAAAATCAACAAATTTATTATGTATAATAATTTATAATTAAATGACAATATAAAATAATTTTACACTATCTTTTTTTCTCATATACTATTTACTCATAAATTTTTATATATAAGCTTTACAAAAGTCAGAAAAAGAAAACTCACACTAGCGACAGATAACAGAAAAGAAAATTCCAGAATAATTTTAAGAGAAAAGGTGGAGGAGGGTGGCACGAAAGAGTCTTTTGGGGGGTGATTTGTTTTCTTTTTTCTGTTTTATTTATTTTTTCCTCATTCCGTATCTTTTTGAAATATTTTATTATTTTCTGATGGTTGTTCGTCGTTCCTGAAAATTTCAAACTAAAAAGAATGTGTCCACGTCGGAACATCGGAGCAAGAATATGCAACAAACGTAGAGAGAAGAGAGAGAAAGAGAGAGTGTGTGTGTTTCGTGTTGTGTGAGATCCAAACTTGCTTTCATGGTTATGGCCACCGTGTGATGTCGCTGCTTAATTCTCGCCATTTCGCCAATGTTGCTTTCAGAACGCAGAAATTGAACCTTCATGCGTAAGCTACGTTCACTCTTTTCCGCGTCTTTCGATATTTTCTCAATTCAATTCAAATCCTTGATCCGATTTTTTTTTTCTTTTTTCTTTTTGGTTTTGGTTTTTGTTCCTCTTTCTCCACTCTGATTCGATTGTGTTTGCTTCGATTGTGGTGCTTGTGGAACATGCGAAAATAAAGTTTGTTGATCATAGGGTAGGTTTTTTGCACTGTTTTGTATGACTTTTTTTTTAATTAAAAAAATGGTCTTTTTTGTTGGGTGCCCCCATTTGTTTAATCTGGAAAATTATGATTGATACCCATGTTGAATCCTTGTATGAACAGCTTGAAAAATGTTCACTTTTGTTGCCTTTGGTGTCAGCTTTATTAATCAGGATTATTTTTTTATTTTTTTTTTAATGTTGAGTCCAGTTTTTTAATATGGAAACATTTGGGTTTTGATTACATGGAAGGCTTGGAAATGTTTGCTGTTTGTTTTTTTGTTGCTTTGGGTGTCCACTTTTTAAATTTGGACAATTTTGTGTTTTGAATGCTAGTTTGATACCTGTCTTGAATTCATGCAAGCACGGATTGAAATTTGTTGCTTCTGATTTGCTTATGTTGGTTTTGAAGGATTGTTAGTTTTGTGGTTCTCAACTTGGTCAGAAAGACTCATCAGTTTGTCATAGATACTCTTGACCCTTGTAAATAATCTAAGATTGGTTGGTTTGTGTGTATGCAGCAAGATAAACCTGGAAAAAGCGGGATTCTGTGTTTTCTTGTGGTGTATGGCATTGATTCTGTGTTTAATTGCTGGAAGGCGTGGTCCTCCTCTCCTTGGTAGTAAAACTGTGTACAGGATTTCTTGCTGCTGTTCAGTGTCCCCAAATATATCATTTTTGTTTTGGTTATAGTTGATCTCGTAATTGGTCATTGAAAATTGAGAACTTGGGTGTCGGTAGGAAGGAGAAATCAGACATGAATTTGTTGGCACATCAGCTGTTTACACTTCTGGCATTATTACTATATCAAAACCATGGGAAGAATTAGCAGCTTGAGTACCTGAGAAAATGGCACTAAATAAGACAGGAAACTTGTTAGGTACCAACACTATTAAGGACCCTAGCGTGTTTCCTCAACACGCTCAACCAGAATTATCCAGTGGTGTTTCAAATACAGGACGTCATGTACATAATAATATTGCTATACTGGCAGGGGAAGGATTTTCTGTGAATGTTGGTCTTGATGGAATTGCTGCTGGAAGGGTTCCTGTTTCACCTGATATAGCTCGAAATCGTGAGAATGCTTTTGGGTTGAATAGGGAAAATGGCCATGTGAGGTACAAAGATCTTACTAATATTTTGGGGTTGAAGAGAATGGACTCTGAGAGTTCTTCTGACGTATCTGACTTTGTACCTATAAAACAGCCAGCACAGGAGATGGAAAATGGAGCTTCTGTAAACATTTTAAGCAAAGTTCAAAAGGGAGATGGTGTGTTGAGGAAGGCTGTTCATGACCCAATTGGTGATCAGTCTGGTCTTATGGCGGCTGTATCACCCATTCGCAGATATGAAGCTTCTCAGTCCAATGGATTTTCTGGTTCAGTAATTTTAGATGATTCTCTGTCTGGTGGGAAAATAAAGTTTCTATGCAGCTTTGGTGGAAAAATATTACCGAGGCCCAGTGATGGGAAACTCAGATATGTAGGGGGAGAGACCCACATTATTTCTATCCGGAAGGATATTTCTTGGGAAGAGCTTATGAAGAAGACCTTGGGTATTTGCAATCAACAGCACACAATCAAGTATCAGCTGCCAGGGGAGGATCTTGATGCTTTAATATCTGTTTCCTCTGATGAAGATCTACAAAATATGAAAGAGGAATACCATGGGCTTGAGAGGCATGAAGGTTCTCAAAAACTTAGAATTTTTTTAGTTCCTTTGGGTGAATCTGAAGAGACATCATCAACAGAGGTGAGTGCTGTTCAGCAGAGTGATCCTGATTACCAATATGTTGTCGCCGTAAATGGCATGGGAGACCCTACTAGGACAAACATTAGTGGGCAAAGTTTGATAAACGAATCCAGTCAGTTGGCGATAGATTTGAATTTTACTCCAGTTTTTCCAAAAGCTCCAAATGCCTCTTCTCCTTTGGAGATCAGGGATGGTATTAATGCTTTAAATCCAGATGGAATTTTGAATGATTCCGTGAATTTGCAAAGACCCTTGCCAATTCCTACGACTCCAATTCAGGTAACAAGTTCTAGCACAGGTTATATACAGTTGCTTGGTAACAACTCATGCCAGGGAAGTATTGAGAGCAGTGCATCATTTACTACTGCTCAGCGGCATCCTGAGTACTCCAACATCGGCACTGCTGATTGCAGATACCCTCAACAAGTGACTGCTACTTTGTCAAGCGACACTCATCCTTATCAGCATGGTGATGTTGGTCAGCCCAAGAAGCTCAATGGGGGGCATTTGGACTACAATCCTGGCAAGGAATTAGTGACTCCTGTGTATGTTAATCCAAGTGACGGTTACAATGATGAAGTTTTTGGTGAAAGGTCCTTGCAAAGGGAAAGAAGAGTCTACTCTGGGAATCCTCTTTCATGCTTGGATGATCCAATCTATCAACAGAATGAATCTTATGGAGTTACTGACTCCCCTCATGGGATACCCCATGCATTTTCTGATCCACAGTTGCACGAGAGTGGAGCAAGGTCTGGCTACTGCTCACAAAATGGATTTGGTCAATCTTTCTCCCTGAACCTTGAAAAGGGTCAATTATGTTCAATGTTACTGCCTAGTGTCTCACAAGTGAACCTTATGGAGCATCAGCATGATTCCATTGTCCATCATCCTCAAATACAAATTAAGATACCAAAAGTTGAGTCAGCTGAGCTGCACAAAAGGCAAGATTTGGCATCTTCTTCTCCATACTATGAATCATTGGGAATGAATGATCCTGTTCATACAGATAGCATTTTAACTGAAAAAAAGAACCTTATTGCTCAAACTGACTTGAGTGGACCCAGCTATGTTGCAAAGGATATTCAGGAAAATTCTGTGAAATTAGAAAGGATGAAGATAATTGAAGAAAAGAATCCAATTCCAAAGGATAGCAAGGTTCATGAGGGGAAATCAACTGTCATGGATATGGGGCATGGGACTGAATTGCATCTTTTGGACTCCTTCCCTGTTAATAACTTCAATGCTAATATTAATATGCTAAAGAATTGGGAGCTACCTTCTAGGGGTATAGTTCCTGCTCCATCAGGCATGATGGGCCTCTCTCTAAATAACATTGTGGAAAAGACCCCGTCTGATCTTGACATTAGCCAAAGGACTAGTGATCACAAAAAATATGCTTTGGCTGAAGGTCTGAATGGTGAACAAGGGATTGATTTTTCATTGACCAGAAATTTTGATTTAAATGCTCCAATTCTAAATTGTGAAGTAGGCTCTTGCGGCAAAAGTTCTCAAGGAGATCATAAGTTCAAGCTATCCATTCACCCGGATTCTCTTAAAGCTGCACAGATTCATTCTTCTAAGAATCAGATGGCTACAGGTTTTCAAGAAAATCCAACAGTAAGCTCTGCAATTTTGTATCCTGCTGCATTTGATCTCGGCCCAAGTCTAAACATGCCTATGAATGGCCTGGATAATTCAAGCAATATCATGTCTTTTAAAAAGGCACCATCTTTTCTTGATGACTTGATTACCAGCACTGGTCAAATGGTTAATCAGTTTATCCCTGAACACTCTGCCTCTGGAATGGCAAAAATTGAAGATAAAATTTCAGAACAATCAGAAAATTTGGAAAGGTGTAATGATGCAAATCGAGTGCAGCCGTTTGTCATAGTAGAAGACATGACTGGTGCTGTTCATCCATATATTTTGAATGATGTTGGGAGTGTTGTTGTATCCCCATCTCACATGGAAGCTGAGAGCATCATCCCTGAGTCTGAACCTGAGGTACGAAAAACTGAAATAAGATGTTTATGATATTTTCTTTATGGTTTGCTGAATCTTTTTTTTTTTTATTTACAGGATTTTAATGACGATCGAACAGACAAAAATGAATTCCTTTCTGATGCAATGATAGCAGAAGTGGAAGCTAGCATTTATGGTTTACAGGTTGACCGTCACTGAAATGTTCCAGTTCTGTTTTTTACTTCAACTTTCAAGATCGCATAAATGTGGCAAAAATGACATAATTTTATATACTCCTGGACTTGTTGGTCAACAATTCAATTAGAGATTACCAGTTTTTCTGGCTTTTTTTTTGGGGCGGGGGTGGGGGTTGTTTATCAAAAGTTTGCAGCAAAGTAAAAATACTTGAATGTGTGGTAAAGAGATATTATGCTGGGCTCCTTTTGTAGTAAAGTGCACCTTTTCTGCTTCCTAAATTGCATAGCATGCAATATTTGCAACCTTTGCTAATTCAGTAAGAAATTCTACCAGTTTGACTAGTTTGTGACAATTATTTTCTATGACCTATTGAAATCAATTATTCTGATGCCATAAAGATTAGACGAGAATCGAATGCCCAGTTAACACAACTGTTTCTATCTGTTATTGATAAACTATAGGTTCAAACTCCCTTGTTTGTTATTTGATAAAAATGAGTTCTGCTAAATAAGCCTGAAGGAAGGTTTTTTGTTTGTTTGTTTCTAATATGCTTCTTACATTAGAGCATGATTGATGTGTTTGTTCCAGTTTCCCTGTGCTTTTTCTGCATTACATCATATAGTTATCCTATAACTGAGTTTTACTACTATGTAATTCAGATAATAAGGAATGCTGATCTTGAAGAACTTGTGGAGTTAGGATCTGGTACTTACGGAACTGTTTATCATGGAAAATGGCGGGGAACAGATGTTGCTATAAAGAGAATTAAAAAGAGTTGTTTTGCAGGGAGGTCTTCTGAGCAAGAACGATTGGTAAGTATTCAGTTCACTTTTCTTCTCAACACCGTGTTATGTATTTATAACATACTTATTTACATCCTTATCTACTCATAGGTTTAATGTTACTTCTCATAAATAAAGTGGAGGGATGAGTGTAGGATTAAATCCAAATGCACTTGCACTCTCTCTTCCACCCTCCTTGCCTTGTTCCCTTTCCCTCTCCCCTTTATCTCTTTATGTATCTATCTCCCTATGTAGATCATGATGGAATTTAAATTTTATTGATGTCCCAAATTCAAATAAATTAAAACATAACTTTTTAAATTTAAACCATAAGATGAAAAGAGATGTCTTACATACTATTTTGCAGTTTTTCTGAAAAGTTATATTCATGTAAAAATTGTTTACCAGTTTCGAAAGTAGCTCTGTTCATTTCTATTGAAAGAAAAAGTCAGCTATGTACTTGAATCTTACGATGTTTCATGGCTTCGGTAGGCAAAAGATTTCTGGAGAGAGGCACAGATCCTCTCAAATCTTCACCATCCCAATGTGGTTGCATTTTATGGAATAGTACCGGATGGGGCTGGTGGAACCTTAGCAACTGTAGCAGAGTATATGGTTAATGGTTCCCTTAGGCATGTCCTTGTAAAGAACAACAGGTATTCTAACTTAGTTTTCTTTGAATATCATTTTGAACAAGTTATTTATGCACGTACCAAATTTCCAACTCTTTATGCAGACTACTAGATCGTCGTAAAAAGCTAATAATTGCCATGGATGCAGCTTTTGGTATGGAATATTTGCACTCAAAAACATTGTCCATTTTGATTTGAAATGTGACAATTTGCTTGTCAATCTAAGGGATCCACAACGACCCATATGCAAGGTGAGAATCCCAGATGTCAAGTTTCAGCTTGTTTCATGTCAAGGAATGAGAAAAAAGAGATTTGATGAAATCCATTTGTTAAACTACATTGCAAAGATTGAGTTATATAGACAAAAAGGCAATAAATACAAATTAATAAATATCCAAATTACCATAAATACGTGATTTGGTCATCCTAAACTATGAATCTTGGCACCATTTAAATAATTTCCAACATTCCTCTAGCTGGAGCATATAGGTCAAATGCACAATGTTTGTCATGTATATAACTTATCTAAGGACCTCTTAAGGACTTAGTGAAAGCATCCACAAGCTTGGTCATTTGAATTAATGAACTAAGTGGTGATGGTTTTGGTTTTGGATAAGATCTTCTCTCTAATGAAATGGAAATCTATCTCAATGTGTTTGGTCTTATGAAATGATATACTGGATTTTAGGGCATGTAGATTATTATCAAAAATGGGTGTCCTCTACTTAACCTCCCCAAATTTGAGCTTTTGAAACAATGGTTTGAGTCAAATGAGTTAACATAAGTAGTTGATGTCATGGTTCAATATCTGCTTCAGCAATTGACCTTTCAACAATATTCTTTTTCTTACTTTTCCAGGATATTAGGTTATCCCTAATGAATACACAATACCCAGAAATGGATCTCCTTTTAGCAAGGAACCTGCTATTAGCATTTGAGTATCCAACAAAGATATCGTACAATCAAGAGAACAAGTCAACCAACTAATGGAAAGCAAATTAAATGACGAAGCTTGAACTAAAACATAAAACATATAGTCAACAAAAAAGGGAGAGAATGGGTAGTACCAAGCCCTTGAGATTATGTTTTG
The DNA here is from genome assembly GCA_004329165.1 of Spatholobus suberectus. Taxonomy (NCBI): domain Eukaryota; kingdom Viridiplantae; phylum Streptophyta; class Magnoliopsida; order Fabales; family Fabaceae; genus Spatholobus; species Spatholobus suberectus. The sequence goes on from CM014731.1 coordinate 34,213,086, forward strand.
GAACCATTAGCAAAGGTGACTATAAGAGAATAACTAAATGTGGAAATTTTGGAGAATTGAGATTTATTGTCAAATTTGTGATCAATGGCACTAGAATCCAAGACCTAGGGATGATGACTAGGAAAGACAAGCATAGGATTTGTCAGGGTGCACTGCAAAGGCAATGGAACCAAAGCTCTCATGTTCCACAAACCACTTCAAAAACTTAGAATAGGTTGCCAAAGATGGTGTCAGATGATCTAATGCCTCAGAGGGTTGCATGGAGTAGCCTGTGCAATATTGACAGTGCGAGGAGGGTGGCCAGAGAAAGCCCATCACTTATCAATGGTGTGGTCCAACTTGTTGCAGTGATTGCACGTATAATCATGACCAACATTCTAGGATAAAGTGCATAGGATCATCAGGAGGAGGAGGCATATCAAACTTAGAGGGTTGTTCAGCACGGGGACACTGGGTGAGCCTAAAATATGATCTTAGTTGGTAGAATATTCAATATTCCAAAGGTAAACTATAGAGGGCCAACAACATGAAAGTGCTATGTTGCTCAAATTCCTATGCCAAAGTCTCTATAGGAGGAAACTACTCTTTGAAATCATGGAGATGAAATTTCCCTAATTAAGCAAACGCGAGACTCAGACTTTTGAGGGGCAATGACACTCGTGATGTAGGGGCAAACTCATAAAGATATTGAGTGCTATCAATATGAAGAACCTTGGCCGGTTGTCAAAATAGACACTTGAGTGATGTGAGCATGAAAAATATGCTCCAAGAAGAGATGAATGTTGGATTTGACAATGCATAGTTGGTTGCTAATCTTAGTGGACCTAGAGTGCCAGGCAACAAAGGCAAAGTCTCCTTTTTGATAGTGAGGTAGGTCATGTAGTCCTGCCTGGTAATCCACACTTTGTGTATTTGTTTCCATCCAACCTGTCAGAGGAGTGGCATTGACAAAGTTGGTGAAAACAAGGGCTTAGCTTTCATAGTGTCCTTACAACTATCAAAGGAGTCAAATTCAGCCATGGGTGCTAGAGAATATGACTAAATAAATGTCAAAATGTTTTGAGGGAGAGATGTCCCAATAGAGGACAGTTACTTAAAGGTGAGGGTAGATGTAAGGAGAATAGAAGTAGGAGAACACAAAGCAACGAACAGTAGCCAGAAAGGATGCTCCTTTCACCCCTTGTGGGTGAGACTATAAGGGTGAAGGAGATCAAAACGGAGATGGCATGTGTGTGCAGCAACCATTGGGATAGGACCCACTGCATGTAGACTGGGCTAGAAGAGAAAGACCAGATCTAAGGGTCATCGGTTGGAAAAGACATCAACCAGTGGTGGATAGAGGGAGAAGATGCTGCTACAAGGACTTCACGATAGAGAAAGGCCTGAAACATGAGAAAAACATAGCTTTAGTAAAAAAGCTATGTCATTTTTCTTACTTCCCAACCCAATTCCAACTCTGTATCAAGCTCTTCTGTCACTGCCATACCCTTCTGCATCATGCACAGGATTTTTTGAGTGAACTTCCTTTTTGCACTTGCATAGTTTTTTTCTTTGTTTTTTCTAATTACATGGGGATAGGCAAAAGCCCAGGGTAGAAAGAAACTACAAACTGTGCATCAAAGAAAATATTAGTATGATTCAATAAAATTTTATGTAATTGTCTTACTTAATATGACATCTCTTTTTTTGATACTTGGTTGATTATTTTTTCCCAGGTTGGAGATTTTGGATTATCAAGAATTAAACGTAATACCCTTGTATCTGGAGGTGTGCGAGGAACCCTTCCATGGATGGCACCAGAGCTGTTGAATGGGAATAGCAGCCGGGTTTCTGAAAAGGTAACTTGGGACTATTCATATAAAATTTAGTCATAGAGGAATCTGAGTCCTTTGGCAGGCATTTAGCTTGTGGAATGACTTTGACAGGTAGACGTTTTCTCATTTGGCATCTCAATGTGGGAGTTATTGACAGGGGAGGAACCTTATGCAGATATGCATTGTGGTGCCATTATTGGTAAGAATCTGTCAATAATATTATACCTTAAAGGAAAGCTAAGTTCTTTTATCAGACAAGAAATTTTGTGGAAGGAATGGAGCAACATAAAGAAAATTGAGATCTTATTACTGTAGGAGGTTGCATTACTTTCTGTTCTATTTGGTCTTAGCTATGACTGATATCTGTAAGGGATGTGAATGTGGAGGTTTGTGGGTCTTTCATAGGCTATCTGGCACTTGATCTCTTTAAATTGTAGTGTAAAATATTTTTCACTCTGATGGAGTTTCGGTTGCTGCTATTTGCTCTGGTAAGAGATCCGTTCACGTTAAAGGACAAAACAGAACAAGCTGTTGCTTAATTTCAAATCATGGGTCTATTTGTTCATGACTTTATGCATTAGAAATTAAGGATTAATGTTGGCCTGAATTTTGAAATGGGTGTGAAACCTTGCCAAAAAAAAGGAAAAATAATTGGATATGAAAGATGAAGACAGCTTTAAAGTTTAAACAAAGCATTAAGGTCTCCTGAAATTCTTTTTAGTGTAAGGATCTTGCATGCGTGCTAGTACTAGTAACAACCAAATAAATATGGTTGAAATGTTTATGGGAGGAAACTGAAGCAGTATAATTCCAGAGTTTGGCTCATCCAGTTACCAAAGCCCTACAAAACTGGCCAGGTGTATTAGAGGATATATATATAAGGCATACAATATTTTTCTTTTAATCATTAACTAATGTTGGTATTTTCATAACTTTCAACTCAAATGATGGTTGAAATTGTTTGCAAGAGGTGCCTGTGGAGAACTCTTCTGACTTTCATGTTGTTCAGTGCTGGACTGCGAATATACTGGGCATGTAGCTGTTTGAAACTGACCAGACAAGGCCATTGAATATTTACTCTGAACAAACTATGATTACCACTAATAAGGACTTACATTGACGGAGAGGATTAGAGAAATATATCTAATTCTCAACTAACTGGACATACGAGTTATGAGTGCACTTGTGCCGAGGATGCAATGATCCTTGACAATTTAAGTGTTCTTAAATTTATGTTATATTTCTTTCTTGATATTATGGATGTCAGAGATGTGTTATTCAGTTATTCATATATCTTCTATTATTGAAAATGACCAGCATACTCTATTTTTCCTACCACACCTGTTAATTGCCCCTATTGCATATCAATCTTTGTCAAAGATATGGTTCATTGTTGCATGTCTTCCTAATCTACTGGTTAATGCCACTGGAAGAAATATTGATAGCTTTCTAACTTCCATTACTGACTTGCTTCCCATTTGGTGACGTGTTCATTTAGGGGGTATTGTAAAGAACACTCTTAGACCTCCTGTGCCCGAACGCTGCGATTCTGAATGGAGGAAGCTTATGGAAGAGTGTTGGTCACCTGACCCTGAAAGCAGGCCATCATTCACAGAGATAACTAGAAGGTTAAGATCTATGTCTATGGCCCTTCAAGCGAAAGGGAATTATCAGGCATATCAGTTAAGATCCAGTGGTGCTTCCTGAAACAAAGGCACATTTTCTGTAGTTATGTTTGATGGTGTAGGATTTTCATTGTACAGTAGTGTCTTTAAAGAAGCAGTCAAGATTGGGGTTGACATGCTTTCAGGGCTATCACAGCACTTGCCTATTGTTTCTTGTGATTTCTGTTAGTTATGATATCTTCATTTGTTTATTCTTTCTTGTATAAGCTGAGGTTGAGATCATGGTATAGTAGTTGCTTAGATCTATCAATTTTTGTACTTGGTGCATGGTTGAACATTTTGCCAGAAGATATATAAAAAAATAGGAAAGAAAAGGTTTCTTAGGGTATGTATACAAACAACAGTGCTTGTAATATTTGTTTTGATTGATGTGAGTATCCTCTTTCTCCCTTTTTTTGAAGATGAGAATGTAAACCCTATGTTAGGGCTGAGAAATATATGTTGACAAGGGAGACTAACCCCAAAGATAAAAGAGGTAATCCTTTCGATATACAATAAAACAGAAATGTAAAATAGGAATAAAACTGAAATGGAATAGCAATTGGGGAGGGGGTTCCTAGACATCGTCAAACACCTACAACCATCTCTTCTCAGTTTTCTCTCAAAATATGCCTGCCTCTCATACCAGCCACACCTCCTTTAGCCTCTTATCCTTGATTCTCAATTATTTCCCTCTAGTGGACTTGTAAAAGTTTCTGTAAAATTTATCTAAGCTTTTGAAAATTGGTTTTGACTCATAAATTATTTAAAGCTTATTTCAACAAGGTTATATATGAAGTTTATTTAAATGTTTTTTCCAGCAATTTTTCAGTAAGTTTTATAATCAAAATTATAAGTTCTCATGTATAAGAACTTATTGAATAAAGATTTTATTGAACCGTTTATTTAAATGCATTTTAATTTTCTCTCCAGTCACAGATTGTCAATTGTCCTCTTGCCTAACAAACTTTTCTTGTTTATATGATGCTAGTCCAATTTTCTCAGCCCATGTCTCTCTCTCTCTAATATACAAACTGGCTAAATGTTAATATATTTTTAATATATTTTTTTAAATATATATTTTTTACTATATATTAAAATTCATGTAAAAAATTATTAATAATATGTTTGGAAGTTGAGTTTTTGGAGAGAAGAGAAGGTAAAATTTGTATTTCTAATAAATATTCTTTATGAACGTCTTAATATTTATTTTTTATTTTTTTTATAAATGTTATATAATTTTATTAATTTAAAAATTAAAAAATTGGTTTCTTCCCTTTCCTTTCCTTCCAAAACACCACTCTCAAATACGTACTAAATTAGACTAAGACTTACCTTAGGTCTTATATAAATTTTAATTAATAATAAGAATATATTAAAAAATTGTTTAACTTTCATACACTATTAGTATAAAGTTTTTACATTGTGAACTAATAAGAAATTATCTCAAGTATGATTTTCAAAGTAATTATTATAAAAATCAACAAAGTTATCATATATGACAATCACTAATTAGATGACAAAGTTACCATATATTCTAATTAAATTCAGGCTGCATAGCATTTCTCATATGGGCTATGGGTATAGTTTCACTTAACAAATTTTAGTTAGGTATGTGTTAAGTGTCCTGATGTGTATACAAACAAAATGACATTTTTGATGGGGAAATTATTATGTGCATATGTATAATAAATCATGAATATTTTGAAATATCAATAACTGGTTTTTTTTAATTAACGACTAAAATTACTTAATGTACCCTTGCTTTAGAAGAGCTAAGTTCATAAAACTCATGCATTAGGTACTTTTTGATAATGTTTTACTAAGTAAGCTTTTAGGAATGGCTTGAATTAAATTGAGCCACATATCTATGAATCATTTGGAATTGAACTCCTTTAAAGTAAGCAAAACTAAAGTAAGTAATTTCAATCGCTATTGTTAATGAAAAATTAACAATTAATATTCTAACACTTGCACAACTTCTTGTGTATGTACACGTTAATTTTCTCATCAATGACTATAATTGCTTACTTTATATTTTAAAGTGAGTTGTTCGAAAAAGCTAGATCCAATAATTTGTTCTGTCACACAGATAGGGATGACAATGAGTAGGGTATGGGTAGGATACTATAGTATCTACCCCCATATCCGCGTTTAAAAAAAATACCCGTACCCTCCCCTATATATCTACTTGGGTAGCAACTTTAATCTCCATCTCTGTACCCGCTAGGTACCTATATACCGATGTCCACACCCACTACCCGCACTTTACTTGTGTGTAAAATCAATAAATCAATAAAAATATGTTAATTAAAAAAATGCTGCAAATTGAAAAATCACTCTTATATCATTCAAACATAATCTTAAATCATCCAAATATAACATTAAAAGCATTCAAACATAACATTAAATCATCCAAATATAACATTAAAAGTATCCAAATATAACCTTAAGTCATTCAAACATAAGTTATAACCCAACATTAGAAATATAATCATCAAACATAATCATTCTTAAATGTAATATTCTAATTATTTAACATAATTATTAGAAACTTGGATATCATGTGTTGGTACTCTCCAAGATTGGCCAAAAAATAGGACATTGACTCTAATTATCTTATAATTATATTGCCTATAATAAATAATTATAGATTATGGATAATTAGTATATGGACACCCAATGTTACACACACACACACACCTAAAGTTGAAACTTTTATATACCATAAATCTAGCAAATAATATAATGGTTTCAAACAATTTATTAAGCACAAATAATTAAATTATTAGCACATAATTAATTCATGACTTCAACAATCAATACTATGTTTTAGTAATTAAATTAACAATTAATATATATATATATATATATATATATAAGATATTTTAATTAAATTATTATATATATAATAAGTGCGGATATGGGGCGGGATGAGTACTATAGTACCTATATCTGCACCCATCCCCATTAAAATTTGCGGATAAATACCCGCCCCCGAACCCATCCCCAATAAGCAGGTATTTACCCTACCAATTTGTGGATATTTTTGTGGGTGCCCATAGAATTCGGGTATACTTTGTCATCCCTACACATGGAAACTCAATTCACAGGCATTAACTGTGATCATTTCGGACAAATAAAATTGATAAATTTTATTTTGGTCTTAAAAAAACAGAAGATTAATTTGGTCCTCTCGGAAAATTATTACATCTAATTTGGTTCCTTAATAATTTTTTAATACCAAAACAATATAAAAACTAATATTTAAAAAATTACTTGAGAATCAATTTGATGCTTCTAATCGAGAATCAATATTAATGTGTTAAAGCTCTTTCGATAATCAAATTAGGGGTTACTAGGTTTACTAGTAAATTATAATTCATGTAGCTTTATTACATATAGCAATTAAATGCTTTTCAAAGTCATCTCAATAGCAGCAATATGAATTTAACGAGCACAACAAACTTACCATAAAACGGTAAAATATTTACGCATTGTAGAAGATACGTTAATCCGCATTTAATTCTTCAAGGAAAAATATTTATAATTGAGTGCGGGAATTCCAATTTTAGATTCTGAAATTACTTCTTAAATGAACTTTGAAGACTTAGGGTGTGTTTGGTAGAGAGGAAAGAAATAGAGAGAAAGGAAGGAAAGAGAAGAGAAGAGAAATATGTGAGAAATAGAGTGAAAATTAAGGTTGTTTGGTTGAAGAGAAATGAAAAGAAAGTTAATTTTTTGAGGTTATTTTTATTTTAACTATTATTATTATTATTATTATTATTATTATTATTTATTATTATTATTATTATTATTATTATTATTATTGTTGTTGTTGTTGTCGTTGTTGATCGGGTGGGGGGTGGTGCGGGTATACAGCAGAAGAAGTAGAAAATCGGTTTGGAATTCAACCAAACTGATTTTCTGCTTCGCAATACAGCAGATCAACGACCGTGTGTACAATTTTCCTTCTAATCTTCTCATTTTAGCGAAGAAATTTTAACCTGTGGGGCTCACCGTGTTTTTGTGCAAAAACCCTCTATTTCCACTTAAACAAACAAAGAGAAATTGCTACATTCCACTCTCTTCTCTTCTTTTCTCTTCTCCTCTCTCCAAATTCACCCTAACCAAACACACTCTTAGAGAAAATGGAAAATAGAGATAATATGGCTATGGAGAAATTATACTAACACCACATTTTTTTTAAATATATTTTTTACTATTGTCTAAAATTTATTAAAATTCACAAATTTGTATAAGTCTTATTTCTTATTTAATGAACATCCACACATGAATTTGTAATTTTCAATAAATTTTAAACAATAATAAAGAATATATTATAAATAGTATGTTAGAGCGTGTATTGCTAACTTTCTTCTAAGGGTATGGTTACTTGGAAAAAACATTGTTTTCTATTTTTGTTTTTCAATTTTATTTTTTTAATTATAAAAATATGATTTTATTTTCATTTTTCTATTTTCAAATATTTATATAAGAATAAATGACAATAATAAAAAAATGAAAATAATAAAAAATAGTTTTACTACTTCATATACAAACATTTAAAAATAAAAAATAAAGTGATATAAAGCGACATTTTTATCATTAAAAGTAAAATAAAAAATAAAATGATCAAATTAAATAGACCTTAAAAGCTTTTGCGTGAATTGATAAGGACAATACATATTTATTGATGTGAAAACCATTGAAAATAACCAAAGCAGAACAATAACAAAATATTGATACAGTTGTTTCTTGATGGATCTTGGCATTACATCTTTGTTTCGGTGGTGTACCCATGCTGCTGGTAGATTCAGAGAATTCTTCGGTCTAGATCTTGGATTAATTATTCGCTGTTTATTAGCCACTTTTTGTTATCTTGCTATTTCTGGTCTATTCTCTTAATCAGCTCAAGTGTTCATTATTGGTGATCTGTTGTTGCGGGTGTATATTGTACATGTACAAGCTTTTTCCGTTGTAATTGTTCTGACTCTGAATATGTTTCTGAACGGGGGTTATGCCAATTTTCAGCTTTGTTCTTGATTCTAATAAATTACAATTTGATTCTAAAAAAATAAAAAAATATGTTGACACTGAATTGAGTACTAAATATCAGTGTAAATAAGTATCGGAGGAGTGTGAAAAAATTGATTGGCAAAATTAAGGTAGGCTCATTTGGTTTATATTACATAATAAAAATAAAAGATCAGTAATAATGTTATTCTCAGAACTAATTCTCACAGCACCTTTTAGCCGATAAGAGAAATATGAAGGGAAGAAAGAGAAGTGTGTGATAATCGATAAATGAGTGATATAACAGAGAAACAAGAAAGTATGAGTGTTGTAAAAAACTGTGTAGGAATAACCGAATAACCCTGTACTAAAAATAAAAAAGGGAGACTTCTTGCATGAGCATGAATAAACAGTAACACGTAATTAAATGAAACTGTTGAAGAGGATGTCCAAAAAACGTTGATTTGGGCTTCTTTAATTTCTTCTTTCTTTGATAACCAAGCATGTTGCTTCTTGCACATGCTGATCGACCCTTTGGCATAACTTTTTTCAGGAATGACCCAAAGATAAAATTACTAAAGCTCAAACTTTAAATCTATTAACAAAAAATTATTTGTTATTAATTTTTATAAAACAAAAAAACCACATATATTAATAAAAAAGGTTATATATGCTGACAAAAAGATCCTACATATAACTTTTTTATTTAAAATAAAAAGTCTCTTTTAAAATTTACTCGTAACCCTTACTTTTTGTTAGTGTGAATCAATTAGACACACTTGTTCCCTCTTACAAATCTTCTTCCTCTCTCTCTCCTCACGCATCCACTTCTCCTTCAAAGTTTTCCAACTGACTTCAAAACCCTCATTGATCCTCTTTGCAGTTCTGTGAACTTCACTCCTTGGAGGGTATTGCAATGCATAAGAGAACACGAGCCTCACATCATCTGCAAACTCATCAACTTCTGAGTAGCCACGTTTCTTCAACTTGGATTCAATGTCCTCCAAACGCTCTGGCCTCGTCATATCCTTAGAGTTATCAAGAATAGGCTGTTTGAAGGCCCACCCGTCTCTTCCTACCATCAAACGCTTCAACATGGCCCAACACTGCATCTTTTTGGAACGGTCCATCACCGTCGTGGGCTGCACCTTTCGCTTCTTCTCTCCCTTATTGCACTCTACACGCTTATTCTTCAACCTACACTCCTCGGACCCGGTTCTTGAATTTCTCGAGTCAACACCACAAGGTTTTGATGGGTTTTCAGCGTAAACCCATATTGCCACCGCATGGTAACCCTTCTTATTCCTCAGTTCGCACTCTTTCGACAAGTATGCAGTGTTGGGTTCGTGACACGTTGGCATCGAAGAACTCACCTTCCTCCTCTTCTCGATGCCAGAATGATCCTCAGATGGTCGTTCGCGCTTTTCAGGATGCGTTTTGTAAAGCTTTATTATGAGTTTCTTTCGGGGTTGTTCGGTCTCTGCCATCGAAAAGTGATTATTTGACGTGAAAACAGATCAATGAAGTAAAAGGAATAGCCAAATTAAGAAGGAAAAGTGCGATGAAGGATAATAAGGCTGTGTTTCAAATTGCATATAGAAAGGAGGGAAGGGCGGTGGGTGTTTTTAAAGGAAATTTGGGTGGGAAATTTTTTGCTAAATAGATCAAGTATTCTTTTTTTTTTTTTTCAAGACAAGATCAAGTAATAAGATAAAGTAGGTTTTTTTTTTTTGAACACAAGATAAAGTATTTATAATCACGAGTTCAATAATTTTTATTTTTTGAAAATTTGAATATATTTAATTTCAGTTTTCTTAAAAAAAAATAGATCAAGATGCATGAACACTTCATAATATTTTATACCTTGAGATAAAAAAGAGAGAAAAATGTAAATATAACATGTGAAATGTTGTAATAAAAATAAAAAAATAATAATTAAATGAATATTTGTGATATATGAGTGTGTATATATTATCCAAATTTATTTGTTTTTGGTCTTAATAAATTTTAAAAAAAAAAACAAATGATATCTATATCACTACTTAGTGATGACATCATGACATATATGTAGTTGTATCATGTCATTGACTATTCTAAGGTTGTGTGTGATATGACATGTTCAACTAATCATAAATTATGATAGGTGTATTTTTTAAAGTAAATATTATAAAAATCAACAAACTTACATAACATAATGATTTGTGGTTAGATACTAGTATAAGAATATTTTACATTGTTGATACATTTAAATTTAAATCCATAAAAATTTTAGAAAATTAAATCCAAATTTAGTCATAATTACAAGAATTAAAAATATTTTACCCTATAATTATTAATCGGAGTCAAGATTGCGATCATGTCTAACAAAATCACAAAATCTTGTCTTGGCATTAAATTACATGCTTAAAATATATTTTCTTTAATAAAAACGAGCTATGGAAGGTTTTAATAAAAGAGTGAAAAGACATATTTTGAAACTGAGAATGAAAACATAAACCAAACATTGTGAACTAAAAATAACCTATTATTTGGAACTTAAAAAAGTTAGAGATTACAAAGTCATTATCACTTACATGTTCTCTAAATTAAGCATGACATTCTTGTGATAAACAAATATGAAGTGAATTTAAAATATTATCTCCAACAAATTGTTTTGATGAAAATATTTAATTTTAACAAAAAATAATTAAGTTTTTTTAAAGTAATAAAATTTAAAATAATTAAATTTGCATAATTTTTATATAAATTATTTAGCATTTTTCTGACGTAAATATTTAAATTTTAGATTTAGTAAACGGTATATGTGGATAATATATATAAAAAGGATTATACAAATAATGACATTTATAAATAATTTATTATAATATTTTATTGTACGTAAAATAAGATAAATTTTAAAAAATAATTTAATCAAATTATAGGTTAGATAAATTTAGATGTAAAAATATTTTTCATAAATTTTAAAAGTATAAAATATGTTGGTGTAATTATTAATATTTTTTCCTTAACTTTAACATTACAGAAATTTACAATATTTTTTCTATTTTGGACTTTTTTTTATATTTTTTACTAAAATATTTCTTGAATGTTGTAGTGATAATATTCTTAAATGATTTGTTAATAATTCCTTGACAAATTTTAAAGAAAAAAAATAAAAATTCTTAAAAAGTATAATGTTTAATATGTTAAAAATTAAAAAAATAATATTTTATAAATCAATTTTTAGTTTTAAAATTGTAATAAGTATACAATGAATATTTATTAATATTTCTTATTTTAAAAGTTAATTATTTGTTTATCACATTTAATAAGAATATATTTCAAAATTTTATATAAATTTATTGGATGAACTAATGGGGTATTATGGTCTCTTTTTGTATCGTTAAAACTTTCCTCCTAACTTGGAACAATTTTGTAGGAAATATATGTAAAAATCATTCTTGGTAAACAATGTTTATTGGAAATGTTATTTTTCTAAATTGCATATCAAATATGGAAAACTAACAATCCTAACTTCAAGTTTCTAGAAAACTAAAAACTTCTCATACCAAATGCCCCCGAGAGTAATTTTTGGTAAAGTTACTCCCTTCAATAATTCTTTCTACAAATTAAATTTTATCAATTCAACCATTGAATTAAAAGTTCTTATATTGAATATATCAAATCTACAAATTTTTATAAAATTTTAAAACTATTTATACTTCATTAAATATATTCAATTTAATGTATAATACACTTTTCCTAAAAAAGAAAGTAAATATTGACTATAAGATTACATAACTAAAAATATCTAATTTGTTTAAATTTTAATGTCCATAGTCGTTGAGTTAATATTTAAATATTCAATAATTAGATTAACATAATTTAATATGTAGAAAGAGTTATTAAAGGCAGTAACTTTGCCAAGAGAGTTACCATTGCAGTAACTTTGAGAATGGATCAAATTATACCGGTATGACATATATTAACCATTACACCATCTATAACTTTATATAAAATGTGACTTTAATTGATCCAACTTATAAATTATAACTATATATACCTTAATTGTTTGTGTCAAATTTCTTCAAAATTGAACAACAATAAAAGGGTAACCAAGTGATTCATATTATATATTTTAAAAGTATATATTACGTTAATTATGATGTATATAAATGGATTATCAAATAACTTTGGATCAATATAAATTTTGTAAATATAATCTATGTGGAAAGAACTTTCAATTTAAGGGTGAGTTTTAAGATAAAATTATCCAACTAAAATTAACAAATAGTGTAATTATTAGTGTAAGTTGCATGGCTATATTTTGATTCCTCCTCTTTATATATAGGGGAGGAACCAAATTACACCATTGAAACTCTCACCAACTATTACACCATCAATAACAGTAAAAAAATGTTAATTTTATCGATATTCAACTGTTGAATTATAACTTTATTACACCTTAATTGTTTGCGTCAAATTTTGTCAAAATTGAACTACAATAAGAAGGTAGTTAAATTATTCATATTTTAGTATATTCATATATTACGTCAAATTTAACTTATATGAATGAGTTGAAGTATCAAATAGTTTTTTATTAATATAAAATTCCACATATAAAATATGTGCAAAAGAAACTTTCAATCCAATAGAAGGTTTTGAGATCAAATTATCCAATTAAAAATTATTGAATGATATAATAATTGGTAAGAGTTATACTGGTGTAATTTGATCCCCTCCTAAATATATAAACAGGAGGCATATCAAGTGAGAAAAGTGTTTGTGTAAGAGAGTGAGAGGAGTAAATATGAACTATACAACTATCTTTTAATCTTAACCTTTCATAATTTGATCAAACGACCATAATTCACTATTCTTACTCCCTCATAATATACAAAATTTTATATTAGTCCAAAATTGTTTGATACCTCATTCATATAGATCAAAATTGACGTAATATATACTTTTAAAATTTACTAAAATATGAGTCATTTGATAACATTCATTTTATTCTTTAATTTTGACAAAATTTAATACAAACAATCATGGTAATATAAAATTATAATTCAACAATTGAATTGACAAAATTCACCTTTTTTATAAAGTTATTGATGATGTAATAGTTGGTAAGAGTTACAATAGTATAATTTGATCCCTCTCCACACACACACACACACACACACACACACACACACATAAGTATGAGGAACTATGATGATTTGGTAAATAAAGTTATTAAGTGGTATAAGTATAAATAATTTTTTGCAAAATATGGAATTAATCAATGCAATCATTGTTTTGAAAGTTCTTATAGAGTGGTGAGTGAAATACATTTAAAAATTTTCATTCAAATAAAAAAAACTAAATGATACTTTATTGCACTACTTTATTTTGACCAATAATATATTATTTAAAATACAAGTAAATGACAATTGTTAGATAACCAACAAATGTGTTTAAATATATACATATATATACATGTATACATGTATATATATGTATACATGTATATATATATATAGTGTGTGTGTGTGTGTATACATACATATTACACATACACACACACACACACACACATATATAGACACACATATAAATGGAGACATCATATTAAGTGAGATTATTTTTATCATGAAAGAGTGAGAAGAGTGAATTATGGACATTTGATCAAATTATGAAAGGTTAAGATTAAAAGTTAAAGTCATGTAAATATATGTATGTATACATATATACATGTGTGTGTGTGTGTGTGTGTGTGCATACATATTATACACACATACACACACATATATGGAGACATAATATTGAGTGAGATGATTTTTATCATGAAAGAGCGAAAAGAGTGAATTATGGACATTTGATCAAATTACAAAAGGTTAAGATTAAAAGATAAAGTCATGTGATTTTTTTAAGTGGTCATATAATTATTAAATAACTTTTAATCCTAACCATCTATGTATCATTTAGATTTACTCCTCTCACTCTCTTATACAAACACTCTTCTCACTTGATGTGTCCCTTATTTATATATATGGAGATAGATCAAATTATACTAGTGCAACTTTTACCAATTATTATATTATTCAATAACTTTTAACTGGATAATTTTATCTCAAATCCCTTTGTTAGATTGAATGTTTCTTTTACATATATATACAGAATTTTATATAAATCAAAATTATCTAATACTTTATTCACATAAATCAAAGTTAAGGTAATATATATTTTTCCAAATATGCTAAAATATGAATAATTTAATTACCTTGTTATTGTTGTTCAATTTTGACAAAATTTGACACAAATTAAGGTGTAATAAAGTTATAATTTTGAATCGATAAAATTAACATTTCTTATAGTTATTGATGGTAAAATAGTTGGTGAGAGTTTCACCAGTGTAATTTGATAGGAGAGGGATCAAATAATACCAATGTAAATTATACTAACAATTTCACCATTCATTCATTTTTAATTGGATAATTTTATCTTAAAACTCATCATTGAATTGAAAGTTCTTTCCGCATAGATTATATTTACAAAATTTATATTGATCCAAAATTATTTGATATTCCATTTATATACATCATAATTGATGCGTGTGTGTGTGTCTATAATTACACGACTATACTTTTCATATAATTTTATATAATATTTTATAAACATATAGGTATGAGGTATTGTGATAAATTTGTAAATAAAATTATTAAGTGGTGTAAGTATAAAGAATTTTTTTGTAAAATATGAAATTAATCAATCCAATCCCAAGAACAGTTTCTTCTTGAAAATTGGTTTGCTGTAGGGATGGAAATAGGTTAGGCTGCTCTACAGAGGCCTATGGCCTTACCTACATTAGGCCTAAGCCAAGCCAAGCTTTTTTAGAAAATAGTAACAGGTTAGCCTATTTAAATAAGCAAAAATAAATATTTATTGTTAATAATATTATTATTGTACTAAATTTGTTATAATGTATTAATATTATACATTTATTTATCTTTTTAAATGATAAGCATGTTGACCTACATAAAACTCAAGCCTATAAGTTTATTGAAAGATAAATTATATTCTATTTAGAGCTCTTATTACAAAATATGCTTTTAAATAAATTATCATACCTCTATCATGGTATTAAATTATCACAAAGTAGGTCCTTAAACAGGCTTGTAGGCCAGGCTAGGCTTTATGTAGGCCAAGCATGTAAGAAAAGCATATGATAGGTAAACAGGCCAGGCTCAGGTCATAGATTTTTAACCAAGGTCAGGCTTAGGCCTAACAAAGTCTAGTCTGGCTTAGCCTATTTCCACCCCTATTTGTTGGTCCTTCTTGCAAAGTTAGGCATATGTCTGTTGGATGAAACGATGCTAAGCAAATCCCACAAACTTTTGCAACTAGGCTAGTAGCTCGGAGAATAGGTACAAATCTTGCTTAGTTTTGGTTCATGGCCAATTTACTTAACGATGGTGGTAAGATTGTCTGACTTCTTATCACAGTAACTATTCTGCATAATTTGAATCTCATTGACTCATGGTTCTGGTTCCAAACTATTAAGAGTTTTCAACCATGGTGCATAGCAGATCTCTAGCAATAGTAGGTGTTTTATCAACTCCTCTACTGGCAGCGTCAATCGTGCTTCTCTCCATAAGCATTAGCCCTTCAAAAAAATATTGAATCAATAGTTGGTCACTGATTTGATGATAAAGACATCTTAAATAGAGCTTTTTGAATCGTTCATAATACTGGTACAAAGTCTCCCCATTAGATTGTCTTGTGCCACAAATATCTTGTTTAAGAGTTGTAGTTCACAAGGTTGGAAATAACTTTTCTAGGAATGCCTTTTTGAGGTCATTCCATCCTCGGATAACTATTAGATTGAGATAATAGAGTCAGTCTTTTGCTACATCTTACAATGGAAAATGGAATGCTGTAAGTTTGATGTGCTTTTCAGAAATACCTTTAGGTTTTATAATGGAACATATAATGTTGAACTCCTTAAGATGCTTATAAAGATTCTCTCCTGCAAGACCATGAAACTTAGGAAGCAAATGGATTGAACCAAATTTAAGCTCAAAAGGTACATCCTCGTCAGGGAATGAGATGCAAAGATACGAATATGTGATATCAAGCAAGGCAAGTTTTTCAAGGGTTCTGTTTTGGTTGTTATCCATGATGGTGAATGCTAAATGAATGTCAGCTAAAGATTCAAATGAAGCAGTATCAGACTCAGTATCAGAGGATAAAGGAAGTGTTTATAAACTACTGATTCTATGAAGTAATAGTAGGTTCTTTCTATTTTAGGATCGAAAGGGAAAATTTGACCAGGGTTAGACTTAATCATGCAATAGGAAGCCTATAATAAAGTGAAAGAAAATAAATATTTACACAAAATAGATAATGATAACAAAAAATATAATAAAGTAAATCAAGAGGTAGTATGTAAACTAAAATGAGTAAGAGTAAACTATGAGATAAAAAGAACATAAAAGGTGTTAAGGCAAAAATAAGCAATGACAAGACAACTATTTAATGAAAGAGGCAAAAATACCTCACAATATCCTAAAAGTTACAAAATGCACACTTCATAGAAAAAGAAAGCAAAATTAGCTATAATGTTAGAACAAATATCTAAATATAGAAGGGAAATAAAAGTAAAATGAAATAAAATAATCAAGAAAACAATGTTAATAGAGTCTCAACACCTATGCTCTTCTAAAAGCTAACCAACACTAATCTTTAACTACAACACCAAAATTTTGTCCATAGCTAACCATGTCATTCCAATTGGTGCAATCAAAATTAGTTGATGTGGGGACAAGTGAGAAAGTAAATATAAACAAAAGATAACTTTGAAGATAAGAAAATAAAAAGAAAGTGAAAGAGAGAAAGTAGTACAAGGTGCACAAACACCAGATTGTTCTTAAAGGATTTATTAATGTGGTTATCTGCCTTAGAATGTGTGTTGTGTGTTGAAAAATAGGAATACAAAGATAAAAACAAGTTAGAAAATATACAAAGATAAGGGGATGTCATTATGGACAAACACTAAAAAGAGAGGAAAATACTTTAGTAATAAAAACATCAATCCTTGGAACCTGATATTCAATTGTGCATGTAACTATCTGAGGCCACATTAAAGAACATGCACCCAGAATACTGTTCAATGCTTGGTTTAGACCTGAATAAACATATGTCATTTATAAGTCTTGATTCTCTAATAAGACATGTGCCCTGAATACTATTGAGTCTTAATAAGTATGCAACTTTGCAATTTTTTCCAAAGTTCAAGACCAATCTAAGTCATAGAATCTCAAGCTTAATAAAAATGCACTGTTAGAAACCTAATCTTTCAAGTACATGAACTAATATATGTACATCATTCATGAGTGGACCAAAATAAGCCTCTATTCAACTATAATATCAAATATATTCGTAGTTAATAACAAGTTATTTTAATGAAATTGGCACATGCATTTTCATTCATGAAAACAAATAATTAATATTCTTGAGATAAAAGAAAACAAGTTAACTTAATATTAACCAGAATGAAACATTAAAGAAAAAGGTCTTTAGTTGACAAAACAACGAAATCAAATTACCAAGATTGATTATAAAGTTCTAGTCATGCATGGCCATGAAAGCAAAACTAAACAAAAGTGACGTTCAAAACTTAAAGCTTCAAGGGTAAAAAAAAAAATCTTTAAAATCTCAACAAGAATCCTATTTATACTAGCTACATGGATCATTATATTCTCTCTTATCCACTTTTACAATTTGGTCTAAGCTCAAAAGAAAGCTTCAACAGCACATTTGCGTTGAACTAATCTCAAAAAAGGTGAGCGTCTTAAGGAGTTTACATCAGCATCCTGCCTTTAGATGCTTCATTCGTCTAATCTACTAGAAAGCCTTCATTTGATTCAACTCCAACTTCCTTCTGATGTAAATTCAAACCTTCAAACAAAACAAGGCATTAGATGATAAAAGTTTATGATTTATTACATTTTTGCATAAAGTTTGAAATAGACTTGTTGGATTAAATTTCGTCCAATCAAGTTCAAACAAGTCTAAAGATGGAATAAAATGACTATGTTTAAGATAAAAAAAAAATATATAGAGAGAGAGATTATTGCATCATTAAATCTTTTTGCTTATTTTCCTTTAACTTCTTTTTCTAAATAACAGTAAGAGTTAAAGTGTCTGTAGGAGCAATCAAACCATCTTTTATAATGTCTCATAAATCTTGAGAGCAAAAAAATGTATTTATTTTAATGCTTTAAAAATCATAACTTCTCTTGTGAAACTAAGGACAAGAATAAATAATGGTTGAATAGTATCGGTCATGGATTACGGAAAAATTTTGGGAGTGATGTAGAATATAATAGAATTTTTTTAAAGATAGTAGGATGATATGTCTATGCCTAATATATAACCAAACGTAGCTCTAGTACCACTATTAGATTTTAGAAAAATGAAAAAACATTAGTTTAATTATTGAGAAATGTTAAAGACTTTACTGATGGTCAATTGACATGAAAGTAGTTTATAGAAATGTGTAGTACTTATAGTATGATTTAATAGGGAGGCTTTTTGTATTTAAGATGGAATACTATCACTACAATTCAATTCTCATAGTGCAATGCATCAACCTATTTATAGGCATACTTCACCAACTTACAATGTGTCGGTTAGTACTTAAAAAATATTTTACTACATTCTACAATTTTCTATTATAACATTTTGTTTTCCTAATGCGTGATTAAGTGTTTTAATAACTAAAAAGTGAAAATTTGATATATAATCTAGGTGATTAAAAGAAATAAATGAATTGTTGTTATGTATGGTACGTTGCATGTTGTGATGATTTGATGTTGTTGGTTTGAAATTCTAATTTGAATTTAGGAAATTTAATATATGTGCTTGAGCCAATTTGGATATGTTGTGAGAGTGATTTTGGGGTTTTGAGAGAAAACAGATAAGTTAGGCTAGTTTTAAGATAAGGAAAGTGGCTTGGTGAGATTTAGGCCTCAGTTGGCCAAAAGTCCATGTGAGAGCTCCAGGAAGGTCGAATATATAAAGGAAGGGGAGGGATTTCCCCTCATTCTCTCATTTTCTCTCTCTCTCTTCACTTTCTCTCTCTTCAATTCTGTCTTAATCTCTCTCTAAAAATCTGAGGTTACTATGGGTGTTAAGAGGATTCCCAAGCCCAGTCCAGTGTTGTTATGAAAGGAAGATCAATCTGTAGAAGGTTTTGGCTCAAGACACAAGTTTCTCAAAGAACCTAAATTCAAATTCAAGACCTTTTAAAGGTAAGGGAAGCTTACAAATCAGTTGTTTTCTGTTAATAACTATTGGTATGTTGATTTCTTGCTTTGTAATCGATTGAATCTCTGTGGATGTTGCCATTTTCGTTGGTTTTGGTTGAAAATGGGTTTTGGGGGGAATTTTGAGATTTGGATAAGAAATTGATGATTGTGATGAAATGTTGAATTTTTTGTGTAATCTGATATGTATGAACTTGGTTGAGGTGGATTAATGTTGTTAGAATACCATTGATTCGAAAATTTGAGTTATTTGGTTAAAAAGTTTGAGTTTCCTTGTAGAAAATCACATTTTTTTCAAAAAATTGTCACAGATAATCGATTATGGAGATCACATAATCGATTATCTGGAGCTTCAAAAACTGTTTTCGTAATTTCATTTCGGAAATAATCGATTATGGCCTTTAATAATCGATTATCTAGGTTTCAGAAAAATTTCTTCTAGTTTTGGTTCAGAAATAATCGATTATGGAAGCCCATAATCGATTATCTCTGTTGAAAAATGAAATCTGATGCATTTTGGTTCGAAAATAATCGATTATGGAAGCCCATAATCGATTATCTCTGCTGAAAATGAAATCTGGGGCATTTTACTAAACGAATATAATCTGTTACTACAGTACATAATCTGTTATTTCAGAACTGAATGTACCATTTAAGATTTCACAATTTTCATTTCAAAACACGAAGTATTTGTATATACACATATAAAAAGAATATTATATATTTTCAAAAGCTCTATTTGAGAAAAATGGAGAGTTGTCAAGTTGGGATATTATTTTATTTAGATTAAAGAAACGAATTGTTCGAAGGTTTTTGCAAATCTCCAGATTTACTTATTTTCCAAATGGTTTTCAAAGAAGGTTTTGGTTTTTAAATTGTAATTGATTGTTGGGTTGGTTGTGAAGTGGAAGGTTGCTTAGATAGGACCTCCACTTGTGGTGTATGATATTATTGACTATGTTAGAGGCTGGAATAGGCCTGCATGGTGTTAATAATCGTTGTTGGACCACAGGTGGTGCTAAGTAGACCACGTGGTAGTGTGATGCAGTTGTTGTGTTGATACACATATATAATTTGTTTTGTTGTGATATTGTGGTTCATGCATACATGCATATGTTGTTGGATGAAGTAGTATGGGCCTCATGTCACATGTGGGTAGGCATGGAAGTTAGGAGTGAACGGAGTTGCGGCTCAGATGGGCCTCCAACCTAGTGCCTGGATAAGAAGTAAGGTCTGAAAGCTGGGCCTAAGGGATGAGTGGATGGGTAAATCCCGCAGGGGGCCAAGGCAGTGCAGGCCTTGTGTCGCGGTATACCACTACCCACATTCACTTATCCTGACAACCATAAGCTTATCTAACTTATCAGAGTTTTGGCAATTCCTGAATGGTGTATGGCCATGCTAGCGGATAAGACCTAGCTAATCACCCGAAATATAGAAAATCTCTCGAGAGTCGTGTCATTCATACATTGACATATAGGGTTGACAGCATAATTATTTTTGTGTTATATGGTATGTAGACCCATTTCTTTGATGATTTGGATTCTATCTTGGTATGACAATATATTATGTGGTTTTATTATGTAAGCTTACCCTTGCCTTGCTATTTTGTTTTGGTATGGTTGTTGTTGTTGTTGCATGTTGTTGTGACTGTGATAATCACGTCATTTTGGCGTGGGAACAAAGGGAGAGACTCTAGTAAATCCTGCATCTCACAGTTGATAGTGGATGTTCCAACAAGATAGGTTGAAGGCCTTTCTTTGGTGGAGCTTTACTGGAAGCTCATTCCTCTTTAGGTTTTGGACGTATATATTGTATAGTTGACCAGCTGTAGGGAGTTTTGTTTCTATATCTCCCAAGTGGATTTGGATTTTTAGGCTGTATATCATATTAGTTTATGTCTTATATGTATATTTTATATAGCATGTTGGTTACTTATTATCAAATATCTTAATTATGTATGAGGTTGTATGTAGTACTGTGGCGACAGAGGGTCGTTACATCTGTGACTCCTACTTCTACACTGATCATGGTACTTACAGTGACAATTTGTGGATATTTTCCGTACTTTCTAGAAATTTGTACCAATTTCAACATATATTAGTCTAGTAGACTAGTAGTACTAGAAGGCAAAGATTGACTCATCTAGTTAAAACTTTGCAAATTGGCCAAGTGTATTAGAGGATATATATGACAAAATAATTTTTCTTTTAATCTTTAAACAATACCAATATTTTTAGAACCTTCAACTTAAATGATGGCGGACTTGTTTGCAAGAAGTCCCTTTGAGAAACTCTTCTGACTTCTATGTTGTTTAATCCTAAACTACAAATGTAATAAATACATAAGTGTTTAAAACTAACCAAAGAAGTTCATTGAGTATTTACATTTATGGGACTTTAAAATGTAGCTCATGAGGTGAGGATTGTCTAGTCTTTATAAGCTTTACTTTGGTTATTATAGCTGATGTTAGATATGTGCCCCCTCACATCCAGAATTGGACTTTTAAAGCATGGAAATTATCAAACTGATTTTCTTTTTTTGCTATTGCATGGGAAAGTTGTTGGGCCAGGTATATTTTTGGACAATTGAAGGTAGCCCAATATCATATACTCCCTCCGGTCCTTTTCATAAGGCCCAATTAACTAATTCAACAAGATTAAGAAATTAGTTAATTTAGTTAGTAGCATTAAATCTGTCTTAAATTTACATATTCTTTCCAAAATTATCCTTAATATTAATGGGACATATTTTTATTCTTTTTCAAAAATTTAATTCTTTTAAATTTTTCTCATTAATAATATATTTATTGTCTTGATTTTTATTGGCTATGAATGTAAAGAGACAAGGTAAGGTTTTCAAAAGTCTTCCATACAAGACAAAGTTAGACTCTCAAAGAGTCTAAGACAATGATGTATCCTAACTACTATTTATTGAACATAAAGAAAAAGATTCATAATTAAGAGTATTTGTGTAAAAAATAATAATAATTAATGCATGAGACATTCTAGAGTAGTTTTTATAAAAAGAACCAAGCCAAACTTCTAATTTGGTTCTCATAAAAAGGATTAGAAGGAGTATATAATAGACTTTGATATCATCTTGAAATTTTGGATTGGGTCTAACTCAACACCCAAAATTAATTCATGAAATAAGGTTTGTTGAAGCCTTTATAAGCTCTACTTTGGCCATATTTATAATTGATGTGTGATCTCAACAAAGAACTTGCATTGATGGAGAGGATTAGAGAAATGTATCAAATTCTTGACTAGCTAGACAATCAGGTTATGAGTGCACTTGTATTGTGAGAATGCAATGATCCTTAACAATTTAAGTGTTCTTAAATTTATGTTATATTTCTTTCTTGATATTATGGATGTCAGGGATGTGTTTATCATATATCTTCTATAATTTAAAATGACCAGCATACTCTATTTTACTTATTACACCTATTAATTGCCCTTATAATATTGTATAGTAATCTTTGCCAAAGGTATGCTTCCTTGTTGTATGTCTTCCTAATCTACTAGTTAATGCCACTAGAAGAATATTGATAACTTTGTAACTTCCATTATTGACTTCCTTCCCTTTTGGTGACATGTCTATGGCCTTTCAAGTTAAAGGGAATTATTAGGCATATCAATTAAGACCTAGTGATGCTTCCTGAAACAAAGGCAAATTTTCTGTAATTATGTTTTGATGGTGTAGGATTTTCATTGTATAGTAGTGTCTCTAAAGAAGCAATAAAGATTGGGGTTGACATGCTTTCAAGGTTATCATAAAATTTACCTATTGTTTCTTAGAACTTCTGTTAGTTATGATATCTTCATTTGTTTATTATTTCTTGTAAAAGTTGAGGTTGAGATCATTGTATTGTAGTTACTTAGATTTATCAATTTTGGTACTTGGTGCATGATTGAACATTTTGCTAGAAGATATATAAAAACATAGGAAAGAAAAGTTGTCTAAGTATATAAAGATCAATGCTTGTAATGTTTGTTTTGATTGATGCAAGTATCCTTTCTTTCTCTATTTTTTTTTTTTTTTTTGATATGAGAATGTAAATCCTATGATAAGGACCGAGAAATATATCTTGACAAGGGAGACTATAAAAATAAAAGAGGTAGTCCTCTCAATAAAAAGAAATGCAAAATAGGAAATTGAAACTGAAATGGAATACCAATGAGGTCCTATACCAGGAAACACCCATTACCATTCCTTCTCAATTTTCTTTCAAAATACGCCTACCTCTCCTACTAATCACACCTCCTTTAGCCTCTTATCCTTGATTCACAATTATTTCCCTTTAGGGGCATACAAAAAAGTTTTTGTCAAATTTAAGTTTATGAAAATTGCTTTTGACTTATAAATTATTTTTATGCTTTTTTAATAAAGTTATTTATTAAGTTTATTTAAATAAGTTTTTTTCAACATTTTTCAAAAAACTTATTGAATAAATGTTTTATTAAACCATTTACTCAAATGTATTCTAATTTTCTCTCCTTTCACAGTTTGTTAATTGTCCTCTTGCCCAACAAACTTTTTTGGTTTATATGATGCTACTCCTATTTTTCTAACCCATAATAGATTTTTAATATATTTTTTACTATATATTAAAATTCATGTGAAAATTATAAAGAATATGTTTAGAAAGAGCCTTTTTTTCCCCTAGATTGAAGCCTTTCATTGGGTGGTGAAAGACTTTCTCTCACCAAGATCGACGAGCCTCTAGACCTAGTCCCTAGCTGCACATTGTCGAAATTCATGGTGCCACAACCCTAGCCACCACAACCGAAAGCTTGCAATGATGCAAATGACTTCCAGTGACCCATCTCCAAACTAAAAATAGCTTATGAGGATGAAAGAAAAAAGAAAAATAGGCAATAACAAAAGAGATGCAAGGGGCTAGTACATGGAAAAGTTGTTTAAGGGTGAGAAAAGGGTGTTAGTCAGAAAAAGAATGAAAACCGTAAGTACTAGTTCGCTAAAAAGCAAAGTAAAAACAGAAACAAGAGGGAAAAAGTACAAAAAGTAATAAACCTTTAAATCAAAGAGTATTTATAACCCTTAACAACTATGTAACTGACGGTAGCCATTAGGAACACGCGAAGGACCTTCCAATTGTGTTATGAAAGGAGTCAAACTTGGCATTGCTAAGGAAGCCAAAAGTTGCCCCCCATCAAACTGTCAATTCAACCACAAGTTGTTATGGCTAAGCCATGGAAACACATGACTTGGGGATAAGATAGCCACTCAAGGTGATTAAGTCTTAGCATCATATCATAATATGATTAAAGAGGATCAAAACGTCATAAGAAGGGGGGTTAAATTGTGGCTTTGCAAACTTTACCTAAAACTTTAACCTTTCTAAGCCTTTACTCAAGACTACCTTGGTGCTTAAAAGGTCTTGACATAAAGGTTCAAGCACTTAGAAAGTTTAGCTTTCTAAGTGGTTAGTCACTATAATTATTATAGGATTATTTAATATGATTCTAAGAACCTAATGTCAATGCTTAGTACGCTCATGTTCAAAAGATTCAATACTTAAACATAAGTACTACTTAAAATACTGTTATGCAAGAAAAACATACTTCAAGTTTAAAAGATTCAACAATCAAAAAGATATTATGTAGAATGTTGCAGTTAGAAAGCTATTGTTCATAATTCTTCTTAACAACTTTGATTCTCAAATAAAATCTTATGTGTTCTAAAGCTTCTTTACTTCTCGTATAAAACATTTGAACTAATTTAAAATATATTTGATAATTATAGAATTTATGTGGTTCAAATATGAAGATTTAAAACCAAGTTAAGCTTGCTTAAATTCTTCACCAATATGTATTTTGATATTTAGCATTCTAATGTTCAGGATGCTCCGATGTAGTAATGATATGCATGATAGTTAAATTGTTGAATTTAAATAGAAAGTAAAAGAAAATACTATACAAGGCATTTATCCTAGTTCACCCAAACAAACCTTGGGCTATATCTGGTCCCCACACACAAGGTAGGATTTTTCCACTATGACAACCAAACATACAAGCATTCTTTCATGGCCTCTTCAGGATACACAACACTTCAGTATTCTAAACCTTTGCAGGTTCTTCTTAACCACAGAACTAGACCAGTTCTTAGGAGGAAAATAGCCAGTATTATGAACCTCTGCAAATTATCCTCAACCACGAAACCACACTTGTTCTTAAGAGGAAAACAACCAGTATTATCAGCCTATGCAGGCTACATGAGTATTCTTTTCTCTCAAACTCTATAGCCTGCATTTTAAACATGTATTCTAAGCTTTCAAGCCTTCATAGCCTTTACACAACATTTCCCTCTCAACTAAACCTACCCCAACATATTGGGTTTAGTATAAATACAATGTACAGAAATAGGAGGTAGTGTTTATGGTGAGACTACCGCTTAACAAGACTCATTGAATAAGTATCCTTGAAGTTCTAAGCTAAACACACTCTATTTATAACTTTTCTATAGTTTAGAAAGGTCCTAAAGTGGGAAGAGGAGTTAAATTATATTTCTACAATGTATGGACTCTCTCCTTCACGTTTTGTAGCTACCTTTTGTCAATATATAGTGCTCCCAAGTCAATATAGTTGTTATATGACTGTTAGAGACCTTTTACAGCTTTATGGCAAAGATACAGCACCTTTTTGTGCTTCACAATGAAGCTATTAGCTCACTTTTGACTTTATAGCTGTCATAGTACCTTTTGAGCACCTTTTTGAGCATGCATTCCAAACAACTTTCTATGCAATTCATAACTAATACTTTTCAACCGTATTTGAGTGGATGTTTTGATGCAATCATATGATGATCTAGTATGAGAAGATTCTTTGATGTAGATGGAAAATAATTAAAGGTTCTTCTTACAGGAATACTAGATGACATAACTTGACACACTTAGATTCCAATAATCTCATATGTAGCTTGCTTGGTCTACTACTATATTTGACTAATTTGACCCATCAAATGCCAAATTAACTTTTGATGTCTTCATAAAACTTGTAAACAATTCTGTCCTTGAAATTTAGGCACTAGTCTCATGTCATTTAGACCTCTACAGCTTAAGATATCCTTAAAATACTATAGTTGTATTAAGCTATTAGGACAAAATAATATCTCCTGTGACACCTATTCACATGAATATAACCCATACTTATTTACTTATTTAAAATACGAGTAAAATTTTTCTCCGCTTTTAATAATAGAAAATTTGAAAATTTAACAAAATTTGAAAACAGTAGTAAAGAAAAAATTGTATGTATTCATCATAAAACTGTACATCATGATTTCATAATCAGAAAAAATTATTGAAATATAGGAAGATTAAAATATACATCAAAATTGTTATTACTTATTCCCAGTACATCAAAAAGATCCTAATCAGAGTAGTGTCCATCAACCCCTATCCCATAAAATAACAAATTATCAGACGAGCCCTATAGGTCCTCATCAACAGCTAGGTCTTCATTAACTGCGATCAATCATGAATAAAATGAAAAATAATGGAGTAAGGTGATTTGTTCTAATATCACTTTTACATGTATAGTAGGAATTCGACCACACAATACAGATAAAACACAGTTGACAATAAAAGGGAAACCTAAAGTTTATTCTATGTTATACAATCCTTGACTCAATATGGATCCATACTTTCCATTAATGGGTAATACTTCTTAATAGAACCTGGGAAGTGACTAGGAGTACATATACCTTTCTCAACATCATCACATGGTACAGTCTTCATCATCATTAAGGAACAAAATAACAATGTAGGATATCCATTTATAAAGGTATACTCTCACCAATCCTGGTGATGTTGAGTAGTTGTCAGGGTTATCAAGTTGGTTAAGTGATTGTCCCGGCTCAAGAGTGCTACCTTGGCCATTAGAACGCTCACCACTCGATACCATACCTTTTAGACCTAACCATGAGTCCCTGCCTTTCATCCCGTAGTGTGCCAAACTGTAGCTTTCTTAGCAAGGTGCCATGCCACTACATGTCACTTGCTTTACATTACTCACTAATTTATCACTTCCTAACTTCTCAAATAGAGGTTTTCCTGGTCTCATTTAATTTGAGCACTAGTACAGTCAATATTTCTGCCTTATATTGCAAAAATTAAACAAACACATAAAATTTTAGCAGAATAACGACATAGTAATTATAATTTAATTACTAAAATTTTGGCAGAATAACAACTAAATAAATACATTTTAATTTTCTAAATTTGAGCAGAGTAAGCAAGTATAATTTAATAATTTAATTTGAGCACAGTAACAACTTAACAAGTATAATTTAATAATTTAAATTTGAGCAGAGTAACAACTTAGCAATTATAATTTAATAATTTAAATTTGAGCAAAGTAACAACTTAATAAAAATTAAAGTTTAGCATCAAACATAATATAATAGTAATAGTAATTAAAATTATGCCTAAACGGGTTTAGGGAAAAATTCTTCCTACCAACATGTAAAGTGACAATAATTTAGAACTAACCTCACTCCCCCCATTACCTCTAAGGTGGTTGATGAAGAGGATGGAATTGTTGATGCAAAGCTCCTAGAAACAGAAATTTACTAGTTGATGGAAAACTAGTAAAATTTAAGCATAATACTAAAGTAAAAAAAATTAGAGAGGGAGAGAGAAGCTCTATATATTTTGGCTGGTTTATGGAGGAATGGATGGTGAGAAATCAGAATTTTGGCTACCTATTTATAGAGAAAGGAAGGGGGTGAGGTGTCCACTTTGATGACATAAGTCATTATGTCATAAATCTCATTTTTGATTTATTTTTAATTAATTTAGGGACACATATCAAAATTAGAGTGATGAATCAGCTATTCCTAGGTTCTGGACGTGCTCCCTTAGCTGTCCAACTTCTAGATGTCAATTTTACCTACAGATAAATTAACCGGTACTGATAAAATCGCCTAAACTTGAAAAAATTGACTTTTAATATAAAAAAATGCAATTAAATGTAAAACGGGACAAATAAATTATTTTTCATCAAAAATAAATTTCTAATAATTAATTTTAATTTTTATTAATGTATTTCAAATTTTATCTATTTATTTTGTATTTTTAAGCAAAAAAATTCATAATAAATCCATTTTAATTCAATAAATACCAAAATTTTTATGAAAATTATAAAATTAAACATTTAACCTATAAATAAATTAAAATTACTATTTTCACCATTTTTGGATGTCAAACTAATACTGGCTAGCTTATCAGACACTTAAGAGCATTTTAGTCATTTTACACAATAATTTCAGAAAATTCTTAAAAAAATTTCAAAATTATATTTTAATATATATGACATGATTCCAAGCTCAAATTGACATTTTAATGTCAATTGAATCTTTTTCTCATGTCAGCCCTTAATATTGAAAAATAGAGACAAATTTGTCATTTTCTAAGTTCTCCAGATTCCGACTTGAAAAAATTATTAAAAATCACTATTAAATGGCTCTTGAAATTTTGAGCGTAATGGTGGGAATTAGAATTTTGAAACTTCTTCCCGATTTTTCAGAATTACATTGTCAAATATTAGAAAAATGGTTGAAAAAATTGAAATAGGATTATTATATTTTTCTTTCAAAATAAATTTTTATAACGAAAGATAATTAGTAATTTTCAAAATATTTTGAAGTCAAAAAGTCTCTGAGCTGCTTCCATAGTTAACTAGGGGTATTTTTATCATTTCACAAAAATATCTCTATAAATTTCCAAAAGAAAATTCTAAAATTATTATTAATTATTCTAAGTATATTGATAACTTAAAAATAATTTGTAAACACTTCTAACTATTTTTATTTATTATTCTGCTATCTGACTTTTTAAGGGCAAAACGGTCATTTTACTCATTTTGAACTTAGTTCCCCCAAAAATTTATTAAAAATCTAAACTACGTACTACATAACTATTAAATTTTTAAGATTTCTATCTATTTCTCCAAAAATAAATACAAAATAATTAAAAAAATTATTTGATATGCAAAAATAGGAGTGTTACATCTCCAACTTCATGTCCAATTTTGTCCATGATCCAAGCATACCAGCTTATGACTTCTTCATGAAAGTTGTAGATCTTTCTTTAAGATTTCCATATCCACCAAAATCATCTCAAACGCATTTTTAGAGCTCAAGTTATACTCAAATTATTGCAGTTGTGTCATGTTGTCAAGACAAAACAACATCTTCATCTTCAAGCTCAAATTCATCCTTGATTCACGTTGTATTAGCTCGTGACTTCTTCATAAGAAATGTAGATATCTCTTTAAGCTTTCCATAACCACCAAGATCATTTCAAACACATTTCTACAACCCAAGATATGATCTTTGAAATACTCTCATGTTGCTGATGAAGTTCCATTTGGATGTTGCAGTTCTATATTTTGCTACACATGTTGCTTCTTCATAATAGCTCATAATTGTTCAATTAAGAACAATGTTCTTCTTGTCTTTGAGTAATGACTCCTTCACATGGCTGAAACTTTCTCTTATTTAGTGAACTTATTGAGTTCTTCTCAATATACAACCTTGGTCATTCCAAATCCTCTTCATTCAATGAGTTCTTTTCATACTTCAAGTTTATTAGCTTTTTAAGGAACTCATATCAGTTTTCTGAATTCACTTTAATTGTTGTTCTTTACTAAACCTACCTTTCTGAATACACTTAAGCAAACTCATCACTAGAGTTTAACAAAGAAGGCTTATGATTTGTCTTTAAAAGGTTTGTCATATCAAAACATAAGGGCTTTGGACTCAACAATGATAACGACTTGGAGACAATTGTTCTTGAGTAATCTTAGGCCTCCACTCTCATGCCTTCATTACGCACTTGAGCCAACCTCACAAGTCAGTCCTCAACCCCATGGATCGATGCTCAACTATAAGCCACCTGATCATTCACGTAGCCACTACCCTTCGACACTCCCGTGCACCATCTTGTGCTTCTTTTCCTACCCAAATGAAGGCTATATAAAGGCTATGCACCTTTTTATAACATTCAAAACCTCTTCACAATTCACTCTCTTTTTTTCACCACTGACTTGAGCATTAAAGTGTTTGCATGTGGCTACCACCATCAATATTCTTTGTCACACATCATAGACTGGAATTTGCCTCTTTCACACTAGAAGATCCCCAGCAATTTTTACTCAAATAGTGGTGCCATCTGTGGGAATCTCTTTTTTTTTTTTTGTTTTTCCATCACAGTTAGCACTCGAAACTGCAAATGTTGATGCCTATGCACAAGAAAAGACACCCTCGTTGGTCAAAAGGAAGAAAAGTGTCATAAATCACCAACCAAGACCCATGGTTGTCGGATATCCCTTTTGAAAGAACACAAGTGATCCCAAAGTTTGCTTCACTCAAAAGGGATATGATTCTCATGAACTTCAAAATTAACCCACGAGCTACTTCCATGCAAGACAACTAACGATATAGCCTAGGTCATTAGAACTAGGAAATTATAAGGCGACATCTCCTTCTTCATCGCCCAAACACCACCTGAATGACCTCGAGCTTCTTGAATCTCCAAATGATCCCAAAACTTAGCAGCAAAGTGGAATTGAGTATGCACTTCAAACAAAAATAAAAGGTCTAGTTTACACCTACAAACCACCTCCTTGAGATGACTTTGGTTGCGTTTCCCAGAGGCACCACAAACATTCCATGGTAGAATTTTACAATCTTTGAACTGCATTATAACAATGGTTTTCAAACGACAAGACTAATGACCCATCACGTGCTCAAGTTGCAACAAACCCTAACGATGTCTTTTTAATTAACCAAGTGGCCTTAATAACCGAAGAAGGGGGTGAATTGAGTTATCATAAAAACTTTTTCGCAAAGTTATCACTCTAAATCATGAAGAATATAATCATGAAAAGAGACGAAGAGATAAACCCTTATTTAATTTGATTAATAGATATTAGAGAAAAAGTATAATAAATCAAACATTTAAGCAGTTAAAATAATATAGAGAAGTTAAAGAATAGTGCATCAAGATTTATCTTGGTTCGATCACTAACTGTGACCTACAGCCAATCTTTAAGCCACACTTGAGATTTCTTCACTATCAATTAGAGTTTACAGTGCAGCAAGCTTTTTACACTCAAAGGACCCACCTTAACAACCCAACCCCGAGACGTTCCTCACTTTATCACTCTAATCACCCATTAGGGAGTCCACGCTAAGGTATCATAGGGAACCCACCCTACAAACCTAAGAGGACCCATTCTCAAAACCAAGGAAAAATCTATTCTTAGAACCACCAAGGGAACCCACCCTTGGATTTCACAAAAAGGCAAGTCAAAAGCTAATAATTACTCTTAAAGTAAAGATATCACAAATTGAAACACACTATGACCCACAACTCTTACTAAGCACTAGATCAATAGAATAACCTCAACTCTTATTAGTCTTTTCTCTTTTAATTTGTTTAATGAAAGACTATAGGGATTTAAAAGATAAAAACAATTAATTTTGAAATCCCCAAAGATAAGATTTGATAAGAAAAGATATCAATTAAATTTTAAATCAAATCTTTTAATTTAATGAAAATCATTCTTTACATAGGGATTTAAAAGATAAAAAGCAATTAATTTCGAAATCCTATAAATAGATCAAATCTTTTCTTATTTCAAAAATTTAACCATTGAGAATCAATTCTTTCACGTGTGAATTGATTCCTTGTGAGATTTTTATGTTCAAAAAAATGATTTTCTCAATTTACACTTAATTCATTATTGTGGGAATCAATTTCAAGCTGGAAGAACTGATTCCTAATCCATGATTAGCTTAGAACGAGTTTTTCAATTAATTTTTTTAACTTAAAAATGATTTTGATTTCCTAAATAATCCTCTTAAGCTAGACTTAGATAGAACTGATAAGCCTTACATAATTGCCTAAGACTTTGACTATTTATCCTCACAAAAGTTGTTGCCTTAGCTTTGATTTCTTTCATTCTTTTTTATTTTGCTTCATCTTCATGAATTCCTTTTTGGCTTTTGAATTTGTCTTCTTTAAAGCTCTCTTAACTTTGGCTTTGTCTTCATCAAAACACCATAAGCAATCAACATGTTTAAAGGTCATGTTCAACATCTTCAACCATCATGTCATCAGCTTCATTCCTTTCAACAATCATTTTGACCACTGATGGGTCACAGAGGGAACTCATGTGAGAAACATTGGACTCAGGATCTTGTTCCATATTTGCAAGTAGGTCAAGGAGCTCCATCTTTTCAAAATAGAGCAAGCGCCCTGGACCTACTACTTGCACTGGTCGTATTATACAAATTCTGTATGAGTTGGGTGACTCTTTGTATGTACCCTAGTCACCCTTGATCACAGTATTAATATTGAGATCCTACTTTGGAGCACTCTATTAGAACACCACTTTGCTTCCGATAGTGGTCGTTCCTTGTTGCCCTATTGTGTGATGTGCTGTCGAGTTGGTGGATGTTAGAGGTTTATTAACCTTAGTATGTGCATGGCCCTTGCCATCATGGCACTACCGCTTATATTTCTTATCTCCTTCTTTACTATGTAGGTCCTTCTTGGCATTAAGAAGGATGTGTTTATTATTCGCATGATCATGTGCTGGTGTGTTACTCCTTATAATCATGATAATTGACTTACCATTATTCTCGATATCAATTTCTTTCAAAATTTGAAACTGATTTTGCTGCATAATCTTTCTTTTATTAATCATAATCTCCCTTCCTTTAATAACATTTAATAGCATTCCCTTATTCTTCACCACTTTTCAGTTTTTCTTCATAACCAGCCAATCCCTATGTAACCAATCATCTCCTTGATTTCCACCCTGCATTAATGGCTCAGGGTTTGGCTCATGTTACTGAGACACCCCCTAAACCCTTTCCACTCCTTGAACCCCCTCTATCGCCGTCTGTTAGGGTTACGTCGTTGAAACTTCTAAGATTGCCATTGGGCAAGCTTGGGCCATATGGCTATATCTCCTACAACTAGCATACAACAAGTGCAATCCCTTGTATTCAACTTTGAACCAATGATCCCTAAGCCAGACATGCCCCACCATGGGCTAGTTAAGCATGATCTCCACACATACTCTCACAAAATGACCTATTGATGCATTGATCATCGTCAAGTCTACTTTCACCGGCCTACCAACAATTGTTTTTGAGGCAAGGAGTACACTCTCATCATAATACTCCATCACAAGACTAAGGAAGCAAATCCACAAAAAGGTTTTGTCTATCTTTACTTCTAAAGCAACAAAATCCAAAATCCATTCCCTCCCAGCCAAATAATGATAAAAAAAAAAATTAGCCAAGGCCCCTTCGAGATTCCCTTCCCTCTATCAATAAGTATATCAAATTTAACCATGAAAAATCCATGGCCAATGTCCATTCTATCGAATCCTCCCACCAACTTCCAAAGAGACTTCAGTTTATATTTCATGATTAAAAAACCAATCATTCTTGCTCACAATTTCAAAATGACAACATCCTGCCATGGTGCCCTAAGTGATTGCACTACCTTCTCATCAAGAAAACATTGTGGTTTCAACGATGACCATCTTCATACTCTATTCTAAACAAGTTATTTCTAATGAGGATCACCCTCTCACCTCTTAAGACTGGTTCCTTCTCGCCTGACACCTTATCCTCGAATGGCACTGATTGAACATTGGTACTCCTATCATCTGGTGGTTTGGCAAGTGGTGACTACAAAGCTAGGTTTCCCCCTAACGTACCCTCCATTTTATTACTTATGTTATTATTGTGTTAATTGAGTTTAGTTGATGGACGACTAACATATCGTAATTTCTTGCTCTTCAATTTCAATTTCCTTTTGAAATAGAACTACCTTATAAATTAATTATGCTCCTCATCTTATAAAATAAATAAATAAATAATAAAAATGAAAATTGTATTTTTTCGCTAGATTTTTATTAAGAAAAGGAATACATGTTTACATGTATCTTACCGTAGTTGTATACGTACCCTACCCTGTACGCTAAGCATTTAAACCCACGACTTAGCCCAATGTGTTTGGACCCGTGAATCAATATCCTTGTTGAAAGGTGCACGCTGCATTTTCATCTTTGTTTGTACCAATTCCATTATATAAATATTAAAGCCCTCTATTTTGGAATTCTATTTTCTTCCGTATCTTGTTTCTTTCTGCATCCTTTGGGATCTATTGCATAGACCAACCCCAGAAGAAGAAGGAAAAAATAAAAAATAAAATTCAACCCTTTTTGTAAATCCCCACCTTTTGTTCTACTAAAGATTTGATTTTTTTTTTTGTTAGTTTCTGCAGTTTATCTTTCTGGATCCTAATTGCGTTTGATCTTTCTCTTTCCATTTGATGATTGTGTTGTGGTGGTTTTTGATTTTAATTTTCCCAAAGCAATTCATGAAATTTTATAGTGATTGAATTTTGGTCAGGGTTTGGGTTTGGGGTTAGGTTTAGGGTTTGTTTTGAATTGGTGTTGTGATTGGATGTTGATCTGGGGTTTGTGCCATGAAAGCCTTTCCTTGGGATTTAATTGGGTTTTGGAAATTGGAACGTAGTTTATCCCCAATCTTTTATGGGGTTCCTTTCTAGTGCTTCATTCCAGTTGGTTCTAATTTTTTGTGTTTGATTTGGTGATTGGATGAGTTGCAATTGGAATGTTCTACAACTGCCAAGTTTGTTATTGAAAAATCAGAGGTTTCTGCTTGGAAATCATTACTAGTTTGCTTGATAATCTATATAAATTTGTGTAGTAGATGTCTTATTTGGGCAAATAAGTGGTTCCCTGTTGTTCATGAATCT
The DNA here is from genome assembly GCA_004329165.1 of Spatholobus suberectus. Taxonomy (NCBI): domain Eukaryota; kingdom Viridiplantae; phylum Streptophyta; class Magnoliopsida; order Fabales; family Fabaceae; genus Spatholobus; species Spatholobus suberectus. Next base: position 34,248,706 of record CM014731.1, read on the forward strand.
TGTGAAGTTGCAAAACTTTGTGGGTTGATGCTGCTGTATGGGATTTTGTTATTTTTTCCGGATGTCTATTTTTTATTCTATTGGTTTCTACTTGATATTTGATATATGTGCAAAGAATCAAATTTGATATTGTATGTTGTGATCCATCATCCATGTCCATTTGATTGGTTATATGACTGTAATAGTGCTTAATGCTTCCATGCTTTTAGACTTTTGAAGGGGTATGTGGGACAGGCATCCTGAATGTGTAAAATTTGATTTGATGATCCTAAGTAGCTGTAATGTGGAAACCTTGGTTGTATTGGATAGGAAGAATTCCTGCATACCCTGCTAACCTCACTTTTTTTGTGGCTATTATCGATGTCATAAGATACCTTGACTTGCATATTTGCAAACCCACCCTGATAATGTCTTAGCAATTTCCTGAATTTTTCTGTCCCTAATTTATAACACCAACATGCTGTACTGGAAAATAAGTCTTGTCACTCATGATATATCCGGAGAGTTGCTTCTGTAACAATAATGCATTGAAGTCCTTTTGTTTCTTATTTACTATCTTGCTTTCTTGGTTAATGTTCATTTGAGTTTTACTTGAATAACTAGACAAAGCTCATTCCCCCATTTATCCCATTTCATAATGTCAGTTCCATTCCTACCCTCTCCTAGGTTGAATTACACAATTGCAGACAGCCACTGCTTTGTATAATGTTCTTAGATGCAAAACAAAATAAATGGGATTCAGTGATGTGCCTAGATCACAGAATCCATGTTGTGACTTGTGATCTAGCATAATAAGTGATCCACCAATGAACATGTTAGAATAGCAAACTCTCCCAATATCATCTTAATCAAAATATAGTGTTTTATTGAGGAATCAGTTGGAGACAGTGTCCTTATTTCTCTATTTATATGGTTCTATTTCTAACTGCTGATTCCTAGATTTTAAATTTAATTGATATTGAAATTTATTGTATTGAGATCTTGTGTTGCTGAACATAGTCTTTTTCTTCCTTTTTGGTGGTGTACCCGCAGATTTTGGGGCTTGTTGGTGATTCTGTTGTACAGAAGTGTTCGTTAGTTTTACATTTGTCCAAGATTGTTATATGCATTGATTCATTATTTGTAACGTACTTTGGAGCATTGCATGAGTGATTGCCCTCTGATTCTTTTGTGAAGTCAACTAAAGTTCTTATAATTACAAACTGAGACTCAGAAGCCTCTGGTAGGGAATATAGCTAGAGCTTATTGCCTTGGTAAGTTTATAAGCAAACAATACAGCATATTGTTACTCCTTGTCCATTATTTCCTTTCTGCAAAATGCCTTTTGCATTATTGAACTATTTAATTTATTGTCTTGTATTGTATGGATCTCCTTTTCATATTTTCCTTTGATAAATTTTTATGAGTCATATTTATCAGTTAAAACTGTTTTTGTATGGATACCTAGTTTTATTCTACAAGAAAGCATGATTTTACAGTGAGAAGCCTAATTATCTTCTATGAGGAATCTGGATTTTGCAATGGGCCAGAAAGTCTTTGTTTTAATTTTTTTATTATTATTATTATTTATTTATTTTACCATATGATAAATCTTCTTTTGGGATTTGCTTCATGAAGTAGTAGATAAATAGTCACTAAAGTGCCATTCCATTGGAAGTTATAACCTTTGGGTGTTCAGTTCAGATTTTGGTAAAGATATAAAGTGTAGTTTCAGCAGATAAGATTGATTGTCATAGTCCATACCTAATCGGATTAGTTTTAGTTCAGTGTTAAGCAATGACACCGTTCTAGTATAGATCTTTTGGTTTAAAGAATCTGTTGACGTAGGCGCCATTAGACTTGAGTGATCATTTCATATCCTAGTCAAATGCTTGGTTTTGAATCCATGATGTTATATTGATGTGATGATGTCTATCAGGAAGTATCAAGAAGGAAATGCACCTCTTGTTTAAATCTATAATTCAAATGACGCAATTGGGGCAACCTAATAATTTAGTTAGTGGTTCATTTTGTGTTGTCAACAGTCTGTTCTGCTTATCAGTTTATTCTTTTACTTTTTTACTCTTCTTTTATATTGATTTCTATATAGTCAAGGAAATTAAGATTTTGGTGTAAGGAAAGTTTGAACATCTGGGGAGGGAAAAAAGTGTGATATACTTTATTTTGAATTATAAATTAATGGATGCACCGCAGAGTCAATGTATTAGAACCCTAGATGAAGATTTTACATTGGTGATTTAAATCTCAAATCAAAACATTACATTCTTGTTATTGTGTTGTGTAGGGAGGATAGTATATAGGCAAGCTTCACTGTTGTGTGGAGAAAAGGGCAAACATTATAAAAGAATTGGTTAAGGTCAATTTTTCCCATTTGTATTTTTGGTTCCTTTTTAATGTTTGAGAGGGGAAAGAAAGGCAAATAGAATTATATTTAGAGGAATACATATAAATTGGAGGAGGAAAGGAAGTAACTAGAAGTCCAAAGTCCAAACAATATTATCCATCAATCTTATCACCTTCTTTCTTGCTGTTGTTTATACATTCTTGTGCACATGCATACACAATAGGACAAAGCTTAAGTGGTTCATATGGTGTTTATTATATCCAGTTTTAGTTTGTTACATTTTTATTGTAACTCTTCGCTTGTTCCTAGATAAAAAGAATTGTTCTTCTGCTGCTGACCATTTTTTTAATTTTAATTTTATGTCAAAAATTGTGTGTATGTTATCTTGTTATTAAAAAATTAAAAAAATTTGGTCTGGTTACTTGCATCCTTTTCTAATTAGTTCAATATGTTGAGTAGTTAACACCGTGCGAAGAAGATGGCTGGTGTTAAGAGAAGATTATGTAGTGATTCAGATATCCATGCTCTTCACAAAGAATTGGATGAAGTTTCATGTCCTATCTGTATGGACCATCCACATAATGCTGTTCTCCTCCATTGCAGCTCTCATGAGAAGGGCTGCAGATCTTACATTTGTGATACAAGTTATAGACATTCAAATTGCCTGGACCGATTTAAAAAAATGAGGGACAATTCTAAGGAGAACCAAAATTTACCCAGTTCTTTAGTAAACACAAACAACTCTGGTAATAGTTTTGATAGTAACATTACTATGCAATCTGACATGCATGATGTTAATGAACTCCATCAAAATGAAATTAATACTCTATTGTCTGTTGGACGTGCACAAGGATCAAGACAGGGTGATGCCCAAGATCCAAGTAGGCATTTAGACCCACATGATGAAGGCATTTTAGAAACTGCTGATTCTGAGACCTTGCAGGACAGGGCTGTGCTTGAGGATTTAGATGTAGATAATTCATCTGAGTCAAAATTGAACTTGAAATGCCCTTTATGTCGAGGCACAGTATTGGGCTGGGAGGTGCTTGAAGAGGCTAGAAATTATCTGAACATGAAGAAGAGAAGTTGCTCAAGGGACTCATGCTTATTTGTAGGTGATTATCTGGAATTGCGTAGGCACGCAAGGAGAGTTCATCCCACTTCTCGTCCCTCTGACGTTGATCCTACAAGAGAAAGAGCCTGGCGACATTTTGAGCGCCAGAGAGAATATGGTGATATTATGAGTGCTATTCAGTCTGCCATGCCAGGAGCTGTGCTAGTTGGGGACTATGTTCTTGAGAATGGAGACGGCATTGGTAGGTTATCAGATGAACGTGAAGGCAACATCAGCAACGTGAACAGGCCTTGGTTAACCACCACCATCCTGTTTCAGATGATGGATAGTACCATTGAAATTGTCAGGGAACCAAGAGCTCATTCAAGTGCATGGACAAGGCACCGTCGTTCTTCTGAACGTCGGCGCTATCTTTGGGGTGAGAATTTATTGGGTCTTCATGATAATGAAGTTGAAGATGATCTACGTATATTTAGTGATGTGGGTGAAGATGCATCTCCTGTGCCAAGGAGGCGTCGGCGTTTGACCCGGACAAGGTCCAATGAAGATCAACCATGATGATTGCCATCATTTGTCTGGTAATATTCATAGTTCAGTTTTTTTGGCAGGAACTTGTATTACTTGAATTTGTTTTGAATTTGTCATCAGTTTACACACTTGGTTTCTTCACTAGAGTTGTTTGAACAGCATGCAGAACTTGCTCAAAGTTGGGTATGGGAAACATCAAGAATGCATTCAGGCCTATGTACTAGCTTTGGACCCCGTAGAGTATGCTGAAGCAGCAAGTTCAGAATAAATCATGGACAAATCCTTAAACACTAGTTTCATTGAAGCAAGGAGAATTTCTAGAAGGATGTTTTCAAAGCCCCCTTTATTGTAAAAAGGCATTTAGCCTTGGGAACACTAAACAGCTGGGTGATTTGGAAGGTTGTTGCATAGTTAATATTGGTATTATGTATAACTTGTATTGTGAGTCTATTTTGTTCAATCCTTATCTCTACTAAATTGTTTGTTTTAATCCTGGGAATGTTTTGTGGTTCTTATGAGGCACGTTTGTTTGCTAGGATGTAATGGCAAAATCCAAACAAGTGTCCTCGCTTGAAACATTGTTGTCACACGTGTGAGGCTATGCTTCAAAATAGTTATTATTTATGGGAAGGTCATTGAAATAAAAGGATGAAAGGGACAAAAGAAAGTGGTGATTTAGAAAAGTAACTGAACTGGTCTGTGATGTAAGGGAGCTGTCAAAATTTTAATATTTAAATGTTTAAAGTATACGAATTCAAGAAGTTGATACACATGTAGAGAGACGGGTGAAAAGGTATTATTTATAGAGTAAGACTTAGTTTTTAATTAAACATATTTTGCACACTTTGGTTCTCTGTATACTCTGTCAATGAATTGCGGTATATGAGTGCTCAAACTGGTTTTGACAAATTTAGCCCTTTTAAAATAAGAGGTGTATTTTAAAAGGTAGAATATAGCGTTATAATTGAGTGAATTAAATAAAATTCTGTTGAAATTTTAATAATTTTTTAAGTTATTATACGTGTGAGAATATTTTATTATAATTTTAACTGTTAAATTTTGAAATAACAGTTATAATTATTCATTTTACTTCCTAAAATGCACAGTATGACCATTAAGAAATGCCTACTTAGGAAGTAGGCAGAATTTATGTATACATTTTGTTGTCTAGATAGAATCTTTGCAGGAATTCCTGAGGTTGACAGATATTAATTTTCAATTCCTTCAATAAACTCCTTCGGCGTTGAGTTTATCTCAATAATCATACACCCTTAATTGTTTATTAGTCTATTGGTCTTTAGCTAAAATAGTTATGCCCAAATTTGCCGATGAATAATCATTTCATTAATTTAATGGAAGAAACATTTGTCCTTAAAATATCCGAAAGAACAATGTCATTTCACATAAGCAATAATAGAACAATACTTATGTGGATTAGTGACTGTTGAGATCAGCTTATTTTGTAGTTAGAAAAGTTCATAATTAAAATGATTAAATAAACGTTTTGGTCGAAAGACTAATTTTATGAAAAAATATATAATCTAAATAAGGTTGAAAAAGATTCTTTCTTGTACATAAAAGTCCTGTCATTTATTCAAAGGAAAAAAAAAACATACAATTTTCGACTTTCATAAAACGGAGCCAGATGCATTTTCGAATCATACCGCACACTTGCGCAAATATACACTAGATTTTCGCACCCGTGTTATGCACGGATATGTATTTTCAGTTTTTATTATATTAATTATTTACTTTTATTAATTAATAGAATTAGATAACGACATATTATTTGTAATATCATTATTTTTAAAAAATACTATAATTTAATTTCGAAAAGAGTAAATCACTTATTTAATTCTCTAAATATTTACTTGACACTAATTTATTTTTAAAAGTAGTAGTAGTAGATAAAATAATTAAATAAATTTTATAATTTTTGTATAAAATAGTAAATTAATTATAATAAAATATATTATTATAATGTAATGAGAGATATTTTTATGATGTGATATTTTATAATATCATTTACAATTGCAATAGTATAAATTGCATCGATCTTCTTTATGAAAAAGGGTGATTTATAACTATTGTATATATACATACATATACTTAAAATATACCAACAAAATAATAAATAATTAACTGTTTACAGTTAAAATAATAAAAATTATTGTACCATAAAAATAATACATTATTTTCTATTAAATTTTTAATAAAATGTGAGATATATATATATATATATATATATAAAATGAAATATTCATTTTCACTTACGAATCAATTATTATAGTTATAATTATGCTAAAGTAGGAGATATAATTTTACAATAATAATATAATATTTCATAATATTTTTTATTAATTGTGTCGTCATTATGATATTTTATAGTGCTGTTATATTATTATAATATTTTATAATTTTTACTGTGTTTTACAAATTCTTATTAATATTTTTAATAATGTTCCATAGTACTATAATATTATTTTATTAATGATAAACATGGACATTAGATTAGATTGGTAGTCGTCTAACTTTAATTAACTCTTAAAATTTAAATTTAAAATTAAAAAGTTGAGATTTCATAATCATATTAGATTCATTAAATTAAAAATAATTTAAAAAAAAAAGAGTTATATGATAATACAAGATTAGAAGAGGTTAAATTAATAAATTAAATTTTTAATTTTAACAAAAAATAATTACAAAACTCAAAGATTTTTTTTTTTTGTAATCATGTTATAAGTGCAAAGTATCTACATGCTTTACTAATAACTAATTTTCAGGAGTTTTTTGTGTGTAATCATGTTATAGATACAAAGTATCTACTGACTTTACAAAATTCAAAGATTAGTGATAATTATTGTTTTAGTATATAAATAGATAAAGCTGTAATATTTAAATAAATAAAAGACTTAAATATGTTTGAGGTTCTTGTAAATATAATAGTTTTCATTTTTATCCTTGTAATTTTTTTTTTTGGGACCTTTTTAATTCTTACAATGTTTGATGTCAACTATTTTAGTCTCACTGTGGCCAATCAATAGAAAATTAAAAAAAAAATGTTATGTCCCTGTAAATGTAATCTTTCTTGTTTGAATGATTTTTTGTTTTTAGTTCTTGTAAAATGTAGCAATTTTTATTTCTAATCCTTTCAAAAAAAATTGTTTTTTTTTTGTTTTAGTTAATATGATTTAACAATCATATAAGAGATTTTAACCTACCATCGCATTGATGACCAAAACAAATAAACATGAACATTACAGAAATCAAAATCTCAAAAAAAATAAATTATTACAAGAATTAGAAATAAAAATCATTATATTTATGAATTATGACAACGTAACACATATTTTAAGTGTAAATAAAATAACATAAAAATTAATTAACTCTTGAAAAAATGGCTCATTTTAATTTATAAAGACATGTGTCGTGTTGGGTGTTGGATCACATCGTAGCCTGTGTTGAAAAGATTTCAACATGCTGATGGAATCAAACTTATTATTTGTGTTGACTGTGTAGGCCTGGCTCAACCTAGTGTGTACGGGCCACCCCTCCTCTTTCTCCCTGGAAACGGTGCCACGTTACTGAATAAGAAAAAACAAAGGTGTCACGTCTATTTATAATTTATATTTATAATATATGAAATTTGAAACACCAGTCATATTATTAAAATCTCAAATAGGCTTTTTTTTTTTTATCTCATAGGGATAATTTTTAAAAAAAATTACCAAAATAAATATTTTTTAAAAAATTCTCAAATCAGAATAAGTTGTATTTTCAGAACACGACTTTTAAAAATAAAATCGTACTTAAGAAATACAACTTCAGTTTTTATTATTTTTTTACGACTTATTTAAAGAAGTTGTGGTTCGAAAACAAAACTTTAATATTTTTAATTTTTTGTAAAAGTTGAAAGGAAAGTCGTACTTTCCAAACATGAATTTCTTTTTTTATATATTTTTTCTTATTTTTTTCTCGTTAAAGTCGTACATAAGAAGTAAGACTTTACTCTTTTATATATTTTTTTTACTTAAAGTTGTGTTTGAAAGACAAGACTTCATTTTTTTTTTTTAATTTTGAATTGAAGAGACTTCATTTTTAAGTCTTAAAAAATTGCTTGAAGCCATGCTTTCCATTCACGACATAAAAAAAATTAAATATAAATTAAAAAATATCGTGTTTTCAAAATATGACTTTAATAAACAAAAATTTTAAAAAGGAAAAAATAAATTAACAATGTTATATAAGAGAAACACAACTTTAGTATTCAAAAAAATAAAAAAGCAAAAGAAGTTTGTGTTTGTGATTCATGACTTTAAGAAAAATAAAATAAAATATGGCCTAAAACATGTCTTGTTTGCAAATCACGACTTTAGTAAAAAAATAAAATAAAATTAGTCTTTCGTTACATTTAGTAAATTAGTCTTTTGTGACATTACCGATTTATCATTGATATCACATTTAAGTTAATTTATCATTTTAGCAATACTGTTTGGAAGAGTTTATGTATAATTTAGTTTGATTTATCTTATAATATAAGTATGTGTGTAAGTGTTTGAAAGAGTTTATAAAAATAATTTTATGATATGTTCACAAGTTATTTTTAACTTATTTTAATAAACTCTCCGATATAATTTATGAAAACTTGTAACTTATATAAAAAAGTCTCTTTTAAAAGAGTTTATGTACAACTTATTTGAACTTAGTTTATAATATAAGTATATGAATACGTATTTGAAAGAGTTTATAAAAATAACTTATAATATGTCCATAAATTGTTTTTAACTCTTTTTTTTTGGTACATAAAAGTGGTAAAATGGGGAGACACCCCTAATACTAGACAAGATGCTAATGAACTTATTTCAATAAACTTGGTAGGATAACTTATGAAAATAACTTATATAAAAACAATTTAACCCTATTTCTCTTTCACTTATAAAAACAACTTATACATAAATACTTATATAATAAGTTCTTTTTTTATTAGAACATTTTTTTTATAATAAATACTTATTCAATAAAACCTTAATTAACTATTCTCTTCCTTCTTTTATACATTTATGTTTGTATTTACTCTTAATTATTCTTAAATTTCTTCCTCCCTCGTAAATAATTAAAACTATTTATCAATTTTTATAATATATAAATAATTTTTTTTATTTACTTTTTCATCAATTTTAACATTTAACTATATTAACCCAATCTTTATAATAATATTCATTTAGCTAAACTATTTTCTAATTAATTCAACATTAATTTTACTCTTAATACATCTTAATACTATTTAACAATTCAAGTAAAATTATCTTAACAATAAGATTATCATGCATATAAAAAATATAATCGTATATAAATATTCTTTGTACCTTTTTAACATCTCTAATTATTGTTAAACTTTTTTTCTTAAAAAATAGGCAAAGTGACACGATATCATTTCTTATCAAATGATTCAAATCCAACGAGGAAGAAAGAGAAGAGTAAAAATTTTGTCATTTATTCTATTAAAATTAAGACACTTGGTGGACTCTAACATATTTTTATCTCAATAACTTCTGTTTCCTATTATGTTTGATTGTCTTCTAAAGTAAATTTTTCACCTAAGTTAGACACCAAACTAAGTTTCAATTCAAAGCAACATATGAATTATTTTTGAAAGTTCATTTTTCGTTGGCAGTATCTAAACAAATTTCATTTTATCAACATACTTTTGAACAAAAAATATTCAAACATAAATTACATTGTAGTAAATTTATTTTTTTATCAAACTGAAATTTACAATATACTTTTAATTTAAACTTATATTTGCAAACTTTAAACAAATTAGGTTATAAAAAAAAAAAGCATTAAGGAAATGGGGTTTCTAGATCCTTTTGTTAGGGACTGTGGCTATTCCCGAATTCCACTTTTAAATTCTATTGCCTAGCTCACCCATGTGACATTGATGGTTCCCCAATTTGTACCCACAGGAATTCACCACTGGCTACAATATCTTCTGCAAGCCCCACATACATAACTGCAATATACGTATGTTAAAGTAACTTTTGCATTCATAGATTACACATACACAGGATGCTGAAAGGGATCACCTCCCCACGAAGCATCATGTGCAGACAAATTCCGTTTCTTAATCAAAATTTATGTTCTAGTTCCATGTGCCCCCCATAATATTGGACACTTTCGTCATAAAGTACTATTGAACAAGATGTGCTGTTTGTATGTGCTTATCTACCTCGGGAGCTTTAGTTTTGTCAAATATCTTTTTTTCTCTAGCTGCAGAGTATTTTTTTTATTGTTTAGATAAATTTCCTTGAAGCATATAATTGCTTTCCATGATTGAGCATCCAATGTTTACCCATGTTGTGTTACATTGTGGCATGGAATTCAGGGACAAGAAATACTAACAACATACTTCTTAACATATTTTTTTAAACATAATTTTTATAATTGATTAAAATTCGTATAGGTCCCATTAAATACGTGAGTCTCATTTCTTTTTTAAAAGTTTTATTCTTAAAGTGGTGAACCTACATGAATTTCAATTAATAACAAAGGTTGATTCAGTTGATAAAGATATGACTCATATCTTACAAGAATGTGAGCTCGAATCTTGCTACTAATATGAGAACCTCATTGATGAACAATTTGTAAGTACTATTATAAGAGTTTTTTGAATGTTGAAGATCTTGGTGAGCCCCTAAAACCCAATCATCTAAACTTTTTTAATACAAAAAAAAAAACAAAACATATAGAAAAAACTATGTTAGAGAGTATATTAATAATATTCCTCTTAGAAATATAGATTCGTACGCCTTAAAAGCTATATCGATACTTGTGCATAGCTCAAAAGACAAGTACATAATGAAATTATAATTGAGATCATTAAGTAACCTGCTTGAACGAAGCCAAAATGATTGAGTCAACCTAATGACATTGAATGATTGCTTGTTCCATTGTTTTATTTTTACCACATATTGTATGTAGCTTCTGTTTCAAGCAACATTAACCGGATTGCTCATCTTGGATGCGGAAATTAATTGAGCATTTTGCTCCAAATAAAACCCCGAACTCCATGCTAACTCTGCATCTTCATTTGAAACTACCTTATTAAGTAAATCTCCAATTGGTCCTTTACAAGATGGGGTCCAAACATATCACAGACACATAAAAATGTGTGGCCAAGAGCATTGCCGCAGAGGCTGAACTGAAACATGTTGTTTCTTAATTAAATTTCTAGTCCTTTATCTTAATATGCGCCACTTGATCACGTTATATATATAATAAGCCCCATGTTACTACGAATCACAAGCCAACTATTCCCCACTCACAGCCTGGTTGTCTCACCATCATCCTTAGATTCACTGCAATTTTCGTTGTCTTATCTCACCAAAGGCCTCATAGACTAGACAGGAATCTTTGGCATCCGGACAGCACAGATAGATCTGCAGTGCTGTTCATTTTGACTGATACAGTCATCACACAGACCCACAAACACAGACAAAAAATATTTATATTATAAAAAGTGGGAACAAAGTATCCACTGAAGGCATGCAGGTATGCTTGTTGTGTGATGATAATATATATAGTGGAATCTGCAGCATGCATTATTCATAACAAAGCTAATAGCCCTTTTGGTGTGTAATTGCAGATTCTTCAATGGCTCTTTAAAGGGGCACATGAACAAGAAAGAAAGTGTAGCTACTTCAATCTCCCTCCCAAAAGGGAAGGTATCAGTGGTAAGATGGAATCTTGCAGGTTTCACAACTCTTATTTGTTTCTGATTAGTCATATTCTAGAAATGAACATGAACTTATATTTTGGTATTATTACTAAATGACGAATTTTAATGCAAATATATCTTCTTCATTTTCAGAACAAAATGCTAAAGGGAAAGAGGTAAATGCACTAAAGCGTGATAGATCATATAAAAGAACAAGAAGAAACAAACGGAGCACGCCTGGCTGCAAGAACTTTAAGACATTCACTTTTCTATATAGAAAAGACATTCCAAAAGCTTTCTTTTACGGCACCCTCAACTTAAAGAGGTTAGGAAGCTTTAATAGAAGACAGTTTTTTTACTTCATGAAGATGAAGAGAGAAGAACCATCCCGAGAAGTAGGAGGTGTTAACAAGGCAGATTCAGCTGGTCATGTTGGAAACAAGGTTTTGCCCATAACTGAGGCACCATTGTCATCCTCAGCTGAAAGAAAGGACCAATGTGATACCACAGAAACTAAAGATCAAACCAAGGGGGATAAGAAAAAGCCAATGTCAAGAATGAAAGAGCTACTTAGATGGGCTGCTTCTGCAAAGACAGAGAAAGGAGGGAAATTCAATGGAAGAAAGGTAAATTAATTTGCAATCTCTTCAATGACCGTGTGTTATTTTCAATCCTGTGCTTATATGATACATGGCATAGAAGACCACGTGTAGTGAGATAATCCATGAATAATTTTGTCATGTGTCTCTCACTATACTGTAACCAAATTAAATTGCCATAATGGTCAAACAGCTACCATATATTGAGAAATCTGTAAGACTTTGGCTAATACTTAGAGCATGTTTGATTTTCTTTTCACTTTTTGATTTCAAAAACTATCTTCTAAAATAATTTCACACTATTCAGAAATCAATTTCTCATTCAAAATCTATTGAGTTTTGAAAATTGTTTCCTAAACAAATGTTTTAAAAACCAAAAAACAAAAACAACTGCAAGATGTTTTCTCACTTTCTTCTTTTGTTTTCATCTTATTTCACTTCTCCCTCAATTTCACACTCTGCCTTGTGCCTTGTACCACCCCCCACCAACTAAATGAGCAATCTTGTTCGTTGCATTTTGAAAACTAAAAACAGTTTTTGAAAATAGAAATCAGACCACACCCTTAATTTTTATTAATTTCTTAGTTGAGTTGATCTTCAAATTCCTTTCAGATCTTAATGTTCAGAAGGCGTGGAACCCTGAAAGCAGTTCCAGATGATGATCAAGGTTGCAGTGACTCACCCAAGATCAGTTTCAGATGGGATGTGGAAAGCTGTTCCACCACTTCCTCTGTCTACTCAGCTATCTCAATAGCTTCCTCATCAAAAAATGGACAAAACCAAATTGCAACTTCCACTATATCCATCCCTCCTGAACACAATGGCCATAATAACACTTGTAGAAAAGGAAACTGGATCACAACAGACTCTGAATGTATGCCATCTTTATATTTTATTTTGTTTATTTTTATTCTAAGATCATAAACTGTTTGATCACCATCTTTTTTGTTTAATGAGCAGTTGTGGTGCTGGAACTATGAAAAGAATGAGGCTAAAGCTGATATTCCATGTGTGGTGAAGTGTTAGCTGGCAATCTACATCACAAGTTAATGCTCTAAATGTGTCATGTTCTTGGCTGATTTCTGCCAGATATTTCTAAAGATTTTATGTAACTTAACTAAAGATAGAGAGATCGAGAGGCAAGGAAAAGAGATGTAATATCAGTAATTAATGGTCTGAATGTGCTAGATGGATCAAACAGATCATATGCCATGTGCATGACATGAGAATGTTTGGCATCTACATTATTAGGGGTATGAATTAATTACTTGTTGACTGACCTAATTAATGTTGATGGGTTTACCAGGTAGTGGGATCACTTATTCCTGTAAATCTCTAATAATCAGCATTGATGATTATCGGAAATGAAAATTTAATGTCAAGTATGTGCTATTAGTATTGAAGTCATGCGTAACTAACATTAATATTATGGAATGCATGAGCTTGAAAGTTGGTTTATTGTTTATACGTTTGGGATTGGAACTTAACTAGTTCAAGTAATTAGGCAGGGACAAGGAGTGTGAATTTAGTTAAAAAAATGTTGACTAAATTTGATGCCCGAAATATTAAATATTTAGTGAATGGACCACATACCCAAAAATATTTCGAGATAAACGGATGGAGAGTTGCATACAAGGAACGTATATGTTGCACCACATCGCTTTACCAACCACCCCACACCCTTCTATAAAACGTGCTTGTCCCAAATTCTATTTATTTTGTGACAACACACTTAAGTGGGTGTTTGGATGAGCGTTTGCAAAATAATTTTGTAAAATTAATTTTGGTTAAAATTGATTTTCAAGTGAAATGATTTATATTTGAATTTTTTTATCCTAAAAGTAAGTTTGTTATAAAACTTGGTGCAAATTTTTCAACTCGACGTAAAAGTTACTTTTTATCACTTATAGTCAAACTAAAGTTTTGAGGCAAAATTAATTTTACCTAACAATAATATATTTTTTATAAAATCAAGTTTGACTGCATTCAAAACCGAACACACTCTTAGCTTTTGAAAACTTTTTTTTTTTTAACTTATATTTGTTAGAAATATTTCCTGAAGATCTGGCATATTTGAAGTTTTACTAATTTCGAAATTAGTATTGGTCATATGTAATATAACTTCTAGCTCGATCATTAGGTGATTTAAGGTACTGGATAGTGATATTTATACACTTCTCTTATGGGCGGCGACGTATTTCACATTTCTGGACAATTCAACTAAAAACAAGTAAATTTCAAGAAATGATAAGAATTAAAAGGTAAGGATGTCAAAAGCTTCAACTAAATGAAGTAGAATATTCTAGAAATATTTAGGTCTAACATGGATGAAATACTTAAAATAATCTGAAAGATATAAGGGTTTTGTAGAGAGGCCAATAAAATTAGAAAACGTTAGAAACTTTTAGAAGCTTTGTAACATGACAATAAAGCTTGAAGTCTATAAATAGACACGTCGTATACTCATGTGTGAGTGGTAGATCTCTAATCCACCAACCTCTGTGGTGGGGTGTGCATCAACCTCTATTTAGGCAATACAAGAAAAATACCCCCTTATTCTAATTATGCTATTGTCATGAGCAAGGAGTCCCTATTAGAAATCTTCAACAAGATCACGGAGAAGACTCGCAGACAACTATAAGAACAAGAAAAAGATATTGTTAGAAATCTTCAACAAGGCCAACTACGAGACTCGCGACTACAACGCCTAGCTAGCATTAAGAAAGAATGTTGGAAAGTACTGCACAATTTTAAAGAATTCAAGAACATGGTGCACGTTCCAAGAAACAACAAGAATTATAAAGTAAGGATGTCAAACGCTTGAAGTAGAATACTTTGAAATATTTATGCCTTACATGAATGCAATAGCCAGAATACAAGGATTATAAAAAGTCAAAGAAAATTAGAAAATGTTACAAACTTTTAGAAAGTGCAACTTGGTCATACAGCCCACATATATAAATAGGCAAGTTCTATACTCGTATACCGGTGGTAGAGTGTAACTCCAATAAACCAACCTATATTTGATGATAACAAGGCTACAACATTATTCTAACTATGTTATTCTCTTCATGTAAAATTAATTCCATCCTAGTAATCGGCTCATCTCCTAAAATCCAACAAGTGGACTATTTGTGTTGATTTCCTTTATTTTATTACTCTACTCATTTTAAAATTGTTGTTTCAAATTTTATGCATAAATTAAGAAAGTCATTAAATATTCTCAATTTTAAGAGAAATATAAGTTTATTTGTCTATTTTACCCTCTAATAGTATTAATGCTTTCTTACTTTACTTAATCTATTTATACTATATACAAAGCTAGGTCACACAAAAAGCAAGTTTTTACACATGTCAATCTCTCAGCATAGCACCAATTTAATGACCTTTTAAAAATTTGCTTATAAAGGAATAAACCAAAGATTATATTGCATTACAAAATTTAATAATTGATTTCTGAAGTTAGAAAAGCATTATCACACATTTTAACATTTTAAAAGAGTAATAGGGCCTATACTGTAACAACCCACTATCGCTACTAAACAATCTTGCTAAAAATACACCTTATCCACATATCAGGTAAATAAAATCAAATCATAACATATCTGTATATAAGTCATACACATCAACTGAGAGATCCACCTATCTCTCCTAGTGCCATACATGCATATCTGTTCAACTCAAATCATCACACATACATAACAAATAAGATAACACCAGTCCATATTAACAATATCAAAATATACATCACCAGGGAAGAGGGATACAAAAACTCACTCCCTATAGCTGGTCACTCTATACAATCCCATCAAAAGAATATAAAACAAAACAACACATCCAAAAAGAAACAAAAAGAGCTTATAGAAAGCTCCACCCAAAAAGAGCCTCCAAAAGTCTCCATCTAAGACCTCCTCCATCAACTCTGAGACGCTGGATCTGTAGACGTCTCTCCCTCTGCTCCCACGCCAAAATGACGTGATCATCACAGTCATAGCAACACAACAACAGCAACAAGACATCTAACCACCAACAATACAAGACAAGGGTAAGCTTATGAAACAAAGATCAACATATAATATTTAATCCAACATAATCAAAATTATTATTCACATCAATATGGAAACCAAATCGTCAAATAAATTGGTCTACATACATTACAGTATATCACGCACAACATCACATATGATTATGGAAATCATCAACAATTCACAATATTGCATCACAAGTATATGACACACCATCATATATCCAGAGTTCTCAACGTCTACATACAGATGTACATATATAAAGCATTCATTTACATGGCAAAGAGTTCTCAATCTAGAACTCATATCACCACCAATCCGTAACAAATATGTTAATGCATGATGACATGGTTCTCGAGAGATTTCTACATTTGGGGCAATTAGCCAGGTCTTATCCCCTACCATGGCCATCTAGCACCATTCAGGGATTGCCAAAATTCTGACCAGTTGGATAAGCTTATGGTTGTCAGGATAAGTGTATGTGGGTGGTGGCTTGCCGCAACATAAGGCCTGCACTGCCTTGGCCCCTTACAAAATTACCCATCCACCCATCTCCTAGGCCTAGCTTTAAGATCTACTTCTTATCCAGGCACTAGGTTGGAAGCCTATCTGGTACCAACTCTAGTCACCATCTACCTTACATGCCTGGTCGCACACGGCTTGAGGCCCACATAACCTCAGCCAACAACATATGCATGCCAATACATGTATCACCACAAAAACCAACTCTACCAAACAATCATTATATTATATATATTTGTATCAACATGTCAACACAACCACAACAGTCATCATATCATATATATGTATCAACATAACACCACGTGGCCTACTCAACATCACCTGTAGTCCAACAGTCACCATCAACCCCATGCAAGCCCAATTCGGCCTCTTGCATGGTCAACAAGTAAGGCCCTATCCAAGTAGCCCACCTCATGAGAAACCTTATACAATAATATCATACACATCAAATGGAGGTCCTATCTAAGCAACCTTCCACTCACAACCAAATCCAACAATCAACTACAATTACAAAATCAAAACCTTCTTTGAAAACCATTTGGAGGATTAACAAACCTTGAAATTCATAAAATTTCACATTTTGAGATGAAAACTTTAAAAATCTAAAATAGTATATTCAGTTCCAAAATAACAGATTATGTATTGTAGTAACAGATTATGTACTGTAGCAAAATGCACCAATTTTATTTTATTTTTTGTAGAGATAATCGATTATGGGTTGCCATAATCGATTATTCCTGAAGCAAAACCAAAAAAAAAAATTCTGAACAGTAGATAATCGATTATCCAACTGCATAATCGATTATTTCTGAAGCAAATCACAAAAACAGTTTCTGAAACTCTAAATAATCGATTATGTGACTCCCATAATCAATTATCTTCAACGATTTTCGAAAAAAAACGTGATTTTCTACAAAGAAATTCAAACTTTTCAATCAAATAACATAGATTTTCAAATCAATGGTGTTCTAACAACCTTAATCCACCTCAACCAAGTTAATACAAATCAAATCATACAATCAATTCAACATTTCATCACAAAATCATCAATTTCTCATCCAAATCTCAAAATTTCTCCTCCAAAACCCATTTTCACCCAAATCCAACAAAATAGCAACATCCACAAAGATTCAACCAATTATAAGGCAAGAAATCAGCATACCAACAATTATTAACACAAAACAACCGATTTGTAAGCTTCCCTTACCTCTAAAAGTTCCTAAATCTGAATTTAGGTTCCTTGAGAATCTGGTGTTCTTAAGCCAAAATCTAGCTAGGATCGTTCCTTTCCTTACCACAACTGCTAAATCAAGCTCAAACCTTGTTTATACTCCCACAAACTCAACAATTTCTAGAGAGAGATTGAGAGAGAATTGAAGAGAGAGAAAGAAATGAGAGAATGAAGGGGAAATCCCCCTTTCCTTCCTTATATACATCCGACCTCCCCAGAGCTCTCACACTGACTTTTGGCCAACTAAGGCCCAAACCTCACTAAGCCGCTTCCTTTATCTTAAAACTAGTCTAACTTAACTGTTTTCTCTCAAAAACCCAAAATCACTCTCACAACATATCCAAATTGGCTCAAGCACATATCTCAAGTTTCTTAAATTCAAATTAGAATTTCAAACCAACAACATCAGACCATCACTACATGCAACATACCATACATAACAACAATTCATTTATCTCTTTTAATCAGCTAGATTACATATCAAATTTCCACTTTTTAGTTATTAAAACACTTAATCATACATTAAGAAAAACACGGTTTTACATATACAATTTGGTCCACAAAAGGTAGAGCTAGCCCAAATCCATTAAAAATCAGAAAAGCCTCTAGACAAAGTTGAATGCATTCCATTACCTGAGTAAACCCATCGAAGAAAGATAATAAGGTTACACAAAAGAGTAACTTGCTTTGCCTGAGATTGGGAAATGCATATATAGTATACATGGGAACGAAAGGTCTTCATGATTTAAAGCAAAAAGAAAACGTGAATTACAAAGCTTTTGGACGTAAGCAAAAAGGAATGCTCAAAGTGAAAATAAGAAAAAGAAGACATAACATTACATATGGAAGTAATTTGATGAAAAGGTGAAAAATTGCCTAGGTCAAAAACCTCTATCCTTGTTTACTCTGTTGCTAAAATTGATTAAATGAAAGTTTGAAATTTGGTTGTGCTTGAAGTTTGAATGCATTTAAGTTTTTTGAATGGGATTAGGATTTGAAATGTGAACTTCAATTCAGTGTGTTGTATCTCTCTGGTCTGTGTGTGTGTGTGTGTTTTGCCTATGAAAACTTGCTATTGTTTTTGCTTGCTTATTTGCTAAAGGGTTTTTGCTAAAATTAATATACCATGGTTGTTGCATGTAACAAATTTAACTCAATTTCTAAAATTTCTACCAAATTTTTTCTCTCCAGGATGTATTTTCATTCTGTGAAATTGATGTGGGTATTTATTTTTTTTGCACAAAAGGTCAACCAAAGCTATCACACCCAACAGGGGTTGGCTGATTTCGTCATCGTCATTGAGGAATTGTGGTATATTTTCTATGTGTGCAAACTCTCTTTCTTTCTCTAATCTACATATATTTTATTATTAAGATTTTTTTTTGTAAGAAAAATATATCAACATACCAAGAACGACACATATTTTATATGAATTTTGAACACTAGTTGAATTACTTAATTGTTGAAGACATAATCAAAGATGCTGGGAATTGCCTATATGTTGCGCTAATCCTGCAAACCGAGAAGTCAAGTCTTCCTTTGCCTAATCACATGCTCCAAACTATTGGTTTTCAATGGGACAAACTGTAGATAGCAATTATATGTTGTGACGGCAAAAGGGACCTAGCCAAGCAATTTATTAACCCTAAGCACCTCCCATTATGGGCCTAGTGGTTAGGCCTACAATGTTTCCCACATTGATTAGTATTAGGCGTCCAAAGCCCATTAACAATTAATCCCATTATAAGTGGGCTTAAGTATCACCAAATGGATCATAATATTAGCCCATTTTTAGCAAAACAAAATGTCACAATTGATTGTAGGCCACAAGAATTTATAGAAAAATTCTAACATCCTCCCACTTGGGCAAAATCAATTGGGTAGGTTTTAACTTTCAAAAATATTTTCGAAAATGACTTTTGGGCTAATAACGTATTGTGGCCACAAAACATATGATCCCAAGATACAATACCTAATTAAGACTCCATCCAACAAAAGTCATGTAACACCGAATCATGGCCGTAATTGCATCCCTTATTAATGCAACACCTTCCATGGTTACCAATATCACCGACTCCATCAACTAGTCATCAATATGGAGCATAGCAAGAAAATGACGTGCTAATGTGATTAAATAGCCATGATATCATTTTCTTTGTCAATCCTTAATTTCTCTCAAATGCTTGAAAGCCAAAGAAATTACATGGTTTATTATGAAACCATCATGTTGAAAGAGCAAAAAATCGTACAGGAAAGGGGGGTTGAATTGTGTGTTTTAAAAAACTTTTTCACTTAAACAAAACAAGTTCGAAAGGGAGTTTAACGAAGGGATAAGGAAAGAACAAAAACACAAAGATTTTATACCGATTCACTCAACCTTGAGCTACATCTAGTCCCTTTAATCTGAAGGTATTCACTAACCAACCTTAGGTTACACAAGTATTCTTCACAGCCTCTTCAGACTTTACAAAGCAATCAACCCAGATTGCTTAATCACCCAAGTATTCTTTCCCACTAAGCCTCTCCAGGCTTTCACAATAAAAAACAGTTGTTTACAAAGAAATCTATTCACAATGTGAGGGTATAAAAGTTTTAGTACAGTAGATAAATTTCTCTTTAGAGAATTTTCAAGATCGTTCAGTAAACGTGAAAGAGTAGTTGTTCTTTTTCGAATTCACTTTTTCACCACCTAAAAATCTTCTCTTCAAGCTAAAATATATAGCTTTTTCGAAGTAGCCATTGAAGATTCCGCTTCAATCTTCGAGAAAAGAATGTGTGTGCGTGTATCGAGCCTTCAGAGGAGTCAAAAAAGTAACTTTAGCTCTTGCACCAAAACGAAAAGTGTCGAACTGCATTGGAAGACTGCTTTTCTGGTCATTCTTTATCCGGCTTGGTAGCTTGATAAGTTGACTTCCTTTTTCTGCAACGCTGTGCTTATACACTAAGATGTGTTTGCCTTTCAATTAATGCTTAGATATTTAAACGTTAAATCACTTAAAAAGGTAAAGCATTAGTCACGATATATGTATATATATATATATATATATATATATATATATATATATATATATATATATATATATATATATGGGGCAGAATCCGTTGACACTAGGTGTAAGAGTTAGTCAAATTACACCTTCAATAACTTTTTGTATAATACAAATTTAACCAATCCAATCGTTGAATTTGATGATATTATCTTTATGATTATGTATATCAAATTTCACATTATTTGGACTTTTCTAAATATGTTATCTAATATTGAATATTTACATATATTTTAATATCATATTGTACGTTAAAATAAAGTGACTTAATGAACTATTAAATAATTTTAGAATTGTATGAAATTTTGTATACTTAATCTAATTAATAAGAACATCAAATTCAACGGTTGGATTAGTTAAATTTGCATTATACAAAAAGTTATTGAAGGTTTAATTTGACTAACTCTTACACCTAATGTCAATGGATCCTGCCTATGTGTGTGTGAGAGAGAGAGAGAGAGAAAAACGCATAAATAAGCTTTAAACACTTAGATGTTTGAAGATAGGCTTACACTTGGACAATGTTCGTATACGAGTCTATTGAACACTCGTTAAAACTGGTGTGTTGGACGCCTTGATATAGAACAAGCATCGGATGCTGTAAACACAATATTTTTACAACACAGACTTAAAACTTAATAAGTTTGTTATTTTCAAAATATAAGGGACTAGACGCTTTGTCCGTCTTTGGTTCCAACAATTTCCCCCTTTTTGATGATGACAAACCTTATTAGTTTTTTAAGTTTTGCGATTATATATAGAAAAAAAAAAACACATCACGTAGACAGGATTTGATAGACTTACTATAATGCTCTCTCTGAGTCTAATATATCAAACTCTTTTGAAACATATAAAATATCAGTTTAATTTATCATCCAGACAAGACTTAGTTCATATAAGAATATGCATGAATGTCATGTAATGCAAAATCTAGCAAACAGAAAGCAACAATAACAAGCAACTGTAAATAGAAAATTTATACTTTATTTGTCCCCCTTTGTCACTATCAAAAAGAATAGACAAAGAAGAAGAAGAAAAAAAGGAAAAATAGCATCATTGTCAGTTAAGTGCCAAGGAAGGTGGTGGTGGGGATGGAGATGGTTGCAGAGTTCAGGGAAGTTCTTGTTGGGTTTAAAGAATTTGTTGGAGAAGGGTCATAATGGGCTGGAGTTGGGCAATGACATATGTTTGGACAACAGGGTTAACAGGGGGAAGGGTAGGAGGGGTAAGAATGGCAATAGGAAGGCTTGCGGAGGCTTGGGAGCTGGGAGTTGGAGGAGGCAGAGGTGTTGGTGAGGGTGGTTGAGAAGGAGTTGGTGGTTGGACGTCAAAGGGTGGAGGTGGTGCTTCCAAAAACTTCAGACTTGGAATCTGGAGTTGGTGTGGACGAGGGGTTTCCCAAGGGTATGGCGGCTTGAAGGTTTTTGGATGTGTGAATGTAGCAATGATGGCATAGATGATAGAAGTTTCTGTACCAATAAGAAAGCGCTCATTTGCTAGATGAACAAAAGTAGCTAATGTATTAGAGAAGTGAAAGACATGAGTTGGACGCTACGTGTACTTACAAGTCTTCATCATTGGAGTGTCAGCTTTGTCATCTACAAAGAGTCCACAACCGGACACTTTTTCCTTGCATTTGAACATGTGTTAACACCATAAGCATTTAGCATCTTCCTCGTCCATTTCTTGCGTTAGACGCTAAGCCATGTACCATTCTGGAGTAATGTCTGGATGCTGTTAAAACTAGACTCTAGATGGTAGAGGCAAGGAAGGTGGCTTGGTCAGCAACTTCTTCTTTTTACTGTTTACATCTAAGGTTGGAAACCTTAGGCAAACGCGATCTGGTTGGATGCGTATAGAAGTTAATGGTGAAATGTGTTGAGAGGGAGGGATGAACAACTAGAACTTCGAATTTGCAAAGCTCTTCACAAAGTTGCATAACATCTGCTCGAAAGGTGAGGGAAATAAGCCAACTTCCAAAGGATCTAGGGGCCTAAACCTCAAATCAGTAGGCCTAATGTAGACGGTCCTTTCTGGCATTTGGCCATACCTTTGTTTCAGAGCTTGTTCAATTTCCTCAACTAGAGGTACTCTATGTTGAAGTACTCTAGAAGGGTGTGCATTAAAGCGCCATGCTCGCACAAGTCTTGGATACCTCCTTCTAATGAAACACTTCAGCGGCAAGAGTTCAATTGAACGTAGAGCTAGAGCTAGATACTCAGTAGATGGTTAGTGAACATAGTCCTTCATAAAAGGTTCAAGTGAAAGCGGCGAATAGTCAAAGCCGAATTCAGGTTCTAGAAGAGGCTCTGGACATAGTATCATCGCATTGTTGTCCATCAGATTCTACTGATTCCCTTTGACAAACAACAAGTTCCATTTCCTTTTTATTTTCTCTAAATCTTCTGTTCGTCCAACATGAGCGGAAGATGTAGCTAGATCCATGTTAGGAGTTGAGGAGGGTTGTTTGGGGGGCTTAACAGAGAGGTATGTTTTGGTGAGGCCAGGAGTAGGAACGTTGCACTCATAACCATCATCACCAGGCAACAACGTGTCTGGTTCAGGGGTGGTGTAAGTTAGTTGGTACCAGGAGGGGTAATCGGATGGCGTGGTTAGTGTTTGGGCTTGTGTTTGAGTTTGTGTTTGGGTTGGTGTTTGAGTTTGGATGGGCTATTCAGCAGGCTCAATAATAATGGATTCAACAAAATCATCTTTGGATACAGGACCAACATTAGGGGCAGATGACTTACCCTTCTTTGTCACTGCAGATGTTGATTGAGTTTCTGTTGAACGCTTGGGAGAAGGAGTGGGTTAGACAGCAAGGGCTTATGGTTGGGGAAGAATTGCAACAATGGTAGTCTTTTACTTCTTCGGTAGAACTGCGATGGGTTCGCCGTCCTCATCATCAGAATCCTCTTACAGCTGAAGTCTCCTTTTAGTAGGTACAGGTGGAGGAAGAGCAACAACAGGAGGAGCAGGTAGAGCTAGAGGTTGTTGGGTCTTGGATCATGTTACCCTAGACAACCTCCCGTTGGATGGTTGCCTCCTTGTAGGCAGCTGCAATAGGATGGACGAAAAGGGCTTCTTCGTCCAATTACTCAGCTTGTTAGGCAGCTGGTTGTTCAACAATTTAAGGTGCTTCCTCAACTGGTTCTTCCTTGATGTCCACCGTCTTGATTGTCTTCTCTAGGGGTTTCAGTACAAACCCAGCCTTCATCTAGGTGATGTTGTTGCAGCCAAAGGGAAATTGGGTGAACTTGTGGCCACCACCCAACATTATGATTTCAACCTGCTCACCACTAGACATAGCAAAGAAAAAGTGACATACTTACTGCAACTAGAAGATTCTATTTAGCAGAGCAGCATAGGTAATCTGGTCGAATTCTCCTCGTCCCCTTATGGTCTTGAAGATGTTGCTGAGGATGAAGTGAGGAAGGTTGAACTGCTGTCCGGTTATCATATGGAACAAAGCAAAACGATGTAGGAAGGTCACACTGTCCTTGGACCCAACCTTATGCAATATAATTTTGTTCAAGAACTGCTAGTACACTTTCCCTTCCTTTATCAATTTGTTGTATTCTACAGCTCCTTCAGCTTCTGGTCCCATTAAAGCGGCATCCACTATTTCATGTCCGCCGAAGCTGTCTTCCCAGCTATTTTAATGCAGAAGCCAGCTCGCTCGCAGCCAATGACTTAAGCAACCCTCCTTAGGTCCAGAGTAACCTTCACTCCTAGAACAATGCCTACCATACTGTTTTTGGTGAACTCTACAATCTTCCAAAAGTGTCTGATGAGTTCTGGGTAGATGATCTCATTCAGATGGAAGTAGTTCAGGATCCCACAGCGAATGAGGTTGTCCTTCACCTTTACCCCCGTGTTGTCGAGAGTTTCAATATCAAAGCGGCTCTCAATCAGAACAATGGCTTCGTTCTAACTCTCAGCACGAGCTGTGGCTTTCATGGTTAGGTCTATCTTCTCCATCACGATTGTTGAAGGTTAAGGTTTGAGAGGTTTTGGGAGATTGAGAGAAAGAGAGAGAGAGCAGTTTTCTCAAAGATAGCAAAAAGATGGTAAGAGTGTTTGGTTCGTAAGGTCTTTGAATGTATAGGAAGTAACTGAAGGGTTTTGGCAGTTTTTGAATTTTGAAGAGAGATAGTGTGCATTTAATGTTAGTTTAAGCGTGCTTGTTTCTTGATGGCAGTTTACAGAGCAGCAGTAACTCAGACATAGAATAAATCATTTATTTCAAACCATTATCAGTGAAAACATGATTATGTACGGATGAAGATATTTATGCACATAAATGTGAAATGTTATAGAATATGAACCATAATGCCAATGGACGCATGCATGTTAGACGATGTTATGATAATGGATAGTATATGGTATTGGATGCTACATGTCATTGGACAGTCAAGTCACAAGAAAGAAATCTATTCCTTTATAAATTCCATACCAAGACGATCTCGAATATGGACAAGTTTATCTTTAGGAAGTGGTTTTGTAAATATATCTGCTAATTATTTTTAGTGTTAATAAACTAAATATCAATAACCCCTTTTTGAACATAATCTCTTATAAAGTGATGTTTTATTTCAATGTGCTTTGCTCTAGAGTGTAATATAGGATTCTTAAATAAGTTTATGGCAGCAGTATTATCACAGAGGATAGGGATCTTACTCTCATAGATATTGTAGTCCTCTAATTGATACTTGATCCACATAATTTGTGAGCAATAAGATGCTGCTGATACGTATTCTGCTTCTGCTTTGGATAAGGCAATTGTTCCCTGCCTTTTGCTCGTCCAGGAAACAAGACTTCCACCAATGAAGTGACATCCTCCACTGGTGCTTTTTCGTTCTATTCTGTCTCCAGCTTAGTCAGTATCATAGAATCCAACTAACTTGTATTCTTTATTCGACTTAAAGCATAGAACAAGATTAGTGGTTCCTTTTAAGTATCTAAATATTCTTTTCACTGCTGTGAGATGAATCTCTTTGGAATAAGATTGAAAACAAGTACAAAGACATGCACTAAACATGATATCAGGTCTGAATGCTGTAAGATATAGTAGAAATCCAATCATACCTCTGTATGTGGTTTCAAAAGATATTTAAGTCTATTTTTTTAGTTTAATTATTAATTTAGTTTTTCATATTTATTTGTATTTTAGGGTCATGTTTGCTTTTGGTCCCCCAAATTAAAAAGAATTTTTTTAGACCCTGTATTTTGGAACTAATCCACTTTTGGTCCTTATCAAGGGTACTAACATGGTAACAAAAAAATAACTTTAAAAACCAAAAGTGGGCTCTTTTCAAATTATAGGACAAAAAAAATTACTTTTTAATTTGGGAAACCAAAAGCAAACATGACCCAAATTTAAGGGACCAAAAGATATTTAAGTCTATTTTTTTATTTTAATTATTAATTTAGTTTTTTATATTTATTTGTATTTTAAAATTGTTGAATTTTTTTTTTTTTGCAGATGTTAAACCGTCAAAAAAAATTTCCACAATAGAAATTTTTTTGCAGTTTAGTAACCCTTAGAAATTTTTTGACAATTTTACATTGCCACAAAAATTTCTTTTACAACAGGTGGGAAAATCTAAACAGTAAATTTGACCTAGTAGCCTAAAATGAGAGAAAGTTAGCGTGAGTTTTGCTCCATAAAGTCATTGTGTGTGTGTTTAAGTGAGTGTTTGCAAAATTAATTTTCAAGTGAAGTAATTTATGTTTGGATAATTTTGTTTACTATAAAACTTAGTGTAAATTTTTTAATCAAACACAAAAGTTATTTTTAATCACTTTTAATCCAATTGAGGTTTAGATTTTGCCTAACAAAAACTAAATATTTACATTTTTAATAAAATTAGGTTTGACTAATAGCAAATCATTTCAAATTATTTCCACGGTAAAACCAAACACACTTTGAATCCATGTCCCAGTCCGAAACGTAGTTTGCTGAAGATTCCACCATGTTGTATTACCACAAGGCAATACGAAGAGGCAGAATGTCAGACGCTTGGATGACAATTTAATAACCATTGGTGAACAATTAATAAAAAATTGCCAAACGATAATGACATTTGCGTCTACAGATTATTTTAGCAACGTTTCGTTAATTTTATTTTTTTTATCATAAATGTTATTTTAAAACTTATTATAAAAATAAATTAAATTTTTTATTAACTTTATAATTTTTTAACTGAAAAATACTTTTAAATCATAAAAACAACAACAGCTTTAAAAAGGTTTCAGGCAGATTGTTTTATATTTAAAAAATATTTTAATTTTTAGAATTTTTAAAAATTATATTTGACTTCACCTTTTAAAATAAAAAAAACAAGTGCAAAATAAATCAGGTTTTTTTACAGTAATAGATCAGGTTAAATATTATCATCTTCTACAGTTATATTTTTGCATTTTTAATTAAAAATGAAATAAAGGGTGTGAAATATAAAAAATAGAAAGTATGATGAAAAAATATTTTTTATTTAAAAAAATTAGAAAACATTGAAAATATTAACAAACTTTAATAACACATTTTTTAAAATAATAATAGATGAGAAAAATAGATAAATATATTTTCTTAACATCATCTTACATCAATTCACGCGGACTTTTCAGCCATCGTGTATCGTTCCAGTTTTCTAGCGCTCCCTCTTTGAAGGTAGTCCCTTTCTCTTTACTTCTCTCTCCTCCGTTCCCAATCTTAATGAGGAGTATTTGGCACACATTTTTAATATATTTTTTTTAACACTTTTTTTTATTGATTAAAATTTATTAAAAATTATCAAAAATTTTAACTAATAAAAAAAGTGTGTTTAATAAAGTGTATTAAAAAATGTGTTTTTAATATTTTTCTTTTAATTCTCATTGATATATGGTTACTATTTAATTACAAACACCAATTTAATATTTTTTTTCTATTTTTATTTTTTAATATTATATTATTTATTATATTTGTGTTTCCCTCTCTTTTATCTTTTTATTTCCTTTCAAGACACTAAATAATATGAGATGTCCATTCATTATTATTTATTCCGATAATAAATGGTTCATCTATAACATCTATAACAATTAATAAAGATAATATTCTTATTTGATCTTCACATTTGTTTAGATTTTTTACCCCTCAATTAACTCTGCAAACCACTTGTTTACATTTAATTTCAACCTTTCACATTAGTTACTTTTGTTTCACTAACCCTCTCATTAAAATACATTATTTTCTCTGGCGTTAAGTACTTTTTTAAATCTCTTGATATTATTTTTAAATCAGTTTCTTCCTGCATTTACGATGTTTTTAATATTAATCAATAGATTTAAAAATATAAAGTTGTTCATATTTAGCAAAAAGGAAATTATAACAAAATATCAAATTTTACATTTTACTAAAAAAGTAAAAAATGCAGACAGATAAACATGATACTACCTATCTGTCTGCTAGTTTTAATAAAAATTTTATTTTCTTTTCTTTTCTTAACTGACATTTGTTTGATAAATTTAGAAAATAATAAAATAATAATTTCATATCGTTTGAAATGCCAGCAACCAAAGTGAAAGGAGGAAGATCAAAATAGAAAAAAAATAAATTGATGAATTAATAAATAGTAATATTTATAATAAGTATTTTAGAAATTATATCTAAAATAGTTTTTTATTAAAATTAATTTTGTAAATCATTATTCTTTTGAACAATTTATTTATTTATTAATTTTTAATTCTTATTTTAAGAAAAAAATTGTTAAAAGTGAAAAATCTATATATTTTTAGTATATATATAGAAAAGGGTAAAATATGTGTGTATTTAACTCCCTTAAGAAGAATAAAAGTATAAAATAAGAAAATAAAAATACATTTATTATTAATTTAAACTAAAATACTTTATAATTTTAATTACTTTTAAATTAAAGGCAAATATACTCTTAGGGATGGCATATATAGGGACTAAAACGGAATATTTTTAACTATAAGAATCAAAAGGTAAGTTTGAGCAACTATAAGAACCAAAAGGGTAATTAGACCACTTATTTCTTACCTATTTAATCCACCCTATTTCACTCCTATCTCCTAAACAAATCCGTAAGGAAAACTCGTCACAAAAATTATGTTGATGATAGGGGCGGCAAAGTGGGGCCAACCCACCCCAATCTGCCGTCGAGAAGTAGGTTGAAGTATTTAACCCTCCCTGCTTAGCAGCAAGTTGGCGAGTTGGCTTGCAAAGGAATAATGAGTAGGTCAGTAGGAAAGAGGGTTGGAGGGTTTAAAAGGATGGATTGGCAGGTTGACCTACCCCACGTTTAACCCACCCATTTTTTAAAAAAAAAAAACTCAATTAATTTTGGCTTTTTTATTACCATTTAATTGAATTGGACTAAATAAATTTTATTTTATTACACATTATATCACTTTGATTGTTTAAGATATAATTTTACTCTTTTACTAGCTCATTTATTTTTTAAGAAAAAAAAACTTTTATGATCAGTTGATTTAAAATGTTGAAAATGATATAAAAAAAATCAAAATAAAATAAAGTAAAATTATTTACTTTACAAAATAAAGAAAATATCAATACACACAAGGCAGGCTTTCTAAACTACTTTGTATACTACTATACCATAATAGGATACTAAAAAACTTTGTAAAACATTACGAACGATGGAACATGTGTGTGTTTTACTTTTTTTTTTATTAAATATTAATGTCTAATATAATAACTAAAGAAAGAAAAAAATTAGAAAAAAACTGGCTAGCCATAGATTGACTCATCAGATCAGTGTTTTAAAATTCGACTCAGAGCTAGAACCGGACTTAATATTGGTCGATTGGATCAAAATGCAATTAAACCGGTTTTGATGTCATCAAACCAGCTTCAAACCGATATAACCATCTTCCAGGCGAACCACTTGCTTCATTTACGATTGATAGTTTCACCCTTTCACGCAAGCTGTTTTTCACGAAATACTAAAAATTCCACCATGAGAACCGTACTCAGCACCTACAACTAAACAAACCTACCTCTTACCACTGCGCTACAAATACTGTTTAGTAAACGCACACGAAAAATAATATTTATACATATCTTTAATTATTGTTGTGTCACTAATACCAATTCATGCGGTTTGACCGATCAACCCAATATCTCAATCGAGTCAATGACTAATCCAATTTTAAAACACTACAGCAAATTAACGGGTTAGGCTAAGCGGATTGAGACAGATTAGTGAATTTTACTAATTTATGCACCCAACCTAAAATGACGTCATTGACGATAAAGTGTGCCTTTGGAATTCAACACACCACACCGGTCGACTCTTGAACGGTTCCACCAATCACACTCCATTAGTCAATCAATCTCTCTCTCTTTAGAGGTTAGACACGGTCTCCTCTCATCTCCTCTCTCCCCAGTTGCAATATCTGCTGAGAATGAGATGACGGAGATCACAAATCTGAGCTCGGACCTGATAGAGCTGATCCTGTCCCTCCTCGCCATTCCCACCCTGATCAAAGCCTCCACTGTGTGCAAGCTATGGCACTCCATCATCTCCTCCCCCTCCTTCTCCACCCTCTCCAACCACCCCAACCAGCCCTGGTTCTTCCTCCATGGCATCCACAACATCTCCTCCAAGAACAACCAGTCCTTTGCCTTTGACCCTTCCTCCAACTCCTGGTTCCTCCTCCCCACCCCCCACACACCCCACCACCACCACCACCAGCAGTCCAACACCTCCTTCATTGGCACCAACTCCTTCCTCTTCATCACTGCCCCCAGCTTCCTCTACACCCCCATCCTCCACCCCTCCTGGCACCCCACCCCTCCCCTCCACTTCCCCAGGATCAACCCTCTCTTGGGTGTCTTCCATGATGCCAACAACTTTACTCACCCCAAGTTCATTGTTGTTGGTGGGGTCAAGTTCATTGGGAACCTTGTTGACATAGAGGACCATTTGGATGTTGAAATCTATGACCCTCTTTTGGGGTCTTGGGAACTTGGCCCTCCTCTCCCTCCTGATTTCAGATCAGGAAACTCCTCCTCCTCCCTCTCCTCTGCCCTCTTCAAGGGCAAATTTTATGTCCTGGGGATATACTCTTGCCTTGCTTCATCCTTTGACTTGAACCTGAGAGTTTGGAGTGAGGTTCAGACCCTTAGGCCTCACGGGGTTGTCTTCTCCTTCTTGGTTGCTTGCAGGGACCAGCTTGTGCTTGCCGGGGTGTGCAACTATCCCCATGGATCTTCCTTTGTGCTGTGGAAGGTTGATGAGAGGAGCATGGGGGTCAGCCAGATTGCTGTGATGCCGCATGATCTGCTTTGTAGCCTGTTTGATGGGGATGAGGATGACAAGTTTGCAAGCTTGAAGTGTGTTGGGTTGGGGGATCTTGTATATGTTTTCAACGAGGATTACCACAGGATGTACCCGGCTTGTGTGTGCGAGATTGATGGGGACAGTGGGAGGTGTGTGTGGAGGAGAGTGCCCCAGTTGCCTTCACTGATGAACAGGTTTCACAAAGTCATTAGCTTTTGTTCAACCGTTTCAATGCATAGTATTCTGGGTGAACGTCAACGCCCTGGTCCTCAATACTAGGTATCCTTTGTTTCTTGACATCACCATTTTTGGATTCATAGTTTCTCAGGGAGCGTTTAATTTAACCTCTGTGTGTTTGGTTTCATGGTAGGAAGTATCAGAATTGACTTTGCTTCCTTTCGAATGTGATTTTAGTTAAGATATAGATGTTTGGTTATTGTTAGGTAAAATTGATTTTGCTTCCAAATCTCGCTTTGACTAGAAGTGATAAAAAGTAGCTTTTGCGGTAAGTTGAAAATTTATACTATGTGTGTGTTTGGGTGAACGTTAATAAAATTGATCTTGAATGAAATTGACTTTGTAAAATTGATTTCGCTTAAAATTGATTTTAAAGTAATATGATTTATGTTTGGATATTTTTGCTCTAAAAACAAGTTAATAGTCAAATTCAATATAAATTTTTTGATCCAATGCAAAAGCTACCTAAAATTGGTTTAACCTAAAATCAATTCTAAAGTCAAAATCAATTTTTCAACGTAAAACCAAACATGTAAATATTTATCTAAAATCACATTAACTAGTACTTCAACGTGATTCTAGAGAATCAGACATGAAACCAAACATGCACTAAGTTTTAAATCAAACATAAATCAATTCCTTTGAAAATCAATTTGAACCAAAATCAGTTTTGCAAAATCAGTGTGTGTTTGGATGAGCGTCAATAAAATTGATTTTGAATAAAATTGATTTTCTAAAATTGATTTTGGTTAAAATTGATTTTAAAGTGATGCTATTTATGTTTGGATGTTTTTATTATAAAAGCAAGTTAATAATAAAACTCGGTATAAATTTTTGATTCAACGCAAAAGCTACCTAAAGTTGCTTCAATTCAGAATCAATTTTGGACCCAAGATCAATTCCTGAACATAAAACCAAACATGTGAAAATTTCTTTAAAATCACATTAACTAGTATTTCAACGTGATTTTGAAGAATTCAATAGTGAAACCAAACACGCACTCAATTTCATTTAAAATCAATTTTGCAAACGCCCACCCAAACACATACTTAATTTGGTTTTATTTTTATGTTATGTTCTGTTTTACAAATGACCGTATGTGCCTTTTGATCATGAAAGTAAGTTATATGCCTGTTCTTTTGGTCATGTTTGTTTTGCATTCTGTTTTTAGTTTTACAATAACTTGTAAGTGCCTTTTGATCATGAAATTATTTATAATCCCAATTATCTTGTCATCTCTGTGTTTGATCGGCTCTTGGGTCAATTACAGTTAAGTTTCATATTGGTTGACACAAAAGTATTGCTCCATATGCGTCCTAACTGTTTAGCTTCCAGCTCTTATCATAATTCAATGCCAGTGTTGCGATTGCTTGATGTCATTAAGTGTACTAACTGTATATATTTCTAATTGGCCCCTTATAAAATCAGTTGCACTTGTTAGCATAACAGTTATAAATTTGAGGTTAGAATTGTCGATAGACTATTTATGCAATGCAATACTTTTTTGTTTATTGTCTTTTGCATTGCCATGTCTGGTTTCTACAATAGTGCTTGATTTTTGAAACGAGTACTCCATTTTGAAAGTATATGCTTTTCACTTTTCCAGTTTAGGTAACTATTTGGTTAGTTTATTTTAAACTTGATTTCTAATATTACTTTTTTTTTCTGTTTTTGTGATGCTATTGCTATGAATGGATATTTATGTATTTCTGTTTTATTTACTTTTTCTGGTAATGATGCAAGCCAAAGTTAGGAAAGGAAAAGAAAAGTTTTGTAGATCTTTTATATCTGTTCAACTTGTTACGATTCTAACAAACATGCTAGCTGAAATGAAATGTTTGGCAGTTTAGCTGCATAATTAGATCAATTAGCAGTACGGAATCTTTAGCGTTGTAATTAGATCAATTAGCGGTGCCAAATGATACAGTGTAGAAATTTTTGAAAATGATAAATTTGTCCATTATGGTGCAATATCATGTGTTTATGAATTAAAAGCAGTACAGCCCTATGTTTAACTCAGTTAACCATTTGAAAATATTCACATCTTTTATTTTTGTTCTTTCTCAATTCTTGTTTCGTTAGGGGTGGCTCTTCTTAAAAATTAATTTTGTTTTCTCTATGCTGCTGCGACATCTATTCTTGATACCATTGTACTGCAGTTTGGTGAATTACCTTACAAGATATCTAATATTTGGCATGGATAAGATGAGTAGTAAAATCATCCAAGAGAACTATTTTGTCAGCTGCACTAAGCTTCCCCCCAAAAAAGAAATCAATGCATGACAGTATAGAATTTAGACCTTTGATGATTTGACGAGCAAGGAGTGCTTACCACTCATGGTCTTGACAAGTTCTAACTATTTAATTCCAAGATATATGTCAGTTGATGATTCAGATTGTCAAGTTAGTTCTAGGTGTGAACTTATGCAAATTAATTAACTAAATAATTGTTATGAACAAAGATTAATACCCAGGATTTGGATCCTTTCCTGTACAGAATATGGTCGTGTTGGAAGGAGAAAGATACAATGTGTTTTTAATATAACTAGTGGTCCTATGTCCAAATATGGCTGGTCCTTGCTCAATAAAAAAAGTGTTTTTTTTTTCTCCAACTGTACCATATCTTGTTACTAGTTTTAGTACCGTGCAATGCACAGAAACATATAAAGTTTATGGATAAGTATTATAAATATTGTATTAATATTAATAATTAATAATACATGTTTGTTAACATAAGCATTATAGGGGAGGATCCAAATCCTAATATCCACGTCGTGCATACTACATAGATGAATGTACAAATTAGCACATGTTTGAGGAAATGAGCCTGCTGTATAGTGTATATGCAAAAAATGTAACTACTCAAAATTTCAGTTGTTGATGCATGAATTCATGTTTTTATGAGTATCCTGTTGGTTGTTATTCATGTTATTGAACTTCCAGTTAAATGAACTTCTTTAAAATTTTATTTATGCCGAAAGTTATGAGGAATTGCTCTGATTGAGAGTGAGTTTTGTTTGTTATTAAGACAAGTATCAAGCCTTATTATCAGTATCTTTTGAGTGAGTGAACTGTCAAGGTCATATGGATCCCCAGACCCTGGTTAGACAAAGCAACACAAACACACACACAGTGAGCATATCAAGTGAGAATTGTTCTCGTTATCATCAGAACAGTTAATCTTGACCACAATTATATATGGAAGATCAACATTAAAATTGACTGAAACTATTCTTGACAATTTTTTGTATGGTTAAGATTTATTATTTTGACAACAAGAAGTAAAAGTATAAGAGGAGTTAATCTTGACCATACAATTAAGCTAAATGGTTAAGATTATATTTAAGTAAAACAATCTTGATGGGACTAATCTCTCCCCTGGTGGATTAGTTATAATGACTTGGTGAGTCTACTTTCAATTGTTCAACATTCAACAGTATGATTTTTTTTATTTATTTATTTTTACCTCTATCCAAGTAACCCTGTGATTGTACAATACAACAGAAAACAAAGGAACACAATCGCTAAAAGAAGAAAAGTTCAGTTAGAAGAATCATTTGCTGCAGACGGTAGTATCTAGCCGCTGCTGTACCAAAGGTTTGTGGATCATTCACATCAGGCCAGAGCAAAAGCTGTCATAAAGTATGTAATGTAATAGATTATAATCCTATATGTGTTGTTTGTCAAGTTTAGCTGTCATAAAGCATGGGTATGGACAATTTTTCCTAGTGATATTGGCAAAGTGTATTCGGTATTAGTTTTTATGTTTTTGTAAATTTAAGTAAAATTATGTGAATTATTTAGTTTCATGTTGCATTTCTAAGTACTGATATTGGCGACTGTATGTTATTAATCATTTAATATGTTGCTGAAAGTAGTTAAAGTGGTACACATGAAAATTGCAAGACTGGTCCTTTTTCTTACATCATCATTTTAGTGCCTATTATTCCTTGAGCAGTAAACAACAACCAAGTGTGTTGTGTGCACACTGTAGCCACCTCATAACTGAGCTGGAATTTATAATTTTAATGGTGTTTAAAATCAATCCTATATCTGTAATCATATTAGACCAGGTCAATTGAAAACGACACCTACTTTTTATATTTATTACGCCATTAAACATGTAAAAATCAGGTGGCAGGGACCGTTCTAATTTAATTAGAAATCTCGAGTTTCAGTCCTTAAAAATGTAGTTATGTTAAAAAATCAAAGAAAGAGCTCTCCCATTTATAATATTTTTATTTAGTTTGACTCAAATTAGTTAGATGTGTAATATAGTCTTTTGATACTAGATTTTAGATAAAAAAAAAAAAACCAACAAAATGTTGGGGTTTTATGTATACCATCCTCACTGACAAATCATGGTTCGACAATCTGCTTTTATTTCGGGTCCAGTGAACCAAATAAAAAAGTATTGTGAAAATTTGAGAAGAGATTTAATTATTTATGCTAGAGGCAGTGCTTTTAAAATGATATTGGTCGTTAGATTAGTAATGACAATGTTATTGAACTCGACCCAGTGGTGACTTGGTCAACTGCTCGATTACTAAATCGGTTTGAATTTGATACTCTTATTCCCAAATTTTAAAAGACTACAAATACTTAACACAATTTAACAAATTTATATCATAATTAAGCAATTTCGCAAAAATAAATAAATAAAAAAGCAGCATAAGTTTATAATTATAAGTTCGAAACAAAGGTTTCCTTTTAAAAAAAAAAAAAAAAAGCTAAATGAAAGGTTTAGTTTAATGAGTTTTTGTTTATTTTTAAAAACTACTTCTAAAAGTCTTTTTTTTTTTTGCTGAAAAAGGTAAAAGTTAATTATGTTTAAATGTAATATTCTTTAACGTTTTAATAGCTCGTTCATGTTATCAAAAAGCATTTTTCATAAGCATAAAGACCTAACATGCTACCCATAGAGCATAAAGTTTAATTGCATTATTTAATAATTCAATCTCATATAATAAAATAGTGTTTTCTCTCTTGAAAGTGACATAATTTCATATAATACATTTTCTTTTGAGACTTGTAATATTATTATTATTATTTAATAGTTTTATTTAAAATTTTCAAACTATTAATTACTTTTAATGTTTATAGCTATTTTTTCTCCTTAATATAAACAATTTCTAATTTCAAAGTATTTACTTTTATATTTTCCTTTTTACGTTATTTTTTCTCCTTAAATATCAGTTGCTTATATTATTAAATTGACTAGTCATAAGTTTTTGGCGTGTATAGCCTTTTTCTTTATTTCTTTATATACCAAGCAATTGACTAGTCGTAATACCGTGCTTTACGTTGTATAAAAAAATAAATGTTAAAATAAATATAAAACATATTATATTATATATATAATAAAAAAAACACCTTTCTTAATTAAAAGGGTTAAAGAAAACTTAAACCTTTTTGTAACCATATTAGTTAAGAATAAGAATTAAATAAATTCATCAATTATAATCAAATATAATCTATTTTAATATAAATAAAAAGCAGAATTTCCAGATATTTAATTATTTTTTGTTTATTTTAATAACATTTTATCACAAGATATTAATTTCTTGATGATATAATCGCATTATTTTTAATTTTTATTATTGTCACATAATTTCAATATTATTTTTTTATTTTTCATTTTCATTTTTAATGATTATAGTATTACATGTATAGATATAATTTTATTATTAGAATCAAATAATCATAAAAAATAACAAATACTATTATAAAAATCAGAGAAGAAAATAAATAATAGAATAAAAATTAAAAACTAGTAATATTATATTATAAAATCATAAACATGCAAATAATATAATAATACCAAAAAAAACAAAATAATCAAATAATATTTAAAAACATGAGTAAAGCAACATTGTAAACGTAAAAAAAATCAAAAACAAAAAAAAATAAAACTAAAGTGATACTATCTTAATAAAAAATTGGAAAAGAAATACTAATAAATTAATCCTATAAAATTAAAAGATTAAAATAAACTATTATTACATAAAATCAAACGATAATAAAATAAATATATAATAATATAGAAAAATGAGATTGTTTATAAAAATCATATAGAAAAATAAAATACTATTTGAAATTCTAAATATGATATGTAATGTTATTATTACGGGAAATAAGAAATAAGAAACTTTAATATTATAAAAATAATAAATAATTGTAAAATAACCTAAAAATAAAAAAAAAATAAATAAATAAAGAAATAAATTTCTGTCCATATTACAATTATAATTGTTACTAGTATTTTAGTCTATGCAATGCACATGATAAATGTTTATTTTATATAACTAAAATCTATAATAAAAAAATACTTTTGAATATATAAATTAT
The DNA here is from genome assembly GCA_004329165.1 of Spatholobus suberectus. Taxonomy (NCBI): domain Eukaryota; kingdom Viridiplantae; phylum Streptophyta; class Magnoliopsida; order Fabales; family Fabaceae; genus Spatholobus; species Spatholobus suberectus. The sequence goes on from CM014731.1 coordinate 34,286,686, forward strand.
ATTATATTTAAAATTCATAATAAATAAATATTTTTGAACATTGTTTTCAAAAAATAATTTAGAACATATAAATTATATTTTAGATTTATGATAAATAATTTATATTATGATACAAAATTATTTTTAACTATTAATAATTTATTTTAAAAAAATTAAATTAAATTTATAAATAACTAGGAGAACATAGGCACTACGTGCTTACAATTTTTTATTTTTTTAAATGTAAATTTGATTTTTTTTAACAAATTTATCTTTTAATATGCATGGTTTATTTGACAAAGAACAAAGGAGTGGATAGTTTTAAGAGCATATAAACAGTAAAATGGTCTAATAAATTGTGGAGACCAAAATGGAGTATTCTCTTTATTATAGTTATAGATTATAGATGATGAAAATGATAAATTGAAAGAGATAATCCTTTAAGAAAAATTCTTAAAAACACTCTCATTAAAAAAAAAAACTCCTAAAAATATTTTTGTTGAAGAATAGCTCAAAAAGAAGCTCTCATTCAAAATAATTATTTTAATTTATATATAGAGGATTACCATGATTAAAATTAATGTTAGTATTATTTTCATTAAATAATTTTAAGATTTTTAATACAAAATGTGCCTACACCTTATCATAACTACCTAGGTTCGGACTAGGGGTGTTTGCGGATCTGTTTGAATCAATTTTTAGCCAAAAAATAATCCAATCCAAAGATCAAAACGACTTGTAGTTCAATTCAATTTAGATTTAAAAAAAAAAATTCAATCCAATCCAATCCAATAAAATGAAATTTGGATCAAATTAGATGATTCAATTTTTAATGACATATCTTTACCGTCATTTTAATTTCTTAAATTTTATAGCATGGTCATAATCATAGTCATAGAATCACCTATCTATCTATTTTCTAAATCCACTCATGAAAAAAAGAAAAAGAGATATAAAGAGAAAATCAGGGAAAATACAACAAATAAAACCCAAGGTTGTGTTAAAAAGATCAATTCAATTTGGATTGGTTTAGTTTTGTGAACACAAACTAAAAAAAGAAGCGATTGATTATGTAAAAAATGATCCAAAAAAATCTAACCATTTTCGGTTTTGATCAGTTTTCAGTTGTTTTGGATCGATTTGAGTTTTTTTTTAGGGGTGTTCACTGGTACGAATGAACCTGTTGACTCGAACCGACCCAATTATTTCGGTTCGGTTTTTTTTTACCATTCAGGTTGCATCCAACCCCAACCAGTTCAAGTACAGGTTAGGTAACAAGTTTTAATTTACCAACCTGTTGAAGTGACATTTTATTTAATTTATTATTTTTTATATATTTTATATTTTAATAATTATTAATTAGTGAATTACTAATACTAAATAAGACAAAAAGTAAAGACACCCCACACACCTGTGAAGTCGTGAACTCTTGTTAATTTTGGGTCACTACATATATCGTGCATGTTGTTACAGTTCTTTTTTTCTCGACTCTCATTTTGAGTTTCTTGTAAGTTTTATATTAATTTTAGAAACAAGGATGATGAGAAACAAAGTCCAAAACTAAATACAATATTTTTATAATGTGTCAAAATTTATAAGAAAAAAAATACAATTTTTAAAAAATTAACAAATTTTAAATACACAGACTCAATTACCTGACTCAAACCAACCCGTTAATGACCGGGTTGGTTTGGTTTGGTCTGATATTAAAAAGCATGAACTCGACCCAACCCATACAATTTTGATCGGGTTTAGCCAAACTCAACCCCGCCCAACCTGTGTACACCCCTAGTTTTTTTTATCTGAACACTATGACACCCATTTACATTGGACACATCTTGTACTTGTTTATTAGTTATTATTATTCAGTTGATGAGAATGTGAGTAAAATTTTGTTGTTTGTTTATGTTTATTTCACATACATTGTTTTTTAAAATAGAAAAACAAAAAGTAAAACAGAATTTAGAAATGGGAGTAAAAGATAAAATAAACAAAGTCTATATAATATGTATCAATACTATAATAGGTTTTGAGTACATCATTGTCTATTGTCAAATAAATCAAAGCTGAATACATCAAAAGTCAATGGGATATAGGAAAATAATCAAAATACATAGCAAAAGATACTACCAACCCTACTATATATAGCAAAAAGGGTTCTAATCAAAGTAGTATCTACTACCTATCCTATCCCATATGCAACCAAAAGAAAGTCGGCCCCCTAGTCCTACAGCTCCTCATTTGTTTGATTAGTCTCTAAATCATCTAGAGTAGCATAAGGGATGTGATCATTAGGCATTGCCGCCATCTTTGCATACCTGTCTACAAACAACATACATAGAAAGAAAAGATAGAGGAGTGAGGTGATTTGTTCTCAAAATCACTTTCACATAGTTGGTAGGAAATCATATCGTTAATCACGAGATAAAACACTATTGACAATTATAAAGAAGGGAACCTAGGGTTTTATCTAAATTATAATAGTCTACCATTGATTTTGTATGGATCAATACTTTCCAGAGATGAGCAATCCATCACCCCAGAGCTAGGAAGTGAGTAGGAGTACATATATCTCTCCAACATCAGCATGGTACAATCTTCATCATTATCGAAGAACACGACCAACCTTTTAGCTCAGGATTACAACCCAAAATGAAGGTATACTCTCGTACTAATCCTAGAATGCTTAACAGTAGGGCGCTACCTTGGCCATTGGAACTTTCACTACTCGATACCATTACCCAAGACCTTTGCTAATGGGTTCTTACCTTTTATTCCTCAACGTATCAAATTGTGGCTTCTCCTATTGGGTTTCATACCAACTGCATGTCCCTCACAACTCATTGCTCATCTAACTAATAATTCATTACTAATCAACTTTATCTCTAAGCAAAGGTTTTCCTAATCTCAACTAGTCTAAGCACCAGTATTCTTATTTCTCAATGTCTTTATTTCACTGTGCAGAGACTTAGTCTCTATTCACATATTAGTATAATAGTTTGGGATCTATTCATTTATATAGAAATATTTACCACAAGTTATAATTTGAATAATTTAAATGTAAACTATTAGAAAGCATGTAATTAAATAACAAGGTAGTCTTTAGGAAAATTAATCATAATCTAAAAGAAATTATTAAGGCATTTACTTATGAATTTTTATTTAACTACTCTAAGTACTTAATTTAAAGTTTAAAGTTACTTAGTAAAAATTTCAATGTTGGGTATTTAACACTAACAAAATTGGATTGCTTAGGATGATTAACTAACAAATTTTAATTTATATTATAAATCTTAAGTACTTAATAAAAGATTAAACTAATTAATTAGAACTTTAAAAACTTAAATGTAATTAATCCTAGAACTATTGAAAAACAAATTGCATAGTGCTAGAATTTAAGGTCCTAGACTTTATTTTAGTGTTTAAGACGTTGGAATTATCCCAACTTATGATTTACCAAAATTAATTTGAACTTCTACTAAACTTATCTAGAACTTACCAACTTCCAATTAAGTTTAGACTTTTATTTTACTAAACTTTAGATACTAGAGTAAAAATTAAACTAATGGTCATTGGAATGAAACTTTGATTTACCAATTATAGGCAAAATCTTTTTAATTAAAGTGTGTAAAGCTAGTTAATAAAAAATTGATTAGACACTAATTTTTTTTATTAAAATGGTCAAATAGCCTTTAACAAGAAATAAGTCACTAAAAAAAATTATCATTACTAACTCTAGTTTATGCTTATCAAACTAACATAGGATCAAATAAAGGCTTAACTAAGTTTGTTAAAATCAAAATAGATGACAAATGTTTTTTCTTTTTTACTTCTAATTTACTTAAGCCAAAAGCTCTTAAATATTCTTAAAGATAAAAACTTTCCTTTAACCAAATCAATCAAACCAAGGTTTTAACAAGTATATTAGAAATAAGGAAAATCTTACTCATTTATCTATATAGGTTGTGTGCCTTCAAAGGAAATTTTACCAATTTTTAACACCTATTTTGCCTTCAAGGAAATTTACCAATTTTTAACACCTATTTTACCAATTCATTATAAGATCAATTAGCACCAAGGATTATATATAAAAAAAAATTGCGCAAGATACCCATTTTTATTTTTTTTTGCAATCAAAACCATGAGCTTCCTTAGGCAAAACTAATGCCTTTAATTTTTTTTTTCAATCATTCCATCATTAATCCAACATAACAACACCATTATCAACATCAATCTATCAATGATACATAAAATGAAAAATAAATTTAAGCCACAAAAGATTCAAGAACCCAAAAGCAAAGTTGGTGCATCAAGAAATTAAAACAACAACAACATATACAAATCAAGAAACTAATGGATTTTGGGGGCAAAATCCTCCTAGCATGGTCATAGTCATAGTCATAGAATCACCTATCTATCTATTTTATGAATCAACACGTGAAAAGAAACTATGAAATATAAAGAGAAAAATAGGGAAAATATAACAAATAAAACCCAAGGTTGTATCAAAAAGATCATTTCGGTTTGGATTGGTTCAATTTTGTGAACAAAAAATAAAAAAATCAATTATATAAAAAATGATCCAAAAAAAATATAGTGAATTTTAATTTTAATTAGTTTTTAGTGTTTTTGATTGATTTTTTTTTTTATCTGAACACCCCTAGTTAGGGTTGTCCTCTAGCCACGTCTACCATGTCAGGAAGATCACCATAGTCCTTATCCAGCATGTTGACCCTTGGTCTAGTCACTCAACCGATTATTTTGATTACCAAACTACTTACTTGAAAATGCTATATGTAACATCTTGTTTTTCTTAATACATGATTAAGTGTTTTAATAACTAAAAAGTGAAAATTGATATGTAATCTAGGTGATTAAAAGAAATAAATGAATTGTTGGTATGTGGTATGTGGTGATAGTTGTACAATGTATGTTTGAATTTTGGTTTGATTTTAGGAAACTTAAGATATGTGCTTGAGCTAATGTGGGTATGTTGTGAGTGTGATGTTGGGTTTTGAGAGAAAAATAGTTAAGTTAAACCAGCTAGGGGTTATGGGGAGTGGTTTGGTGAGATTTGAGCCTCAGTTAGCCAAAAGTCCATGTGAGAACTTCGAGAGGTCGAGTATAAAAGGAGGAGAGGGGGAAGAGTTCTTTATTCTCTCATTCTCTTTCTCTCTCATCTCTTCATTCTCTCTCTATCTCTCTCTAAGATTTCTTGAGTTTGTGAAGGTGTAAAGGAGTTGTAAGCTTAGTTTAGCGCTTGTGGTGAGAGAAGGAACAAATTTGTGGAAGATTTGGCTTAAGACACCAAATCGTCAAAGAACCTAAATTCAAATTTGAAGACTTTTAGAGGTAAGGGAAGCTTACTCTTGGTTGATTTTGTGTTTGTGGATGCTAATATGTTGATTTAATGTTTTGGAATCGGTTGATTTCGGTGAATATTTGGTGTATGTGGATTTTGACACAAAATGGGTTTGGAAAAGGAATTTTGAAATCTGTGGATGATTTCTGGAAGAAATTGTTATGTAATCGGTTAGAAAGGTATTAGAAGTAGTTAAAATTGTTTTTGTGATGCTTGTTGTTAATTGATTTGGTCAAAAATGGATGTTGGTGAGTGATTTGCAAAGAAAACGATCAAAAAGCGCACCCAGTGATGGATAGCTCGCTCAGCGATGACTACGAATTTTTCAGTTGCTGGAAGTTTGTCACTTGCTTAGCGATGGAAATGTTCACTCAGCGAGAGAAAAACATAATTTTCTTTACTTTCTTATTATTTTTGTAGGTTGTTGATGATTTTATTGATTCCTATGGACGTCAAATGTATATTTTAAGATAATTGGATGTTCAAATGCCTTTCTAAACTAGTTTTTGGGTTTTTCTTTATTATTATTGTTGGAAATTTGTTTGATAAGTTGTTAGTGTCTCACTGAGCGAAACATATGTTTGCTGAGCGAGAATTCTGCCTGAGACTTGGTTGCTCTCTGGAATTGAGTTCATTAAGCGAGACTTATACTCGTTGAGCAAGAACCTTCGAAAGGGAGAGTGCGCTCTCTATATGAAAGGTACTCGCTGAGTATATGAATCGCTGAGCGAGCGTGTAATTCTGTTTTGTTGTGTGAGAATTTGTAAGAAAGTGGTAGTTGGGTGGAAGGTTGCCTAAGTAGGAACCTCCACTAGTTGTAGAGGGTTGTGATAATGAGATGTCTTACTGGTTGACAATGGGGTTGGTGGTGATTGTTGGACCACAAATGGTGTTGAGTAGGCCACGTGATAATATGTTGATACATACATATATATACATATATACATATGTATATATATATATATACATATGATGATTGTTGTGGTTGAGTTGATTGTTGTGGTGATACATGCATTTGCATGCATATGTTGTTGGCTGAGGTTGTGTGGGCCTCAAGCCATTGTGGTGTGATGGTGTAATATATATATATATATATTGATGAATGATTGTGGTTGAGTTGATTGTTGTGGTGATACATGCATATGTTGTTGGTTGAAGTTGTGTGGGCCTCAAGCCGTGTGCGGGTAGGCATGTAAGGTGGATGGTGACCAGAGTTGGTACTTAGATGGGTCTCCAACCTAGTGCCTGGATAAGAAGTGGGGTCTGAAAGCTGGGCCTAGGGGATGAGTGGATGGGTAATCCAGTAGAGGGCCAAGGTAGTGCAGGCCTTATGTCGTGGTATACCACCATCCACATACACTTATCTTGACAATCATAAGCTTATCTAACTGATCAGAGTTTTGGCAATCCTTGAATGGTGCTTAGAAGGCCATGGTAGGGTGTAAGACCTGGCTGATCACCTGAAATGTAGAAAATCTCTCGAGAGTCATGTCATTTATACATGGACATATAGAGGTTGAAAGCATGGTGTGTTATGTGTGTGTCCTATGCCGTAATGTATGTAAACTCATTTCTGGATGAATTTGATTTTCATATTGGTGTGATTGATGATTTGGTTATGTTGGATTTCATATCACACATTGTTTTATTATGTAAGCTTACCCTTGCCTTGCTGTTTTGTTTTGGTATGGTTGTTGTGGTTGTTGTTGTTGTTGTATGGTGCTGTGACTGTGATGATCATGTCGTTTGGCGTGGAAGTAGAGGGAGAGGCGTCTGCAAATCCAGCTTCTTGGAGCTAATGGAGGAGGTCTCAGATGGAGACTTTTAGAGGCTCTTTTTAGGTGGAGCTTTTTAGAAGCTCTTTTCATTTCTTTTTGGATTTGATGTATACGTTATATAGTTGACTAGCTATAGGAAATTTTGATTATTTATCTCCCGTGGATTTGTATACAAACAAACTTATATGTTGCATTGTTTTATATCATATATGTATGTTTTACATATAGAACGGTGACGAGATGATATTTAATATAAATGACTGAATATCTTAATAGAGTATGAGGATGTAGGTAGTACTGTAGTGACAGAGGGTCGTTACACTATAGTCCATCCCCAATTTGTAGACCTATATGGCAATCGACCTCCTATTTGGCTTCTTAACTACTTAAGTACTTCTGACATGACACACGAATCTCACGTTTAGAGGGCGCTTAAGTTGAGCTCCTCCTTAACCACCTGTTTGACGGCACACATAATGTTGACATCACTTCTTTAACGCCTACTTATACCTTCTTAACCTTCTCCAAGTACATTCTATTCTCAAATACTAGTTGTTACTGTGCATATTCACTATCTTGGACGTTAGAATCTTTACAAGTAGACTCCACCCCACCTTAGATGGCCTCAATGAAGTAGTTGAACCACTTGTTTTTCTTCTCCAAGCTCGGGTACACGTTGTGTCATGTGGCAGTTAAAGTAGAACACTACCAAATATTATTTTCATAAAATAATGATAGATATATATGTATTGAAAATAGAGTACCAAAAATATTTTATTACTTTTACCAAACAATATTTTATAATTATCTAAAAAATATTTTTTGTATTCATTATTGTCTATATAATACTTTTCAATAATTATTAAAAGATAATATGATAAAAATATATAAGAAGACAAAATAATAATAACAAAAAAATATGAACCAAGATTTAAAATAAAATAATTTTACAAAAAGTTGTAAATTATAAAATAATATTATGAAATAATAAATACTAAAAAATACAATCAAAATTGAAAACAATGAGTAAAAAATATTTAAAATATAACGGCAAAGTAATATTATAACCATTAACAATGAAATATGCAAAAAATAAATAAAATAGTAAAATTGAATTATCATAATAAAAAATTAGAAATAAATATAAAATATTATTATTATTATTATAAAATTATGAAATGATAATAAATTATCAAAATTTTTATAATATAACAAAATAGCATTACAATAACTATAAAATTTTATGTAGATAATAGTATAAACATGTTATTATAGAGACAAAAACATGTTAATATTAAGAATATATTTTTATTAAAAATAATTTATCAATATTTTCTATAAATAACAATATTTATTTCAATAATTTTGTAGTTATTTTTGTGCGATTAATGGTGATAGTTATTTTTATAACATAATACAGATTTTATTCCTTATTCTAATTCTCAATTATTTATTATTTTTAATTTGTTTGTTAAAAATTCTTTCTATATAGAAAATTTCTTTTATGTTAAGAATTTAAATTCTCAAATCTAATTTTTAATTATTTTTTACATTTTTATATTAAATTTCTTTTTCATTTTAAAAATTAAGCACGCATCAGTCAAAATTAATTATTGAAAAGTTTTTCCTTTGAATTTAAGCTATATATATTTTTATTACTTAAATTAATCATAGAGGAGTGCTAGTAGCATATTCTGTTTTTTTAACATATCTTTTATTATTAGTTAAAATTTATTGAAAACTATAAAATGATGAGTGTGATTCTTTATATAAGGAATAAGATTCACCCAATTATGCACAAAAGAAAAAGATTCATGCAATTTTGTGATTTTTAATAAATTTTAACAAAAAATATGTTAGAAAGTATGTTGAAATACCTGCACCCAAGATACTTGCTAGTGCAATCCATAAATTCTTCTTCTATAAATAATAAAAAAGGACAAAACTTAAATACAATTCTTTATATAAAATTTTAACATAAAATTTTTCAATTAGAATAATACTTTCACCTTGATAACTTATGTTAACATTTAATACAAACCTTTATTAGTTTATCATGCTAATTACTGATATGAAATTTTAATTTTGATTAAAAAATAGCACTAAAAATACTTAAAGAATTGTATTTAAATTTTGTCTAAGGTAAGTTACATTACACTTGTAAAGGTAAAGTGAGCAAGCCCATACTTGAAAAAAATTACGTGCTTAATCTTATATATAAATAAAGAATTAAATATATTTTTAGTTCCTATAATATACTATTTTTTTTTTGTCCTTATAAAATTATTTTTTTAAAAGGGTCCTTTTAAAGTTTTTCCTTTTTGTTCTGATCCTTGTTATTTTGTTTTAGTTCTTGTTATATACTAATTTTTTTTGTTTTTGTCTTTATAATATGTGAATAATTTATTTTTAGTCCCTACCATTTTCTTTAAAGGTACTAACTCAAAATGAACAAAATATTATAAGAACTAAAATGAAAAAATAAATATCTACAAGAACTAAAATAAAATAACAAGGCCTAAAATAAAAAAAATATAAATTTTACTAAAATAATTTTAAAAAATAATTTTATAAGAACCAAATAATATATATATATATATATATATATATATATATATATAGAAACCAAAACTTATTTAAACTATAAATAAATAACTAATCTACACGGTACCCCTGTTCGTGTGCCTAACATACTAGAAAGAAAAAACACATTACGTGCTTAATCTCAAATAACAAAAAAAAGAAAAGAAAAAGAGTTTAATGGTCATGTAATGTCAGTGTAAAAATTTTTACACTGTCATCCAATCAAAAATCACCATTAATATGACTTTTAAAATATTTATTATAAAAGTCAACAAACTTACAATAAATGGTTATTTGTGATTGGATAACAATGTAAAACTAGTTTATATTGTTAGTGCATGACTATTAAACTAAAAAAAAAGATAAAATATGTTTTTGGTCCTCAAAAAATATAAGAAAATCGGTTTTAGTCTTCAGAAATTTTTTTCCTTAATTAAAGTCTCTCAAATATTAAAAATGCCCTAATTAGATTGCTATATTAAATTCTGTTTAACTTTTCTATTAAATGATAATTACATCAGCATTACAGTCACCATTAATTTGTTGATGTGACCGTTCATATCAACTGTTATGTCCAAGTCAGATTAGTAATATACTTTTTTAATAAAATTATTACATATTTAACTCTAAATCACATGTTTTTTTAACCCTAAAGCAAAAGTAATTATACAATTTTTTATTAAAATTATCATTAGACACTTTAGGTAACAAAATACTTTACTTAAAAACTGATATAATTATCATTTAACAGAAAAGTTAAATAGAATTTAGCACATAAATTTAATTAGAGTATTTTTAATATTTAAAAAATTTTATTTAAGAATTTTTTTTTCTAATAACTAAAACTAATTTTATTATATTTTTGGAAAACTAAAAACATATTTAATTCAAAAAAAAAATATATATTACTGCTTAACCTTATCAAGAAAAGCACATGTGCCATGCTTGCGAAACAACCTACCCGGTTACCCGTTTCACAAGAGGAGAAGAAAAAGACCCTTTATCCGAAAAAGAAAAACTGGCAACCGGAGAAAGCAATCATAGCCGTTCGTGTAACGCACGCGCGTGGACGAGGAAGGATCGGAGCGCGCGAAACAAGAAAACTAGAAGAGCGGCACCCGCATAATAATAATAATAATAATAATACCCCAAACAAACAAACAAACTCAAGCAAGCATAATACGGACCCTGAGGTTTAAGAAATACTTTACTCTTTTATTCCATTCCCCCCCTCTCCTCTTCTTCTCTAGGGTTTTAACGTTAGGGTTTCACACACTCTTTTTCTCTCTCACACACACACTCTCTCTCTCTTACGGAATAGTGAGCCATGGATAGGTACCAGAAAGTGGAGAAGCCGAAGCCCGAGTCTCCCATCAACGAGAACGAGATCCGAATCACCACACAAGGCGCTATTCGCAACTACATCACTTACGCCACTTCACTTCTTCAGGTCCCTTAATGTTCCGTTACCGTTTCGTGAAGTGAATCGATGATTCTGGAAAATGAGAAACCCTTGCTGTTTTTTTTTTGTGTGTGTGTGTGTGGATTGAGGTTTTGTTGTTAGTTTTAAGGGTTGGTCTGAGGTGGCATTTTCGGATGTGTCGTGTTTGGGGATTCGGTTTTGTCTGTTTGGCTGTTTACGTTGTTTGCTGAATGCTGGTTTGGGGGACGTTCGATTGACGGGGTTTGGTGTGTGATTGATGTCGTTCTGTGTCTGCGTTTGTTCTCGTGGAGTCTTTGGTTGCGAGAAGAGACCCTTTGTTGCTGTTTGTTGAATGAATGGAAGAAGGAATAGGTGGATAAAAATGCATTTTATTTTATTTTATTTGTGGATTTACTATTGTGTTTGTCTCCTCAATTTCTGGATTATTCAAGTTGTTAGTTGTATGTTTGTTTTGATATGGTATTTTTTTTTTTTTTGGAATATGATGTGGTTTATTGTTTTATTTTGTTTGATTATTTGGGGTATATGTTTTGTTCAATTTCTTGCTTTATTATGGTAATAACAAAGATGCTTCTTACATGTTGTGATTCTAGAATGGGGGATGATACATGATGTCTGCATTCTTTGTATTTGTGAAGGAATGATTTAAACTTCCTTTTTTGATTTGGTAGTTATTCAGTGCAATAGGAAAAGTCAAGGGTTTACAATGCGGTTGTTTTGCAATTACCAAAATTGCGGAAAATTCTGGCCAAATATGGCTTACGGTGCCACAATTTGTATCACAATGCAATTGTGGAGGCTTTTAGAATCATAATATTGTAGCTGCAATTTGAAACCGTTGAGAAAGCACGCTAAAAACCTATGGTGGATATGTACAGGGGTTTTTTAGATTACCATTAGGTCTTACTAGCTATTTGAAACAATTGAAGCACACTGAAACATGGTTATCAATAACATGCAATAGCACCATTGCAGTGCTTTGTGGGTGGACCACTGGAGACCACTACGGATTTCAGTTCATGGAGCATTTTGAGGTCTTGCCTGTTGTGCAGATTGCATCCTTTCATGGCCGTTTGCACTGCTATGGCATTGTGTAGGGGAAAACTCTATTTTGTCTCCATTCTCTGACTTTTCCAACCCTATGATTTTTTACATATTTTTATGGTTTCCCCTAGCACATTTGGCGCAGAAAAACCAAAACCCTCCTTTGTTCATTTCCCACCCTTATTCACATTTGAAGCAAGCTGCTGTCCTGCTCATCTCATCCATCCTCAAGATCTCTAGCCCACTGATCATTGGTGCTATTTTCGGCCATTCCCTGCATTTTCTGGGTTCTTCAACCCTACTGATAGCTGGTGTCCCCTGCTACTGCTACTCAAAGGCAACCAAGCACTCTGTCTACACAGTCCACTGCCTGCCCTCTGTTTACACCTCTCTGTCCCAGCTTGCAAGTCTCATTCTACTTTTTATTATATCCTCTGCTCTGCTACTCAACCCACCCTGCTATTCTGTTTTTCCAAGACTACTTATTAATTTTGAATATGTCTTTAATTGTGTGTGTGTGTGTGTGTGTATGTTGAGAATATATATGAGTATAGTATAAATTCATGATGTTGGATTCATAAATTAGGAACTTGAAGTGATTATGAATTAGGAAGTCATCTTATAGAAGTAGCAGGGCTTGAAAGAATTAGGAAATCATTATGCCAAACATTACCCCACTTGATGGGATAGGCTACATAGATCATACAATGCCCTTGAGCTATATCAGAGACCAAGTTCACAAAAGATCATATTGGTAAGGTCTTTTTCCAACGGTTTCTCCTAAGGTTTTCTTTGGTCCTTCTAAACCACATTAATTACACTATCTTCCATTTATTCTACTAATTGCACTGGGGCCTTTTGGGTCTTCTCCTCACATTACCAAGCTGTCTTTTGGGAGTTGGTATCATCTTCTCATCAATAGGTGCTATGTTGACATTCTTCTGATTGCATTCTTTCTAATTTTATGTTATCTTTATTTTACTCACCCCACTCAACATTTTCATCTATGTTACACTTGTAACATGAACCATTGTAATAGAAATTTTACAATTTCTGATTCAAATTGTCCAATGCAGTCCAATAAACAAATGCAGCAATTCCAATCCAAAGTTGAATTAGAAACCTATTAGAATCATGATGGTGCTGTGCATATTGTGGTGGTTAGATTCCACAATACCATAAAGTGTTTTAAATTGTTTCATTGTATCCAACACAGACTTGTCACCAAACTGATAAAAAACCATTACAGTCATTTGAAAATTAACCTAGGCCAGAAAAGAATGTGTTGTGCTGTGCTATTTTTCCATTCCTTTTCAAACTGAGACCTTTTGTCGCATAATTAAACATTATGCAAAACTTGCTTAAAATTCATGAATATTGCTTTATTTTATGATTTATGAATATATGTTTTGACTTATGCAAAACTTGTTTGAACTTAATTTTCTATATATTTGGTCCGGGGTCATAGGTGATGTTATTCTTGTTATTGTGAATTAATATCTTCTGTTCACTTTACATGTAGATACTAATATAGATATGTTTTTAAGTTATTTATCACTTTGTTAACATGTCATATGATATGTTTCATGATTTTACATTCAGGAATCAGCATTTCTGGTTAGTTAATTATTATGCACATTTTTATGTTTATGTTAGTGCTTAGGGGTGTAACCAAATTTAGTCACACTGAGCACTTTAAGCTTAAGTTTGGTTTAAATAAGTTGATATTCAAGCTTCACTCGTTTATTTAAATGAACCATATTTGAAGTTTGTGCTTGACTTGTTAAAAAATATGAAGCTCGAGATTGGCTTGGTTAGATAAAAGTTGAGCTTGGTTCCTTTAATAAATATGTTCTTGAAGTTTTTTGAGCTCTATAAGTTGAGTTTGAATAATTCATGAATAACTCAACTTATTTACTTGATTACACAGAATTAGTCATGATATGCTTGCTTACCCTGTCTTATTGTATTATGTTGTAATTTATCCAGGAAAAGCATGCAAGAGAGATTGTCTTGAAGGCAATGGGACAAGCAATCAGCAAGACCGTTGCCATTGCAGAGATTTTAAAGGTTAAATTTCTTTGCAAGATGTTTCCTCTTGTGCCTCTTGTATTTTCTTTGAAATTTATGCTAGTGGCTGTCTAGCATATGTTTCCAATAAGAGTTGAACATACAAAGAAATTGCAAATAACCCTAAAATAATTGGCAGTAGCAATTGGGAAGTTCCCAGGCCAATAAATCTAGAATAAATGGTTGCTGAAAAGTAAAAAAAAAAAATAAAATCTAGAAAATACGAGATACTTTAAAATTCAGATTGATTTTTTCCTAATTGGCTTTCTATCTCCTTAAACAGAAGAGAATTCCCAGGCTGCACCAAGATACTGGCATCAGCTCAGTTAGCATAACAGATGTGTGGGAACCCATTGAAGAGGGTCTTGTACCGTAAGTTTTATATGAAGTTTTAACCTGCATGAATGTATCTTTGTGTATTTTGGTGGCCAAGTTGTTGAACATCAACATTTAATGCAGTGTGGAAATGACTCGACATGTCTCTATGATCTCAATCACCTTATCAACTAGAGAATTAAACAAAGATTCTCCTGGGTGAGTTTTTAACAAACTTAGGATCTTATTTCCAACCTTTTTATTCAGTTGAAGTATTGCCTGTTATAATGGCCCACTGAGATAATTTTCTAGCCTGTATTTCAAATCCTTTCCTGGACTGTTTGACTTGATGTTTTGACGTAACTTGGATGTTGTCTGTATGGTTTTGTTTATAGGTATCAAGGTCCACATAATGTGGAACAACCAAAGCCACACTCCAATTATCAGCAGCAACCTATAAAACCAGTTCGGGTTCCATATAATGCTGTAAATGAAGGTGACCCCTGCATATATCTACTACAATAATTGATCGTCAGGATGTTAAATACAATAATTCCTATCTCGTAACACGTCTAATATCTTATTCTAGACTCATATGGGCGAGGACGAGGTCGGGGTCGGGGGAGAGGGAGAGGAAGGAATTGGGGAAGGGGTGGTTATGGCTATCAAGGTGGTTATGGAAATTATCAAGGTGGATATGGGTATTACCAGGGTGGGTATGCAAATTATCAAGGTATGGATTCTGAACACCGAGTTGTAGTGCTTTGGTTGTTTTTCTTATTTTTGGATGTGTTTATATAACTTTCTTTTTAATTAATCTTTTTAATTATGCTTTGTTTCTGGCAGATAATGGTGGGTATTCAAATCGGGGACGAGGTGGTGGGCGTGGTAGAGGTTGGGGGTATCGTGGTAAGTTTATTTGACTACTTATTCTCTTTTGTTGTCTATTATCTTTTGCATGAGAAAAATGAAAAGGCAAATAAAAAACTTTTTTTTCTACTCTTGGTCTGGTTTTGTTTCTGCTTCATATTTTTCCTCTTGAAACATGCAACTTGTGAACGCTTCTTAGTTTCCTGTTTTTCTCAGTTTACACATCCATTGCACCGAATATGAAAAACTGTTGTTATATCTATGAAGGATGTATGTCTAGAAGGTGCTTGTCCAGTTGTCGTTATTCAATCTGATCCTTCAACTGTCGCATTTCGCAACAGGTACTGGTTATGATGGTGGTAGGGGTGGCAGAGGTGCAGGTTATGATGGTGCTGGTTATGAAGGCGGCAGAGGTGGAGGTAGTGGTTATGAAGGAGGCAGAGGCGGAGGTAGCTATGAAGGAGGCAGAGGTGGAGGTGGTGGTTATGAAAGAGGCAGAGGTGGAGGAAGGGGTTATGGGCGTGGTAGGGGCCGAATGGGTGGACGCACAAGGGGTGGTGGTGGCAACCAGGCATGATTGCAAAGTATGCTCTTGTCATTCATGCTAAATACTTGCCTTACAGTGAGGTTAAGGTTTTTAGAATACTGTGTTGATAGTGTGATGTGGCTCATGATCCAGCATTATTAAGCAGTATTTTATGTTTTTTTGTCATGAAATTGATATTGGCAAGGTTTTGTTCATCTTTAGATTTAGTTGGAAAGCATCTTGGTTTTATGATTGCTGTAATTCATTTCAACTTTTATGGTTGCCAACACCATATTTTTATCTGTATCTGGTTTATATATGGTTTTTATTTTAATCAAAATTAGCTTTTCCTTTGATAGACTTGCGGGGTTCAAATAAATCCAAGCAGATACGTATTTTTTACGTGGACAGTTTCATGTATACTGGAAATTGTAAATTGTGAAGTCCATCTGCGTGAAGGGCTTTAGATCCCTAGTGCAGGCCAGCATAAAGATAATTTGTTATGAATGCAACTCATCAATGTACTGGAATGTGAAATAATAATAATAATAATGATAATAATAATAAACTACTGGTAGAAATAATGTAGTCAGAACATTTTTCTTAAAAGTATATGTTGTAATAGATATTTCTTAATTGTATTGTGAATTAAGAGAATTATATATTGTAATGATCGACAGAAACGTGTAACGTAGTTGGAGTCATTATTTAATAAATAAATAAATTCAAACTTATTACATATCATAGCGTTTACCCGAGCACAGCAATACCCCAAATATTACCTACCCTTGGCATTCCGCTGCAGTAAGCTGTTTAATATGTATCAGTATTGGGAAAGCGGATTGAATTTGTTGTATTAATGTTTAACTCACTAAAAATGTTGGAATAGATTACACTATTTAACTTACTAACCTGTTGACCTGATGGGTTGATCTCTCAATTTGTATTATTTTTTGAAACTTGTATTGAAGGGATTTACTTAATTTTTGGATTATGGTTTCATTGGATTTTATAACTTGTATCGAGATTGATTGGATATTTAAAATAAAAGTTAAATTACTATTTTAGTTCTTTATCTTTTTATGAAATTCTATGTCTTTTATCTTTTCAAAGTTTCATTTTAGTTCTTTATGTTTTCAACGTGACTCAAAGTTGACCTTCATAAGTTTAAAATTAACACTGTTAATAATTTTAAAACAATAGTGATTAAAAATCGCTACAAAGTAATTTTTTTATTTTGTTTCCCTCTTCTTCTCTTTTCCCTCTTTGTCTTCCCCCTGTCTCATTTCTCTCTCCTCGCTCTCTTTCCCCTATTTGACTTCCCCATCTCTCCTTCATCTGTTTCTCTTCAATAACACTCACAAGCCCCCTTTCACCAGTGGTGAGGTGGCTTTTAATCCCCTTTGCCTTCAATCCCCACAACCCCCTCTGCTTTCAATCTTTCGTCTTTGTATTTTGTCTTTCTCCCCTTGATAACCCCCACAAGCCCCCTTTCTTTTCTCTAGTCTCTTCCAAGCCCCGACGATGGTGAGTTTGACGAACCCGGTGGTGAATTTGGTGAAGTTCACACCTCCTTCTTTGGCTCCTTCTAATGGCGAAGAAAAAGAGAGCAAAAGCAAACTTGCCATAATGGGTTGTGTAAGCAAAATTTGGGTGCAGTTGCTAGGATTGTTACTGCTAGGGTATTTATTTTGGCTCGCGTTGATTTGGTTTTGCTGGGGCATTTGTGTAAGCCAGCGGTGATTCCTCCCTTTTTTCCCCCTCAATTTCTTCCATCTCCCCCTCTGTTCTTTGATTTGTATTGATGTTGAATTTTGGTTGGTTATGGTAGTGTTGAATTGTATTTGGATTTGACATTATTTTTTTCTATAATAACATAAAATTATTATAGTGGCGGTTAAAAACTGCCACTATGTTAAAAACCGCCACCATCTTATTTTTAACATTAAAGTCGTTAGTTTAAGATTGACAGAAAGACAACTTTGAGTCACATTTAAAAAATAAGGAACCAAAACAGAACTTTTAAAGAATAAAAGACCAAAATAGAATTTCACAAAGAGATAATGGACCAAAATATAATTTAGCTTAAAATAAATTATGGATGAATTGACTTTCTTTAATATTTTGTTTTTTTTAGGGATTAAATTGCCAACTCACCATTTTATAACTTGTCAATCAACCTATTGTTTTATCTTTGGATGAGTCAATCGACCAACTAATTCCTAAATGAGATAAATTATGTTTTGCAACCCATTTTCTATCCTGCTCTACTAAAAGCAAGTTGAAAGCGTGGGAGAGAGGGGAAAAGTTGACTTGTTTTTTCATCTCTAATTTTTTGTATGTGAAAAGGGAGAATTGTTCTATTTTTTATCATGTATATCTTTTGAAACACACTTGTCATAAATTATATAAATAAATAATTTTAAAATATATAATTTCCCTCTCTTTTTTTTCTTCTGTATTTAAAAGAAAAAACTCCACAAATTTTACCTATTTTATTTCCCCCACGTTTTGTTTTTCCTTTCTCCCTTTTTTAACAAAATCAAAGTTATAGGCTTCTTTGCACTATTGTAAAATTAAATTGTGAAGTCTTAAACAATTAAAGTAGCAGAAGAATTTTTTTAGTGCTTTTAAAATAATTGATTAAAAAAGTATTTATATATAATTTTTAACAAATATAACTTGCTAGATATTTTAAATTAAATTAAAAAAATACACAATGACTTATTTTTAAGTCAAAGTTCCTTTAAGAAAAAAATGTTCCAATTGTTGATATCTAGTGACATTGTTGCAAAACGTATAACTTTTTTTTTTTCGAAAGCTTGAAATTATGAATTTGACAAAAGTTACCTCTTTATTACTTATGTCAAAACCACAGTTTTGATGTTGTAAAAATTAAATGCGTATACATTACAGACCACTGTCCACTGTACATAATTAAAAGTGTAAATACTCAATTTAATTTCAGAAAAAAAAAAACTATTTAGCTTAGTTTAATTTTTAAAGAAAACTTACTTAATAATTTCTTAAGATCATAAATGTGAAACATTTTAGTCCTTGATTCATTTTATTTACTATTCTCATAGACTAATTTAGGTCATTAATATTTTTTAAGAATTATGTATTAAAAAATAGTAAAAAATGATTGACAGACTAAGAATTGTTTGTTGACGAGGATGGTCAACACCTACACGAGAATTAGGACCACCAAGAGATTCATATGACTGAAAATGTATGACCTATCATCTTTTCAACTTGCAAAGGGTAAGAATTGTTTGATTAATTTTTTTAATTATTTTACTTAATTAAATTATTTGATGTTATTCACTATTTTCATTAGTTATTTAGGTTTATGCCATGCAATAAGGTGTTTTGGGCTATTATTAGTCTAGTTTAGAACCGTATTTGTCTTCAGGCGAGATTTCTAAGGATGTGCTAAAAAATTAACTCAGTAGCTTCTAGTTAAAAATTATGTATTATTTACAATTAAAATTAATAACTATAATCAACTTAAAAAAATACCAATGACCTAATATTAGAAATTTGATAGTTGTTACTGATGGATGACCTGACTGTTGCTAACTATTAATGATTTGTAGTTGTTTGTAAATGTAACTTGGTCGTCTGGTTACTGATGGTTTTGCCATCATTCATGCCAACAACTATAATTTTTCTTCTTCTAACAAGCTTATTTTAGACAGGGGTTGGGTCATCAATTAATAGTTAGTAATTTACAATTATCAATAACTTTTAATTGTTACCAACCACTTTTGGCTTTTGGTAATGTCAAACATTCTTGTAATGTGAGGAAGTCTTTTGTACCTCCACCTTAAGTTAGTATACTAGTTGTGACCCCTTGATACATATATTTAATTGTTCAAATATAAGTAATCCTAATGCTTTTATTTTCTAAAGCGTTCAGCAGAAGCTCTGTGGGTAATCCATTACACGCATTTTTCAAATTAATGAAAATTGCGTACGTATTTTTTTATTCCTTTTATATCTCTCCATCAAATTTCTTAGCAAATATATAGCTTGCGTGTGGATCTCACTGAGATGAAACCAAATTAATTTTGTGACGTGAGTTTATCGTGCTAATCCTTGTTCAATTACTCTTTCTGAAAGCTTCATAGTATGTCTTATGAGTTTAATTCCTTTGTAGTTTGTACAGTTTTGTATGTCCCCTTGGTTCTTAATGATAGGAATCAATATTTTTCTCCATTGATCATTTGGCGTGCTCTTAGACCTTATAATCAAGCTGAACAGCTTTGTGAGTCATCGTATAAATTTCTCTTTAAACCCTTTCAATACCTCAATAGAAACATTATTTGGTCTAATTTCATTATCTTTAGCCATCCTTTTGAATGCTTCTTGTACTTCAAATTCTCTCTCTCACTTTTTTTTTTTGGTAATAAGAATAATTTTGATCTTCTTCTCTTATGTTAAGTCTATTAATTTCGAAAGATCATTTTCATTAAAAAGTTTATGAATATAGATCTCCCATCTTTCCCTGATACCTTGTCATGTGACTAATACTTTTCCCTCATCATCCTTAATACATCTCACCTAGTTTAAATCTTTTATTTTCCTTTCCCTAGTTTTACCCAATATATAGATACTTTATTCGCCTGCTTTGGTGCTTATATATTGGTATAAATCATCAAATGCTCTTGCTTTTCCTTTGCTTACCATCTTCTTAGTGTCTCAATTAGCAACCTTATATTTTATTCTATGTTTCCACATTTTCACACAAGGATCATGTTTAATGCACTCTCTTAACCTTAATCTTTTATTGCATGGTATCATCCCACTGTCAAGAATCTTTACCCTTTGGCTCAAAGTCTCTTGATTTTCCTAGTATTTCTTTGGCTACCTTTTTAATTGTTTCAGCTATCTCATTCCACATCTTTAGCACTTAGGTGCCTTTCCTAAAACTCTCCCTCCAAAACTTTTGTCTTGACGAGTCTTTGTTTTTCACCTTTATCCTTTCCTCTTGACCCTTTCCTCTTGATACACATCCATAACCAAAACCCTATGTTGAATGGCTAGGCTTTCTCTTGATATAACTTTGTAGTTCATGCAAAATTTTCTATCCAATTTCCTTATTAGAAAGAACTTAATTTAGGAGTATGATGCCCCATTCTTATACATTATCTTTTTCTAAAACAAACGTTAGCACGATTGTTCACAGATCAAACAAGCTAACCTAATCCATGACAAAAATGAGCGGGTTGGTTCGTGTATTTGGATGAATTCAACCTAGGAAATGAAGAACTCGACTTAATTGAATGTTAGGTGTATGGTCATTAAGATCGACTAGACCAAAACTTAAGTTTAAGCCACATGTCCAATGTAAGAATGGATCTCTTAATTCCAATTAATAAAGACAACTTTGTTTTTCAATTTTGGCTTATAATGAAATGGAAATGTTAAGGAGCATTTCTTGGACATGATACATGTGCAAGATACTACATCATCTACTCTAAAACACAAGATTTGATCAATATTGTCTCATCATAATCTCAACATTTAAAATGTTCGAGACCAAGGATATGATGGAACTAGTAATATGTGTGGAGAGTGAAATGGTTTACATGCTTTAATTCTTCAAGATTGTCCTTATATTAAAAAATTGACCAAATCAGTAAAAGAATGTACATCAATCTAATTAGTATTTGGTTTAAAATTAATCATTATATACTAATTTTTAGTGTTAATGTTGTCAACATTACTTTGTTGAGGTTTGTAGTCAAATATGTTAATTTGGTTTGTGAAATCAATGTTTGAATTTATTTTGTACAAGAGCATCCTAAACTATGAATCTCAAAAAGTTCCCACTCCCTCCTATTTTCCATTGTCAAAAAGTTTTCCTCATATCATGATTGTCAAAGCATCTTGGTTTATTTGGTAATTTGTAAGGTTTTGGATAATTTATGTCAGATGACAATTTTTAGACCATGATACATGCAATAAAATGCGATAGAGGTACATGAATGGTTTTATATCTCTAGCACACTCTTGGTATAAAAGCCCTTTAGACTTGAGGCCTTGAGGCATTGACAATGAACAACCCTACCCATTTTGTGCTAAAATTCAACTTTATTTAGAAGAATTGGGGCAACAATTATCAAACTCCTAACCATCTGTTATTAATATGTCAACGACTAGCTTTCCTAAAAGCAAAAGCTATTAGTTGGAAGCATGTGAATGATTATTAGTTTTATATATCTTACAACAACTTGGAATTTAGAAAACTAATGCCAGTAATTCATGATATTATAAGTAGTACTAGGAAGGTAATTTTAAAGAAGATGCAAAGCTTGATCTAAAGAACAAGATGCAAATTCCGAGGAAAGTAAGCCTATTGTATGAAAATAGCTTACAATAATTACTAAGATAAATATTAAACAAGAACCCGACCAGCATTGTGGTTGTAGTTTAGTGGTAAGAACAATAATAACAACAACAACAATAATAATAATGAATCCTATGGTTCACATTATCATTCCTTTATCAATCTAAACCCTTCACTCCCTCAAACTTTTGCACTCATGCTCTCATCATCACCCTTATGACCATGTCTCGTCACCTCTCAATGTCTCCTTAGTCATTCACCATCATTCTCACAACCACCTTCACTCCTTGTTTTAGTGTTTTGGTTATGGAAAGTAAACTTAAAATGTCAGCAAAAAACCTATGTATTTTTTAAAAAATATTTCGATTATGATTTAATTAAACAATTATGCAAAAGTAAATTAATAAATCCTTGCAAAATAATTATGAAAAACACCATGCATCAATAATAAAGTATGGGGCCCAAAGGCATACATCAATGTTACAAAATTAAAATAAGTAGAGACACCACAACATAATTAAAACACCTTAGAGTAGAACACATATAAAAGCCAATCCTTACAAAACTACATAAAATAAATTCTATAATAACCTTTGCTAGAGATAAACATTATATCCAAAAAGCACTTCTTACAACTTGCCCTTTAATCTAGTGCCTAACATTTACTCGACCTGCAGAGGGGTCTTCCTCAATGCCCTTAATTTGCTTGGGGTGTAGGCTTATAAGGAACTAGTCCAACGTTGTCCATCTAGTCTTGGAAATGCCTCAAATGCTGAGGACACAGGCCTTTTGCTTGGGAAACCAGTAAGCGCTCTTAGGGGATATAGTAAAGGGCTTGCCATATGTGATCAAAAGGAAACATAAACTCTAAGGTGAGACGAGTAGTAAATGTAACACCTAGGTTTTTTTGCTACTTCTTAATTAAATTGATTGACATCATTTACAAGTGAAAACATTAATTAAAACAAAATTTAATTAATTAGAATTTTTTTTGTAAGTTCCAACGTTGTCCATCTAGTCTTGGAAATGCCTCAAATGCTGAGGACATAGGCCTTTTGCTTGGGAAACCAGTAAGCGCTCTTAGGGGATATAGTAAAGGGCTTGCCATATGTGATCAAAAGGAAACATAAACTCTAAGGTGAGACAAGTAGTAAATGTAACACCTAGGTTTTTTTGCCACTTCTTAATTAAATTGATTGACATCATTTACAAGTGAAAACATTAATTAAAACAAAATTTAATTAATTAGAATTTTTTTTGTAAGTTACAATAGTTAATTCAACTAAATGTATTGTGAAACAGCCAATAAAAGATTCTATATTAAGTTTGTGAGTAGATGGTCAAATATTTCATGAAAAATTAATATGATTAGTGATTGTTAATCATAGTTAATCTTATGTGAATTTTTGATGTGATTATGAACTAAGGAATAAAATATTATTATTTTGTCTGGTATCGAATATATAGTTTACGAGGAGTAATTTGAGAATAGAGATACACTCAGTACCACTCACCACACTTAATAAATTATCATTCTACCCTTTATTTAACTTATGTAGCTAAATAAGACAATAATACACATTAATATTTGTTAATAGAGAATTTTCAACAAAATGGTAAACACCTTTCTTACACTTGGTCAAAAGGCTTTGTTTTTGCTCCAAATTGGCTAAAATTTGAAACAAGCCATTTCACCGGCTCCTCTACCTGTTTGCAAACTCTCATCAATTTTAGAAGGAAAAAATTAAATTTTCTAAGTCATTTTACCATTTATTCAAATTAGAATTCAATTATTTTAAGCTTAAAACCTAGAAGGCATTACCCATTTGAAACCCTAACACTCTCTCACTACTCTTGAAAGCCCTTACTTTTAATTTACTTTTTGTTCATTTACTTTTCATTACATTACCTTCTTTTATTTTATTTTTGGTTACAACCTTCTTTCATTTCTTCATTTTACATTTCAAGATTATGTAGATCATTGCAAAATTACTTTTTCCATAACTTTTATTGTTTTCGAATTTACTTTATTTTGCACATTTACATTCTATGCACTTTATATTTTTTAATCTTTTAAATTAGTAAGTTTCTTTAAATTTATTCATTTACATTTTGAAGTTCGTAAGTTGTACAATTTAATTGATACTTCATATTTCACTCATATTGAATCTAATTTGCATTTGTTTACTATGGAATTTTGCAATTAAGTTTCTCTTCAAATTTCAATTTACTTTAATTACAATTGTAACATTAACTAAATTGAATTAAAAATTTTACTTGTAGTCTGAAATTAATAAGTGCTTTGTGCACAAGTTTTCATACTTGGCATAATCACAAAGTTAGCATTCCAATCAATTCAATTTTAACAAATTAAATTTAGATAATTGTTTGCACATTAAGATCTTAATCAAAATAGTTCTGAATTTATTTGTTAGAATTAAAAACATAAAGTCACCCAAAAATTTCGAATCTTACTCAAATTGAAATTTCACAAGATTGAAATAATTTCCTCCATCAACCATTTTTAATTAAATGAACGGATATAAACTGACAAACCGACAGCGCAGTAAGTCAACCGGCTGCTAAGGTTAGTACGTCAACCTCTCATGATTTCAAAAAATGAAATTAAAATAAGTCTATTTCTTTGTTAATGACATCTGATGTACAACGAAGATTGAAGTATAGAAGACTTTCCTATGCTGGAGTATTCTTCTTCTTACGCTAATAATTAATTTAAAATATATATTCTTTTACAATGAAGTATACTTTTGACTAAATTTTATATCCTTTTTTAAATAAAACTTTTTTTCAAATTTATTATTGTATGAAAAACGTGTGTAAAATATTTATAGTGATGATCTGTTAAATCTAACACAACTTCCTGCAACAATAAGATAATTAGTATTTTAATTTATGCAATGCACATGATAAATGTTTATTTTTATATAATTAAAATTTATAATAAATGAATATTTTAAATATAGAAATTATTTTGTAATTAAAATTCATAATAAATAAATATTTTTAAATATATAAATTATATTTTAGATTTACGATAAATAATTTATATTATGATACACGATTGTTTTTAAATATTGATACATTTTTAAAAAATTATTGAAATTCAATTTAGAAATAAAGATGAAAAAACTATATGAAAGAAATAAGTAGTTAATAAAATCAAAGTACGTACATAAAAATAAAAGGGAAGTGATTTAAGATGATTGAGAAAGAAAATTGTTGGACTAGTTGTTAAATCAAATTAAAATTAAAATTAAAAACAATATTTTAAAAGAATAAAAAATTAAAAATAAAACTAAATGTTCAATATATAGGATTAAAATATGACATGTAGTTCAATGAGAGAGAGTACAACTCTTAAAAATATTTTTATTTAAAAATAGAGAAAATAGGCTGTGTATTGACAGTGTAAAGTAGCTTTACACCGTCAACTAATCACAAACTACTATCTATGGTAAGTTTGTTGATTTTTATAATAACTACCTTAAAAATCATACTAACGATGATTTGTGATTAGTTGACAGTGTAAAATTTTTTATTTCGACAGTACATAACTATTAAACTCTTAAAAATAAGTCTTAAAAACACTCTCATTCAATGATGGAGATTCATATTTATAATATGAGAGTAAATTTTATTCTAAATTAAAATAAAATATTATAAAGTAAATTTTTAAATAATAAATTATTTCAAATGAAAATTCACAATTTTAAAATAAAAATCCTAAAATAATGTATCTAGCATTCTACTTGCATGTTAGGAAGAGTAGTGCATTGCCCCAAGATCAATTCTGTGTGCACGTCAAAAGCAAAATAATAAATAACTACTTTCAATTTTTCATGGTGACACCATAATTTTAATAAAAGAATCGATTCTCATGGTTTTCCAAGCACACTATACATCAACATCAATTGGCGAAAATGACAATAATTGGATCGCAAAAAGTATGGGATTTGAACTCCTCAAGTGGGAAAAATCTATTTCGGAACAACTCTGAATAGTTGCAGCTCAAATTTCACATAATGCATCTTACTGAATCTAGCTTGATTCCAGTCCAGATTCGATTGTATAAACTTACAAATGTTGTAACGTCAAGAAAATGCCAACTCACTCTGCCCTTATCTGTTCTTTTGTTTAAGATATTATATTATATATTATATATATTATTCAACTCACAGATCAGAATGTTTCAGAATGATACTCTCTGATTCAATAAGCTTCGTTCGTAGTGGCATCCCATCACCAACCCCTTCAAGACACAGAACAAAGGTTCATATTGTTGTTGCTAATTTTAACAAGAATGTATGTCATGTCAACTTTTTTAATTTTCTTCACAAATATTTCATCCATGTGTGGGAATCTAAAGTAAATAATATAATTCTGCATGTATTCAAATTAAATTATTTTGATTTTAATATATATGATTTTGTTATAGTATAAAACTTTTTTGCACGATTAACCAATTAAATAACACGTTAAATATAACTTTTAAATTAATTAGTTATCATAAAAATGAATGGTTTTTAAGGAAATGGCAATTCAATATTAGTTAATAGTATAAAAAAAATCAGTAGACCGTTATTATATTCTAATTAAATTCATATATTACTAATTTTTTGAAAAAGATAAAAGCATATATTATAATTATATAATTATTTGTTTTCTGGGAAAAAAATAAATATAAGAGACGTTGTACCATTTTAAAATAAAATAAAACACATTGCAATTTTGACAGATTTTATAGTAAAATTTATAAACAAAACGCCAATCATCAACCGTTAAAAGGGAGGTGATTGCACGGCATCCCCAAACCTTAAAAAAAATAAAATTGCATAACATATGTACAATGTTTTATTTTTATATAATAATCAACTTTTGATTTTAGTCTTTAAAAATATTTTTCTTAGATTTTCATTTCTTCAAAATCTGAAATTACTATTTCTAGTTTTCTAAAATGAACAAATTTTTGTTTTAGACTCTATAAAAGAATTTTCTTTAGTTTTCATCTTTTCAAAATTTGAAACAACTGTTTTTGGTCTTTAATTTTCATTAAAGTAGATAAATAACATTAACTTTAGAGATTTGAAAAAAATTTGAGATGTCACATGCTGACATGATACCACAGATATTAGTGAGTGCTATTTTTGATGATTATTTGACTTTCTATTAAACGTATAAGCAGTTAATAGTGTCATGTGACAATGGGATAAAAAACAATAATTTCATATTTTTGAGGAATGAAAACCAAAGAAAAATTTTCAAAGACAAAAATTAAAATTCACTTATTTTACAAGCTAGATATATATTTAACCCTTACTTTTATTAGCTTCATTAATATCTTTTTGATTTTTAATCTTCTTTAACCTTTCGAGTTTTTGTAATCACTTAAAAAAAATTCCCACTAAGGTTGGCCTAGTGATGGGACGTTTAGGTAGTATGTTTGAGGTCATAGGTTCTAACCTCAGTATGACCATCATATGCAAAATAAAAATCACTTAAAAAAAACAAATTGTTGTGAAAATTTATTAATGTTATAAATTAGAATAAATGAATATTTTAACACACACACACACACATATATAGGGCGTATACTGTGAGAGTGATCTTCTTATGTGAGATGAGAATGGTCAACCTCAACCATTAGATTAAAATAAAAAGCTTAGATTAAAAGACTCACTTAAAACCCTAAACACATTTAAAATCACAATCACTATCGTCATTTCCACCACCACTGCTGTTGTCGCCATCATCGCCATTGCCATTGTCACTGTCACCGCCATCACCAGTAGTAATGTGGGTGGGGGTGGCGGCGACGATAGTGGTGACAGTAATGGTAGCAATGGTAGTGGGGATGATTGTGGTTTTAAGTGAGACTGTTACTATCGTCATTGTCGCCATTATTGTTGTTGTCACTACCCCTACCACCACCACTGTCGGCGGTGGGGGCAATGACAATGATAATGGTAGTCTCACTTAAAACCACAACCATCGTTGTCGTTGCCCCCCACCACCATCATCCTTGGCGGCAACAGACGACAATGGTGGCGATGAGGGTGGTGACGACACTGGTGGTGGCAACGACGGTGGTAGTTATGGTTTTAAATGAGTTTAGGGTTTAGGGTTTTAAGTGAGTTTTTAATTTAAGTCCTCTATTTTAATCTAATAGTTGAGATTGACCATCATCATTCCTACATAAAAAGGTCATTCTTATAGTATACGCCACCTAATATATATATAATTTTATATTCACACATATTTTATATCATTTTAATTTATATAAACATGTAATTTTTAAAAAAATATTATATTTATAAATATATTCCCAATTGTATATAACTTATATATACATAATTCTAATAAGAGATATTAATAATGAAAAATATTTTAATTTATATTTTGTAATTATTAGTTTTTCTTTAAAAAAATATGTTTCCATAAAGGAAAGAAATGGCTAACATTAATTAGACAAATGCTACCATGGACCACCTTCACATGTGGTCTACGGTGCACTATTTTTATTCACAGTTGGATTCATCTAATCCACATGGTTATACCTTACATCATTCACACTGGATCTCTCTCCCAACTCCTTTTATAGTCCCTCCAGCAGCCACCTGTATAGGCTTCCTCACCGGCGACGTCCCTACGATAGCCACTAAACTCCTCTTGCTATTGGATGGAAGTTTCAGGACTATGGTGAACCACAGGGTTGGCGTGAACCATCGAGGATTCGTAATCCAACCAAAGGTGTAAATTTGCATTCACTAACCAATAAGAGATTCCCTTAACCACCCCTATTCTGAACATGTGCCTTTTCTCATCTAGCACCATCCCCAAAAGTAGCGTTAAATCCATGTTGTATGAGGGAAGGTTGAAAGCCTTAATCGCCACTATGGGTTCCCAAAACAAAGGGTTTATTTCGCCGGCAAAAATCATCGAAAATGGAATCTCCCACCCGACAACCTGGTTGTCAATCATCATGTACACTTCCCTATACATGCTGTTACCATGCTTTATGGCTAACCCATTCATTGTGGCAATGTGGTTGTATTACTCACCCTTGCATTGAGCAGCGGGAGGGAGGGTGTATGGGGTGGTGTATGGAGGGGAGTCGATGATGTGGGAAAAGGAGTGGTGGAGGACTCAGTGGGTGCATGAGGGCGTGGATTCGTGTGAGAGTGGAGGGTAACTCACCTTAAAGTATTCATGATGTGATTTGCTGGAGGGACGTTGCCAGTGAAGGGTTGAGGTTGGTGTCAACGCCGTCGATGGCTACTAGAGAGACATTGTCGGAGAGTTATGGAGGGAGTTGGAAGAGGGATCTAGTGTGGAGGATATATGGTATAACCATGTGAATTAAATGAATCCAACAGTGTATAAAAGTGGTGTACAATAGACCACATGGGAAAGTGGTCCACGGTAGCATTTGTCCCTTAATACAAAGATAAGATGCTTACATAATAATTTTGTTTTTTTTTAGCTAACAACTAAGAGACTTGTAATTTTTTCTCTAGCAATTGAAAGTTGGTTTAGTTCATTTTAAACTATACTTTGATGTAACATTTTAATCCTTACATATAAAAAATACTTATGTCCTTTAATTAAGCATGTTGTTTATGATTATTTAGTCTCACAATTGTTTTACTCTTGCATATTTAAATAATTGTATTAGAAATTTGTGGATTAGACGAAAACTAGTGTAATAAATCGTGCCTTGAACGAGCATTAAATTTACAATTTTGAATTTTTTATTATGATTTTTAATGTATTTCTCAATTATTTTTTAATTTTATATAAATATATTTTAGTATATATTTGTATATATAAAATATAAAAATTTACAAATATCTATATATATATGTGTGTGTGTGTGTATAAAATTGTATATTCACACATATTTTATATCATTTTAATTTATATAAATGTGTAATTTAAAAAATATTATCTTCATAAATATATTTCCATTTGTATATAACTTAAGATAATTTTAATAAGATATTTTTAATAATGAAAAATATTTTAATTTTATTTTGTTTTGGAAGACAATTGAGAGACTCGTAATTTTTTTCTCTAGCGATTTTATGTTGGTTTAGTTCATTTTCATCTATACTTTGATGTAACATTTTCATCCTTATGTATAAACAATAATTATGTTTTTTAAGTTTTAATCATGTTGGTAGTGATTATTTGGTCATACAATTATTTTACTCTTGCATATTTAAATAGTTGTATTAGATTCTAATATAATGATTATTCATTAAATATAACTACCTAATCAATTAATTAATATTTTGAAATATTAAAATCATATTTTACTATAGGAAAATGTAAAATATATTAATAACCTAATCACTACAAGAAATTTTCCTATTGTCGATTGCCAAAATCCATCAATAATGCAATTTTACCAACGGAATAATGACGGACAAAAATCCATCAGTAATAATCTTGTCGATAATTTATTACTGAAGAATTTACTGACAGATTTTATCGACAGATTTGTCTATGAAAAATTACCCCCAAATTTTTTTTTTTTGTGAGAAATAACTGATGAATTTTTTAGTGGGAAATTACCGACGAAAAAATCCATTGATAACATATTTGTTAATTTTTTAAGCATCCGACATATTTTTTAAATGATACTAGTTTTCCTACTTATTTAGCTAATTATTCTGATGCCAGAATTTCATATGGTATTCAACTTCTAAAAATCTTAAAAAAAGAAAAATCCTTGTAACATCTAAAATTGAAAGAAAATAGAATGAAATGAATGATAAAAGAAAATCTTAAAAAAAATTATATATGAAGAAAATTATTAATGTTAAAATTATTTTACTAAAGACATTTTTAAATTTAATTTACTGAATTAGTTATGCTCAAATAAGTATAGATTGCAAATATAATCTTGAATAAAGTATACCACCACTATTGTTGTTTAAGTTATATTTTATTTATAATTATAGTAATTATTTATTACGCATATCGTTTAAAAAATAAACAATTTGAAAGTTTTAATTGTATTATGTAATATTTTGATATGAACATAATTTTTAATGATATAAAAATTATTAAATTATTCTTTTATTAATTACTGAAAAAATGATGAAATAAAATTTATTTTTAGAAAAAAGAATAAATTTTGAAAAAAATGATATTTTCACAACTTATTTATATGAAATTTATAATTTGCGTGTGATATTTTACACATAAAATAAGATAATTAGAATTTAATATAATTTAAATCAAAATATTATTTATTATTAATTATTATTTTGTCATGAATTAATTATGTTAGTAAAACATTTATTATTAATTACATGATTAATACTACTACTACTAATAATTATTATTATTATAATGATAATAATAATGTAACTTAATAAAAATAAAAATTTAAGGTAATAATTATAAAATGTTGAAATATAAATTAATGAAAAAATAATAAAAAATAAATTATATGACATGGAAAAATATTTTAAATTACATTTTTGTAATTATTAGTTTCCTGCCTTTGAGAAAATATGTTTCTATAAAGAAAAAAACTACTAACATTAATTAAAAAAGAAAAGAAACAAGTAACTTGAATAACATGCTTCAGTATAATAGTGATGGATTTAGACAGGGTTAAGGACGTTTTTTTTTGCTTTAGAATTTACTTGATGAAACCAATGATGAAATATTCTTTATTTAAATATTTTATTATTAATTCCGTCACTAATTAAATTTGTACTATATAACTAGTAGTGAATTTTTCAATGGAATATTTCATCTATAATATATAATATATTCTATCATAAATTCCATCGCTAATTTCATAAAAAAAAAACTCTTCATATATAATTAGCAAGAATTTTGTAATAAAATGTTATATTTTAGTCACTATTTTTGTCTCACTTTGAGATAATTGTGTATGATTTCGGAATAAAAAAAATATTCTAATTAAAGTTTATTATTTTTAATTTTGTCACTAATTTTATCGTTAAATATTTTAATGATGAAATTTCTAACATTAATTTAACCATGAATTTTATTTTATCAGTAATTTTAATTTTTCTAAAAATATCACATGATGTGTACCTAACAACTTGCTCGTCAAAGCTAAAACGCACACAGTATGAAAAAAAATTAAAACCAACAGCCAATTTGATAATTGTGTGATTTTGTTTTAAAAACGATCCAGATTAAAAACTTACTAGTATTTTAGTTTGTGTAATATACAAAATAAACGTTTATTTTTAATATATAACCGAAATTGACAATAAAGAAATATTTTTAAATATATAAATTATATTATAATTAAAATTTATAATATACAAATATTCTTGAACATATAAACTATATTTTGGATTTATGATAAATAATTTATATTGTGATACAAAATTATTTTTAACTATTGTTAATTTTTTTTTAAATATTTAAATTTAATTTAAAAATAAAGCTGAAAATGATATATTAAAAGAGATAAACAGTTAAAAAAAAAATCAAATATATAGATAAAATGAAAGGAGAGTGGTTTAGGATGGTCGAAATTTTTTTTTTTTGAATTAGTTGTTAAATCAAATTAAATTTGAAATAAAAATTAACAAATATATTTGAAAGAAATAAAAATTAAAAATAAAGTCAAATGCTCAATATGAGATTAGAATAAAACATGTGACTCAATAACAGTGATAATAATAATTCCAAAAAACACTCTCATTTAAAAAAAATTAAAAATACTTCCATCAAATAATTACTCCTAAAATTACTTTCATTGGAGGTATGAATTCAAAATTTCTAATATAAGAACAGATCCATGGAAGCTGGAATGATTAAATCCCATAAGAAATATTGTTGGGTTTAAAAATTCTTAATTCCTAAAAGACGCATCTTATTGAACTTATATTTAGTTGATCGATTTTTTTTCTTTCTAAAACTTTAGTATTTAAATATTATATTATGTGAATTATATTATTTAATTTCTTTTACGTGTGGACTCAAGTTAGGTAACTCTATGACAAAACTTTCACATCAATTAATTCTAACACAGAAATAATTAATCCCTCGCAAATTTAAATAAATACTTTTGGTTAAAATAGAATTTTAATCTCTTATTTATATTTTAGGTTTCAGTTTGATTCCAAGTTTTAAAAGTTTCACTTTAGTCTCTTATAATATCTCTATTAGATCAAATTGATCATTCTGTTAGTTTTTGACACTAATAATGTCAATTTTAGCTAACGTAGCATTTCTCACAGTTTGTCACATATCAATAGATTGATCAAATTAGTGTGATAAACTAACGAAAAGATCAATTTAATTTAAAGAGAAATTTTAAGTGACCAAAACTTAAAGAACTAAATTGAAACTTAAATGTAAATAAGGGACCAAAATTATATTTTAGCAGGTAATTTTTGTTACTCGCATGCAATTTTTGCGATTTCATACCACTTTTGTGTAAATAACTTCGTCACTCAAGTCTTCCCAGGGTCTATTAATGATTCCGGCTATCACCGAAAAGGTTGGTTAGAACAGAATTTGAAATCACATTAAATAACAAAAAGTCTACTTGATTAGGTTTAGATTTATAAAGATGTCTCTGTTAATATTTACATATATGATGTCATCATGATTTCTTAAAGAGTTTAATAATTATGTATTGTTAGTGTAAAAAGTTTTACAATGTTAATCAATCGAAAATTACGTCGGTATGACTTTATGGTAGTTATCATAAAAGTCAGCAAACTTATAATATATGGTGGTTTGTGATTAGATGATAGTGTAAAATTATTTTACACTATCAGTACATAACCTATTTTCTCTTATTTGAATTAAAAACACAAAATCAAATAAAATTGCTTACATATATTTAAAATGTTATTTTTTTAATAAAAATATGATATGTATATTATTTTTAATTAATGAATATGTTAATTTTAATAACTAATTATAAAGAATAATACATAAATAATATTTTGTTTTTAAAATAAATATATTTAAAATTTTTATTTAAATTTCATACATTAGAAAACCCAAACCTCTTCGAATACACTTGACCTACCAATCAGTGAGACAAATATAAACAAATCATCGAAGAAAACATATAGGGGAGGAAAATAAAACAAATCAATGAAATAGAATTAATTAAATTTATAATATAAATTAAAACCAGCTTACGTATTTATTTTTTTAAAAATATTTAACTTCTTCATAAGTATCTATAGTTTTATAGGAATTATTTTATAGAAATAAATAGTTACTTCAATTGAAAAAATCTCAAAATAAAAGTTAATACAAACTGGGTTTAATCTTTATTGCACAGTAAAATACAACTATCTTTTTCATTTGACTAATGCCATTTTTATAACAATTTTTCACAATAATTTTTATATTTACCTTTTCTTTTTATTGCTTTTTATCACATCATTTATTTTATCTCATGTTTTTCTTTTTCTTTTTCTCTTCCTTATGTAAAAGTTGTTGTAAAAATTTATTATAGGAATTATATATATCATATTTTTGCCTTTTCTTAATAAGATACAGATGCAAATGTTTGATTTCTAGTATTGCAGATGGCACTGCCTAGAAAGTGTAGACTTGAGGGTTTAATGTTTGTGAATTATTGTCGACCTGTTTGCCAATATATTTGCCAATTAAAGTATTTTTTTTTGTCAATTATTTTTCAATAAACTTAAATTTAACTATCCCCCCCTTTCCATAACCCAATAAATTTATTTAAAAAGTTATCATAAAAAGATTATCAACACACACACACACACACACACACACACACACACATATATATATATATATAATGTTAAAAGTTTTCATAAGGGTACAATCAAACCAAAATCAATAACAGGGATATAAAACGAAATCGAATTAGTCAATTTTGCTAGGGGAGAGATGCAAAACATTTCTGCTTATTTTTGTCCTACAATATTTTTTGATAAATAATTAATTTAGAACTAATAAATAAGTTTAATGTTAATACATTCGGAGTGTAATAACTCTTTTTATATTATAGTCTAATAAATAACTCTTTTATGAGTTTGAATTTATTGATGATTACACAAAATGTTAAACTCATTAAATGACATAATACCGTATTAAAATAGAGTAAATTTAGCATGAGCACAATGTTGTTTCCGCACTATCAATCGAACAACACAAAGTATATTCAAATAATAATAATAAAATAATAAAACTCTTATTAAAATATTTTTATTTACATTAAATTTTTAATTAATTGGGCTTAATGTACATGTGTTCCTGTAATAAAATTGTTTCAGTATGGGTTGACAAAACCAACATTTCATTGATTTGAGTGGAATTAGACTTGGATTCCTTACACAAGATCATGAGATTGAGCTTTGTGAATGAAAAAAATGTGGTTGTGAAGGAAAAAAACGTGGTTGTGAAGGAAGACCCTACTAAAGGTGGTCATTAGATTTTTTGATAGATATTAGTCATTAAAAATAAAAACAGTAGATACTTCACACATATAACATGCACTACAATAGAACATGATTTTAGTGGTAGATCACTAGTGACGACCAAGTCTTTGCCATGGTGATTTTTTTTTTTTACAAAAATATTGTAAAAAATGATTTTCAAAAACATATTTTTAATGGTTCTATTTTAATGTAAGTGATGGCTTGGTCGTTGCTTTCGAAATTGAATTTCTTAACCACTTATTCATTCCAAGCTATCATTTTTATGTCTATTTCTAAATTGAATTTCAATAATATTTTAAAAGAAATTGTTAATAATTAAAAATAAGTTTGTATTACAATTTAAAGCATTTATCATAAATTTAAAATATAATTTATATATTCAAAAATATTTATATGAATTTTAATTATAATATAATTTATACATTACAAATATTTATTTATTATAAATTTAAATTATATAAAATAAACATTTATCTTGTACAATGTGCATGCTTCAATATTAGTTTTAAAAAAATTCTCATCTTTCTTGGGAGCACAAGTTTGAATCTCCTTAAAATAATCTAAAATTTTATTTGATAGGCATCTATCGTTAAAGAAATTTCCTAACATCTAAAGACTAATTAAGTAGATGCAATTAAATCAAACTACTTACAATTTGGAACTATGTGGTAACTCTATGGGTTAAGCCTCTAATAGGTTCCCATGATTTCAGTAATTCCCTATGTGACATGATTAAGGGTGTTATTTCCTTGTTATCACTTATTGTTTACCTCAAAAAAAGAAAGAGGAATGCTAATAGAGATGAAAAAAAAATAAAATTCCATACCTACAGATATTGGTATGTAAAATCTATCATGGTTTGAAATTAGATAACTAAAGCGGTATTTGCAGGTAAAATAAATAGATTTTTTTCTACCAGCTTATTAATGAAGTAAGGACAGGTAGTAAGGTATTTGTATTTACAGGTACCAGCAATTAGAAATTACTTAAATGTCCTTAATTAGACACAAATAAGTTACTCTATTATTTTTAGTATAAATATAAATTTCAAAATTATTTATTTTTAATATAAATATATGTTTCAAAATTATTTATTTTTGGTATAAATATGTGTTTCAAAATTATTTAGTTTTATTTAATTTTTACATTTTGTTTAAAATTTTATATTTTAACAAATATCCACAGATAACTGTGGATGTCCACTTAACGGATACTCATGTGAGTATGGGTGGGTATAAGGTGAATTTTTATCCAACGGGGTAGGTGACGATGGTACTACCCATGCTCGCCTCATCTCATTGTCATCCCTAAGTGCTAGCAACACACTCTTCAACAAATTTTTTATTATTGATTAAAATTTATTGAAAATTACAAAATCATGAATAAGAATCATTAAATAAGAAGTGAGACCCACAAAAAATTATGATTTCTAATAAATTTTAACTAATAGTAGAGTATGTTTAAAAGACTGTGTTTTTAGCATTCCTCAAAAAGAAATAGTACAAGCTTAAAAATATTTTACACACTCATTAAAAAATCAAAATTATATTTTTAATAATATATTAAGTTTAGCATCATTATTGTTAAAAAATAAATTTAATTATAATGTACAAGTAGTTTACATTGTCATCCAACCATGGATTGCCATATATGGTAAGATTGTTAATTTTTATAATAATTACATTAATAGTCAAATTTTTTGTAATTTCTAATTAATTGACAGTGTAAAATTTACACTTATAGTGCATCAAAATTAAACTTTAAAAAATTAAGTTCTTAAAAATTTTGTTAATTAAAAAAAATACTATCCTTATATTATTTCTTCAACTTAGTGCTGAGTGAACATAGTAAGGATGAATGAGGACACGGTGTGTATGGAATTTGCATATTATTTTAGGTCAAATTTTATTTGAATTTTAAATTTTTATTTATATTTAGGACTTTATTTTATTTTTTTGTTCAATTAACTATTTTTTGTTTATTTGGGCATTAGCAGATGGAATCTATTGGGTTTAAGCATAAATCTCTAAGTTCTCACCCATTAGATCCATAAACAATTAAATGAGAAGCTCAAGGTATAAAAAAGGAGATTAGGGCAACTTTAGGGTGGATTCTCATTCTTGGTAGAGAGTCATCTTGTGCTTAGAGTCGTCTTGCGCTTAGAGATCAAGAACTAGAGTTGGAGATGATGAAGAGCAAGGTGAAACGTAATCTCGAAGATCCAACAAAGGCTATAGATGTTCAAAGATTATAAATTGGAGTTTTCCTACCTTTTTCTTTGTTTCTCTTGTAATTTTTCGATGAATTGTTTCATGAGTAATACCATGATTAAGGATTGTAAACTCACCATGAGTTAGTAGTTTCTTGTTTCTAGGGACCTAGGGTAGCCTAATGAGGGATTGACGATTTCTTTTGTATTTGCCCTCTTTTGTTAATTTTGGATATATTTTAATTCAATTTTCAATGTTCATCATGCCTATGAGTTTGATTATTTCTTATTCATATGATTTTAGATATTAAGGGAAGAACAAAAAGGTAAATTTAACCTTGGGTACTATAACATTGAACCTATGAATTTAAACCACAAAAGTAAGTTTAGTCTTTTGAGATTTTCTTTGAATTGTTACAAATCTTAATGGATTTGATTACGTTTAATTGCCATGAAAGTATGGCTGATATAATCAAATATGTTATTGTGATTATGAAAGGAGCCAATAATTAAATTAGGATAATTCACCCTTAAAATAAATCTAACTTAATAAAAGAAGCACTCTTTAGAAATTTGTTAATTCGCATTGTGGTGAAATTAAAACCTAAAAAGCTTTCTAAATTTGAATCTCATATTTGACTATCACTTATCTTGAATTTTCTCTCTTTCAATTTTGTTTTATTTCTCCCTTGGTCAATTTAAATTAATTAGCATCTTGATTGCCATATTGTGAACAATTTGGTAATCATTGCTATAGACTATTTAACAAAGTTATGCACTTGCAGTACATCAAGATTTTAGTGCCATTGCTAAGGACTACAGTTGATGATATGAATTTTATTCGTATCTAGTATTTTAGCCTGTGCGATGGACAAAATAAATGTTTATTTTTATATAATTAAAATTATCATAAATAAATAGTTTTAAAAATATAAATTATATTATAATTACAATTTGTAATAAATAAATATTTTTGAACATATAAATTATATTTTAGATTTACAATAAATAATATTATGATACAAGGTTATTTCTAACCATTGATATTTTTTAAAAAAATATTGAATTTTAATTTAGAAATAAAGATGAAAAGGATATATTGAAGGAGATAGAAGTTAAGAAAATCAAGTATACGAATAAAAATAAATGTAGAATGGTTCAAGATGGATGAGAAAGAATTTTTTTTGGACAAATTGCTAAATTAAATTTGAAACTAGAATCAAGAAGTATATTTAAAAGGAATAAAAAATTAAAAATAAAATTAAATACTCAATATATAAAATTAAGATAAGACATGTGACTCAAGGAAAGTGATAATAACTTCTAAAAATATTATCATTAAAGAAAAACTCTTAAAAACTCTCTCATTGAAGAATAGCTCCTCAAAACACCCTTATTCAAGATGAGGATTTAGATTTATAATACAGGAATAAATTAACTAGACTAAATAATCAATTTTTTTTTTGGTTTTTGCCTTTATTTTTATTTTTCTTATTTTGTTTGTTTGTTTATATTTTTCCTATTTTTTTTTGTTTTTATTCTCTTATTTCTTTTAAATTTATTTCTCCTTTTTCTATAGGACACATCTAACAATGGTATTTGCAACCAACAATGTTAAGTGCTATTTGAGATACTATATTGTACTCAATGCTAAAGGCTTGCAATACTTGTATCATAAGGCCCACGATCAAAGCAAATAATTTTTAGTTGAAGCCTTCTCACTTGTCTATGGTCCAATAGAACGTGTTTCATGTTGAACATGACCTCTAGACATGTTGAGTGCTTAAGGTGTTTTGATGAAGACAAAGTCAAAGTCAAGAGAGTTTTAATAAAGATAAGCTTGAAGCCAAAAAGGATTTCATGAAGATAATAAAATAAAAAGGCTTAAATATATTTTTTGCCCCTACAATTTAGTGTTTTTTTGTTTTTAGTCCTTTCATTTTTTTTTCTTTTGCTTTAGTCCTTAGAAATTTCGACCCATTTGTTTTCGGTCCTTGTTGTCAATCTCCATTACAAAAAGATAACGTGGCTAACAAACTTGATGATGTCATCATGCCACATCACCTTGATGATGTCACGATGACATCATCATGCCACTTCAGCAAGGGTGATATGTCATCAATAATTTACGGGGAATAGAAACAAAACAAAAATAAATTGCAAGGAAACAAAAAAATGACATATTTGTAGGACAAAAAAATATTTAAGTCTTAAATTAAATATTAAAATAAAAAAAGACTTAAATATTAATTTTTTCCCCTCTCTGTCTCTATACCTTTTTTGCCTTCAAACTCTTTTTCTTCTCCCTTTTTCCTCTCTTCTCCTCCTCCAAGTTCCACCCTTTCCTCCCAAACTTGTTGGTTAAGAAACACTCCACTCTCATCTTCCTTCAACCACACATAACTCCATTCGAAAAAAGAATAAATTCTCAACAAAATTCCACAATGACTCCTTATTGTCACTGCCATGACTTGATTCTCCTTCACCTACACCAACACAGGTAGTGAGTCATATACCATCTGCATCCTCCTCACCGCTTCCCAAGGTTGATGGGTAGTGACTTCTGATATATGTGGCATGTTTAAGGTGGCACCATGGGTGAGGTTTATGATGGGAAATGCAGAAGCTTGATGTCATAATTTTCATGGAGGTTGTGGTAGCGATGATAATGATAATGATGTAGTGGTGGCAATGACCATGGTGTTAGTGTTGATGGTGGTGATAATGTTGGTGGTAGTAATGGCAGTGGCAGTGATACAATGATGACAACAATGGTGGTGGTGACAACAACAATGGTAATGGCAATGGTGACATTAGCAATGCTGTTGGTGTTGGTGGTGGCAGTGGCAACAATAGTGCTGGTGAAGGTGGTCATGGAAGCA
Organism: Spatholobus suberectus; assembly: GCA_004329165.1. Classification (NCBI taxonomy): domain Eukaryota; kingdom Viridiplantae; phylum Streptophyta; class Magnoliopsida; order Fabales; family Fabaceae; genus Spatholobus; species Spatholobus suberectus. The sequence goes on from CM014731.1 coordinate 34,327,560, forward strand.
GTGGTGGTGGTAGCAACAATGGTGGTGACAGCAACAATGGTAGTGGTGGTGGTGATGGGTAATTTTTCATCGTAATAATTTATAGAATGTTGATGGTGCTGAATGTGTCAAAGTATCAAGTGTACAAAAATAGAGAGAAAGAATGTTTTAATATTTATGTCTTTTTTTATTTTTAATATTTAATTTAAGACTTAAATATCTTTTTCATCCCTGCAAATATGCCACATTTTAGTTTTAGTTCTTGTTGTTTTGTTTCTAGTCCCTACAAATTATTGATGACATGGCACCCTTGCCAACATGGCATTATGATGTCATCAAGGTGATGACATGGCATGATGACGTCATTATTTCATTAGCCATGTCATTTTTTGTAATAGAGACTAACGACAGGGACTAAAACAAATGAGTTGAAATTTTTAGGGACTAAAGCCAATTTTTTTTTTTTTGCAAGGACTAAAATAAAAAAAGCACTAAATTGCAGGGACAAAGAATATATTTAAATCAATAAAAAAGAATGGATGAAATCAAAGCCAAGACAATAGCTACTGTGAAGACAAAGAGTCAAAGTCTTAGACATTCATGAAAGGTTGTCAATTCTAACTAAGTCTGACTCAAAGGAATACATTGGGAAAAACAAAAGTTATTTTCAAGTTAAAAGAAAAAAAAATAATTGAAAAACTTGTTCTAAGCTAAACAAGGCTTAGGAATTGATTCCCCCAGCTTTCAATCAATTACCAAGATAGGAAACTGAGTGTGAAGTGAGAAAATCAATTTTTGAACATAGAAAACTCGCATGGAATTGATTCCATCCTTGGAGGAATCAATTCCCACATAAAGGAATAGATTTCCCTTTGATGGAATCGATTTTCAATGGCAAGCTTTTGAAGAAAAGAAAGATTGGATTTATTTTAATTGCTAATCTTTTTATAACCAAATCTAATCAATTAGGATTACAAAAAATAATTGTTTTATCTTGTTAATCCGTACAAAAGCAATGCCTTTCATTAATGACATTGTGAGAGTAGAGAGATTAAGTGTGAATTAGTGTTATACTACTTAAGCCGGTGCTTAGAGTGGATTGTGAGTCATAGTGCTTCAATTTGTGATATCTTCATTTTAAGAGTGGTATTAGCTTTTGGTTTTTGTTTTAAGAAATCTAGGGTAGGTTTCCTTTACGCTCTGTTTGATAGGAAGGAAAAAAATAGGTGAGAAATAAGGTGAACAAAAATAGGGAAGAGAGAAATGGAGTGAATGAAAATAGGTGAGAAATAGAGTAAAAATAAGGGTGTTTGGTTTAAGAGAAATAGACAAGAAATAGAAAGAAACAAATAAGAAAAAAAGTAAAAAAAATCTATAATAATTGATTATTTTCCTATACAACCGATTGTGTTAGCATTTTTAATCGATTGTTTTATATTTTTAATTGATTATGTTTGTTAAAACACAATAGCCAGAGCAGATAATCAATTATAGGCGATAGATAATTGATTATCACTAATGGATAAGCAATTTCCATGCCATTTCTCACCATTTCAGTGTAGAAATATTTTGACATAGAACCCACCAACTTTTTATTTCTCTTGTCATTATTTCATCTCAACCAAAACAACTTCAATTTTTAATATTTACTCTATTTCCATCCTTTCATCTCAATTTCTTACCTTACTCACCTTTACCAAACAAAATGTTAGTCAAGGAATAGATTTTTCCTAGTTGTTGAGAAATTTAGGGGTAGATTTTCCTTAGTCTAGAAATAGGTTTGCCCTAGTTTCTGAGTGTTAGTGGTCATTCAGGTTTGCAGGATAGGTTTCCTAGTGGTACCCTAGGTAGGTTTCCCTAGTGGGTGATTAAAGTAAGAAGGTGAGGAGTGTCCTGATTAGGTTGTCAAGGTAGGTTTCCTTGAGTGTAAAAAGCTTACTGCACTTTAACTCCATCAGTTAGTAGATAAATTTCAAGTGTGGCTTAGGGACTGGATGTTGGTCATAGTTTGTGACTAAACTAGAATAAATCTCGGTGTACTTTTCTCTAACCCTTCTCTTTGCTGGTTTAACTATTTAAATGTTTGATTTGTTTGCTTTTACTCTAAATTTTACTAATTAAATCAAACAAAAATTTTCTCTTTTTACGATTATATTCTTCACGATTTGGGGTGATTGCTTTGTGAATTTTTTTTTTTATAATTTAATTCACCCCCCTTCTTGATTGAGGACACTTGATTAACATTTCACATGCTACCCTTCATCTAAATCTTCATATTGCAATTTTTGAGGAATATTGTGACACCTTAAAGATGAATGGAGTCTCTTCTAATGCTAAAGTTAAGGCTTGTCCCTTTTCTCCTTAAAAGAAAAAGCCAAATCATGATTATATTTCCTTCCTTTGGCTCCATTAAAACTTGGGCATAAATAGAATAAATCTTCCTTAATCAATACTTCTTGTCAAACAAAACTGCTAAACCAAGAAATGACATTACAACATTTTTGGCTTTAAGCCATAATAAAAAACCTGTGGTTAGATATATAAAAATTGTGGCCTAAAGTTTAAGCCACAAATTGGCCACAAATTTTCAAGTTTGCTATAAGTGGTCCTGGTCTATTCGAATAAACCATTTTTTTAAACTTTCAACCATAACGCAAAAATAACCCTGGTCTAAAATAACAAAAAGACCATAATTTTTTAAGTGTTGTCATGTATCTTAGACCATGAATTTTTCATCGTGGACAAATATTAGAATAGGCAACAACGATGAGCATTGTTTGTATAATTGTGGACTAAATGTTTATGCCATGATTTTTCAGATGTTGTCATACACGTTATATATGTAAGTCATAATTATAAAAGTGTGGTCGTATATATTAGACAATGCATTTAGATAACCACAAAATTTCGTTGCATTTAATTTACTTTTAAATTTGGCATTTTTTATTTTTTATATTTATAAAACCTCCTTGTTGATTAAACTTTTAGTGTAAAATTAAATAAAAATAAATAAACAATAAACTAACACAAGTAAATTAACATTAAACCTAATTCATAAATAAAGTAAGTTAAACAATGTGCAAATACATATAGTGCAAACTGATTTAACTAAGTACAAAAATAATTAAACTAAGTTCTTAAATTTCATAACATAAACATAGTTAGTAATTCATAAACATGCTTAAATTTCAACTGAACACTTTTAGTGTGAGATTACTAACTTCACTCAACAGGATAATGAGCCCCTTCCATAAGCTTGGGGCTATCTTTCACCGCCTGAATCATTAGCCTTCCTTAACCTAGTGTCTATCTTTCATTGTTAGTATTTAATTATTATAATTAGGCATTTGAATAATTTGATTCAAGTTAGGTAAGTCTATATATGATGAATGACAAAACTTTATCAATTAATTCTAACACAGAAATATATATTCCCTCTCGCAAATTTAAATAAAAACTTTTTATTAAACTCATGCAATTTTTGTGATTCCCATATGACTTTTGTGTAAATAATTTCATCACTCAAGTACTGTTATCAGCGCCGTTAATCATTCCTACCACCTAAGAAGTTAGTTAGAACAGAATTATAAATCACATTAATTAACGAAAAGTTTACTTAATTAGGTTTAGATTTATAAAGATGTCTCTCTTAATATTTAGATGTATGATCTCATCATACTCTTATCAATTAAAAAAATAAAGCCGAAATAAAAATCCTTACATGTATATCTTTACAATGTCATTTTTTTCATTAAAACATGATATGTATATTATTTTTAATTAATGAATATGGTAATTTTTAATAATTAAATTATAAAGAATAACGCATAAATAATATTTTATTTTAAAATAAATATACTTAAAAACTTTTTATTGAACTCATGCAATTTTGTGATTCCCATATGACTTTTGTGTAAATAATTTCAGCACTCAAGCGTTATCAGCGCCGTTAATCATTTCTACCACCTAAGAAGTTAGTTAGAACAGAATTATAAATCACATTAATTAACAAAAAGTCTACTTAATTAGGTTTAGATTTAAAAAGATGTCTCTCTTAATATTTAGATATATGATCTCATCATACTTTTATCAATTAAAAACATAAAATCGAAATAAAAATCCTTACATATATATTTATAATGTCATTTTTTCCATAAAAAACATGATATGTATATTATTTTTAATTAATGAATATGTTAATTTTTAATAATTAATTTATAAAGAATAATGCATAAATAATTTTTTATTTTAAAATAAATATACTTAAAATTTTTATTTAAATTTAATGCATTGAAAAACCCAAACGCGTCTTTAAATGCATTCGACCTACCAATCAGGAAAAATATACTCACACTTTCGAAGAAAATATCTAAAAAGAAGAAAATAAAATAAATCATGAAAATTAAATTTATTGTATAAATTAAAATCAGTTTATGTAATTAAAATTTTTAGAAATTCTTTTATCTAACTTCTGTATAAATACATATAAACTTAATTATAAGGACTTTTTGCAAGTTAAAAATAAATATATACTTCAATTATAAAAATCTCATAAGATAAATTAGTTCAGATTAGATTTAAATTGTATTTGACATGGTATTTAAATTGGTTTATAATTTATTTGACTAATTTATAAGTTTGTTTGACCAAACTAACTTATAAGTTGCTTTTGACCAAAATAAGTTTGTTTGGTATACGAGTTTATTTTAATAGCTTTTAACTTATTTTCAGAAGCTACTCTTCAACTAGCTTTCAACTTATAAACTACTATTTTTATTTTATTTTATTCTCAATAATTTACTTGAAATCCTTATTCACCCTTTTCTTTCATTTTATAAACACTTTTGCCTACCCTATTACTAAACAAAAGTTGATGAAATTTCAAAATTATAAGGAAAGAATAATTTTTTTGTTTTAAAATAATATTATTAAAAATTTAATCAAATATTAAAAAATAATTTTAAACAATATACATTTATTTAATTAAATTATAATTATTTGGTGAGAAAAAAGAAACACATCACAAAACAAAAAACCAATACAATTATGACTGTCCATTACTTTCAAAACAAATAGATTGCTATACTTGAGGATGATTAAGAAAAAATAATTCAAAGATTGAAAGTGACGTATATATATATACACACACACACACATATATAATACTAAATAACTAAATATCTTTTTTATGTCATTTTATAGTTATCAGTCTGCTTATTAGTTAATCTTATCAAATACTTTTAATTCAATTAGCAAACTTAGGCTTAAATGTACTTTTGGTCTTTGTAATATATTGTTTTTTTGGTTTTGATTCTCATAAGATTATTTTTTTAAAATGGTCCTTGTAATTTTTTTTATTTTGGTCCTTATTATTTTGTTTTAGTCCTTATAATTTTTTTTTCATTGTTGTTCTTGTAATATGTGAATGATTTGCTTTTAGTCCTTATCATTTTTTTTTCAAGGGGCTAACTCAAAATAAACAAAATATTATAGGGGCTAAAAAAAATAGATATATTACAAGGACTAAAACAAAATAATAAAGATCAAAATATATAAAATAAATTTTATACGAACTATTTTAAAAAAAATAATTTTACAAGGACCAAAATTATAAAAAAAAAGGTATATTATAGAGACCAAAACCATATTTAAATCGCTAACTTATAAACTTTTAGTTTTTCAACTCAATACTAACTTATAGCTTATAAGTTTTCAACTAACTTATAAGTTTTTACTTAATTTATAAGCTAATTTTTCCAAACACATCTTAAATAATATTTGGTAAACTATCTTATTGCACAAGCTTATAGCTTATGAGCTATAGGCTTTTTCAGCTAGCTAAATTTATAATATAACTTATAACGGATAGTTAATTCTTTTTTTAACATATCTATCTTTAAATATTATTAACGAAAAATAAAAAATACAATCTTAAAATATTGATTATTTCAATTTAAAAGTATAAATACAATTTACCTTTTACCTTTTTTTTTTACTTTAGGGTTAAAGACAAATAATGTGTAATTTAATAACGAAAATTAAAAAAATACAATCTTAAAATATTGATTTTTAATAAAATATTTTATCTTTATGAAAAATTGTTAAGAAGTCAAATTTTGTGAAAGAAAAACTGAAATTATAATTATCCAAAAAGATATTTTTGTTTGAAAAATAGAATTTGTGCAAAAACTATATAAATATATCCTTTTACATTTTTCGATTAGTTTGACAATTAACTTTACCATATATATAGTAATTAGGTAAGTTAACTCATCAATTTTCAGCTTTTAGCCAGTAGTTTTTTAGCTTTTTACTAGCTTATCACTTTCAATTAGTTTTGTCAAATACATTCTTAATTAATCTTTATTGTCGTAGTAAAATGCAAATATTTTTCATTTGAATAATGCTATTTTTACAACATTTTTCACAATAATTTCATATTTATTTTTTTAATTTTTTATCACATTATCTATTTTATTTTACACTTTTTTATTGTTTCTCCTTTTTATATAAAAATTGTTGTAAACTTTTATTATAGGAATAACATAAGCTCATTTTTTGCTTTTTCTTATTGAGACACAATTCAGACTAGTATTTTAGTATGTGTAATGCACAAAATAAATGTTTATTTTATATAACCAAAATATATAATAAATAAATAATTTTGAATATATATATATATATATATATATATATATATATATTATAATTAATATTTGTAATAAATAAATATTTTTGAACATATGTAAATTATATTTTAAATTTATGATAAATTATTTTTTATTTTGATATAAATTATTTTTAGCTATTGAAAATTTATTTTAAAAAATATTAAAATTCAATGTAGAAATAAATATAAAGATGATAGATTGAAAGAGATGAGAGGTTAAGAAAAACTCTTAAAAATAATTTCATTGAAAAAACGCTTTGTTAAAGAATACCTCTTAAAAATATTTTCATTCAAGATAATTTTATTCTAATGTGTGTGTGTGTGTGTGTATAGAGAGAGAGAGAGAGAGAGGTTGTTTGAGTTCTAATATTGCATATGGTAGTGCCTACAAAGTGGAGACTTGAGAGTTTGATGTTTGTGAATTATTGTCGAAATGTTTGTTCATTTGACAATTAAAGTATTTTATTCAACGAACTTAAATTTAACTCACTTTGCCCCCTTTTCATAAGCCAATAATTATAAAATTTACTTATGAAGCTTAATCAATTTAATAGGAATAGAAAACCAAGCTTAATCAATATTTTTGCTGGATTTAGAAATTTTAAATTTTTTTGGTTTACTTGTGAAGACTTCTAGGGGAGGGATGCAATAATACATTTCTGCTTTTATTTTTGTCTCACAACATTTTTTGATAAATAAATAATTAAAAATTAATAAATAAATTTAATTTTAACTCATTCTTAATAATAATATTAACAATTCTTTCATATCCACTCCTGTATTATAAATTAGAATACATAATTTAGAGAGTAAAACTCTCACTCTCCCAACTCTCTAAATTAAACATTCTCAATATTCTCTTTTTTCTTTTCTTTGGAGTGCATTTTAAATAGTACCCTACAACTAGCCAAAAGATTATTTATAGCTAGGTGAATTTTAATTATATGCAAAAACATTTATAATATAATACACAAGTTAAAATACTACTTTTTCTTTAGATATAACTAGGTGGTATATATATCCAAACTCATGGGCCTAACTAATTCTCCTTTGTACCGGGTTGATCCACTAAGGGGTAAACTATTCTCCAATATTGTGATTCCATATTCAAGAGAGGATCAATCCCAGGCCTTGGTTAAGGGACGAGAGTGTGGAACTGCTCACATTAAACAACATTTGATAAGTTAAAATACTAGTTATAATCTAATTTTGAATTCACATATTATTTTACGAGTTTGAATTTATTAATGACTACATAAAATGTTAAACTCATTAAATGACACTATACCATATTAAAGTAGAGTAATTTTAGCAATGAGCACAATGTTTACTCTGCACAATCAATCGAACAACTCAAAATAATAAAATTCTTATTGAAATATTTTAATATTGTATTGAATTTTTAATTGATTGAGCTTACAAAGAACATGTGTTCATGTAATAAAATTCTTTCGATATATAAAAGGCTAAAGAATTTTACAAAAACTCATTTTTTCTCATGGACACAAGTTCAATTATCTTGAAATCATCTAAAATTTTGATTGACAGGCGCCTATCCTTACAGTGATTTCCTAACATTCAAAGACTAATAATTGAATTGTTGCCACTTAATAAAACTATCAATTTACGACTGACAATTCTCTTGGCTGATCCTCTACCGATCTCCCCAATATTCCATTGACTCCCACTCATTCATACATCAAAATTAAATTTTTGATAAATATATATTAAGTTTAGCATCAATATTGTTATAAATTCTGTGTAAAAAAATAATAATACCATCCTCAATTATTTATTGGCTTAAATATACTTTTGGTCTTTTATTTTTTTACTAAATTCGTTTTAGTCCTTTATTTTTTAAAAGATTTATTTTGGTCTTTTAACTATCAAATTGGAGCCAATGTTGTCCTTTTACTAATAGTGATTGTTTTCGATTTTGGAACACGATTTTGAACCCTTTTTTAATTGATTCAAGACCTGAAACTTGTCCCATTAAATTCACCTATATGAAAACTATGAAACTCAATTAATGTTTGAACCAAAAAAGGTCATAAACATGATAAAAAAAACAAGTGAAAAGTGAGTCCCACAAGCAACTGAAAAATTAAAAAATCTAATATCAGATTCTTTTTTGGTTGCTTGTGAAACTCAACTGTCACGCATTTTTCATCATATTTATGGCCTCTTTTGGTTCAAACATTAGTTGGGTTCCATATTTTTTATGTAAGTGAATTTAATAAAACAAGTTTTAGGTCTTAAATCAATCAAAAAAGGGTTCAAAATTGTGTTCCAAAATCGAAAATGATTATTATTAACGAAAGGACAACATTAACTCAAATTTAAAAGTTAAAAGACAAAAATAAATCTTTTGAACAATATAAAATCAAAATAAATTTTAGTAAAAAAAAAAAGAATCAAAAATATATTTAAACCTTATTTTTTCTACTCGAGGATCGGGTGCTGAGTGAACATAGTACGAATTTCGTTCTCTATCCTTTACTCTGAGCAAAAGGACATGTCAAGCAATGTTTAATATCATAATGACACGTGGTGTATAGCAATTAGCCTTGGGGGGCACATGATTAGTTGTTGTGTGTGATACTATGCACAAGGGAATGTGGACGCACTCCCATCTAGATTCACTCGCTTGTCACAGATTCCTTGTATATATTATCCTCCTATGTCCTTGGTTTCGCTTTATGAAAGTAGACCCCTCCTTCACAATTTGATCTCTCTCTTCCTCATAATAACTCATAAGGTGCATGTGTGTACCTAAAAGCAAGAGAAACAAAAATAGTTTGTTGTGTGATTTTGCGTGACAAAGAGAGAGAGAGAGAGAGATGGAAGGAAGTGTCTGCAAGAAGAGTTCAAAAGGAAAGAAAGATGACCTCTATCATGTTATTTATAAGGTGCCTTATGGAGATAGTCCTTATGTCAAAGCCAAGCATGCGCAGGTATATGCTTAAGTAATTACCCTTTTCAATTTGGGTTCACCTTTCTATTTTTAAGTTGGAGCTGTGATTTGGTATCTGAAATACCGTTCTCCCTACATAAGTGAAATCATTTATAGCCCAATACCTGGTAACTGCACCATCTTTATCCCTCTTAATTTTATGTTAGCTTTTAATGGTTTGTTCCAGAATTTTATAATTCACAATATTTCGAGTAATTAAAGTGTATGCTGCCGTTTGTATACTTTTGGGGCTGGGAGACAGATTTTGGTGTCAAACAGAAAAGCTTTTAGTGCTTTTCTGAATAAAGTGTTATTCGGAATTGACCAATATGCATTGCATCATGCTAAAACAAGAGGTGCTGTGTTTGTTTCTCAAGAAAATATCCTAAAACTACTGTATATTGTTCACTTAGTTGAAGTTGTAGGCATTTCCACCTTTTTTCAATTTTACTTCGTCTACCATGACATATATAGTACTATGTGACTCCTACATTCCTTTTCCAACACATGTTTCACTGGTGCTTCTGTAAGATTCATAAAATCTTACAAATTCAAGGATTATCTTTTCTTTATATTTCCCCTTTAATTTTTTAAGTTTTTCATATGATATATAAAATTCCATCTTTCTTTCTTTCCCTGGGGCTCCAAAGAGACGATCTTACAGTATGGTCAACTTTCGAAGTTAATTTAGTTCTCAATACAATATTGACTGTTAGCAAAACTCGAATATCATTATAAGACCTTCTAAAACTACATTTATATTATTATCATGCATTAATCTTTAATGCATGATTATCACTTAAAAATGAGAAACACATGTGATAATCTTGCTTAAGCATCAGATCTACTTTCACTTGCGTGTGCAAATACAGACATATATATATATATATATATATATATATATATATATGGGTGAGGATCAAGATACTTCAAGAGTAACTCTTAGTAGAGTTACTTCACTCAGTAACTCTTGATATGTATTAAATTTCAATGATCCAACAGTTGAATTAAAAGATTATATTAAGTAGATTAAGTCTACAAATTTTTATAAAGTTTGAAAACTATTTGATACTTCGTTAAATAGATTCAAATTGACGTATAATATATTTTTCTAAATTATAAGTAAATGTCAACTATAAGATTAACTAGCTACAAATGTCTGATTTACTTAGAATTTGGTGTAGATGATCATTGACATATAATCTTTTAATTCAACGGTTGGATCATTAAAATTTAATACATATCAAGAGTTATTGAGTGGAGTAACTCTACCAAGAGTTATTCTTAGAGTAACTTGATCCCCATCCTATATTTTATATATATATATATATATATATATATATATAGTTAGCCAAACCTCTTGACTATAACAGTTAATGTATTTTCTTTATATAGACTTTTTAATATATTTGAATGAAAAATCATGGTTTGATACTAAGTACTATTATTATTTTCTTGGAAACAAATGCATGAGTTCAGTTGGTCGATAAGGACCCAGAAGCATCTATAGTGTTGTTCTGGAAGGCAATAAATGTTGGAGATAAAGTGGACAGTGCCCTGAAGGACATGGCTGTTGTGATGAAGCAATTAGATAGAGCTGAAGAAGCAATTGAAGCCATTAAATCTTTTAGAGGCCTTTGTTCCAAACACTCACAAGAGTCACTTGATAATGTACTTCTTGACCTTTACAAGGTATAAACACCAGCTTTGAACTATGAATCCCTTATTGTAATTTACATGCTTCTTTAAGTTCAAAATAATGTTCCATAATAGACACACAATTTTCGTTGCAGAATATTCAATACTTAATTTTTCTGGTTTCATGGCTTACTATAAAGACTTAGATTGGGTGTAGTACAAGTTTATGTTGTTTAGTAGTAATTAATATGTTAATGATATTTAATTAATTAAACAATTATGTGATCAATCTAGCTAATTTAGTTTTCCTGAAAGACAGAAATGTGGAAGAATAGAGGAGCAAATTGAATTGTTAAAGAGAAAGCTAAGACTAATCTACCAAGGAGAGGCATTCAATGGAAGGACCACGAGGACTGCTCGCTCTCATGGCAAGAAGTTCCAAGTTTCAATCAAGCAAGAAACTGCAAGATTATTGGTACTTAAATTATATTCTTTGTTTGATCTAATTTGACAAACATTTTTATTTTTTATTTTTTGCCTAGATGTTGAAACTTCAAAGGAATAAAAAAAGCACATCATGAAACTTTTAAACAGAATGCCAAACATAACTCAAGTCTCAGGCTACTATACATTACATTGTTGCTAACCATTTGTTAGCTCTTCCTCTTTAAATTACTGCTGCTAGCTTTGAATCTGGTGTGAATTATCTTAGAAAGCATCGTGCCATATAACAAAGCCCTTTAAATATCTACATATCAAAAATCATGGTTATTGTAAAAATCAACAAACTTACTATATAGCGATTTTTGGTTAAATGATAGTGTAAACAGCTTTTACACCGTTGGCATATACACTATTTATTCCTTTCAATTTTTTGACCCTGAATTCCTGAAATAAGAATTTTTTTTTTTTTGGGTCATCCTGAAATAAGATTTTAATACATTGATTGATGCTGCAGGGAAATTTGGGCTGGGCCTACATGCAAAAAGCAAATTACATGATGGCTGAGGTTGTGTTCAAAAAAGCACAAATGATAGATGCTGACGCCAATAAGGCTTGCAACTTGGGCTTATGCCTTATGAAACAATCTCGTTATGAGGAAGCTTATTATATTCTTGAAGAAGTTTTACAGGGAAAACTTCCAGGGTCTGATGAAATCAAATCCAGAAAAAGAGCTGAGGAACTGCTTGAAGAGTTGAATGCTAATCTTCCCCAGCCTGAGTCTGTGGATGCTTTGGGCCTTGACGATGACTTTGTCAAAGGGATAGATGAATTGCTAAATGCATGGGACACAAATAGACCAAGAAGGCTTCCCATCTTTGAAGAAATCTCTTCCTTTAGAGATCAATTGGCATGTTAATAACTTGCCCTTTCTTATATTGTGTATTGGTCTTAGGTCTAGGCTCCTGCAAATAGCCCTTCTTCTCTTGTTGCCCTATTCTTCCTCTACCCTTTTTCTTCCTAAAATGGTGAGGGAAAAAAAAATTGGATAAGGTCTAATTGCATCTTGTAATTTAATAATAAATAGCACTCAATAAAAAAAAATTATATATAATTGATATAATATCTAGTTAGTTGTGAGTTATGTGTCACACGTATGCAATTTGGATGGGTATTCAATATTCATATCCAATTTGAATTTGACTCTCCGATGTATTTGTGGTATAGTTTGTAGTTTGAATAGGTTTTATGTATCTACCAAAAATATGAATGATTCACTATTCACCCGGTTTCTGGGCTTCTTTTTTTGTATTCCTGGTGTGTCCTTTATAATTTTCTTTCAATAATGAATTAAATTATTAACATTTTGGTTACTTACTCTTTTGTTCATGTAATGGTTAATGACTTCTACATTTTATTTTGGATATAAATACTTACAATTTTTTAAAATAAATTAAGTTTATTGACAGTTTAGACATTTACTCTTTTGTTATATGAAGGTCATTCACATTTTATTATAAACAAACATGAATAAATTACTTCTAAAAATATATTAAATTTATGAACATTTAAATAATTTACACTTTTATTCATTATTCAAAGAAGAAAAAGAGCAGAAGGGTTTGATTAAAGAAAACACTTGTGTTTGTGTTGACCTCTAACTCTATTCATTGTTGTTATTTTACTTAAAAATTTAATAAATATGTAATGATATTTAATATATGATTTATTCATTATATAACAATAATAAATAATGCAACATATAAAATGAAAAAGATAATTCTAGAATTAAACCTTTCTCTTAGTCTTTGCTCATTGAAATCAGCTTCCATTATTCTCTTCTTTTATATAATTACAGTTGATAATCCTAAGTTGCTCAAATATCCTCAAGACTAAGTTATTTGATGAAAAAAATGACTTTTCTTTTTGTGAAATAAAATGTGAAGGCTATTAACCTCCCCAAGTGAAGGTGTGGAGGTCATTTCTCTCTATATAAGGATTATTTTAACAAATCCAATATTAATTTCAACTTACTACCCTACTTTTAAATGAAAATATATTAACAAACCTTTATAGAGAGGTGTGAGAGTATAAAGAATTAATATTATTACTCAACAAATCTAAAATATGGGTTCAAATCACTTTTGCACTAACTAACCTTTTTCAAAACAAATTGTCACGAAATTTCATCCTCCTCAAAATTACCTATTTGACTAACAAACTTTATCATGAGTCATAAAATTAAATGCATGAGATTAAAATTGAAGTCATCATATTTACTCTCTTTAAAATAGTTGAATATCATCACAAGTTGATAACTTTAATTTGTTTTTAAAGTATATAAACGAAAATTTTATTTAATATATATTATTGGGTCCATATCTTAATCTTTTAAACAATCATTATATATATTTATATATTTGACGTAAAACAATGTCAACCATATTATTATGCAAAGGTTCTATAGCATTAGACATTTAAAGGTATTTATAACCCAAATATTATATTTACTCACTTTAAAGGAGTTGAATTTCATGTCAGGTTGATAACTTTAATTTGTTTTTTAACTATATAAACAAGCATTTTATTTAATATGTTTTACTGGGTCCATATCTTAATCCTTTAAACAGTCATTGTATTTATATATTTGACGTAAAATAAAGGGTACCATATTATTATGCAAAGGTATATATAGTATTAGACATTTAAAGGGTATTTATAACCCAAAATTATGAAAATTATATATAAATCCTAATGCTCTATAAAATCTTAGATAAACCATATTAAATATAAAATTTCTAAAAATGATAAAAGATCTCTTAAATAAATTTCTAATAATAATATAATAATATGTAAATAACATAATAATCCTTTAGGCTTAATTGCACTCTTAGTCTCCAAAGTATTGCAATTGTGTGATTTTGATCCTCAAGTTCTAATTGCCCTAATTGAATCCCTCAATTGATTTTGGTCCTTCCCTTAATTTTTCGTTAAATATTTAATGAATTTTTCTAATGTAACACTAACGATAACATGACAAATGATGTGGTCATGAAAGATGACATGGCGACTGACATAACAATGATGTGGTAGCTGGGTTCTACCATGTTGATGACGTGGCATGATGATATGACATGCGGAAATAAAAGAAGAAATTATTAATATTGCTTTGGTGGGATTTGAACCCCTTCACCTTAGGTTCCAATAACAACCTACAACTACAAAACTAATCAGTTTCTTTGGTATAGCAATGAAAAATATAATATATGTAGCTTAAATAAAGACAAAAAATGTACATATATTTACTATTACTAAATAAACAAATTTATATTTATTGTATATATTATTAGTAAATTAATAGATAAATTAATAATTTAATAATTATAAATCATATAAAATATGTTATGAATATATAAATATTTGGTATAAATTACTAGGTTAATTGAAAATATATGATATAAATATAAATTTTAGTGATTAAAATATGCATATTAGATGTTCAACATCATTATAGATCTCAATCGCCTCAACATTAATATTGATAATATTTATTAATAATATTATTAATATTAATTTATAATTCCACATAAATATATTAATGAAATAATAACACTAATAATATTAATAAATTTTTTAGGATTATTATTTTATCAATATATTTCTTCACCATTTATATCATATTTTAAATAATTTATATTTATTAAATTATTAATTTATCTATCAATATACTAATTAAAGATAATAATATTATTAATACTTATAATATATATAATAAATATAAATTTGTTTATTTAGTAGTAATAAATATATGTGGAATTTTGGTCTCCATTTAAGTTACATATATTATATTTTTCATTCCTATATAAAGAAATTCATTACTTTAGTAGTTGAATGTCTTTAATGGAACCAAAGGTGGGGGCTTCAAATCCCAAGGCCATTTATTAATTTTTTCTTTTATTTTCACATTTGATACTTGAACAAAATAGCACAATTGTAATATTTAAAGAACCAAAAATACAATTAAGCCAATCCATTATTGTATTATATATTCTACATTAGTATCGTATTAGCTACCCATGCAACATAAATTGTGGGAAAATAAAGACAGACTGATTTATCATAAATGGTTATGCAAGTTCTTTAAAAGCATTCAATAAGTTTGGCACGTTCATCGAAAGTTTGTATGTACCCAACTCAATTAAAGAATTTTGGCAAGTTCATATAAAATTTCATGTTCCACATAGGTGGCTAACATAAGTATTGATACGTCACATTTTAAGTGAGTTATAAAGTCATGTCCACAATGAAAATGTAGTAAGGCTCACAAATGAAATATGGTAAGTCGC
The DNA here is from genome assembly GCA_004329165.1 of Spatholobus suberectus. NCBI lineage: Eukaryota > Viridiplantae > Streptophyta > Magnoliopsida > Fabales > Fabaceae > Spatholobus > Spatholobus suberectus. The sequence goes on from CM014731.1 coordinate 34,343,587, forward strand.
AAATTATGACATATGATATGGTTTAAACATTTAATGAAAATTAAACCACATAAATTATGAGTTACGGTTTAAGAACTTAATAGAAATTAAGCTATATGATGTTCGATTTACCTTAATGGAAGGTAATAATTAACGATGGAATTAATTCTAAGGGTCCCTTTCATAGCTTTAAATTGTTTGTGCGATCATCAAGTAACGTACCCCCACAAAATTAAATAATACAATAGCCTAGATCTCTTATACATTTTCTATTTCAAACTTTTCTTTAATAGAGTTGTGTGTTTTCAATTTCATATAAATGGATTCAGGTATGCGGTGCCGACTATTAGCGAGTTTAAGGTGATATATTAAATTGAGTCTATTATTTTAGGGGACTTAAAATATTAAAGTCTATTATATGACTATAAAGTTAAATATGTTTTTAGTCCATATAAAATAAGTAAGTTTTAATTTTGGTCATTTTTTTTTTTTGGATTTCATCTCTAAAAAATATGAAATCATTGTTTTAGGTTTATATTATTATGTGACATTCTGCTTATGTGTTTAACAAAAGATTAAGTGATCATCCCAAGTGAATTCCACTAGTGCTTGCAATATTCTGTCAACATATAACACCTTTAAAATGTTTTCTAAATTTCTAAAATTAATGTTATTTATCTATCTAAAAATGAATGTGAGGGACTAAAAATAGTGATTTTGAATTTTGGAGGGGTGAAAATCAAATAAAAATATTTTATGGGGACTAAAACCAAAATTCACTTATTTTACAAGGACCAAAAATAGTTATTTCAAATTTTAGAGGGATGAAAAACAAAATAAATAAACAAATTATAGAGACTAAAATCAAAACTCGCTCATTTTATAAGAATTAAAAACACATTTAATCCTATGATTATATTAGATGTAATCTAAAAAACATAGTTTAAATATGTAGAGAATATATTAAAAATAATTCTTTTATTAGTTTATAGTTTATTATAAATGATTCATTGTAAATAATATTTTTAAGATAATGTATGCTTCTTTTTGTTAAGATTAATAATATTAATTGTCAACTTTTTTTATGAAGTTATGATTAAAAAAAAGGAAATATATCAAATGTTGTAGTTCATTAAAATAATTTATTAAACACTTCATCGTAGACTACATTTTCAATATAATTTACATATTATTTATTTCACACAACAATAAGAATCACAACTCTATTGATGATGTGATTTTTGTTAAAATAACATATAATTAATTGTGCATAATTAAAAAAAAGTAATGTTATTAGTTATTGTTGTCAATATCTTTTAAGCTTCAGTATTATTTTGTTAATCATATCTCAATAATATTATCATTTATAAGGAAATGATTGTTGCTCTTTCTTTTTGATATTTTTCATTTTACATGTGATACTTAAAATTTAGGTATGTACTTTGAGCAAATCATTCATTGTCTCAAATATGTATTCGAAATTTTTGTCTACATTAAAATATTTTTTCTTTCTTATAATTAATATTACTATTTTTATCACCAACATGTAAGAATCATATTTTAAATTTACATGCCAAATAATTAATATAAATAACTAGTTTACAATATATTAATATTTACTTATTGTTTCATCTAGACAATTATAATTAATAATGTCTTAGAATGAACCATCAAGAACTTCAAGCCCAATCTCTTTATTATTGGTGTAAGTTTGGTCCATGTACATTTTAACTTAAATTTTGAAACAAATTTTCTGTTAAAAAATGTAATTTACTTTTATATACTTACATATATATATATATATATATATATATATATATATAAGTTAAATTTTTATTTTTAAAATATGTTTTATGAACTAACTTTTGTAATAAAATATTAACTAAATAACAAAATTGTGTCATACTATGTATGAAAAACTATTTATTTATACATTTGAACGATTATTACATTAATAGCTTTAAATACTTATACATAAATGTACACACACACACACACACACACACACACACACACACACACACACACCACACACACACATATATATATATATATGTTTGGGGTTTGCTAATGTACAGCTACTTGTTTTTTAGTTGGAGTATGTTAGCAAGCTATAACTGCAATGTATCTTAAAATACATACTCCAACTAAAAATAAGTGTGTGTATGTTAACAAATTCTTATATGTATATATATATATATATATATATATATATATATATATATATATATATATATATATATATATATATATATATATATATATATACGTATATACATACGTATGTATGTATATACATAAATGTATATGTACACACACACACATATATCTGGGGTTTGCTAACATACAACCACTTATTTTTAGTTGGGGTATGTTACTAAGTTACACCATTGTTGTATTTATGATAATTCTTAGCCACAAGTATGTAGTTTAATATTTAAACCTTGCAGACATTGACTTAGGAGGGAAGATGAAGAGAAACTTGTATTGATAGGATGAGAAAAGTTGATTACGTTAATACATTTACATGTCTTATATAGAAAATAGGAAAATAACAACTGCTAACTAAATACTAACTAATTACATTTCTAATAGCCCTTCACAAGTTGGAGGATGTACACAACACTTTCGACTTGAGATGAATAGTACACATGTGTATCAAAGAGAAATGTCAAAAATACATTGACTAAAAAATAAATGAACAATGACATGAACAAAGCTCAATAGCTTAATATCAAAGCTTAATTGTCAAAAGTAAAAGTTAGATGTGGTGCTTAAATACTTAAGATAGAAGTGAAAAACAGAGTCTCAATGCTTAACCACTATACAAGGCAAAAGTAGAAACTATCAAAGCTAAGAAGGCAAAAACTTAATCGTTAAATAGAAGTCACAGATCAAGGCTTAATAACCACTTAAAAGAAACAAATATGTTTAACCACCTAAAAGGAAGAAGCTAACAATAAGCAAATAGGTTTAATCAAATCATAAAAAATGGTCACAATAAACTTCGATCACCAACATGAGCGAAACAAAACTTCACCAATCTTTACCATGAATGAGGTATCACATACACAATAGCCATCCATCATCACTGTATTTAACCATGGCAATGCACCATTTTTGTGTAACGTAACAAAGCACTCCTTCTAACATGCCTTACAATAAGGTGACATAGAACTACATGCACACATATCCATTCCTTACATGATAGGATAACACCATCCATTACACTTCACATAATAATTTATTTCACCTTCCTTGATAATTCTATTAAGAATTGAAGTCGTCCATCAAATTATAGTTGGGAATAGAAATGTTATGGCACTATGCTATCATATGAACATTTCATTACATAATCCTTAAGATCAAATAAAATAGGGCTATTTAATCATAGTCATTCAACATTCAACACAGGAATAAACTGAGCCCATTTATTCCACGTGTAAGGTGCATCACAAATGTGGAAAAAATAACATGTCATTACAATAGCCACACAAGATACAACACAAGTTAGATCTAATAGCCTTATTACTTATCATTAGATAGAAAAACAACCAATAGAAAAATTGTAAATGTAGAACACAAAGATAACACAAGAAGGGGGGGTTGAATTGTGTTATATCAAATTTTCATAATTCTTTTGTTAACGACGTATTGTCTGAAATAAGATCAAAAGGATTTTCAAAAACGTTAAAAGACAGACGAAAGCTGAAAGATAAAACCGGAAAGCACACAAAAATTATATTGGTTCGTCTCACCCTAGAGACTACGTCCAGTTCTTGGCAACAACCAAGTTCTACTAACTTTCACAAGCTACAAGTATTCTTTCCACAAGCCTCTTCAGGCTCAACCCAAATAGTCTTTCACTTGCCTCTCTAAGCAAACACCCAAGTATTCTTTGAATCAAAACCTCTTCAGGCTTCCACCAATCTCATTAAGAAAAAGGTTTACGTGTGAGTTTACCTCACTGGGTTTAACATCTTATCAGATGAATATACAATGAAGTATAAAGAGAATTTTACAAACAAAGTTTACGCAAGCTGTTTCTTTTCTTAAAGCAAATGATGATCAGCAACAACAACAACGACAACAACAACATTCAAAAGAGGTCTCTTTTACTATTTATAGGCTTCTAAAAAGACTTCGTTGAGTGTATTACAGAAGATGACCTTCGTCTGATGAAAAGAGTCATTGAAGCATTTAATGCAGCATTAATGCCTTTCACCAACTTGTCATATGATAAGATAAAGCAGTCTGCTTATCTTTTCTATTCGTGTACTCAATCTTTTAACAGTTGTCATGTCCACTTTCCCGTTTTGACATTCGTACACATATTCCTTCTTTTTCGCTGACTTTCCTTGAGAGTAGGTGTATAGGCATAAAATGTTTCAAGGTAGCTTACGCTCTGATTGATGTGTAGATCATTTTAGAACGTTGTCATCGTTTGTAAGATTTGTTAGTTATAAAGTTTATCTAGTCAAAGGATAAAACGATACTCATCTTAAAAACATCAGACGATTGTATACGAACGAATGATTAGACGATTATGCGAGGACATATATAAATTTAACTGTTTGTTATTATCAAAATATTTGAGGGTTATAAATTCGTCCTTTGTCTTAATAGTAAACTAGCTAAATGTTTAGGAGTAAACATAGTTCCTTGAGAAGGCACCAAGAAAATTCAAAATCCAAATATGCTCAACTTCAAAGTCAAAATTTCTTTAGCAGTCAAGGAAAGGAGTCATTCAAAAACTCACCCAAAAAACCAAATGACCAATGCAATTAATAAAACATGTTTCCAAGAATCACGACATCATCACCAAAATTAGCCTCATCTTTGCCTTTTTAACCTCCAACAATCTTTTCCCCATTCTTAGCAGCATATCAAACACACTAATAACAGTATCGCGCTACTACAAAAAACTCTAGATTCTCCTTAAACCTGTAGTATAAGGAACAACCTAGGTTATACTTCTTGAAGACACAAATTTATTGATTCTGATCTTATTGGGAAGTTTAAAGAAAGGGGGTTTTGAATTGCAAGCAAAACCAAAAATATTAAATGAAAATCAAATGTATGAAAACACTAATTCAAGGTATTCAAATATGGTGGTTGGGTTTATCATAGTTCGAAAATATGTATGAATTTCACATGCATGTTTGTCAATTTGAATTTCACTAGATAATCACATAGAATATAATTAACAAAATTGAAATCACAATTGCAATCCCAAGTTAATGTTAATTTACATATAATTTGACTTACGTTATCAATCAATTCCTTAACCTCAATTAGATTCAGGTTAATCAACCTTAATCTAATTCCACTTCAATTTTATAAAAAATATATAATTCACAATCGTGAAATGATGAAGATTGCAATTGAAGAGGCAAGAAGAGGAAGACATGCATATGAAAATCGAAATTAAAAACGAAAATTCAAAACCCTAACCAGGTTCATTAAATCCCTCAAATTGATTAAGCCTTTAGCCTTCAATAGTCATTGTCATTAAAGAATAAAGGAAGAAAAACATAGAAGAATAAACAAGACTAAACAAGTAGAAGAGAAAATCTCTGTGTAATCAAAATGTTATGTTTTTCAATTACATGAATTCCTAATTATAAAAGAAAAACAAGTAATAGAGAGCAATATCCTAAATAAAATCTTAATCAAATCCTAATGATTGCAACTCCTAAAGACAAGATAAAAATCCTCATCCTAACAATGAGATAAGATAGAATAAAATAAGATAAGAAAAGATAAAACATATCCTAAGAAGATCTATTATCTCCAAATCATGCAACTACTGTCCTTTATTTATTTGGCCTTTAGATGATTGAATTTGCCCTCGATATCTTCATAAAAGTTGTAGACAATTTTGTCCTCAAAATTTAGGCACTAGTTTCACATTAGTCCGACCTCTACAGCTCAAAATACTACACTTATGTTAAGCTATCAATGGGAACAATGTCTTCAACATTGTGGCCCCTTTACTCCTTAAATCCATCAAAATTAGCCAAAGCTTGTGAGACATGAAATTGTAGATCTTTGTCTTAGCTTTCTAAGGACACCTAGATCATCCAATTCTTACCTTTGTAGCTCTATATATTCCTTGTGGAAGACAACAAGATCCAAATGAGGGAAAATCTAAAAATCAACAATGATTAGCAATTAAACCCACTAATCCAAAACTCAGCCAAAACATCAATATTAAGCACAAATAGAAGTCAATTAGGCTAAGTATAAGTCACAAATAGATACCTTAAAATTGATCTATCATACACCAAACCTTAACATTCAAAAAATTTAGCAACTAAAAGGCTTAAAAGCAAAGTTATTAATCTCATGACAATAAACAAAATCTTATGGTGTTAGAATAAGCATCCATTGTGGTTCATCAGATCTATAATATCATTGTTTGATATCCCAGTGAACTTCTTTGGGTGAAGTAAATATAAATAAACTAGGCATGAATAGCTATGTAACCAAACCACTAATTTCAAGAAATTGTGATGAACATAAATTTGTTTAAATTCTCCCCACAATTAGGGAATTTTTGTGGTGGGTGCATCATTGCAAATAACAAACTACATAGAAGTAGCATTGCAATTCCATAAGCTTGATGTTGAACCAACCAATGGAGAACATCGATGCCAAAATGCTTTGTAAATTATTAGCATAGATATCATCATCTCCCACACTTCCGTTCCTTATCCTTTATATTCTTCACCTTCCTCTCTCACACTTTGCAGTCCATCTTCACTTTCACCTCCATTGTTAACATACCAAGTCCACCATTTAAATTTTAAAACATGTAAAGTCAAATGTAAGCCATAAGATATGCTTTTGATTTTCGTAAGAGCATAAAACTAGGCTTCAAACTAGATTCCTACATACGTTAATAGCATAAATGAGTGAATTCAAGCAAAGTAAATTTAGGTTTGACTTGTTAATAAACTTAAAGATGATTATCAAGCTTACCTTATCTTCACCACTCACATGCTTTGCGTCTTGTGAATAGGGATGATAATGGGTAGGGTATTATAGTACCCGTCCTCATACTTGCGTTTGAAAAAAAATACCTATATCCAGCCCTATACCTACGTGGGTAACAACTTTAATTTTCGTCTCCGTACCCGCTAGGTACCTATATACCTATACCCTCACCCACTACCTACATTTTACTTAAGTGCTAGTAAGAAAATCTGAGGTCTTAGATGAAATTTATATTCAAAATTAATTTAATATATTTTTTCAATTGTCATTTTATCTTTTTATCAACTACGAAATTATAGATCAAAGTTTTATGATTAAGTATTTTTAACATTTCACTATCAATATATAAAAAAACAAATGCATTCAATCTATCCTTTAACATAGTTAATATCAAGTGAATTTTAAATAATTTTAAATTTAAAAAAATACGTTCAAAAACAATAATGATTATAAATATTGTTAATAATATTTTAGAAGTAATGCATGCATTTGAAAAAAAAAATGATTGTTTGATATAATTTAATAATTTTAGTGGAGTATGAATTATTTTTGAAATTTAATTTCTATATAATGTTAGTGCAAAACTTTTTTACGCATATGTCTAATAAAATTTGATTATTTTATCACATCATGTTATTCATCAGTGCAACAATATGGTGAATTCCTATTAGATATATGCGTAAAAATGTTTTACACTAACAATACATATAGATTAAATTCTTATTTTTGTTTGTGCTTTACTACTTCTTGCAATATCTTTTTTTTTATTAAAATAAATTAAGATCTTTAGTATTATGATAAACAATAGAATTTATCTTTTTAATATATATATATATATATATAGGGTTAGGATCCGTTGACACTAGGTGTCTATATTAGTTAAATTACACCTTCAATAACTCTTTGTGGAATGTAAATTTAACCAATCCAACCGTTAAATTATGTGATATTATCTTCATCAACATGTATATCAAATTTCACATCATTTGAACTTTGCTAGATATATTATCTAACATTGAATATTTACATATATTTTAATATTATATTGTACATTGAAATAAAATGATGAGATGAACTATTAAATAATTTTGGAATTGTATAAAATTTTGTATACTTAATCTAATTAATAACAACATAAAACTCAACGATTGGATTGGTTAAATTTCATTTTACAAAAAGTTATTGAAGGTGTAATTTGACTAACTCTAACACTTAGTGTCTGACCCATATACATACATACATACATATATATATATATATATATATATATATATATATATATATATATATATATATATATATCATACACACACACACACACATATAGGTGTGGGTATAGAACGGGGTGGGTACTATAGTACCTATACACGCGTCCATCTCCATTAAATTTTGTAAGTGAATACCTGGCCCCACTCCGATCCCCATTGAATGGGTATTTACCCTACCCATTGTGAATATTTTTTGCAGATACCCATAGGGTATGGGTAGAATATTCATCCCTAGTTTTATTGTATACTTATAAAAAAAAATACATGTAACTTATTTAGGGTTTAATTCACGAGTTTAATTTTTATATATGGTGAATGTAAAATGTTTTACATTCTCAACCAATGAAAAATTATTTTAAATATGACTTTCAACATAATTATTATAAAAATTAACAATTTATTAGATATATCAATTTTTGAAAACTTTTATATTATATTTACTCCTAATTTTTGTCTTATTACTTTTTAATTTTTTTTAATTTTTGTATAAAGGTGGATGAAATTATATTATATTATATATATATATATACACTTTTTTGATGGATTATGATGGATAATTTTGTAATTTTATAATTCACTTTTGTTTTTTTATTGTTATTTTTTAACAGACCACTGTTAACATGTCAATCCATCCTCTTGAATGAAATCAATTATGTTTTTGAACCTATTTTCTTATCCTACTTGCTCTATTTAGTACTCACGTTCACCACAGGTAAAAAGTGGGTCTAACTAGTAGCTTGCTTTGCCATGCTTACTTGTGAATATTGTCGAACATCGCATTAAAGCTCTTAAAACACAGTGTTATTAGGATCAACAGTGTGAGAAGGATTGTAGCTTGCTGCAATCATAGAGTTGAGGAATGGTGGCTATGGCTTACACACATTGTAAATGCCATTGTTACATACATACCATGCAAATACCAAACAAATTTTGGAGTGTTAAACTGTTACATACACACCATGCAACTATAGGATCTATTATAGGACTTTCAAATTTTAACTTGATTTAAATAAAATGTGGCCAATAGCTCATGTTTGCTTTGGTGTTCTTTTATAGAAAACTAAGGTCACCAAACTCTGAAGAAAAAGAGTGAAGAAATCTTAGCATTGACTGTTGAAAGCATTAACTTCCTTTATAAGGCCAATAGTCAAAAACCATTCTCCTTAGGCCCAAGTTTCACATTTTCATCGGTCCTCCACCTTATTATAAATATGTTGGCTACTTATGCCTCACAAGCACAATAAAGAATACCATTCCATTCACCTTCACATTTATGTTTGCTCAAAGGAACCAAAACATGCAAAAGAACAACTCAAGTTCAACATTGCGCCCTTTAGGGCTTGGACCTAACGCAAGCCTTCTGCAATTCCATCATAAATGCTACACCTTTTTCTCCCACAAAGTGCCATAATAAGATCTTAGTTGTTGTCACAATAACTTTCACACAATTGATCCCAGCAACACTATTAGATTTCAAACAAGACGCAGAATACATGGGTGGTGAGGATAAATTAAGCTTGAGAATCGTCTTTAAGTTTATTAACAAGTCAAATCTAAATTTACTTTGCTTAATTTTGTTCATTTATGCTATTAATGTAACACCCCAAATAATATAAATATATTAATAATAATACGCTTAAATATGTTTTTAGTCCTTCAAATTTGAGGCAAATTTGTTTTTTTTTTCCCAAATTTAAAATCGATCTTTTTAGTCCCTGTAATTCAAAAAAAAACTTGTTTTAGTTCCTTTGCTCAAATGTCGTTAGAGACTTCACTTATGTGGTTAACAAATTACAGGTCGCTTATGTGTCAATGCACTTTGATTTTGCATTCTTATTATTAAACACCTTACCATGTGTGTTTTTCTTTCAAAGTATTCATTTTGATGACGTTTAGGCAGAAGGCATTTGGAAAAAGGGACTAAAATATGCTTTTTTCAAATTACAAGGACTAAAAAGATCAGGTTTAAAATTTGGAGGACCAAAAACAAACTTATCTCAAATTTGAGGGACTAAAAACATATTTAAGCCATAATAATATTATGTAATTTTCACTTAACATTTGTCCCATGCTCGAAAATATGAAGTGGTTTTTTTTACATCACATCATAGATAGTAGATATATAATGATTTAAAATATAATATTATAATTTCCTAAAGTTGGCCATATCTAAAAAAGAAATTAACTTTACTCATATAGAATTAAAGTGACAAAGAGTTGTCACAGGAAAACATTGAGAGATCCTGTCAAGCTTTTGCTATGCCATACTAATGCCAATTACTGTCATCTAATGGGGTGGAAAAAGCACACAACAAATAACAGACAAGAAGAAAGAGAAAACAACACACAAATAAATGAAAAGGTAGTGACATTCTAACTTAAGGCAACAATATGGTAATAAACATCCACGGGACCTAATCTAACGAACAATGACAATGAAATATAATAAATCAAGAAATTCATATTATATCATAAATAATAAATAATCAAATAAAATGCATGGATGCTGACTCGTGATCAAACACAATGGATCTCATCTCCATGGAGGACTATCTAACAACAGAGTAACAAGATCAAGAGCTCATACTCCACTACCAAAGTATGCCAATCAATATCAATGTTCACCTAATCTAGAATGGAAATAGCATTAGGTGATTCACCAACCAAAGCTAGAATGGGAATAGCCTTTGGTGGTAACAGGTACGCATACAGTACTCTCCACTGATCATGGATAAATTGCAATGATTAGTTAGGAATGTTAGTACGCAAATTGCCTTAACAACGACTCAAAATCACAGCCCTCTGGCCCTATGTGGGATGATATGATTACAGGGTGTAGCTACTCTAAGACTTTGGGTTTGACAATAATGATATGATTACAAGCCTGTCTTATTAGAATTGATATCAATTAAGTATTTCAGCAGAGGGTCTTAACTTTTGTCAAAACAAATTTTTAATTCGCCAACAATAGGCTTCACAACAAATCCTCCTGACCAGACGTTAAAATTCAATAATTTCACTCAGTATCAACTCTAATATAAAAGATTAATCACTGTGCACATAATAATATGTTTAATATTTATTCAGTGAAATCAATCACAATAATAATAAGGAGCTAAATTTAATTTTCTAGCAACTTCACTCGTATATTCTTGTCCTTCTATACTTTCACTCATCTTTTAAGGATAAAGATTTAATACTTTATTCTCAATTTTTATTAAATTTTATGATAAAATTTCATTCTAACTAAATAGTTTCAAACCTTAGTCTCTTTTAAATTTTAAGGAACCTCACCTTACATTTAATTCCTCTTAATTAGGTGGTTAGAAATCATTATTTGTAATGTTGTTATATTTAGTATTCATGTTTATTTTAGCATTTATTTATTTATTATTAATTGTATTTAAAATTAGAATTTTGATTAATAAATTATTTACTTGTTTTAAACTTTATATCACTCAACTACTAAATTGAATCAATAATAATGGTGAATTTAAGGCCCAATCATATGAATGAGTCTCATGATATCATAAGTTTAGTGTGACCCAAGCTACAAAGCCCACAAGTGGCTTCACAAAATATATCATTATATTTAATCCACATTGTTGTTGTTGTTGTTGTTGTTGTTGTTGTAATAAGGAGTTCTTAAAGTCTATTTACGGTTTTGCGCCTCCTAACAAAAGCTTTATTTACTTTTCTTCTTGAAACCTGTTGACCTATGTGATGCTACCTCAACCTAATTTTAGTTATTGAGTCCATATTCTATTGTTATTTCTTATCTTCAAATTTCTTTTTGATTAGTCTTAATTGCATTTTTTGCCCCAAACATTCGTAATTTGGCAAATTTTGCTCCTAAATAATTTTTTGGTAGATTTTGCCTCCAAAGTTTCAAAACATTGCAAATTTTGTCCATTTGTCAATTGTCTATTAAATGACTAACAATCAGTTGACATGGCCTTTATGACGTGACATAACTTAATGACATGACATTATTTTTTTTATGGCTTAATTGTACTTCCCCCCTTCCAAACTTTTGCAATAAGCGAATTTTGTCCCCAAATAAATTTTTTGGCAAATTTCGCCCCTAAAATTTCAAAATATTGCAAATTTTGTCATTCCTTCAATTGTTCATTAAATGAGTAAATTAGCCAATTTTCTTTTACAAACAGACACATTATAATGGTAAATTAACCAATGATTTTCAAAATCACAATCAAAAGAATAATGATAATCTCCCAAGATGCAATTACAGGAGACTTCCAAGAAGTAAACAATGGAGCTTCAATGCCACAACAACATTATTGCCTTCTCTTGCGAAATCTAGAATATAATGAGACGAAGTTTCACACATTGCACTCCTACCCTCCATGCTTCCTACAATTAAAGAAATGCTCCTACAAATGCGTGAACCAATTGCTCCACCAAGCTTTCATTTGTTAGGGTTTCAAAGAATAAGACAAATCTTGTTAAAGAAGGTGGAGGAGGCAAAAAGGATAGAGAAGTGTTGGAAAGCTGTTGCAATTGCATCTTGGGGGATTACCATTGTCCTTTGATTGTGATTTTGAAAATCAGTGGCTAACTTACCATTATAATGTGTCTGCACATAGAAGGCAATTGCCTTTATTAGTGAAACTTTTAATGGGTTATGGGTATTTTTTTTTCAAGATAATGGCAAGGGAATGGTAAAAGTTACCATAAAATAATGTCACGTCATTAAGTTATGCCATGTCATAAAGGCTATGTCAGTGGGCCATTAGTTATTTAACAGACAATTGACGAAATAAAAAATTCACAACGTTTTGAAACTTTGGGGACAAAATTCGTCAGATTGTGAAAGTTTGGGGATAAAAGGGAAATTAAGTCTTTTGATTATTATTATTATTGTATTTATTTTGTTGCCAAGGTTTATTAAGTAGTATGAAATTGGGGTTTTAGGTCCTAGAGGGCATTACTCAATAGAGTAGTCCACTAGCTAATGTTATTCCTACCCATTTTTTTTCTTTTTTCAATCCTAACTTTCTTTTAAAAAAATAAATAAAAAAACACAATTACCTCTCACCCTTTCCCCTTCCCCTCCCCTCTATCTCGTCTCTCATCTCTCTTCTCTTTCAATCTCTCAATCTCTCGAACTCTCTCTCATCCCTTAACTCTCTTTCGCACGTTGCCACCGCCGTCTTGTTAGACTTTGCACACCACCACGCCCATTTTTTGGGACACCGATGTTCGCCATTGTCATTGTCTTCGCACCCCACTGTATTCTTCGTCCCGATGAGTTTTTTTTTTTTTACTTTTAGATTCAATGGATCACGATTTCATTATGTATCCAACCCAGATACAGAATCGTAGTTTCGTTGTGTATCTAGCCCTAATACATAACAGAATTATGATTTCATTGTGTATCAATTTAGTTTTTATTTTTTCTTCTTTAATTAATTATTTATTTATTTAAATTAAGTTTTAGTAATATTTTATTATTTGTTAAATTATTAATAGTTGGTATTATGATTATATTTATAATTGTAAATTAATAATTATTGTCCTGTTAAATTTATATATATAATTGCAAATTAATAATTATGATTACATTTTATTCTTAATTATTATCTAATTGTGAAATTATTATTACTATTTCAGATTCACCATGCCATGCACAAGGTTTAGCTCCTTTCGTCCTAAACGAGGCCCTCCACCAGACTGATGCACTTGGCACATCTAGACACCCACCACCAATTGCATTTACATGTTAGGCTAGAGAGGTTGCACACGTAAAAGCGTAGCAACAACATGAGTAGGAGGTACATGCTAACGTACTCGAGGTTGAGGTAGAGGTATCTCAGGGTGGTTTTGCTAATCACATTGTTGGACCCCTATTTGAAGGAGGTCCTGCAAAATTGTCTCTACTTAGGTCCTATAGGGATCATGTTGTTGGACACATAAGGATGGGAAAGCCCTTAAAGGAGCTCACGCTGGTTAGCCAATGGGGTAAGGTGCTACTGATGCCTATATAGCTAGAGGTTACGAACTATGTGGAAAGGTCAAGGCTCCCCCCCCCCTCTTACTTAGGCACGATATGTTGCTGCAAATAAGGGCATGATATGTGCCTTTGTTGAGCGGTGGTATAACGACACTAGCTCCTTCTACTTGCCAGTAGGGGAGATGATCATCACCCTAGATGATGTGTCATCTCTCCTGCACTTGCCTATTACGGGTAAACTCTACAACTACCCCGATGTTACTTGTGAGGAGGCCACAAGGTTGTTGATGAGTGAGATCGATGTTACTTACCTAAACGCATAGGGAGTACGCATTTGCTGCCAGAGCTTATTTCTTACATCTTGTCAACTACATGATATTCGTCGATAAGAGCTTGGCGCATGTGCAGGTTTGCTACTTAGAGCTTTTCCATGAGATTGAGTCCTATAGCAAGTACTCCTAGTGTTTTGCTCTGTTGGCCTATCTCTATGACTATCTTGCCAGCCTCCAATCTATGGTGTAGGTTGGAGGATACATGAGCTTGTTGATGGTACTGATTTTGTATTTTCTATAGATATTTATTTGTGCTAATTTTCTTTATGTAATTTAATTTTTGAAATATTTTATAGGTGTGGATCTACTGAGCACTTCCTAACTGCCACCCTTCACAAACCAGTAGTTGATTATTTTGAGTAGTTTTCCGTCTTTATAGGTGGAAGGCCACGAGGGGTATAGGCCTTGCATTAAGGACCAGGGAGGAACTAGCCCAACTACAGTCAACGTCATCTGGTTGTCATATGACGCACATAGAGTCGTTTAGTTGTTGTAAGCGATTTTCTTTTATTCAGGCTTCACCAAATGTGGTCCCTATATGCACGCCCATCTGCCAAAAAGGTTGTTTAAGCAGTTCGGCTATGTCCAAGGTCCCTCGCCCCCCACCTATTGGATATCTGATGTTGATCTTGTGTGCTGATGACTGGGAGGGCTAGTAGGCACACGTGGTGGACAAAGGAGTGCTTGTTCCATATAAGGCTCCATGGACCTACATGGATGATTACTTGGAGTGGGATCTTTAGCGAGGCCTCCACGAGTTCATGTGCCACAACCTGGGCATGGCCAGCGTGGAGGTAGCCAAACAAAGTCTTTGTCTAGTGACTCTCATTTATGCGAGGTAATTATCCATATCTTTCTCATGTGTTTTTTTTATGATAATGAAACCTTCATTAATAATTATTTGCATTCTTTTTTTGTAGGCACAATGGGAGACAGTTGCTCGAAACCTGAAGCAGTACACTGCACATGAGGATGGTACCTAAGGGCACCAATAGTGATGTCCTCTTGTGGGAGACATTGGCCAGTGCACAGGCAGGCACAACATCCAGGTGCACCTATCAAAGAAGAAGGTAGAGGAGGAGGACCACCTTGGATAATTGATTTTTTATTTATGTTTTGTACTGTTTCATATTTAGTATTTTATTTCATATGTACAAATCCTTTGTATGTATTTTTGGATTTTAAATATATTTTGGATTTTATATATGTTATACTTATTGCGTGTTTGTTATTACTATTACATTGTTACAATTAAAGCACGTGATATGAATAAAAATAAACAAACACAACTTAAATAACAATATTCAATTAAATAAAAGCACTTTTACATAGATGCGATACACATGAAAAAACAATAAACAAAGTGCATTATCATGGTTTACTCAAACTAACGATTGCCTGGTCATTGAAGCTAGTTGATACCTCTATTTGACGCAAGCATAAGATGATCTCTTCGGCAGATCGCGGATCGTGGTTGACGCATAAGGCTAGGATCTCTTTAGGAGATCTACTTAACGTAGCGTATAATTCAATCAACGCAAGTCTAGGAAATTGGGCAAAGATGGAGAACATCTTTGCCACATCCTTGTGGTGTTTAATCTCCATAGACCTGTATTGAACACAACCATTCCCTAAAGATATAGGTTGTCAATAATAAATAACGAGTAGTTTTCTAGTACCTTTAATCTCCTCGTGAATTTTTTTCCTTCATAGCAACAACCATCATGTCCTCACTTACCCTAAGAAATTTCTAACCATGAGGACATTGAAACGAGACTCATTCATATGTTGTTGTCATATGACCATCATAATACGTAACAGCAAGGAATCCATCCATCTTCTTAGGACAAGAAAAAATATGGAATGAAGATGGCTGAAAACTTTCACAGATAGAAAATCGTGAATGTAAAGGCAATGTGGTGCTTCAGAGTACATCTCTCTTATACTAGTGCAAATACTATTCATGTGTTAGTGAATGAATAAACCCTTTGTCCTGTGCGTTAGAAAAAGAAATGGTCAAGACTACATCAACTAAATAAAGGGTCTAGATGACATTAATTCAAATGCGTGCCTTGTTCATGCGTCTGTAAATCATTAAAAGCTTTGTCTTGTATATCAAAAAAAGAAACAGTGGAGATCACACATAGTACATCAAGGGTCCAGATTGCACCGGTTCAAACACGAGCCTTGTTCACATGTTAGTTGCTAATTAAAAGTGTTGTCTTGTGCATCAAAAAAGTAACAGTCAAGATTACATATAGAAAATCAAGGGTGTAGATCACCCCAATTCAAACGCCTGCCCTACTCATTCTAAGTGAATCATTAAAAGTTGTGCGTCAAAAAAATTGAATTTTAAAAATATAAATAATTAATTTTGAAATACACAACGAAAATAAATAAAATGTTATTTAATTATCATTAATTAACAATTAAGGATTTTATTATTATATATCGGTTAGAGAATATTAGAAGATGGGTGGTGTTAAGCATGACCCTATGATAGGTCAGGTCATTCACTGTAAATAGCCTGTTGAGAGATCCCTTTCTACTGCTAAGAATTATAAATTTGCTATCCCATTAAACAAATTTACATTGAACAAAACTTTCCTAGAAAGTGGGCAGAAAACTCTTAACTCAGGAACACAGTTTCTCTCCTCAAAAAAGTTTTGATGAGATTCCAGTTTTACTTACATACTATCAATATCAACATGCTATAATTTGTATCAACATGTATGCTTATATTATTATTATCTCTCTCATTTGTGTATGAATCTAAAATACATAATAGAAACGTGTTTTCATTATGCATGTAATGCGTTTCTGTTAGGGTATTGTCAGTAAAAAAATATAACAAACAAAACTTGGAGTGAAAATAGCAAAAATTAGGGTGAGAATGGCAGCACCCTAGACCACTTTGTATATTTTGTTTTTGTCTCACACAACTAGGCCCAACACGTTAAAAAAAGATGAATGCCATAACACACATTCTGTTTTGGCTTCAAAAGCATCAAATCACAAGCATTTGCTACATTCTTCCTTGCTTGCTTCATAAGTCTTCTTCTAGCGAGCCGTTGATTCAAATTTGATTAAGTTTCCAATCATCCTAGCCATAATCACTCAATTCCTATTGTTTATAACCACTATATCAATTAATAAAAGAAAATTCTTTGTTGTTTTGCCCTTCACTTAGGTTTTGCACATAGTGACTACTTAGAATAAGGTTTCACCATATTTTCCCTCTCCAAGTTAATACCGATTCAAACAACGAACAAAAATGATAACCAATTTCAGCATTTAAATAGAAAAATATGACAAATTTAAGCACACTAAAAATTCAATAACATAAGCATAAAATTTTTATCTAAGCATAAATAGAAAAATGACCAAGAAATCACAATTTTCCAATAACAAATTAACACATAAAATTACCGATTGAGGCCTAAACCTCTCCTTCACCTAAAATGCGAAAATGACTTGTTCATCTCTCACATTCCCGCTCACACTCCGACGACCATTGATGGCTTCCGACGCCGGCACCTGTAATGGGCACACTAGTCACACGCATGAACAAGAAATAAAGGTTAGGAGAATTTCGGTTTGGGTTGTCCACAAGGATGAGAGTGCGGTTGGTGTAACATCCTATTTTTGCATATCAAATTATTTTCTTAATTATTTCTGTTATCTCACTTTTAGGGGCAAAACAGTCATTTTACACATTTTGAGCTCACTTTAACGCTTGACTGCTTTCAGGATTGAAAACTGTCTCCACAAACCAACACAAGACTTTTCAGCGTGCTTTGTCCTCACTCATACGCTTCTTGGGAAATTTCCTAGGAGGTCACCCATCCCAGAATTGCTCCAGGTTAAGCACGCTTAACTATGGAGTTCTTAAGTGATAGGCTACTGAAAAGTAGATGCATCTTGTTGGTATAGGTAACACTTATTAATTCCTTTAAGCTATCATCAACTGTATAGTCCCATACCTGCACAGCCTCTAGATCTCTCTCATTCTGGTGTGTATTCGATTCATTCATGTGCTCCTCCCACTAGAAGCCTACCAGGAGCTGCTCCTTGTCCGTGCCTTATCTCTTTTGCACCAGGAACCACTCCTCGCCCTCGTTAGTGCCCGAGATGTTACATGTCCACCAGCTTCTGCTTGGTTCGTCCTGGAACCACACCGTACTGGGAGAAAAGGCCCTGCTCTGATACCACTTTGTAATGCCTAGCCGCTTTTAGGATTGAAGACTGTCCCCACAAACCAACACAAGACTTTTCAGCGTGCTTTGTCCTTACTCACACGCTTCTTGGGAAACTTCCAAGAGGTCACCCATCCCAGAATTGCTCCAGGTTACGCATGCTTAACTATGGAGTTCTTAAGTGATAGGCTACTGAAAAGTAGATGTATCTTGTTGGTATAGGTAACACTTATTAATTCCTTTAAGCTATCATCAACTGTATAGTCCCATACCTACACAGCCTCTAGATTTCTCTCATTCTGGTATGTATTCGATTCATTCATGTGCTCCTCCCACTAGAAGCCTGCCAGGAGCTGCTCCTTGTCCGTGCCTTATCTCTTTTGCACCAGGAGACCACTCCTTGCCCTCGTCAACACTCGGGATGTTACATGTCCACTAGCTTCTGCTTGGTTCGTCCTGGAACCACACCGTACTGGGAGAAAGGCCCTGCTCTGATACCACTTTGTAATACCTGGCCGCTTTCAGGATTGAAGACTGTCCCCTACAAACCAACACAAGACTTTTCAGCGTGCTTTGTCCTCACTCACACACTTCTTGGGAAACTTCCTAGGAGGTCACCCATCCCAGAATTGCTCCAGGTTAAGCACGCTTAACTCTGGAGTTTTTAAGTGATAGGCTACTGAAAAGTAGATGCATCTTGTTGATATAGGTAGCACTTATTAATTCCTTTAAGCTATCTTCAACTATACAGTTCCATACCTACACAGCCTCTAGATCCCTCTCATTCTAGTGTGTATTTGATTCATTTATGTGCCCCTCCCGCTAAAAGCCTACCAAGAGCTGCTTCTTGTTCATGTCTTATCTCTTTTACACTGGTGACCACTCCTTACCCTCGTCAACGCCCAGGATGTTACAATTGGAGCATGCACTAATGAAAAATGACGAAGATCCTTCTCCTTCTTTTTAGAGATAAGGAGTACTGAATGTGAGTAAAGAAGTTGTATCCCCCACTTACTTAATCTAACGACTAGGGTTTGAGAAAATCTACCACATATTGTATTTCTCCTAACATGGCTATCACGTGTCATGGATTGAAGAGGAAAAATTAAAACATGGTAAGCAAAAGGGTGTGCAGGTTTGCTAAAAGTTATAAGCAATTGGTTTGGGCAGCCACTAGTCTGCAAAGTGAACTATGTATGGGTTTGCTAAAAATAGTAGGGCTTTGCTATCCAATTTTTCACTTTTTTCACCCTATATTTTGTTTTTTTTTTTTTTTGAAATTACCCCTGATGAACATGTGTTTCCAATGTATAATATACACAACGAAAATATGTTTCCATTGTATTAGGGGGTGCGCCTTACATACACAACAAAAACGCATTTTCGCTACATACATAACAAAAACATGTTTCTGTTATGTATGTAAGGCGCACCCCTTAACACAATAGAAACACATTTTCATTTTGTACAATACACAATGAAAACATGTTTCCATTGTATATTGAACTTCGATACACAACAGAATATTAATTAAATTAATTATGATATAAATTATCATTTTTAATTAAAAGTATATTAATTACAACACAATTTATCCTTTTTATTAGTATTTGAATTAATTATGATACAAATTTTCTTTTTTAATTGAAATTGAATTGATTACGATAAGTTACCATTTTTAATAGTAATCGAAATAATTATGATGCAAATTTCCTATTTTAATAGTAATCAAATTAATTACAATACTATTTTAAACATATACGATATAAGTTATCATTTTTAATAATAATCAAATTAATTATGATACAAATTACCCTTTTTAATAGTAATTGAACTAATTATGATGTAATTTATGATACTATTAAGGATAATTTGTTTCATAATTAATTTGATTATTATTAAAAATGATAAATTGCATCGTAATTAATTTAATTTCAATTAAAAAGAATAATTTATATAATAATTGATTTGATATTAAAAGGTAAATTTTTAAAAAAGGTAAATTAATTAACACAATAGAAACATATTTCTATTGATAAAGTAAGGGCGGAAGAAAAGAAAGAGATTGTAAAAAGAGAATGAGGTCAAAATGAATATTTTATACTTTTTGAAAAAATAAAGGGTGAAAAGGAAAAAAAAAGGTAGGAATAATAGGACTGAAATAGTATTTATGAGCAATTGGTATAGGTAGCCACAAGTTTGCAAAGTGAACTAAGCCCACTCACTTTCCAATCAATTAAGTGTATGTGATTCCTATGTTGCAAAAAGAAGATATGCGTATCCAGCTGATTAATAACATGGGCACCAACAAAGCTGAATTAAAATTTCAATATTAGAACATAATAACAAGAAGTATATGCTCAAATGAGGTAAATAGTGTGTGAAGTAGGGGTGAAAATAGGCTAAGCCAGGCTAGACTTTATTGGGTCTGAGCCTGACTTTGGTTAAAAATCTATGGCCTGAACCTAACTTTTTTACTTGTCATAGGCTTTTTTTAAAGGCTTGACCTAGCTTACAAGACTATTTAAGGGCCTATTTTGTGATAATTTAACATCATGGTAGAGGTATGATAATTTATTTAAAAATATATTTTTGCAATAAGACCTCTAAATAGGATATAATTTATCTTTTAAAAAACTTATAAGCTTGACTCTTTATGTTGGTCAACATGCTTATCATTTTAAAAAAAAATAAATGTATAATTTTAATACATTATAACAAATTTAATACAATAATAATAACAATATTAACAATAAGTATTTATTTAAATAGGCCGACCTATTAGGCTTAAAAGCTTTTTGAATGGCCTAGGCCTAGCCTTTTAAACTAAATAGGTTTTAATAAAAACTTTGACCTGATCTATTTTCTAAAAAAGTCTGGCCTAGCCTGAGTGTGATATAGCCTAAGCCATAAGATCCTGTCGAGCGGCCTGACCTATTTTCATTCCTAGTGTCAAGGACTACGAACGTAGATGCAAGTATTATTATGAAATTAATAATGAAAAGTCTAATCATTTCAATTGTTATAAAAATATATAGGTGGTAATAATACTAATAAAATGATGAGTCACGGTAGTTTTAAACCAACTAAAAAAAATATAAAGCATAAAATTATATTAAGGCAACTTAAAAACTTAAATAAAAGTTTATTTTTCAAAATTAAATTATATTTTTTTTAACAATTAACTTTTCCAACTTAACGTAAATAAATTAAATAATATTTTTTTAAATCCATGATATTTCCCCAACTTCAATCAATATAATTACTTTTAATTATTTTAGTTTGGTTAAAATATACTTGCAACACTAACTGAAAATCCAATCTATTTTTAACTAGCTTAGTTAAAATATTAACTGAAATAATAGCAGGCTGCAGATAAAATAAAATACTAATTTATTTATTTTTGTAAGATAAAGAAAATAAAAAGTAGGGAATCTCCCACTATTATCCACTTTACTTAAAAAATAATAATTAAATCTTGCGTACAAGTTTTAGTTTATTTAAGTTTATAAAATTTTCTCAAAATTTAAATAAATAATAATTTTTTCAAAATCTTATTTTATATAATTTCAAAGACAGTTGTAAATCACAAATAATACTAATAATTATTAAAATAATATTATATTTTTCATAAAAAAAATTAGAAAAAGAGAGGATGTTACAATTAACATGTGTAGGAATCTAGTTTGAAGCCTAGTGTTATGCTCTTATGAAAATCAAAAGCATGTCTTATGGCTTACATTTGACTCTAAATGTTTTAAAATTTTAAATGGTGGACTTGGTATGAAGATGATGGAGGTGAAAGAGAAGATAGACTACAAAGTGTGAGAGAGGAAGGTGAAGAATATGAGGGATAAGAAATGGAAGTGAGGGAGAAAATGGTGATGTCTATGCTAATTTACATGCAATGTAGGACTTAAGAAAGTACTTTCAGGGACCAAAATGATAGTAAATGGTTAAGTTTAGGAACTAAATTGAATATGATATACGTTATGATGTCACAAGTCTTGATAAAGTTAAAAAAAGTCAACTTCAATTTTAGTCCAATTGACTAGATTGCCACATGTCATCCACGTGTATACCATCAACTTCCATGTATGCAGATAACGTGCCACGTAGGCACGGGCGTTAACTTTAATGGAGGTATTCTAATGGCTGGACTAATGTGAGTGACGGATTGAACTTTCAATAACATTTTTTTTTAAAATTTCTTACTTCTAGGGACTAATGTAACAACACTTTATACTTTTAGGAACTAAAATGACGTTTTACCCAATGATATAAATGTAGGAGTTTAATGAATATGCACTGACAGTGTATAATTTTTTTACATTATCAACTAATTAGAAATCACTCTTGGTATGACTTTTAAAGTAATTATTATCAAAGTTGACAAACTTATTATACATGGTTGTTTATGATTAGATGACACTTGAAAAAAAGTTTTACAATACATATACTAATTTCTCTAAATGTAATTGTTTAAAAATAATTGATGCAAACATTATATTACATGAATAATTAAAAATGTATTATAACCTTAAATTATTAAATAATTTAAACAAATACATGTTAGTTGAACGTGTATGTTAAGAAACATAAATGACATCTTTTTTAAACTTAATTTTCAAATAAATAGTTATTTTCAAAAATATTACAAAAAATAATGA
The DNA here is from genome assembly GCA_004329165.1 of Spatholobus suberectus. Classification (NCBI taxonomy): domain Eukaryota; kingdom Viridiplantae; phylum Streptophyta; class Magnoliopsida; order Fabales; family Fabaceae; genus Spatholobus; species Spatholobus suberectus. The sequence continues at coordinate 34,367,005 of CM014731.1, forward strand.
AAACATTTATTTTTACAATAGCTTATTTTATACACATGCTAATGGTCTGTTCAGTTCCATAGATTAAGAAGTGAAGGAAGGAGGAAGGATGGAAAACATGGTTACCCAAATCTCTTCACTTGTTTGGTTTGTATAATAAAGTGGAAGGATGAAAAAATAATGAATAAACTATCAATTTAGTTTTTGAAGTATTACATTCTCTCCTATATAATCTCTAAAGTAATAAAATTATATAAGTAATTTCTTAAGTATTAAATATCCATTAATTTAGTTCCTGAGTTGGTATATTTTACTATGTTCAAGGACAATTTGATGAAATTTCAATACTTGAAGGACTACTTATTATAATTTCTAATACTTGAGGGACCATTTAAATAATTTTATTATTTTAGGAACTACATAAAAAAGAAGGTAACACTTTAGAAACTAAATTGATGGTTTATTCAAAGAATATGGTAAAACTTGGAAATATTTCATCCCTTCAAAAATGAAGAATGAGTCTTTATTTGATAAAAAGACTAAATTAACCCTGTTTTTTCATACTTCTTTTTTCTTTGAGAGATATTTATGTCATTTTTTTTTCTTTTTTTATAAAACAACTTAAAAAAATCATCTCATTTTTTATTTATTTATTTTTTCATTTTTTTCCCTATCCTTCCTCTTTCTTCCCTAATCAAACAAAGCACAAAAGTTAGTTATCTATTTCTGCGAAATAAATTATTTCAAACTATTTAAATACTTTTTTTTCCTAACCTTTTTCTGGGGAAGTTGATACGATGTACGTTCTTTTCGAAACTAAAATCGTGCGACGACACGTGTCCCTCGATGGAAAACTACTTTGCTCGTAGTCGTTGATCGACTCTCCAGTGGCCAAACACCGAAAGAAAAGGAACGAGGACGCAAAACCGTCCAGGTTCACAACGTTGCTCTCATCTCCTTGTTTCCACTTCACAACTCGTGTTGAAAGTTGGAACTCGAAAGCGTGTAATCTTAGTTGTAACTAACGAGAGAGGAAAGAGAGCACCCAATATTGTTTCTTTTTTTCCGCCTCTGCCTCTCTGCGCGTTGGGTCTCACACAAATGGAAGAAACAAGTGGTTGCAACAACAACAACAAGAGTGCCTCAAAAGGAAAAAAAGATGACCTTTACCATGTACTTCACAAGGTTCCTTATGGAGATAGCCCTTATGTCAGAGCTAAGCATGCCCAGGTACATAATATCTATACCCATTTTTAGATTATCGTATTTTTCGCTATGGTGGGTTTAATTAATTGAATTCTAAATTACACCACTTGTGTGCATATATTGATATTGATATTGATATTTCTCTCACGTTGTCTTTGTTTGATGGGTGATTCGTGATCCCGCTTTCATTGTTTGATTCAAGAAGCATGAATCTTGTAAGTCTAGAAAACTTGGCCTGAATCTAATTTTTCTTGTCTCTTTTTATGAAAGCATGCGTGAAGGCATAGCTTGGAATTTTTTGTTTAATGTTGACCTTTTCTAAATTTTTTATTTTGGAAACAAGAAAATCAGCTAATGGTTTATAAATTCGTCTATATCTTGAGCTCGTGTTCGGAGTTCTTTTATTACTATAAATTCCTCCTTATGTGAAAGTTCAATCTGATCACGAGTTTTTGCGCTTTGTCCTCGTCCCTTTTTCACGGAATGAGATTTTTATGATTTCAATTAAATCTTTTTTTTTTTTTTTTAAGTTTTGCCATACTTAATTATTTACTTGACCATAGTGCTCTCGTTCTTTTTCAAAGTTCGGATTTAATAATCCTCATAGTTCAATTTCATAATGGGTTTTTGCTGCAATTTTGATGGCTTTCAAAATTTTCGATCTAGAGGAAGAATGGTATTATTATGGTTTAATTATTTTTTTTATCCTTATAATTGGACCAACTTTAACTTTTGTTCCTATAGTTAAAAATAATTCATTTTAGTAACTATACATACACTTTCGATATCGGTTTAATTTCTGTTGTTTTAAACCTCTACAAATTAAATAAAAAATACTAAAAAATGTTAGTTTGTAGTAGTTTTACGTTGTCAATTTCATTTTGTGACAGTTTTATTTCACGGGATCAAAACTAATATCGAAAGTGTATGTGTAGGTGCTAAAATAGATTATTTTTAACTACAAGGACAAGGACCAAAAGTTAAAGTTTGTCCAACTGTAGGGATCAAAAAAATAATTAAACCTATTATTATCATTAAAATTTGGATTTAAACAATTCAAATATTGTTGCTGTAATTAATTCTTACTTGCAGAAAGATCTAGTATAATAGTAGTAGCAATAATAATGCTAATAATAATTATGTGAATTATGCAGCTGGTAGAAAAGGACCCGGAAGCTGCAATTGTATTATTTTGGAAAGCAATAAACTCTGGGGATAAAGTGGACAGTGCTCTAAAGGATATGGCAGTAGTGATGAAGCGATTGGACAGATCTGAAGAAGCCATTGAAGCCATATGTTCATTTAGAGGCCTTTGCTCCAAACAATCCCAAGAGTCCCTTGATAATGTACTAATAGATCTTTACAAGGTATAAATCTCCTTAAGCTCTTAATTTTTAATTAATAATTTTATGTCCATTTGGTGGTCACCTTCTACAGTAAGAAAATATTTGATGCTACATATGTCTAACTTTTTATTTTTTGGATGTTGAGATGTTTGGCCGTTCACTTTTTTTTTTCTTTTTCGCTTCTCCTTTTAATTATGAATTGAATTTTTCATTTGTCAAAAACCTTGAAATTATGTGAAAACATGAAATGAATATGTTAATTAATTTGTTACGTTGTTTTATGTGTTACTTTTTCAGTTATATTCTATGGTTATCATCGAAGAAGAAAAAAATACGTCACAAAACCCAAATAATTGAAGAGTTTTCCCAATAATTTGAAGGTCAACTATAGTTGAAAACTTGTTTTCTGATGTGTACAGCTTGCAATTGATTCGTTTAAATCTCCTGTTAATTAATTAGCAGTGAATGGATGTCTCTTTTTTTTTTTTTTGTACAATATACGTGTCTTTTTATTCTTTGTTGGTGCAAATGAACGAGTGTCTTTATACTTGGGTCTTTTAATTAACTGCTACATTAAATTTCATTTGTTGAAATGATAGAAATGTGGAAAAATAGATGAGCAAATAGAATTGCTGAAGCGAAAGTTGAAGTTGATCTACCAAGGCGAGGCCTTCAATGGGAAACTCACTAAGACAGCAAGGTCTCATGGCAAGAAGTTCCAAGTTTCTATTAAACAAGAAACTTCAAGATTACTGGTATTTGATCTTCACTAAAGCTCTCTTTTTAAAGTTCAACTACTAGTCTAGAAAGTAGAAACTATACTTTTTCCTTTGCAGAAAGTTAGTTTCAGGATTGCCTTGATTTATGCATATAATTTAGTTAAAGGTAATTATATTCGTATATTTAACTTTTTTCCTATCTCATTTTCACATTATATTTTTCCTATTTTCCTTTTCATCTTCTATTATATTATTTATTACATATATCAATTTTTTTTTGTTCTTTTTATTTATTTATTTCTCTCTTTCTTTCACTCATACACCCTAATTTTAGAGTTGACGCTTAACTTTTTTCTTTTTTTTAATAGACTCCCTCCACTCTCATTGGGTTGTGATTTTGACAAAATATTTTTATTTCATTTTAACTGAGGATTTATGATATTATTTCGCAATTAAATATATATTTTTAGTTATATCCTGAACAAGTACCGTTTTCATTTCCTTTTTAAATATCATTTAAGATTGTAACACAAGAATAATTTTTTATTATATTATTTAACTATCTTATTAGTTAATTTATCAATCATTTATCATTTTTTTTAATTTTTCTCTCTTAAATTTCATTATCATTGTGTAAAATATTTTAAAATTAAATAAAAGTACAAGTATAATGGATAAAATAGTATTTAATATTTTTTGAACTTTTAGAATGACAAATAAAAAAGAATATTTGTTAAAATAAAATTGATAATTAAAAGAAATGAAAATTCTAATTAATCTATGAATATTTAATAGTGCACTCACATGAAAATTAAGAAAAATAGAATATATAGTAAGAATAATTCAATAAAGTTATTTTACTTATTAAGTTATTTATTACTTTCTTAATATTTTCCTACTTCAACGGAATGGAGGAAGTATCTTACACTTGACTTCAATTCTATGGGATGGGACAAATACGAACCTTAAGGAATAAGGATAACAGTTTGCTCAGTTGTCAAAAAGCTTGCAATGAATTATGAATGACATTGGAAACTTAAAAATAGAACAATAATTATAATTGTCCATATCAAATCAGATTGAATAAAGAACAAAATTTAAATATAGTTTCATATGTTTTGGTGGTGTTGTTTTTTAATTAGAATTAGAGCTTTATTTTGGTAATTTGTGTAATAAAAGATTTCATTAAATGTCAATGCAGATTATCATAGTAAAACTTTAATTCTGATTAAAGAACAACATTAACAGTATATATAAAACTGCATTTAAGTCTTATCCTTGAGTAAAATTCACTTATACAACTACCTAAAGGATCAGTGTGCCAAATTGCAGATATGAATATGATTCATTGTCCGAGTTTAGTAGTTTAACTGGGATCAATTGTTGTAAAAATACAGTTATGCGTATAGTATATATATTGACAATTTTTTTTTTTTGGTGTGAAATATAAATGCTGACTATGATATTGACAATGCTGACTACCATTCTAGTTTTTTCTTTTCCCCTATATTTCAAGCTTTTACTTCATAGTTATGTTTTAAGATTATTATCATTGTTTTTGGACAGCGACATATCTAAACATTATTGTACAGGGAAACCTGGGCTGGGCCTACATGCAAAAGATGAACTACATGATGGCCGAGGTGGTGTATCAGAAAGCCCAAATGATTGATCCAGATTGTAACAAGGCTTGTAACTTGGGCTTATGCCTCATTAGACAAGCAAGATATGAAGAGGCACAATTGATTCTTGAAGATGTATTAAAAGGAAAACTTCCAGGCTCAGATGATAGCAAGTCAAGGAAACGGGCCCAAGATCTCCTAACAGAGTTGAGATCCATGCTACCTCCACCGCATTTTTCAGATCTTTTGGGCCTGGATGATGAGTTCATCAAAGGCCTGGAACAGTTGATGAATGAATGGGGCCCAGTTAGATCAAAGAGACTTCCAATTTTTGAGGAGATTTCTTCATTTAGAGATCAATTAGCATGTTAAGTTCACACTTTGTATATAACTTTCTTGCATTGGGTTGGGTATAGGTGTGTACGAAGAACTAGCTTCTTTTTCTCTTTTTCCTATTTTGATGGAGTGGAGGGTGTTGCTTTATTGAAAGAGTGAGGAATTAAATGGAGTGAAAGATTGATGTAAATTAATGATGGGACCGAAGCAATAAGCCTATTATTTTATAAACTCCAATTAAATTATTGGAAGTCCACTTTTATTTGTTAGGTTAATTAGAACCAAGATGAAATGCTTACAACATAAATTGGATCGCGACCAAAGTGTTACTTGTTCCACATGAATGTAAAATGTGAACTTTAGCATGACCAATGTCATAGTATTCACAACTCATAAGCAACTCAATCAAATAATTTCGTATGTACTGAAATTGTGTTTAAAGATAAAATGTAATTTGCTATTATGTCAGTCAAGACGATGCTTCAGTAACGTTTAGGATGCAATTTCTCGCTAGTTTCTTATGGCTAGAGTGAGATTTATAGGGGTGATTCATATTAAACTAGTAATGGAAACTTAAATTATGTAAGGACTAAAATATGTTTATGACGAATGAAAATAAAGATGAGGCCACAATTGCCTCAATTTAAGGAAAAGCAGACTCATTTATTCTTTTTGGTTTAATGTAAGAGGCGTGTTCTAATGGCTACTTATTGTGAATTGGGGTAATTAAATCATTGGTGGAAAATTTGTAGGAGATAATTTAGTGATAAAGCTCTTTTTAGATGAGACTAAAAAAAATACAATATATGAAGTCAAGCAATAACACTTATTACATCATATATGGAAAGTCCAAAAGCAGTAACAAACACCACACGTTATAGCTCGGTAATGTTGAAAATCATGGGTCCAACCGAATGTATACTATTACTTCAAAAAGGTTGAGTGATTTGGATGTTTGTCAATCTTGCAAAAGAAATTCTCAGTTGCAACATTTACAGTAAAATTATTATTGAAGAAAGTACATTGAATTAAGGTTGTGTTGGCAAGGTATCCTCCATCTTTTTAATCATTCTTAAAGATTGAGGCACGTGAAAAAAGATATAAAAGGAGTCAGTAAATAGAAGTATAGAAAACATCAACACAACATACTGAATGAATTTATTTATTTACAAACATGGTTGTTCATAAGAGTTTGGAAAAACAACCGAAAGGATAGCACACAGACTTTAAAACCTACATTATTCCTAAGGGAGTTGCTTAGTTATCTTACAAACTCTCTCTAGGTCTCTTTCTCAAAGTCTCTTCTCAAGCATGTCGATTCAAAACCAGGAAAAGTGTGTGGTGGTGTCCATCGGTTAGAAAAAAAATAAAATTCATGATCATGGGACCAGTAAGAACTATAGGATTGTTGCAAAATAGGGATGTGATAGTGAAGGATGCATTGCCATGGTAGGTAAATTGTGTGGCTAATGTGGACTATTCTCCGATTACATTCATAGAATTCAAAATTCAAGATTGCATCATATGGTGATGGATTAGAGTTCACCTCCATCTTTTATCATGCAAAGAGAATAAATACACCGCTGTAAAGATACAGCAAAAACACAAGAATAAAAGTTGAATTTTGTTTTAATTAATTAATTAATTAATTCTCACCGAAAAAGTCAGCGGTGGCTGACAGGAAAGTCAACAAAAGAGTTATTGCCACTTGCCAGAAAATTAGGTCGCAGGCGGCGAGCAGTAGGCCTCTCAGGCTCTAGATATCATGTTTAAAGGGAGAAAATGACAGAATATATTGTGTGAATTCGTGTCTTTGAATTACACCACAAAGCTAGGTTTATATAGGCTTATTACAATAAATGCATATAATTAAAGGAGATTTTGTTCCTCTAAATCAGATATGAGTTTCCTATAAACTAAATATGAGTTGCCTATAAACTGTTATATAATAAATACAAAACATATGATTTTGATTTTCAACAGACTAAAATGAGTTAAAATATATATATGTAGGAACTAAAACAAAAGGGGTTGTCTAACTTATCCCAAGTAAAAATGGAGTTAAACAACCCTATTAAAGATAATTGGTGTAATTTTCTATGTACTTAAAGATGGTTCGTACAACATAGAAAATTGCAGCAATCATCTTTGATGGGGTTGTTTAGCCCCATTTTTACTTGAGATAGGTTAAAAAACCCAAAACAAAAACATAAAAATTGTACAAATACAAGAACGAAATGAGTAATTAACCTACAAACTAATTGGCATTTTTAGGTTAGATGACAAAAACAATCATTTTCATCTTTTACAACTGACTTCCAAATCCAATGCATCAAAAGGAAAGAAACAAAACAAACACCAAAAAGCGAATGAGTGACCCCTTGCGTCACACTATCTCTTTCTTGCAGGTCCACCTTCAACTCTAAGTAGCCAGATCCATTGAAGCCTCGACATCTGCTTTCACGCTAATGGACGTGATCATCACAGTCACACCAACACAACAACAGCAACAAAGCAACCATAAACAAAACAATAAGGCAAGGGTAAGCTTACTAAACCAACAACATAACATATTATGCAAGAAATCATCGATAATTCCCAACAAGCACTCACATGTATATAACATATAATCATACAATAGGGAGTTCACAACTCAGAACCCCATAATACAACACATTCACCACTATTATGTCAATGCATGATGACACGACTCTTGAGAGATTTCCACACTTGAGCGACCAGCACAAATATGTTCCTTAACATAACGCCCTTCACTACTATTGGGGAACACCGTAACTTTGATCAATGGATTGGATCAAGTGGTTGGTTAGGATAAATATACGTGGGTAATGGCTCACCACGACATAAGGCTTGCAACGACCTTGGCCCCCTGCGGAATTGCTCGTCTACCTATCCCCTAGGTCTTAGGCACAATGACCCTCACTGAACTTTCTGACACTAGGTGGAGGTCCATCCAAGCCTCAGCTCCTGTCAACCAATCAACTTACGTGCCTACTCACTACGCAATCACCACTGCGGACTCATGCAGGAATGCAGTACAGCACTATTCATTATTAATCCAACATCAACAATTCAATAAAGTTTAACAACAACATCAGGTGGGCTCACACAACACCACACGTGGCCCGACAACTATTGCCAACCCCATGTAGGCCTAAATCCAGCCCCATGCATGGTCAACAGGAAATGCCCTATCCAAGCAGCCCATACTTCATGAATAAAACTTAGAACAACAACATTTTCAACGAGTAGAGGTCCTATCCAAGCAACCTTCCACCCCTCCTACACTTCCAACAATTCTCACATTAGACTGCGCTAGGAGTCCTTCTCAACCACGTTTTACAAAATTAAAATTTTAATTAAACAACATCAAACTACCTTGCTCGCTTAACGGTTCATATGCTCACTCAGCGAATGATCTTCTTTACAGAGGGCCTACTTTCCCCCATGAAAGTTCTCACTCAACGACCATAAGTCTCGCTTAGCGAACATCCACTCCAGAGTCCCTTGCTCAACGACAACCAAGGTGGCTTAGCAAATTTGTTCTTGGAACTTTCTTCAATTTCTTTCAACAATAGTTTGCTCAGCAAGTCACCTATTCGCTCAACGACTAATCACTTTAGAAAGCATCCAAAACCTACACATGCCCCTCACTCAGCGAACATGTTGCTCGCTCAGCAAAATACTTGCATAGAGGGCAACAACTCTCTAGGGCCCCAAATCGCTTAGCAAATCGCTCTTAGGCATTTTGGAATGCCTATATTCATGATCTCCTGGAAATTTTCAGCTTTTCATGAACACTCGCTCAGCGAACTGAACTTCGCTCAACGAACCTCCTCTTTCTCCTCAACCATCACTACAACTCAAGAACACTCACTCAGCGACGCGAAGGGTCGCTCAGTGAACTACAACTCGACAACCTCACTTCATACCCAAGGGCATTCTTGCTCAGCGAGAGCCCTAGTTGCTCAATGACTACCAGATGACAAAGCCAACAACTCTCGTTGAAAAACCCAAAAATCCAAACTTTCCTCTCACCCATACTCCAAATCAACCCCACAAGGTCGAATACAACCACACAACAATCCACAACAACATACTCAACGGATATTATAACCAATACAACATTTCTCCCTAAAACAATCACGAAATTAATAAACCCATTTTCAACAACATTTCAACACAACTCATTTAAAACTCCGATTCAACACAAACAAAGGTCATATTCACACACAACTACAATCACATAACATGTACTCAACGAATGTAAGCTTCCCTTACCTCTTGGAGCTTTTGAAATCGAATCTGAGGAAGGAGGAGAATGTGAGAGATATGAACTTTTGAGCCAAATCTTCAAGGAAAGTAATGCTCCTCACCAAAAGGAATGGGAATGTCTAGGGATCTTGTCTTTCACTTGGTGGGTTTTGGGAGAGTTTGAGATAGTGTCTTGGGTGGTTTGACTAAAATGAGAAGGAAGGGAGTTTTTGGGTGACTTAAAGCTCTCCCGACCTCAATCGAGCTTTGGGCTCACTAAGGCCCATGGTCCATCTAACCACTCCCCAAGACCCCAAACTGACTTAACACTGCTGTTTACTTAACAACCCAGTCGAACACCACCAACATCTATATTTGGCTCAAGCATACTTCCTCAAGTTCCCTAAATTTAGATCGAAATTCCAAGACAAAAACAACACATAACAACAATCACACAACAACAATTTATTTATTTGTATTAATTACCTAGATCACATATTAAATTTTCACTTTTGGTTATTAAGTCACTAATTACACATCAAGAAAACACAGTGTTACAGTCATCACATGCAACGACAGTAAGCTGTTGATAATAGTGATGTTGTTTATATATATATATATATATATATATATATATATATGCATATTCATATTTCTTTTTTTATTGATTTTTTGTTCAGTTGCAGATTTTGGATGTCTTCTTTTTGGTTTAAGTAGGGAGCTATAGTGCTAGTATTGAAGATGGAGGCTAATTGTGTTTTTTTTTTTTTGGGTTTTGGGACAAAAAGATGAAATTGCAATAACTTAACTGTGAAGGACCTTATGTTTAATAAATTATAGGTGCATTATGCTATTTTTAAAAAAATTAGGTTACCAGTAACAACCTATTATATCAAGTCAAAATTATTGGTTCACCATAGACCATATGAAGCATTTCCTCACTGTAGCTATCGTTTGAAAAATAACACTTACACTACTGCATCTAAGTTTTTTTTTCTAAAGACAAATTAATATTTAATTACTTATTTGGCCCTTATACTTTCACAATTTTTATATTTTAGTCGCTATACCTAAAAACTACTTGTTTTAGTTCATACACATACATTTTTTAATCTGTTTTAGTCCCTATTGTCCAAAATTGCAGGGACTAAAACAAATTAACAAGTATATTTGTATAGACTAAAATGAGTTAAAAATATATATGTAGGAACTAAAACAAAAGGAGTTGTCTAATTTATCCTAAGTAAAAATGGAGTTAAACAACCCTATTAAAGATAATTGGTGTAATTTTCTATGTACTTAAAGATGGTTGGTACAGCATAGAAAATTGCACCAATTATCTTTGATGAGGTTATTTAGCCCCATTTTTACTTGAAATAGGTTAAACAACCCAAAACAAAACATAAAAATTGTACAAATACAAGAACGAAATGAGTAATTAACCTACAAACTAATTAACATTTTTAGGTTTAGATGACAAAAACAATAATTTTCATCTTTTACAATCGACTTCCAAATCCAATGCATCAAAACGAAATGATGCTTTATCCTAAAGTCGTACCGTAAGTTGTTGCCTACCTAACTTATTCAAGTAAGTAGGGGTGGGCAAATTTAAGCCTCCCGTCCGAGACTCGTAAAACCCGAACACAGATAAGCATCTTCGGATGGATTGCATCAGGTAAGCGGGTGTTCAGGTGAAAAAAAATCGATTTTAAATGTGTGCATTCGGTCGGGCTCGGTTTGAAAATTTGTAACCCATTGGTGTCCAAACCCAACCGAATCCACAATGTTTAATTATTTCGCTTCATTTCATTATTTCATATGCTCACACCTCACCTTCCAACTAGGAGTTATTGTGGTGGCAGAATAAGTCTTGAGTTATTGTGGATTTAAAATGAAAATTGAAAAACTTGTAACTTTGAGTTTATAAAATGCACTGGATGGCCTTTTTTTATTTTTGTTGAAAGTCTCACGTTTCGATTTTTTTATTATATCATAGTTATATTTGATTTTTTGTTTTGTCAGGCCATTTGCTTTAAAATTTAGCAATGCATCTGTGATCTTTGGATGTAGTAAGAAATTTAAGTAGCCCATTTGTGCATTTAGCGTTAAAAATTTGATTAAAAAAAAACAAAAAGAAAAGCTTAGGAATTTAATAAGTTTTTAAAAAACTAACATTGCTATCAGAGATCCCCTTTTTTTTTCATTTAGTTATAAAATCTAACATAAAAAAATGTATTTAATTCGTACAGAGTAAAAATTAAATAATAACCTGACCTATTTTAGTATTGGTCCATATCCGAACCAACCCACCTGACGCAAACTGTAACCGAGTCAAACCAAAACCGCCTCAAACTAAAAGTCTAATGGTCAGTTATGGACTATATTTTTTAGTGCTCGGTTTTGGTCGGATTAGACTTTTTGGACCCGAATCCGGCGGAATCCGACCATTGCCCAGCCCTACAAGTAAGTACCGCGTTCGGTCAGTTTCCCAGCGTTGTTGTTTGTGTCCATCACGTTTGAGACTCCGCACAGAGAGGCACATCACGCACGTTGTCACGTTCCATCCCATTCCATATTCCAATGGCCCCAACCCCAAAGCTGATCTCCGACAAGGACGAGATGCGGAACTGGTCGAGGTCGATGCGGGCCCAAGGCAAGCTTATTGGGCTCGTCCCCACCATGGGCTTCCTCCACGCGGGCCACCTCTCCCTCGTCGCGGAGGCCCGCAACCGCTCCGACGTCGTCGCCGTCTCAATCTACGTCAACCCGGGCCAGTTCGCGCCCACCGAGGACCTCTCCACCTACCCCTCCGACTTCGACGGCGACGTCCGGAAACTCGCGGCGGTGCCCGGCGGCGTCGACGTCGTCTTTCATCCCCGTAACTTGTACGATTACGGTGGCGGTGTCGCTGCGGCGGAGCGGGGTGGTAAAGGGGTGTCTTGCATTGAGGAGAGTGGGTCGGGGCACGAGAGTTGGGTCAGGGTCGAGAGGCTGGAAGTGGGCCTGTGTGGGAGGAGCAGGCCCGTTTTCTTTCGAGGGGTGGCTACCGTTGTGACTAAGTTGTTTAATATAGTGGAGCCCGACGTGGCTGTGTTCGGGAAAAAGGATTATCAGCAGTGGCGAATAATTCAGAGGATGGTAATCATTTTTGCTTGAGAGTGCTGCACCACATTTAAAAAAAAAATAAAAATTTGTACAACAATTCATGCAACAATTTGTACAATATTTTTTATATATTATTTATTATATCTTATAATAATAGAGAGAGATAGATACAAAAAGTATTGTTATAAATTGTTATACATGTAACATATTTCTTTTTTTAACTCTTTTTTTTAACACATTTTCTCTTATTTTTAAAATTTATTAAAAATCATGAAATTATGATAGAAAATTTTAAACAAGACGTATAAAATTTTGTGATTTTTAATAAATTTTAATCAATAAAAGAAGATGTGGTTAAAAGAAGAGTTTAATAATCTTGCATTATCGATGTAAAAAACTTTACATTGTCAGTTAATTAAAATTTACTGTTAGTATGACTTTTAATACTATTATTGTAAAAGTTAACAAATTTATCATATATAATTATTTGTGATTGAATGACAGCTTTTACACCGGTAGTGTATTACCTATTTTCTCTTAAAAGAATGTGTGGGACATTTCGTATTGTTGGTGAATTCCAGTGTTATATCTTGGAACTCACGTTGAAATTCACTTATGCTTCATTTGGTTTAGTGAAAAAAAGACGAGAGAGTAATGATAAGTTTTGAAATTTGGAATGAAGAGAAAATCTGTCAAATCTGTCACTGATTGTGATATGGTATCAGTAAAAAATAGAGATCTTTATAGCACCTAGAATTAAAGATGAAAACTGAAAAGCAAAAAGGAAGAACAATTTGAGGGGTCTGCTGTCTCTTTCCCAACCTTTTCTACTCAGTTCTTGCTTCTCTCTTCCAATCCTCCCCCTCACCTTTATCCTAACCTCCTCTACAAATTCATCATTGTCTTTCTCTCTCTTTCCTTGCCTTGACTGCATTCTGTTATCATGAGCTATTATTTCCACTAACTCATATACTTCTGATTTACCATGGGGAATATTATTCCCACCATCATGGCAGGTCCAGCAATATTCTCTACCAACAGTTTCACCTTGTCCTCAAGGTGAAAATCAGGAAATTGTTCCTGTATGGTAGCAAAGAACGCCAGTGAACTCTCATAGGTTGGTAAATCTTTCCATCAAATGAGAATCTCCAGTTCTGTCATTGCATCTTATTCACAGACTTGGATCTTATGCAGGTTGTTGTACACTTAACTCCTAATTTTCTAATACTAAGGTTGGCTGCAGTTAGCTGGTGAAAGTTTCTGCTTTGAATTTCTTTAGAATGGAGACATGAAATACTGGGTGAATGCAGCTGTACTCAGGGAGCTTCAGGCAATAGGCTACCTACCCAATGTTCCCCAAATTTAGAATCTCAGGCTTAACTTCCCATTCACCTTCTTGCCAAAATATCTGCATTTGTAAAGTTGGATGATAGGGTTGTAGGCCCAGACAATGCCAGATGATGGATTTGGACCCAAAGAGGTCCAAGATTTGGAAGGTTTATGCAAGAAAGCCAAAGGTGGGTCCCAAAGTTTAATGGTTGTGTGAAATTGGGAGAGTTAGTTATGCATGGCATAGATTCCGGAATAGGAAGGGGATATAGTGGGGTGAGTGATAAGAGAATAGTTGTTACGATTATTACTTTTTGGATGTGATGTTGGACATAGAATTTTCCTTCACTGAGGATCACGCTGCTCTGGACTTTTCTTTGGCTTGTAACAGCTCCCTGAACTGGTTTTAGTGATTGATACTACCAGTTGTCTAGTTATTCAATTCTGGTTCCTAACATTGGATCTTTAGATAGAAAAATTCCCCAGGGTCCAAGCTGATAAATGGCATCCCTTTTGTTTTTTTCTGCATAATGTTTCATTTTATTTTGAGGTATATGGCATTGCCTTTTAGCTTATCTAACATCAAATTCCTTTCTGTCATTGACTGATTCACTTCTTCCACTTATGCGAATCTCCTGAACACCTAAATGATGTTGGGGTTCCCTTTCGTGTAAAGCTTTGGAGGGGGACATTTTAGTGGATCTATGGTAATTAGCATTGTACCAACACTCAGCCCGACTTATCAACCTTGGTCGTTGCTTTTGCTTGGACCCTGTGAAACATTGCAAGTATGTTTCCAGACTTCTATGGACAACTTCTGTTTATCCATTTAATTGGGGATGGTAGGCTGATCTTAGGGTTCAAAGTTGTTATGGACTACTTGGAAAGCCCAGTCCACTGTTAGCTGATAAAAACTCAATCATTGCCTGATACTATGGATGCCTAGAATCCATGCTGCCTTACTATCTCTTTGATAAATATTCAGCAACCCCTTTAGCAGTAAAGGGGTGACATAGGGGTGGGAAAGGGGCATACTTGGTAAACTACCAGTATAGCATCTACCCTCTGAAGTAGGTAAACTGCCTAAAAATTTATCGAAATATCCATACAAACTTGTATAGTATAGTTATATGACAGAGGTAGCGGCTGCAACAGACCATCTGGAGACAAGGCTTAAAACTTGTTCCTTTGACATGTATTACAAGCTGTACATACTTCTTATATCTGCCTGAGCCTGCAGTACATAGGAATAGTGTTAAATTCCCAGAGGACTGTAGTTATTCTTGCAGATGTTATGTGCAAAATTAATGTGCCCTTACATAATAAACAGCCATCCTTCCTTTCATAGCTTGGATAGGAGCTTTTATCTGCTATCAAATCCCTAAAAAATGGTTCTAAGCTTGCATCTCCTCGTCATTCCTCAGTCCAAGTATCTAGATCAACTAGATATAAGCTTAGTTTGGATAAACTTCTTAATAAAAACTTTAAGAGAAGAAAATAAAATGAATTAAAAAGTTAAAAAGAATCAAACTTCTTTCTTAAGTTAAAATTAACTTATGTACCTCGACTTTTTTGGAAGCTTCCTTATTTAACTTTTTCATTAATTGAGGTGCATAAATTAATTGATTTAATTTATGAGAAAAGTTAGAATCATTTTAACTTCTTAATTTATCTTATATTTTTCTCCTATAAGTATTTATTAAGAAGTTTATCCAAACTAGCTCATACTGCTGAGATGGCAATGAAATTCATCCTTCGGGACAAGGTATTAGTAGCGTTATTTTCTCCTTCAGTGTACCTCAAGGCAAACCCCAATGGTTTAGAACTCATCTTTTGTTGTTCTTTTCCCATTAACATCTGCCCAGTCGAGTGTTTCAGGCTCCTTTGTTCTTTTTAAATAAAAAAAAAATGTGCATATTGCACTTTGTCCCGGTAATGGTATCACCATTATCTCTCCATCTTTTTCTTCAGTGCCCCACTGCACTTTGTCTCCAGTCTCTACACTGATTCTGGGTTTCTACCCAAAGAATCTGCAACAGATACTGTTGATTTTCCTCTGCTTTCTTGAAATGAGACTTGTTTATCTCCCTTTCCTCTTGTCTCTCTCTTCTACATTATTCAAACTCCCACCTGAAGTCAGCAATCTGACCCAGATTCTGCTTTAGAGCCTCTACTTGTGATCCCAGTCATGTATGAATCTTGGGAGCTCTGATACCAAATGATAGGATACCGAAAAAACAGGTCTTCTATTATTAATTTCCGACTGCAAAACTGTTAGGATCCAATTGTAAAGTATGAGACTTGAGTCTCACATTGAAAGTATGGGATTCTAGTGTGTGGTTTATAAGGCCTTGGGCTTGCCAACTACAATGGCTAACTTTTGTGGTGTCATTCTCCCAAGGTTCTTACCAAATCCCTCAAGTCTATTACTGATGCTGATATGGTATCAATAACAAATAGAGATCTGTATAACAGAAGGTCCTCTGACACACTCCTCTCTGGTTAAGTAGCTAGCACCCAGAATTAATGAAGAAAACTGAGAAAAAAGGAAGAGAAGATAGTAAAGACTCTACGAGGGATCTGATGACCTTCTCTCTCTTCTGGCCACACAGGCATTCCATTATCAGGGAAATTATTTCCATTAGCCCCTAATTCTGCTATCACAGGGAATGTTATTCCCACTGGTCCTGCGATCATGGAATGTAGTCCTTAGGTCTCTGTAGTCTTTCTTTTTCTTCTTAGTGTACACTAGGGTAATGGGAGGGGTAAAACATTACTGTTAATGTCATACGAACCTAGTTCTCTGGTCACAATGTCACCTCATGAAACATCAATGAAGTTAGCATTGTCTACCAGATTGTTTGATGCTATGCTTATTACTGTTGTTAGATGTTGTTTCTTATAGACTGACTGATTGATTTCTTGTAGGTTCGAGATCTTGATTTTTCCATAAAAGTGATAGGTGCTGAAATAACACGCGACAATGATGGCCTGGCAATGAGTTCGCGTAATGTGCACCTTTCACCTGAAGAGAGGGAAAAGGTTTTTTATTCAAATATTTTTTAATTACTTAAAGCCAGCAATAATATTTAATTTTAAAGCATCTTGAATGATAATGTATAATTGATGTTACAAAGCTTTTCTTATGTTATCCTCTTCACTTTCATCTGCACTAAGCCTTAATAAATTGTTGGTATACTTTGCCTTCTGTCTATAGCTAGGTAACACTGATTTTTCAATCCTTTTCAGGCACTATCAATAAATAAATCATTGTTAAGAGCTAAATCAGCAGCAGAAGATGGTCAGGTGCATTGTGAGAAGTTGAGAGATTGGGTCATCCAATGTATTACTGATGCTGGTGGAAGGATTGATTATGCTGAGGTGAGATGTTAAATATCTTTCTTATGTGTGTTTTAAGTTGAAGTGTCTTATGAAATCCTCACATTCCTTTGAAAGCACACCATTAATGCCAAAGTTACTTTGGCAGTGATGTTCACACCTTACCAAAATATATTTGTACCTAACAGATCCTTAAATGAAGCCAAAGCAATAAATAATTAGAGGTTATGAATAATGGAACGTATTGTTTGATGCAAACTAGATACTTTTGCCTGCAGATTGTTGATCAAAATAATTTGGAGAAAGTGGAATTGATCAAGGGTCCTGTTGTCTTCTGTGTTGCTGCATGGTTTGGGAAAGTCAGGCTTATAGACAACATGGAAATCAACTTGTCAATGGATGTTTAATCTAACCTTCTATGTCATCTCAGACACAGACCACATGCTTAATAGTTCTAACAGTTCATGGGTTCTAGGTCATGACAGGTTTTTTTTTCTGCCAGCCATGCATGATTACTTGTAGATGCATTTTACCACATCATGAAATTCCAAGAGAGCTGCTATCAATGGCACTGCTAGGAATCAGTGAACTGGTTTGTTTCCTTTTTAATTAGCCAAAGAACTCTTGCATGGATTATTTATAGAAGTTCAAGTATTTGCTGAATGAGGAGAGGATTGAAATTTCCTGACAGCAAAACATGGGATTGAAGGTTCAACTACTGTTTTTTCAAGATTAATTTTATTTTTCTGATTTTGTTCCAGCAAACTATGCCCCAGCACAAGGCGATTGCTTCCTTAAGGCACGTGGTCTTTTTACACATTAGGCTTGCTTTATTTTAAGTACCAGCATACATTGAGGCTAGCTAGGAACACTTGGAATGGGCAATCTGGTAACTCAGAATTGTGGGGAGTATT
The DNA here is from genome assembly GCA_004329165.1 of Spatholobus suberectus. NCBI lineage: Eukaryota > Viridiplantae > Streptophyta > Magnoliopsida > Fabales > Fabaceae > Spatholobus > Spatholobus suberectus. The sequence continues at coordinate 34,385,178 of CM014731.1, forward strand.
ACTTTATTTTTTCTACCAACTTAAAGCTCCAATTAGTATTCTTTTTTTATTATACATAAATGTTCTTTTGGATATTTTAAAAAGATATACATTACTAATCCTTTGTGTATCTTGGTGTTTCTAACCATCCATTCATTTTTTGTATTAATCCCTTATTTATGTTAATATATGTATGATAATACATACAAATGATATTGAAAATTTAAAAATGTTTGATCTTTTGTGCCTGCTTCAAGACAGGATGACTAATCAACCAACCTTGGGAGAAACAACCACTTCTACTTAATAATTTAATAATTTTTTTTCATTTAATTCTTATACATAGAAAATGAGACTCAATATTTTGACTACAATTTTATAAATCATCATATTTCTATTTACTATAAGTAATATAGTATTCTGTAAATTTTATTCAATAGAAGCTGTTTTATTGCACTCATATAACCATCTGATTAAATTCTTCTATTAATCAGCTCGAAGGTCTTTCTGGTTGAATTTTTTTATTCCACTTTTCTTTCAGCCCAAAAATTGTATTAGGAAGCACTTAAATTTGTGCTTTGTTGTACACGTGTATACTTGTCCCAAGAGAGAGGTACTTGGGAAGAGAACCATGAATAAAATGGATCAGGCATAATTCCCCACTATGCTGGTCAACGTACAAAGTAGCTTTTCCATGGCTTCACGAGTGCATAAATGAGAAGGTGAGGGTGCAATGGTGCATATAACCACTTTGGTTGGCTTCAACTTCCATTTTCTCACATTTGTTCAGTTGGCATTATCTAAGTCCATGATATTTGTTTACTATTTAGGCTACATTTGTCAAAAGAAGATGCATTTGGATACGTAGGAAAGAGTCACTAGAAGAGTGTGGGGAGCTCAAACGCAAGGTAGCCACTAGCAAGCTAGTACCATTATTGAAGTAAAAGACATTAGTTGGGTTGTTCGGGATAAGTGCTATCAATTCTAAGCTTCAGTCAGGTTGAAAGTTTTGATGGGTCAATCTCCATCCACTTTGTGGGATCCGGATATCTCAATAATCATTAGTCACGCCTTAAAGCCGAATGATCTTCGTTAGACATGGATTTGGAAAATAACATGTCCATCATTAGGTCCCGTTTAGTATTCTATATTAAGAATGATGGAGTAACCAAATATAAATATTATAAGAGTTTAATTTATGAATCTAGTTTAAAGTTTAATTATACCAACAATTAAAGATTTTTATACTATCATTTAATTATAAATTGACATGTATGATAAAATTATTGACTTTTGTAATTATTACTTGAAAAATTATATCTAAGGTGAATTTTAGTTAGTTAACAATGTAAAAATCTTTATATTGTCAGTGTATGAAAATTGAACTCTTAATTTATATATTGTAAGTGTAAAATATTTGAGTTTAATAGGCATACATTGTTAGTGTAAGTTTTTATACTGTTAACAAATTTGAAATTATTTATGATTTATTTTTAATATAATTACTATAAAAGTTAATAAACTTATCATATATGACAGTTTGTGATTAAATGACAATGTAAAATATCCTTACATTTCAATACTTATTATTTATCTAAAATATTTTTATATGCATTCAGTGACCACTTTTCCTACGTCATTCTATTCATTAATATAATGTAATGATAAGAATTTTTTGTTGAATGTGTAAAAATATTTTATGCTAAATGTATAACTCATTTTGCCTAAATACCATATCACATGAATTTATTCTTCAAGCTTCTCTTATATATTAAATTAAGAGTTTAATTTTGATACCATCTATATAAAAAATTACATTATCAATCAATTAAAAATTATTTTAAATGACTTTTAAAATTATTACAAAATTCAATTATTTTATAATACATGGTAATTTATTATTAAATGAGAATATAAAAAAATTATACTATTAGTATGTTTTAATTAAATTTTAAAAATAATCACTAACTTCATTAGACGTTGGGAATAAAGGTAGACTTCATTATTAAATTTTTGAATATTTATTAGTATGAAAACTCTCACATGATCATTAATGAAAATAAGCTATACACTAATAGTATAAAATAGTTTCACACTATCATCTAATTTCAAATTATTATGTATGATAAGTTTGTTGATTTTTATAAAAACTACCTTAAAAGTTATATCAATGATAATTTCTAATTGGTTGACAGTATAAAACTATTTTATACTATCAGTGTATAATCATTAAACTTCAATCTTAAATACTTTTTTTCAATTCTTTTTCCACCTTTTGCTCCAATTCTCGTTCACCGCTTGATGCCAGCTTTTGGCATATGTTATTCCAAGAGTCATGTCGATTCATTGGTAGATTCTACGTTGGACCATCAAATCAAGTGATCCACCTATGGACCACTAATTTAAACCGTTAGATATGTAAATAAAAAAAAATTAACGGTTGAGATTGTAATCAGATAAACAAATCTTAACTATTGATTTTTTTATTCATATATCTAACAGTTTAAATTAGTAATCTACTAGTGGACCACCTATTTGATGGTCCACCGTAGAATTTACCCGATTCTCAAGCTTCATTCAACTTGTATTTGCTATTCCAAGAGTCGTAGGCCGATAACAAGAATATCATTGTCAGAACTTAGCTAGTCAAAATAAAATGACAAGAATATTCATGGCAGCCGTTAAGAATACATTGAATTTCTTCTCCGCTATCGCTTTCTACTCCGTTCATATCCATTTTTAATGACCCACTTCCATTGTTCCATCAAATTCTTATTTTCCATTTTTTCCATTCAAAACAACTATTTTATTCCTTAGACTTTTTAATTAAACTTTAAAGTCCGATATCAAATCTAATCCCGTTACACCTACCAATGGGCCATAAACAATTCGCATAGGGTAGCGCAATTCTTGCATAAATAACACATCCTTTTATTATCCCAAAAAACTAATCTGATAGCTCACCAAAATTTCATACAGCATTGAGATTTCACCTAGGTTAATAATATCATTTGTGAAATTGGAGAGAAATGCACAATTTCGGGAGAACCAAACCAACATACATACATAGACTCCAATTCCATCTTTCTCGGTTTCTCGCCCATTTGCATGTATGGATTTCATTTAAGTGTTAACTTGGGCCATACAGCAAGCATATTATGGATACACGTTTCACTGTGTTTAAGAACCCGTTCGCAATGCAAACAGGCATTTACACTTTCCAAAGCATGAAAATAAGAAGCAAGATTTTGATTTTGTATCATTCACGTTTAACATCCGTATGCTTGGTTTTAACAGGTAACCAACCACACTCGGTTTATTTGAGCAGCCCAAATGAATGAATTAAAAGTTAATGAGTTAAAAACATAAACCACCGGCGTTTAGCACATAAGCGAGGCTCAGCGAAGATGGAAAAATGTTCACATACCAATGCACGGATTATCTCACGTCTAACAAAAAAAAATTATAATAGGAAGCTCAACTACTTAATGGTTGGTTCTTAATATGTAAGCATAAATAAAACAGCATAATCCTCAAAACCAAATGCTGAAACTCCCACCAAAACTACAGAGAATGGCAGATTAACATTACGCTATGGGAGAGACAAGATGAGAAAGACTAAAGCATTACACACTATACAAGCAATGCCATACAATATTGATTATCGTAGAAGTTGGAAGAATGTAAATCCCAAAAAGTCAAAAGCACAATGCCGACAGTAGAGGCAATGGCAATCAGCTAGCAACAATCTTATCGAGTGAGGGGACAAATACCACAGTTGAAGCTAGGACGTGGGAAGACTCATTTACCACAGTTGAAGCCACCACAAACGGAAAGCACAATAATGAGAATCAAGGCAATTATGATGCCCAGAACGATTAGCTTTATCTTCATATTTTGGAACCACATCTTTCTCCTAATCTGGGTTCCCTGCTGCCTGAAATCTTGAGCCTGCCAAAATCAATCTAGTTAATGAGGCACAGAAAAGATGATCAATGTTTAAAATAAAAAAGAAAATGGTACAACAAACAATCGCGATTTAACTGCTCTAACAGGATAGCCACAGAAAACATAATATGAATCAAATTCAATGTTTGAAAGTGGGAAAACAAAGAAAATCAAGAATACAACATAAGTACACAGGTGTTACATCTCACAATACTCACCAATACTTCGACAGTGTAACATAAGAATATGACTTCTCTTTAGAAACATACACACATCAAAGGGCAGTTGAGTAAATAGGTTTTCTCATAGTGACCAAATTCTCTCAACAACCTTGCATAACATGTACAAAATTCACCTTAAAAAAATCTAATAATTTAAAAGGTGACAAACCACATACACATAAAGTATAAGATATATTGTTCTCTAATAACAGTCTTGTTGCCTAATGACTAATATTTGGGTTGTTTGTTGCATCTATCCAAGACCATGTCTACCGGACTATCATGTTTAAAGTTTTCCTCAAATTGGCAATGGAAAATTAGTATTCATGTGTCAGTTTGTAGATGCCTGTGTCTAAGATATAATGACTTCTATACTATTGATAACTAAAATCACTAATAAAACAAAAAAAAGGGGGGTTTGGGGGAGAGAGGGGTTCTGGTCCATATATAATAATCAATTAAAAAGAGCGACTCGTGCAGTGACCCAGTGCACAAGGCTCCCACATCCATCTCTAATAATCTATTACTTTGCATTTTTACAAAATCATTAAAAGATCGTAACATGCAATAGTAGCAACCAACAGACCTGAGTGCGAAGGTTCTCTGTTTTATCCACCAAAAGCTCAATTTTCTCCCCACGGTCAAGAACCTGCCAAATAGGATATAAACATTACAGCAACTTATTAGTCAAAAACTTACGAGATTATAAAGTTTAAATTCAACCCCCTTCTCCATCTATGCCTAGCAAAGAAAAAATAACAACACTGATGGGAAATTTTATCCTCAGGAAACACTTTCAACCCACCCACAGCCAAAAAGATAAAATATCTGCATAGTTTCCTGGCAAGAGGGGAGATAAGATGATAATTGCTTTACCTTCTCGATGTTTTCCATCATAACTCCTTTGACTTCCGACACCTGAGCTTTCACTTTAGCAAGCTTGCTAACTTCCTCTGGGTGATCAACACAGTACTGCATCTGCTCCTTCAACTTAGGTCTAAAGAACAACAAATATTTCACAATAATTGATGTCATTATGGCAAATTAGCAATAAAAATTTGCAGCACACTTACATACCCAAACTCTCTGTTGAGGCCCTGAGCACCTGCTGTCGCTGCTTTTCCTCCAGCATATTTCTTGGTAAAATCCTCCTTGATTCTTTCGAGGAAGGCAATTGGAATCTGTCGTCCAGCAGACTCAACCGCAACAACACAGTAAGCTACAATATTCAGCCGGCATTTAGTTAATTCTAACTAACAGTAATTATTACTTCAGTAAAAAAAAAAAACAAAACAAAGTATCACTAAGCGAAAGCCACAAGTTCCGAAAACACAATCAAGCTAACAGCAATAAAGGAACATTTGCAACATTAAAACACAACAAAGGAACATTTGCAACATCTATAGTCCTTCTCCAGAACAACCAAATGATTTCTACTCCATCCCCTGCAACATTATTAAGTTTTCCTCAACCATCCTCTTCAATAGCCATTAAAATAAAGGAAACTTTCCCTCAATCCTCCTTTCTATCCACAAATAATGTTACTAAAATTCTAAATGTTGCGGTGTCATAAGCTAGTAAGTAACAGAACACCTACATCAGATGCAACGCTAGAAACTATTATAGATATGCCTACAAACACAACAACGTAAACGATCCAATTCTCAGTCACACAAATTTACTTTCACTGCTTCCTTTTCCCCCCTTCCTCTATCTTCTTTTTCACATTACCAAACCAATCGACGATTTCAACAACAAAAATCGATCCCGAGCGTTAACCTAATCAAACCACGCAACGCACGCCGAATACCGATTCCGTAACATTTTCCTGCACGCAGATCAAGAAGTAACGAACACCGCACATCCAAAGTTGACAAAGATCGGACGAATCACATTTAAATACGCATCCGAAATCTAAACCATCCGATCTTTATCAAACGGCGCCGGTTCGCGACTGCGTGAACGCGTAATAAATGCACCGAATCCGGTTCCGATAATAGACGCAGCAAAATCAGAAAGCGGACGCAGATCAGCGAAACAAAGTAACAGAGAGAGAGAGAGAAAGAGTTACTGAATCCGTTATCGACGAGGTAGTTGAAGGTGTGGCCGTCGCAGTTGTACGTGAACTTGTTGTTGGAGGAAGGGAGTTTCTGGAGGCACTGCGCCGCCACGCCGGTGAAGTTTCCGGTGAACTCGGTGTACTCGGCGAGGACCACGGTGCCGCGCGCGACGAAGCTGTAGATCAACGATTGCTGTCCCATCGCCGGAACCACAACCGCAGCAGAGCGAACAGCGCCGCGAGATTCCGAGAAGAAGAAGGTGGTGACGTGGCCGGTTGAGGAGAGAGAAAGGAGCGGCGGTTACGGTTCTAGAGAGAGAAAGCGCGGAAGAAGAACGAGGAGGCTTCGTTCTTGTCTTTTCCGCTGTACCCAACGGAAAGCGTTGAAGAGAGAGAGAGAGAGAGGGGTTGGGGTGTTGGGTTTTGTTGGCTTAGATGCGAAGCAAGCGTGAAAGGGAAGTAAAAGACTAAAGAGGGTGTAGTTTGTTGAACTGCCCTCGGGTTTGTGGGTTATTACGGAAATGCCACGCCGTGCCGTACTGTTGCGTGTTTTTCAAATTTTGCTGCGTCGTATTTTGAAATGACCAAAACGGAGGGTCTAAGAAAAGTTGTCATTTTCTAGAAGAACATCACGTTTACATCACGGTCAATTTATTAAGTGTTTTTGGTATTGTTATCTTATTAAAGTTAGAGTTTTATTTCAGTAATCTACACTAATTCTTAATGCATGTAGATTATTGAAGTAAAACTCTAATTTTAATTAAAAAATAGTGTTAAAAATATTTAAAAAACTGTACTTAAATTTTATTTTTTTACTTTTTAGGGCATTTTGGGTTTTGGATTATTTTAGTTTTGTAAAATTGATTTTAAGTAAAATTTGTTTTAAATAAAGTGACTTGTGTTTAATTCTTTTATCTTAAAAATAAATCCCAAATAAAATTTAACATAAAATTATTAACCCAACTCAAAGATTGTACTTTTACTTTTAATTAAATTTGTTTTTGAAATAAGCATAATTTTACCTTAAAATAATTGAATAATATCATTTAAAAGTGGTTTTATTGGATACTAAATTGGGGATGAGAATTAGTTAATCATTGATTAATTACAATGTCATTATAACATTTTATTTTAATCAGATGTAGATATGTTATAACTATATTTAAGGGAACTTTGTACATATAATCCCTCTTAATTGTAACTGTTCATGCTAAGAAAAGTGACCTGCCTGAGTTCCTTCTTGGATTGAAGGTATCCTCTCTAGTAGGCCTTCTCTTCTCCCATTATTACAAACCTTGGGAAGGGTTATCATCCTTCCCTTATTTATATTAGGCATTCCCTAATCGTTGGTCACCACATGTTTGTCCCTAATTTGTGTACCGCTTTTGCACGTCCCTGACATGTCAGGGTGTGGTGTGTGTCTGACATGTCAAAGCGTGTCACACATCCTATCTCTCTGGCACCATCCGTTTTGACATGTTAGGGGTTCGTTTGGTGCCTGGCATGTCCACATGTATTTCCGTTTTGCCCTTGTTAGGTGTTAAGAATGTCAGAGGATCTTTGGAAGCTTACAAGGCCATTTATCCTCGTTGTGATATGGATCCTTGCAAGTGAAGATCGGATATAACTGCCTCCGTCGTCCTCAAGTTATCCTGGCCATGGGGGATCTTGTGGTGGCCAATTCTTCGGTTGAGGGAATGAGTCATGCTGAATCTAAGAGATCGGGGCAACTCTTCAATGTCAACCTCCCTATCTAGACGATCCACAATCCTCTAAGCACTAAGTATTAGAGGAGTAGGCGCTTCTACGAGTAGGTTCTCTAACCAGGGCAGTTCAGTAGTGATTCAAATTTGTTTTATTTTTAAGATATAATTTGATTTTTGTTTTCTTTATTAGAATCCTAAATTAATGTACATATTCTCCTTTATTTAAACATGCATTGCATCCAATCATATTCAAAATCAAGTGAATGAAATTACCTATTTTCCAAATATCTTATATGGTATCAAAGAAATACTATTTCTTTATGGCTAAAGAAATCAACTCAATCTCAAACCCAAATCCTAAATCGACAATTATAACGACTAACATTACCCGCTTGATTGAAAATGTCATTCTACCCATTACTGGATACAAATTAAATAGTCAAAACTAGATGTGTTAAAATGGGCTTGACTCAATAGGTTGACCCAATTAGTCCAACAAATGAGTTGGGCTAGACTTTGAAAATTTAGGTCCAACCTTATTATGGCTAGGCACGACCCAAAATTTTACTAACCCAAAGCTAGCTAGCCCAGCCCATGGACCAAATTTTTTTTTATTGTTTAATTTTTCATAATGGTAAAACTATATATAACTATAATAAAGAGGATACCTTTTATCAATGGGGGTTGGGTCTAGCAAAAGGGACTTGTCTCCCACAACGTGGTGAACTATAGTTCAAATCCTCGCTAGGAGAGGTGCCCGCATTTAGTGTCTGATCGGTGCTTTGAACAAAATTGCATCTGAAGGAGGAGACCTATGGGAAACCCAAAAAAAAAAAAAAAAAAGATGATACCCTCTTTTGGTTTCCACTTTTTATTGAACTATTATACCCTTTAATTACTCTCTAAATTATCCACTACTTTATCCTTTAACTACTCTCTAAACTACCTATTACATACTCTCTCTTTTATTTTATTTTATTTTTTAAATGAAGATAAGTGTCTCCCTTTCTCCTAGTATATGATAAATTTAATACTGCATGTGTTATTAATGTCCATTTTAAGGTTAATATTCTATGCATATTAAGTTTTATTTTTAATTTCTAGCACTTGTTTATTTTTACAAGGTTAAATTAATCTGTAGGTCTTTAAACTATTTGAGAATTTTTAATTAGGTCCCTAAACTAAAAAAATTTGTAATTAAGTTATTGATCTTGTAAAACTTTTGTAATTGGGTTCCTAGGGTTTTTAAAACTGCCATAAATTGTTATTTTTTTGGTAGTTTGAAGCCTCAAACAGCCAAAAACTAATCTAGGGACATACTTTTTTAGTTTAGGGACCCAATTACAAATTTTTTTAGTTTGAGGACCTAATTAAAATTTTCTAAATATTTTAGGGACCTACAAATTAATTTAACCTTGTTATAATTGATATAGTTTATTTTATCTCTATTATTATGTATTATATTTTGCTATTTTATAATACAATTAACAATCTATATATTTTTATTTTAGTTCATATAGTGATTAAAAATATTTTATTAACTTGTTATATAGAAATTAATTTATTTTAATAATTTTTATTTTTTTATAATTAAAAAAATGCCTAGCTAATGGGCTGACCCATTTGGCTTATGGTCCGCTACGGGTTGGGTTGGGTTAGAAAATTTTCAATCTAATGTCAAATTTGCCCAGCCTAGCCCAACCCAAAAAAATTTTGGTCTATAAATGACAACTTTAGCCAAAACTACACCCAATGGGTAAGATTTTTTAGGATTTTCCTTTAAAGAAAGGAAAAAGAAGAATACATCTAGTGAAGCCAAAGAATTATAAAAGAAAGATCCCAACCACTAAAGTGGAAACTTAAGAATAATCAAGTTATGTTATGACTATTAAACTAAACGACAAATGAAAACATGGAAAAAAAACACATGTATAACAGCACCATTATGACACCTTATGTGAAAATAAAAAAAAAAACTTAATTAAGTGAATTTATTTTTTATTTTGTGTGTAAATTTTAACTATTAATTTAGCTAAAACCTTGATTATGTTCTTAGGAGACAGTGTAGGCTTACATTGGCTTCTAGGCAAACAACTTAATTTGTGTGATGATTAAGTGTGATTAATGATATTATTACTTTGAATAAAATATTGTTATGTTATTCTATGTTGGATGTACGCTTTATAAGAAGCAACACTAGAGCAAAGTTAGAATCAGGGCAATGCTAGAACACCATTGAAATTTCTAAAATGTCCTTCAAATTCAAAAGTTAACACAAAAGACAAAGATTTGCTTTAATCGTTACAAGAAAGTGAAATTTCACAAAAATGACAAAGATCAAATCTTACACACTTAAAGTAATCCTTTTTGCATGGCTAATTTTGAGAGATGCTTTATTAGAAATTCTCAAGCCATTTCTTTCAAAAAATCCCATGCCCTATTTCACCCTATTGGTAAAGAGATTTCATTTTTATTTTCTTAAAAAGCTTAACTAAATTCAAAACCCTAAAAACCTAAGTATAAATTCCTAAATTAACAATTTCCTCCCATTTTGTGTCCTTTCCATTCTCTCTTGAACTCCCAAAAAACCCTCTCATTTCCCTAGCTCTTATCATATTTGAAGCCCCTCTTGGCCTTTCTCCTCCATTTTTGCTTCATACTACATGCTTCTTAGTGTGTAGCATCCCCTAAAACTTGGAGTCTTACATTCCTTTACTTGGATTCCTCTTTCTCTCAAGCTTTAAAGCTCAAAGTCAGGTTTCTCTCTCTCTCTCTTTCCTTTCTTCCATTTTAACCACACTCCTCCTTTTCTTCATTTTTGTCTTCTAGAAAATAGCTTGATTTGAACTGTTTATGTTAGGATTTGTTGGTGGAAATTGAGAAAAAAGGCTAAAGCTTGGATTTTTGGAACGATCTCTTGAGGTAAAGGGAGATGAAAGCTTAAGTCCATGGAGACATGGTCGATTTGTTGTGTTTTGTGTTTGGGTGAAGCCTATGGTTAGGGTTATGCCTTTTCTTGGTTGTTTTTTGTGAAAGAATGTGTTATTAACACTTAAAGCTTGTTGTTTTAATTCATGATTGAAACATGCCATGTGCATCTCAATGTGCTAATGAACATGTGGTATTTGCTTTGCAAAATTTATTTAAGCATGTATTGATGTTTTTATGAGCTTTGTGGTGGAATCTTTGAGTTAAGGCACTCAAGATGATTTCTTGATTATTTGGTTGATATTAAAAGAAGAAAATGACATTTTTGAGGCTATATAAGGTTTGACTTCCCCTTCCTTAAGTGTTAAACCTTTAAGTAGTACAATATTGATTAAAATGCTCAAAATAAAAAGTTTATCAAAGATATCTAGTAAAAGGGCCATTTGGTAATTTATAAAAATGTATTTGACTCAAAACAATGGCTACATGGTCTGGTCAAGCCTTAAACAAGGCATATTAAGTGTTTAAAAATGATTAATCACCCATTAGATTAAGGTACTAAACTTAATTAAAAGACAGGTTTAAGAAAAATACAAATTGGACTAGTAAAAGGACTAAAAACTAAAGAAAAATTAATTAAAGGCAAAGCTATGATTCTAGAAAATTAATTTATATTAAGAAATAAAATATTAAAATTTAATTAAAATACTTTAATTAAGTTCCTAAGTTGAAAAAATTGAAAGATTAATTATAAGATAAAAAAAGTTTTAAAGAAAATCTATTAATTTCTTTAACTATGGACATAGTGCTAATTTCATTTGGGTTATGTCTATGTAAAGCATTTTTCATTTATCTCTAGTAGATAATATAAGACCTTTAGGGAAATAACTATGCCTCTTTTATGCATTACTATTCCCACAACATCAAAATTAAGTCCTAAAACACCAAATGTTACTTCATTAGATTTCCCACAAATGTTAAAGGTGACAAATTCTACTATCCTACTTGTAGCAGAAGGATATTTGAGACAGTTACCACCAAGTTCCTAGAAAATGATATGGAAGTTCATGACATCATTACTAATGGAAGGGAAAAGTTCTAATTAGGAGCCACTTGTTATATCGATTCCTATTGTTGAAGAAAGAGTTGTGCATCAACCAACCAAGAAAGTAATTGAAGAACCACAACAAGAATGTTTAGAAGATGTTCCACTTCTAGCTCTTGAAGAGCTAGTTGAGGTTCCTCCTCTTAGGCGACCATAGAAAGAAAGAAGGCTCATTAACCATGATGAATTTTTCACTTTTCTTGGGGAGTGAAAATTTAATATTGGTTGTATGCCAGATCTAGATAATTATAGGAAGGTTTTTTTAGGGCTATGTTTGATAAATGGATAAATGCCATGAAGAATGAAATATTCTATGAATCACAATGGTGTGTGGGAGCTTGTAGAAGCTCCAGTTGATGTTAAACCAATTGGATGCAATTGGATATTCAAGACAAAGAAAGACTCCAAGGGAAATATAAAGTAATTTAAACAAGATTGGTAGCTAAAAGGTACACTGAAAAGAAGGACATTGACTATAAAGAGACATTTTCTCCAATATCCTTTAAAGATTCTTTTAGGATCATTATGACTTTAGTAGCTCATTATGATCCAGAGTTGCATCAAATGGTTGTGAAGACAATTTTTCTAAATGAGGATCTTTATGAGAAAGTTTATATGCAATAGCCAAAAGGTTTCATATAAAGTGGTAAGGAGCACTAGGCATGTAAAGTGAAGAAATCAAATTATGGTTTAAAGCAAACATCTAGGCAATGGTATCTTAAATTTGATGAAATCATCACATCTATGGGTTTTGTTGAAAATAAAGTTGATCAATGCAGATATCTCAAGGTCTGTGGGAGTAAATTTATTATTCTTGTTCTCTATATAAATGACATATTATTTACTAGCAATAATTGTGATCCACTTGTCGAGACCAAGAATATGTTGTCTGTGTCTTTTAACATAAAGGACCTTGAAGAATTTTTTCTTGTTCTAGGGATTGAGATCCATAGAGATAAACTTCATAGACTTTTGAATTTATCCCAAAGGACTTATTTGGATAGAGTTTTGAAGCGATTCAATATGGAAAATTGTAGACCTGATGATGTCCTTATTGTTAAATGGAATAAGTTATCAAAGGGTTAATGTCCTAAAAATGATATTGAAAGAAGATCTATAGAAAATGTCCTTATGTTAGTGTTATGGGTAGCCTGATGTATGCTTAGGTTTGTATTAGACTTGATTGTCTTTTGTTGTTAGTGTACTAGGTAAAGATTCACATCAAACTCGAAACATTCTTATTGAGTTGTTATTAAAAAGGTCATGAGGTACTTGCAACAGACAAAGGAACATATGCTTGTCTATAGAAAAGTTGATGACTTAGAAGTTATTGAATACTTTGACTCAGATTTTGCTAATTGCCCACATGATGAAAATTTACTTCTGGATATATTTTTAAGCTAGCTGGTGGAACCATATTTAGGAAGGGTGTAAAACAGAATTGGAGAGCATCTTTGACTATACAAGTAAAGTTTGTTGCATGTTATGGAGCTGCATCACACACTCTAACACACTTCCTTTTTTTGGTTAAAATCTATTGAAAATTATAAAATCATGAGCGAGATTTATTAAATATGGAGTGGAACCCACACATTTTCCAATAAATTTCAGTCAATAGGAGAGTGTGTCTGTGTTAGAATAGTGTGTTGCTAGCATTTCTCTCTTATTTAATGGGTTTCCACTCATGATTTTGTGGTTTTGAATAAATCTTAATCAAAATATAGAGTGTGCTAGAACAAGTGTGTTAGATAACACTCTTCTTTTACTATTGGTGCGAGATAATATAATCCTTCTCTTAGGACTAGGACTAGACATGAGTTGAGTTGAGCAAAGGTAAGCCGACTTCAAACTCATATAAATAAGAAATTAAGTCCATTTTATCCATTTTTTGGTAGGTAGGTGAACAAAAGAAACTGGGAAATAAAGGAAACAAAAGTGAAGCTACATATTTGCATTATGAAGGAAATAAGTACCAGCTGCATCTGTTGCTAGCAAGGGCATCAGTTTAGGAGGGGCTCGTGTAGGAGTTGATAGTCTTGGTCTGAGTAGGCTCCCATCTTTGCTAAGAAGTCAGCACGCTAGTTAACAGCCTTGAGTGTGGAAGAAAGAAACAATCCAATAAAGGAAGAGCTTATCCTTAATGGAGTGGATCAAGCTTGCAAACTTGTGCCAATGTGGAAAAGGTCTTGTTACTAGCTAAAGGGATGTTTAAGAGTCTGAGATACAGGGCAGAGATCTACAACCTTTGTGCCATGTTAAGTTAAAGCCATGAAAAATGGCTTGGAGCTTAGCATGGAGTTAGTGGAGTGTCCAAAGTAACCATGAAAGCCTTCAATCTAGGCACCATCAACATTTTGTAGAAGACCTCCCAAACTCCATGCGACTAGGGTTCCCCAAATAGCTTTTGTCAACGTTCAATGTGAAAGTATAGTCATACTACCTATGCCATATGACTTATCTATCCGTAGTAGCTATAATAAATCTATTATGGAAGTAGGTTTTAATGGTGGACTCAAGGAGTTTTCACATGGTGAAACTGAGATGAAGGCCTCCTTCCCACTTATGCACTGATCATTCTTTACTCTCCAACACCACCATAAGGAAGCAAGGAAGAGAGGGTCCGCAAACCCTCTAGTGCCATCTAAAAGCCACTGGTGGAGGTGAGGCTGAGTGAAATGTATTTCAAAACCTACGTGTTTCCCTTAAGAGTTTGCTAGTACCATTTATCCATTTAAGAATAGTTTACTTTAAATTCATGAGTTATTCAAAATATATTTATTTTATATTAAATATTAATTTCAACTTAATGAGTTAAACTTTATTTTATAATTTAATAACATATTTATTTTACGTTTATAGAGTTAAAAATAATAAATCAAACTAATATGTATGTTAAGTAGTTAAATGTTAATATGTAAAGAAAATAAAAATAGTATTACTAATATTTTTATATACATATATTTGGTTAGATAAATTATGAGTTGATGTATAAAATGACTATTGGATAAATACACAAATTACTCGAAGGGGCTATTTTAATTTAATCACAGATCTCAAGTTTGAGGTTTTTTAGGAATGTTAATTATAAAATTTCAAATAAAATAATTTAAAAAACAATTATTGAAATGTTCCATTATTTAGGGTTTTTGTACATAATAAATTGATAAGGAAAGGGTAGTGATTGTTAATGTGCACTTGGTAATAATTTCTAAAGGAAGTAACTCTTAAGGGACTTTTGGTAGGAGAAAATATTTAGTTTTTCAGAAATCTAAAGTTAGGAATGTTAGTTCCTTATATTTGGTAAGTAATTGAAAAAAGTATTCTCAAAAAATATTGATTCCCAAGATTGCTTTTGGTCCAAATTTTTTTTTGGTAGAACAAGGGCTAAAAGCCCTAAACTATACACCACGTCTAAAGTGAACAGAAGCTACATCTACAATTGCAATCGGGCACACGTCAGAATTGTTTGAAAGATATGCACTCCACTAGGAAGGACGAGACCCTTATTTGCAAGCGCATCAATAATGAAGTTAGCCTTACAAAAAAATTGCTTTTGGTCCATGTTTTCCACAAAATTGTTTGCATGGGGAGTGGAGAATCTAATTTTCTTGAATTGGGTGAAAAGTTTTAATGGTATGAAAATAGCAGAATACCTTTATTAGCTCACCCAATATATTTACATAAAGTTTTGAAATATTTTCTTATTAAGTATACTAAATAATTAAATTTAAGAATAAAAATACTAATTAATATTCTTAACATCTTTATCATAATTTTTAAAATAAAAATTGTTAAATAAAATATATAGTTTTAATTTATTTAATATATTAAATATTATACCTTTTATTTTCAAAGAACTAATTAAAAAATCCTCAAAGAGATAATGCATCCTTAGTTTCACATTTATGAAAATCGTCAAAGAACTAATTAAAAAATTGTTTAAAAATATTAATTATTGTCGTAATATTCAAGAAATATTTTAGTAAAAATTATAAAAAGAATCCGAAGCAAAGAGAATGAAAATTCTTGTGATGTTAAAAACTAAGTAAAAAATATTAATAATTATGCCAACATATTTTATAATTTTAAAATTTATAACAAGCTCTTTTATGACAAAATTTATATATTTTGATTAAATTAATTTTTAATACGTACAAGAAAATGTGAATATAAATTATTTATAAATGTTATTATCTATATAATTTTTTACATATAATCTATATAAATCATTTAAACAAAACTAGCAATAGTAAAATTCAAATAATTTTCACAAGAAAAATTCTTAATATTTTACATAAAAAATAAAAATAAAAATTACTTAAATGTAACTATTCTTAAATTTAATTCTTATAAAACAATTTAATTACTATCTTATTAAAATTAAATATTTTCTCAAAAGTGGGTTGATAGTTATAACTATTTTAGATTTACTTTATGTTTGATTATCACAAAAATCTCATGTTTTATTATTATTTCTTATAACTTGAGTGAGAGGCCCATATTGATAGGGTGATACACTAGAGAAAAAAATTTCAAGTTTGTCTAAAAAACTTGTAATTCTTATTTAAAATCACAAATATTTATTGAGGTTTAGGCAAGAACAGCTAAATGATGCTCAATTCATGTTTCCATTGTTTTTTCTCTATAGTCTATATGTAGTGGGTTATTATTTTTTTTATCCTAATTGCATATTTTGGAGAATGTTTGAATCGTGACGACAAAATAATCAATAATTTTTCCAAAATATAAAAAATAAGTTGCCAGTGAAAACTATTTTGGATCTGCTTTTTATTTGGTTATTATGAGAACTACATTACTTTGATTTCTTTATTGCATTTGAGAATATGTACGTAGGAGTAAAAGAATACCCTTGTCAAGTTTAAAACACATTTTCATAATTTTTTCCTTATTTTAAAATAATGAAATTTGTTTTGAATAATAAATATTCCCTTATTATAAATAAAAGATATTAAAAACTTTAAATAATATAATTTTAGAGTAATGTATCTAATGAAATTATTTTACTAAAAGGATTTTTTGAAAAAACACTTATACATCCAGGAAAATTCTATTGAACAAAATATAGTAATATTTGATTCTTAGAAAACATGTGTAAACATTTCTTGGAATGTTTATAGCTAACCAAACAGATTTTAACTATTCTTAAGAATCATGATTATACCCATAATTTGTTATTCCTAAGAATCATGATTTTCATGTATGAAAAAACTTTTCCTTTACCAAAAGTCTCCTTAAAGTCATTCACCATTGTAATAAATATAGATCATTGAGAAGAGAAAAAGTAGACCAAGCCAAGGAGGAAGTTGTGTTCCTAAGCAAAATATGATCATCTAAGATGTGAAAAGGTCTCTTATTAAAGAAAAATATTATTATTTATTATAACTCTTGAGTGAAAGACCCATATTGATAGGGTGATATACTATTTGAGAAAGGTTTTATAAGTTTGTCTAGAAAACCTGTCATTCTTATTTAAGATCGTAAATATTTATTGAGGTTTAGGCAAGAAGTGCTAAATGATGCTCAATTCATGTTTTCGTTGTTTTCTCTATAGTATAATTTGTAGTACATTATTATTTTTGATCCTTAGTGTATACGATCCCCTTCGCAACCCCCTCCCCAAAACAAGTGTCTAAGAACTGGTAGTCCTAATTAAAAAAAAAAAAAAGAATAATAGCTCGTTTAACTAAGGTAAAAATTTCATAGCTTTCGCTATTTACATCCCCTAGTTACTAAGTATGCCCCCTTCTCCTTTTTTTGGTATATAATTTTACTTAAATACCCTTTGTCTTTATTTCGGAAAGTAATTTATGGAGTTATATATATATTTTTTAAATAATTCCGAAAATTACTTTTCGAAATTGGAAGATGTTGTTCCGAAAAGCAATTTTCGAAACTGTCTTTTTTGGAAAAACATAGTTTCGAAAAACACTTTCTAGAACTAGAAGATGTTATTCCAGAAATGATAATAGAAAATGAATTCGAGCGTGATTACTAAATGCACACTTTTGCCTTTCGTCAACACCAAATTAAAAGTAAAATTGAAAGGACACAAATGTTCAAAGATGTAGAGGTTGATAATTGTCTTACTGAACGCACACAAACCAAATGTTGAGAGGTAAAGATTGATAAATTAATGAATGCATGCTTTTCTAAATTGAAACATATAATAGATGAAGTTAATGTTGGACATACCTTGAAAATCAGTTCTACGTAGAGGAAAACATATAGTATCACATAGAAATTTGATGAAAAAAGCACATATCAATTTGATGAAAAATGCAGTATTACGTAATTAGGATTTAAAGAATGATGAATATGCAGTGAAGATGATATTCAAAATTAGGGTTTAAAGAATAATAAAAATTGGGGGGGGGGGGGGGGTTATAAAAATAGAATTTAAAAAATAATAAACATGGGGGGTATAAAAATAGAGTTTAAAAAGATATATTTGGTAATAAAAAATAAATACAAAAAAAGATGGAGATGTACTTAGTGAATAAGGAAGTGTAAATAGCAAAAGCCAAATTTCAGCTCCTTAGTCATTAATGAATTAAGAATTAGCAAATTCAGTACACCAAAAAAAAAAAAGAGAGCAAATTCATAAATTAACTTAACTTGGCCCAATTGCAACCCTATTTCAAATAAGTGCACTCATTTTATTACATTTTACATATTTTTGTTATTTTTTAATCTAATCAAAATACAAAAAAAAGTAAAATAATCAACATAGGTGAAGTGAGAAAACTGAATATGTTTATGAAAACAGGAAAATTCTATAAGTACAAAAAATGAATTTGAGTATTTCTCTAGAATGGGAATTTAAATCACTAAATATAAAACAAATTGAAAGTTCAACATGTTAACCATAATTACTTTTTTTGTTTGGTACAAACCATAATTACTTTAGCAAAATTATACAATTTTGCAATTAAATAATATTGCAACAAATTACTAAATAACTGGATATCAAAAATTAAACTCATCATCTGTTTGGCAATGCGGCAGAAATGGAAATCTGCCAATGTGCCACGGCATGTTCACATATATTCATTTTCCCTCCTCTCACTTGGTTTTTAGCATTTTTTTCCCCGACACGAAACCTTATGATGTAAATAAACAAACAAATATATAATATTCATATTATGCAACTATATTAAGTTACAAAAAGTCGCCGAGTTGTAACAATTCTAGGTTAGTGATAAGACCCATCCACCACAGTTGAACCCATGACACACAGAAAGAACAATTATGATAATCATGGCAATTAAGATGCCAAGTACAATTAAGATGGCAATTAAGATGCCAAGTACAATTAAGATGGCAATTAGCTTTATGTTCTGAAACCACATTTTTCCCCTTATCTGATTTTCCTGCCCTTGGGAAACTTCGGTCTGCAGAGCCATACAAATTGACATACCAATTACATTTAGGGTGGAAAAAACATTGATCCCTACACCGATTTTTTCTTCACCGTTTATTAATTAAGTGGAGGAAGATATTAAGGTATCCATGTTTGCGATACTTGTTATTATAAAATTAATTAAATATTCTTAGAATGTGAATTTAGACCTTACTCAATCTCTAACAAATATTCTTACTTACTTTATATATATGTGTGTGCGTGTGTGTATAATACAAAATTTGTCCTTATTGTACTACATTGTTTGTATTGATCAATTAGTGTATTTTTAAGTATTATGAATGAATTGTTAATTAGTGTAATTGTTGGTTATTTTTTATTCTTTAAAAAAATATTTTATGTTTTAATACTTATCTATGGATACTAGTGGATATTGATAATATTTATAGGCATCCTCTTAACGGATACTAGCATGGGTACGAGACAAACACATGGGATGAATTTTTATCTGACATAGCGGGTGATAGGAGGCTACTATCCATGTCCACTCCTCCTTGTTGTCATCCCTAATTACATTCCACAGGCATTCTTTATTTGTGAAGAAAGCTACTGCAAGCTTTAATCCGTGATGATGACATACAACAAATCAAAGCAAATATAGATGGAAATTACTGAAAAAGATTAATAAAAAAAAAGAAATTACTGATAAAGACTTCAACCATGGTAATTTTTCTTGACAAGTACATTTTGGCTACAACTTAAATCTATCATGCAAACATCTAATGCTGTGTTTGTTTTTCCTTTAGAAAGGCAATTCAACATCAATCCAACAATTTCTTCTAGTCACGTTCAACTGCATAGAAAGTTGTGCAAACTTTAAAACAAACACACACTAAATAAGCCAGGGTTGGTACACATAAAATTCAAAAAAAAAAAAACCATAAACATATTGTCATTTATGATAGTTTTGTGATTTTATCCATTTTGGATATATCAAACAAATAGAACCGTTCATATAAGGAACCCAATTTGCGTGTCAGCTAGTAGATTTCCTACTTAGATAATTCTTTCATGTTTTTCACATCTCATGGCATTAATCAACCAAACATATAGGCTAACTCTGCATGATCTTAAAATCATCTTAGTTCAATTTTCCATAAACTTATCTTGTGTGAACAATTGAAAGTGCCTGATCATTGTGAAGAACGTCAATCCTCACTTGACCATCAGGAACCTGCATACAAGACATAGTACAAATGATTGACAACATATCATATGAAATAAATTCCAATAACTTCATAATTAATTAGGGGATGGACAGTATAATAGTATTATACCTGATCAATTTTGTCCTCATAACTTCTTGGACTTCAGAAACCTTGGTTTTCACTTTTGCAAGTTTGCTAATTAACCTCTTCTGGGTTTTCCACACAAAACTGCATATGCTCCTTCAACTTGGGTCTAAAACAGAGAGGCAAAGTTGCTTTATATACAACATGGCAAACATACGTACCCAAATTCTTTGTTTAATTAGCTTTTAGCAGCGGCTGTTGTAACTTTTTCTCCACCATATCTCTTGGTGAAATTGTCCTCGATGTGTTAAAGAAAATTAAGCCGACCATTGCAAGCTGGGGACCAACGGACTCCGTTGCCACAACACAGCCAGCTAAAAATAATAGATCATGTGAGTCCAACTAACTGTGGTATCGTTTATAAGGAAAAGGAAAGCAATATATAAATTAAAAGCAAGAGGTTAACCATATTCCACTAAAAAAAAAGCACTTTCAGTAAGCATAGACCATTGCAATTGCACATTTTTATAGTTACATTACCCCACAAAAGACTTCCTCCGAAATCGCAATGCTTAAAATTACCACTAAACCTTCTTGGAAGTACTAGGCCCTCAAAATTTTTGCATACAAATATTTTTCCCAGAAAAGCTTGAGGAGTGTGAGAGCCTTGGTCTTTTATATCTCAATACAATGTCGATCATTAAATTTGAACCTAGTTTCAAGATGAGTGAGAATCTTTGGGGCCCAAAAACAATTTCAAAAGAAAAGAATAATCTGAATCCTTAAGGATCGATCTGAAAAGAAGCAGTTCAGTCCTATTCATAGCCGAATGTTGGCACCTAGAAAAATAGTTGCAAGCGATAGAATTCAGCTAAAGTAGGAAAATAAAAATAGTGGAGGGATTAGCTGATAAAGCAGTAGATGCCTTTAATTTGGAGATCAGCAGCAAAAAAGATGGTACTTTTACAGAATTCGGCTATTTTGTAGAATTCGACTATTTTGCAAAATTTGGCTATTGAGGATTTAGCAGAATTGGCATCAGCTAGTGTGAAATTCGGCTATTGAGAATTTAGCAGAATTGGTGTCAACTAGTGTGAAGTTCAGCTAGCATGAGATTGGCTAATTTTCAGAGTTAGTTGAATAGGATGTTAGTTGAACACGAGCAAAGCTAATTTAATGAGGATAAGTTGATCACCCATGATTCTATAAGCTTTTTTCAAATTTTAATCTGAAGGTGGCAATTAAAAAACAGCAAGAAGATGTGCTCCCTTAAAAATAGGAAGCGGTTTCCTAAAAGTTTTCAATTTAAAAGCGCAGAGTGGATAATTATTTGAAGCTGGAGATCATACCTAAAATTCAAGAGTGGTTGCAAGCCATTATCAGACAGTGGACCCAGTGCAGTTTGCTAAATTTGCATGGATCAGCCGAATTCAACTGTTAGGATCAGCTGAATTAGTGCAAAGTTAGCCGAATAGGTGTCAAGATCAGCTGAATCAGTGTAAAATTAGCCGAATGAGTCCCAGACCATGTTTTAGACGGTTGTCAAGTAGAAAAATGTGGTTCAGCAGAGTATTTGAATTCCTTGCAGTATAAATAGGACTCTTACTTAATTTCAGGACAACCAATCAATCAATCAATCATATTTTATCTGCATTTATCTCTATTTATAGTTTTTCCTTTATTGCTTTCATTTACAACTTTCAACCTTTATTTTCACACAACTATTCCTTTTCTTCTTCGTTCATCTACAAACTAAGTGCTTTCTGGAGTAACTTAGGAACCTATTAGCCAAGAAGCATATTCCCCTTCTTGGCCCACATCGTCTGATCATTTATTTTGGGATCATGTTAAAGCAAGGTTAACTAAGCCATTCAACTAAGTTTATTCACGCGACAACAAAATTGGCACACCCGATGGGAGCAGATAGATGAACATGTCAAAAAGTTCAATTCTCCTAGTCACGATTATAATTGGTGCATGTATTTGCATCTTGGAAAAAAACTTGAATAGCATGGAGTCTACACACAAAAAAAAAAGTGGTTCCTGTAAATCAACCGAGGCAGTTACCTTGGGAGTGCCTATAGCAATGGTGACTACAACTACTTGCCAGCTAGCACAGACCATGCCTATATTTGTTGCAGTACCTTCTATTGCAATGGAAAAGCCTATGGAAGAATAACCAACAATAATTACAACCTCGTTCAGATGACAATAGATTGATATAGGGATACATGATATTATATATTAGTTATCCAACCAGTTAGCAGATATTGTGAAACCCATGGTTCACAACAAGGTTCAATAGGCTAGGGTGATGGAAAATAGATAGGCAAATATGGGGGAAAATTTAGCCTCATTTATGATACAAGGACGACTGGATCAACCAAATCCAGGTCAGGTAATTTTAGCTGAAAATCTCCAAGTACCAACATACACTCAGGTAATTTTAGCTCCTTACCACAAGTTCAACCAAGTGTTATTCAAGCAGGATCTTAACCACAGGTTTAGCTCGATATGTTTCAAGCAGGACTCTCTATGATGGTTTAGCCAAATGTGGTTCAGGTAGGGCGCTGACACCAATTTAGCCAAGCTATGCTTAGGCAGGGCAGGTTTCACAGGTCTTGTTGAATTTACTTAATAGTTACCATATAACCCATTCTCAGTCCAATCTATTACATTTGCCATTTCTAACCTAGGGGGCAGGTGTTGAATGATTTGCTGAATCAATCTAACATGCAGAATGGGTAAGTTCATTTGGCTAGGAGACCAGCCCATGTGGTAGGACAAATTGGGATGCTGTATGTTGTGCCAAATGCATCAACTTTTGGTATAACTATACAGGCAACCAATGTTGGACCTATTGGATATGCCACAGTAGGCACAGGAGACATGTTGGTAAAACAGACTGGTGATGGTTGAGGGAGTAGCCATGGAGTATTACTTCACCTACCTCGGCTAATCAACTTGCCTTTTAGCCCATGTCCCTATGTGGGAAACAACCCGAGCCAATTGCCACGCAGAATGTGGCTCAGCCTACCACATCTCCAAAACTATAATAAAGTATTTCAGCATTTAGCTGAAACCACTAGACAAGCCAATACATAGGAAACCATGTCTCGACTAGGTTGACAAGATGAGGCCTTTGCCGAAGGGTTTCATAATTCCAGATTTCACAACCTTCTCTAGTGAAGACAGCAAGTCTACAGCAGAACATGTTGGTCGATTCACTATTCAATGTGGGGAGGCTAACCAGAATGAATATTATAAATTGTAGTTGTTTCTATTATCTTTAACAGGAACTACATTTACATGGTATTCCTTCTTACCACCTAATTATGTTCAGAACTAGACAGACATGGAAAGGTGCTTCCATGATAGGTTTTATAAACCCCAACTTGAAGTCACGGTAGTTGACTTCATGAGTTTGAAACAATAAATGGATGAGATGGTAACTGACTTCATAGAAAGATTCATGAAGCTAAGTAACAAATGTACAATACAGGTTCTAAGAGCAGAATATGCTACCATAATTGTGGGTAACATGCACTCTCAACTGAGAGAAAGGCTGCTTACAGAGGAATGAACAGACTTGAGTCACTTGGCAACCAAAGCTTCCATGGTTGAATAATTCATTATGGAGATCCGGCAACAAAGATCTAACCAAGAAATTGAGCCACATTTAGGCTCTATTGAAGATTATGACTAGTATTAAGAGGCAACTGATTATCATGGTAACTAAGCAATTAATGTCATGACAGCTGAGTTCATTATAGGAAGTTGTCAAAAAGGTGTTGATGGATAAAAGGTCCAAATTAGCTGACAAGGGTGTAGTCGAGATGACAACAATAGTTACTAATATCATTTACTGTCTGGCTTACCATTTCCTACATCAAAGGGTAAATGGAAATAGCTTAAGTTTAAGCAATGGAAACAAAAGGTTGGAGTCTCTTGGATTAGCTGAAGTTGGGGGGCATATAGTAGTGTTATTCTAACATTGTAAGTCTACTTTATGCAAACCTAGTAGAGCTAAAGCTGTGGGCATATAGCAGTGTTATTCTAACATTGTAAGTCTACTTTCTATATATCTCATGGAGCTGAAGCTGGGAGCATATAATAATGTTATTCTAACATTATAAGTATGGATGCAAATAGGCCAGGCCGCTCGATAGGGACTTATGGCCTAACC
The DNA here is from genome assembly GCA_004329165.1 of Spatholobus suberectus. Classification (NCBI taxonomy): domain Eukaryota; kingdom Viridiplantae; phylum Streptophyta; class Magnoliopsida; order Fabales; family Fabaceae; genus Spatholobus; species Spatholobus suberectus. The sequence goes on from CM014731.1 coordinate 34,409,983, forward strand.
TACATCAAGTCCAGGCTAGGCCAGGCTTTTTAAGAAAATAGATCAGGCTAAGGCTTTTATTAAAGCCTATTTAGTTAAAAAGGCTAGGCCTAAGGCATTCAAAAAGCCTTTTAGGCCTAACAGGCCGGCCTATTTAAATAAACATAAATAAATATTTATTGTTAATATTATTATTATTGTATTAAATTTGTTATAATGTATTAATATTATAAATTTATTTATCTTTTTAAATGATAAGCATGTTGGCCTCCATAAATACTCAAGCTTATAAGTTTATTGAAAGATAAATTATATCCTATTTAGAGGCCTTATAGAAAAGTATGTTTTTAAATAAACTACCATACCTCTATCATGGTGTTAAATTATCATAAAGTAGGTCCTTAAACAAGCTTGTAGGCCAGGCCAGGCTTTTATGTAGGTTAGGTCAGGTCTTTAAAAAATGCCTATAATAGGTAAATAGGTTAGGCTCAAGCCATAGATTTTTAATCAAGGCTAGGCTCAAGTCCAGCAAAGCCCTAGCCTAGCTTATTTCCACCCCTAATTATAGGTCTACTTTCTACAAACCTTGTGAAGCTGAAGTTGGGGGGCATATAGCAGTGTTATTCTAACATTGTAAGTTTACTTTCTACAAACCTAATGAAGGTGAAGCTGAGGGGCATACAACAATGTTATTCAAACATCATGAGTCTACTTTTTGCAAACCTAGTAGTTTTAGAAGATTCAAGTTTCACAGGTAGCAGAACCATATTAGCTAAGAATCAAGGTAACATGCGAAAAGATGTTCCCATAAGTATCAACCAAAAAATTAAAAGCAGTTAATAGGATGATAACACTAATGATTGATGAAGGACCAATAGCTGAAGGAAAGGCAGCCACAAGTATAACAAGTTCTAACTTCTGCCAAGCCTAATAACTCATAAAATCAAAGCTAAAAGGATCATAGGCATTGGTGGAAGGAGGAATGATCATTAAGCAATTGTGAGTGTTGATGCAATTAATATGGTATCAATAGTGGTAGCATGATTCAACTCACACAATACATCTTTTAGCTTCCTTCTATCATCGTCAATTAAAAAATGCATGGGGCAATTTGTTGGCACTTAGAAAAATAGTTACAAGCGATAAATTTCAACTAAAAGTAAGAAAATGAAAATAGCCAAGGGATCAGCAGATAAAGCAGTGGATGCCTTTAATTTATAGATCAGTTAAAGAAAAGATGGTAGTTTTGCAGAATTTGGCTATTTTGTAGAATTTAGCTATTTTGCATAATTTGACTATTTTGTAGAATTTGACTATTTTGCAAATTTTGGTTATTGAGGATTTAGCAAAATTGGTGTTAGCTAATGTGAAATTTGGCTATTAAGGATTTAGAAGAATTGGTGTCGGCTAGTTTGAAATTCAGCTAGCATGAGATTTGGCTAATTTTTAGTGTTAGTTGAATAGGAGGTTAGTTGAACACGAACAAAGCTAATTTAATGAGGATAAGTTGATTACCCATGATTCTAGAAGATTTTTTCAAATTTTATTTGAAGGTGGCAGTTAAAAAACAACAAGAAGATGTGCTCCCTTAATAATAGGAAGTGATTTCTTAGCAGCTTTCAATTTTAAAGCTCAAAGTGGTTAATTATTTAAAGTTAGAGATCATGCCTAAAATCTAGGAGCAGCTGCAAGTCATTATCACACAGTGGACCTACTACCGTTTGCTAAATTTGCATGGATCAGCTGAATTCAACTGTCAAGATTAGCTGAATTAGTGTAAAGTTAGCTGAATAGGTGTCAAGATTTGTTGAATCAGTTTAAAATTAGCTGAATGAGTCCCAAAACTACTTTTTAGGCAGTCATCAAGTAGAAAAATGTGGTTTAATAGAGTATTTGAACTTTTGGCAATATAAATAGTCCTTTTACTAAATTTTAGGATAACCAACCAATCAATTAAACCTATTTTATCTACATTTATCTTCATTTATAGATTTTCCTTGATCGCTTTCATTTACAGCTTTCAAAGTTTATTTTCACGCAACTTTCTTCTTCTTTGTTTATATATAAACTAAGCGCTTTCTGAGTAGCTTAGGAACCCATTAACCAAGAAGCAGATTCCCTTTCTTGGTCTAAATCATTTAATCATTAATTTTGGGATTGTGTTGAAGCAAGTCTAGCTGAGCCATTCAGCTAAGTTTATTCAGGTGACAACACCGAAGAACATGCTTTTTCTAACAAATAAACCCTTTCAAACCAAAGTGTAATGAGAATAAAAATCTACTAAGATATGTAGGACTTATTGCCAGAGATATGTTAGGACTAAAGTCTACAAGATGTAAAGACCATAGAGTGTAGGACTTACTCACCAAAGAGTAATGGGAAATTAGATTCACTAAGGCCCATTACCAAAGATAAGTTGGGACTATAATCTATGAAAATTAAAGGAAATAAAAGGCCAAAATCATAAAACCGAGAATGCAGAAGAGACTTAAATTGTAGAGATCAAGAAGGAAAAAGGCTAAAAAAAGAATGCGAATTCCTCAAGTATTAAATTGCAGAGATCAAGAAGGAAAAAGGCTAAAGAAAGCATCATTGCATGACATCATACAACGAATTACAAAGATTAATAAACTCCCTGAAAATTTTAATAAAGGGGAATGAAAGAGTTGCCCCTATTTAAACAACCTATACGACCATCTCGAACTAGAAGATTATAAGCTACAGTACGAACTTCTAAGTTCAGATTTAGAAAACTTCCAATCAACTGTTCTACAACATTGTCAAAAGATTTGGTGATAACATACTTCACAATAGCTACATAATTAGACTTTGCAATCACAAAATTAGAAATAAGTTTTGTCTTCTCAGCCTCCAAAGTTGCCTTTTCAATGCTAAGAGTGGCTAAGTTACACTTGACATTATTTAATTTCTTTAAATCCTTTTGCAGTTGATTTTTCTTTAAAATCAAAGAATCTTTATTAGCAATGAGTTCATCCACTTGCTATTTCGAATTAGAAGTAAGTTGTCTAACTTTGGCTCGACATACTTTAAATCTAATGTGTTGACAAGCAACGTGAGGGAGATAATGACATTAGTATATAAACATCCTTATGAATTTTGGGTACATTAAATGCATCATCAAAAGACAAATCGGATTAGCTTCAACCTCCTCCTCACTTTCAGCTTTAGGGTCATAATCCAGATCATCATCATTGAACTTGGTCTCATTAGAAGTAGTAAAAAATGATGAAGGTTATCCTTCTCATAGCCAAATAAAAGATTATCCTTTTCAGCGCTAAAGTCTTCCCCAACTTCCTGACTCTTGGCTTTAGATTTTTTTTTTTATCAACTTTTGAAACTTGCTTTGGTTTGGATTTCTCTTTAGGAGCAACATGTTTAGATGGTTGTCCTTCATCCAAATTCCTCTTATGACTAGGTGGATTTGGAATATCAGGTTTAAAAGAGAAAAGGAAGTGGTGAATGTTGCACTAAGGATTGGTGTAAAGGTGGAAGTTGTAACACCCTAAGGAGTATTACCTTTTGCTTGCTTATATTACTAAAACACAAGAGTTTAGAGTATAAGAATATTAGAGGAACTATTCAGAAACTAAAACTTAATCTTGGATTACAAAAACATACTTACAATAGGTAATACAAAACTCTTGGCACTTATGTGCCGTACAAGACATGAACAAAGAAAACATAAACACAAACTAACTCCCAGCTATTGGGAGGTCCAAAGCTATAAACTCTTTCTCTTGCAGTGGCTCCAAGCTACTCCCAAGAGGACTTCACCTGTTCAACTTGTAAAAACATGAAACATAAAAAGGATGAGACATATTGTCTCAGTGAGTGTTCTAAGGACTCTAGGCTAACCCTCTATTCTAAAGATCCTTTTCTTATACTTTCATGATTTTAGTTCTTACTAAAACCCTTCATCTTTCACCTCTTTATTTCTTAATCTCATAATCTATGCCCAACTTAGGGCTTGCTAATCTTTATTGGCCTTGAGCCTTGACTCTTTTAACACATACTGTTTCTTACACTAAACAACTATCTTCCCATCATGTAGATGAGGACTTCATGCTCTAAATTACATGTTCTAGTCTTGTTATCTTCCATAATACTAAGCGAGGACTGACATTTCCTTTCCTTACCTTTATCTTTTCTTGTCCTTTTAGGACTTATACATAAGCTTTCTTCGAGGTAAACCCCTCGCATACCCATCGGGTAGCATCTATCATAAACTGTGTCTTCACTAAGCACATAGGTTCCCTAGTTTAGACTTAACTAGATTCACCTATGACTAGGCATACACATCATCATATACCCCACAGGGCAACATACATGCCTCACAAAGGCATTCACATCTATCATCTTCTAGTTTTGTTTCTATATTGTGTAGTTCTCTTTATCTTTATTATTAAATTTCACTTGCATACCGTCTTTTCTTGGCTGAGCTCTAGCCATCAAAAGGCATCCTTCTTACTTGACCTCATACTACCACCGGTCCAAGTGGCTGAACCACTTCCGTTATCGAAGTAGCATCCTTCTTTACTAAAGGACCCATCCTTCCCTTACCGAATGATGTTGTTTTTCCCCTAGCATCTGAAGGATGACGGTCCTTTCCCTTGACACAGGGGGCCTCCTAGCTCTTTTTCCTTTTACAACTCATCTTAGAGTTGCATAAAACCTCATCTATCCTTGGTAACCTCGGAATCCTCACTACGGTTTGCACATCGTAGTATGCCGAGGGTGCAACTCGGACATGACCAGAACCAGGGAGGTCTTAACGTTACTAAGGAGGTACTTTTCTTTGAAAGCATAGCTTTCTTTTTAAACTATCTTTCTTTAAAAACATATACTTTTCTCAAAAACATCTTCATTTCTTAAAACCTTTCCTTTCATGAAAACCTTTCATAAATTTAGGAGAAAATCCCCACCTTTTGCTGAGGAGGCATTTGATGGTGTCTTAAACATCTTAACTATCTTATTATATAAGGTTTATTGTTGTATACAAACTATGTCAATCAATCAACATCCAATAACGCAGCACAACATCACAACATGAGGCAAACATTCAAGAACAAGCATGGAAAACAAAAGTGAAATCAAACTCTTTCTAGACTCAATTCTCAATTAGCTAAAATCCTAATTTTCACTAAGCAATAGCCTTGTTGCCCGGTGGGATAAAACTGCCGCTCGGCGACATGTTACCAGAGTCCCATTTTTGGGCTCTGGTTGAATGTCGCCCGGCGTGATTTTCCTGTCGCCTAGTGGGACAAGACTGCCGCCCAGCGGCCCTGTCGCCAGGTGATGAGTTGCTAGGAACCCTTTCTTGGCTTTGATTGAACGTCACCCAGTGACGTATGCTAGCGCCCGCCAACACCTGCGACACGAACATAGGTATATAGGATGCGATTCTTCAATCCCTTGTCTATTAATTGCTATACAACCATTCCAAAACCTTTCTATAACATTTCTAACCAATTAATCCACCAAATAAACCCTTCAATCAAGCTTAATCCTCAAAAATCCATAAAAATCCAAACTTGGGGTTTAAAGGAAACAAAGGGGAAAAGGGAAATATAATCAACAATCAAAGGAATAGGGGAGGATAAGGAGGAAGTACTTACCTAAGGGATGCACGAAGATGAGCTCCGGGGCTTGGAGATCTCTGCTCCTCTTCCTCTTCTCCTTTTCCTCTTCTTCTTCTTTTCTCCTTCTCTCTCCTATATAAACCTTGTGTGTGTGGGTGGGTTGATTGGCCTCTGGCCCATCTTTGGTCTCTAAGTCCCGTTCAAGGTCCTATTATCTTATTCCTATAACATTCTAATATAAAGGTAGCTATTATTATTGTTGCCTATGAGAAATATTAACCATAAATATATTTTCTTATTTCTATTACCCAAAATTAGGATGTTACAGAAGTGATTATTTGAGGTTCGCCTTAGTAGAAGTAATTGTAGTTGCACCAGGCTGTCCTAACTAAGGGTTAAGGGAAAAATCCTTAAGAAAAAAAATTCTCATAAAACCATTCCTAGCCTGCAGCTTGTTATATGCACATAATAAGGTTTGAGTTAAAAGCCAGATAAGATATAGAAAAAGAAGAATTTAAGAACATCTTACCTATCACAAGCTTCAAAAACTCAAGAGATGTAATTAGTATTACCTGACAATCAAAGAGTTTATCAGAATCATTAACAATATTTGTCAAAAGAGACTTAATCTTTACTATAATCAAAGTTAATTTGTCATCCGGGCTAGTAAGATCTTTAAGAAGAAGGTTGTGATGAGTTTGAGTCTAGAAGATGTCAAAGAAAGGAGAACCTTTGGAGTTTAAGGGGTTAACCTAGAAAGGGATAACATCTATGTCAGCAAGAACAATTTTGCAAAATTCTTTTTTGAAAGGGCCTTGACTCTTTTTATATGAATTGAAAAAAGGGGTCATGATTTTCAGTTTTCTCTATAAGCTGATCCAACCTTGCCTCTCCTAGACTCAAAATAAAGGCTTGAGTACTATGAAAAGGCTAAAGAAAAGGGAACAGGTAGGAGTACAACTGAGATGTTCACAAAGTAATTCAAAACCTTGTCCAAAACCTCACTCGTTGGGATGTAGTTGAGAAGGTACAATCTTTAATTTTTGAAGTACTTGGACTTGAAACTTTGAAAAAGGAATTTGGTCCCAAGACCTACGAAGAAATAATCATAAACATGCATGTAAGAAGCAAATGCCTCTGATCGTTCACTTATATTGTTATTTGACTAAGGCACCTCCAATATATACTTATCTTTAAGTTATGGGTCTGAAGTTAGGACCACTTCCTTTCTGAGATTATCCTACTCAAAGGGCTTAAATTGAGTATGTGTTCTGAGCACCTCTTCCTTTATCTACTCTTACTGATCTTACAACTTGACAGAAATAGAAAAGTCACCCCCTCTTGTAGCCTTCCCCATGGGTTCAAATTGACCGATAGGGATTGAATTCAAAAAAGTTAGTAAAAACAACAAGCTAGGAATAAGGCTAGAAGAAAGTGAAAGAGTTAGAAGAATCAGAAGAAAGGTCAGAGAGCTCAGTCAACATTTGGGCAATAAATTGTGCCCTTTTCAACATGTCAAGTGGAATAATGCCTCAATTAATAAACTTATTCTAAATCTTATAGTGAAAAGTAGGCATTGGTTCTAAGTTCATACGAGAAGAAGATGCATCATGATTACATTTTGGTTATGATAGAAGAGGCTTTGTGAAAATTCCTACAAAATTCACACTACTATCTCGTCCTATTTCCATAATATTTACCATATTGAGAAGATAAAAGAAAAGGAAAAAAAAGATGGATATATGTGAGTAAAGAAAATGACAAAGAATGTCAGAAAGTTCTAGAACGATGGTAGGAGATCGCCAAAATAAGAAAAAGAAAAAGGAAATCATTCTACAAAAAAAGATAATAGTAAAAAGGGGTCAACACTATTTGTAGGAAATTATATGAATGGAGAATTGTCAAATTTAGCCCTAAAGGTAAGGGTATGAACGGGATTTCGCATCAATATTTGATCAAATATTATGGTTTCATGGAACCATAAGGTGATTACAATAACTCCTACAAAATTCAAAAAATGAGAAGCCCAATCAGAACATGCCACATGTTTCATTTTATTGACAAAAGGCAAAGAGTCACAAAGATAATTAGACTTCAGATAAAGAAATAATTAAAGGCACAACATAAAGATGCAATTACGATTTAGAAAAGAAAAATACCAGGACAAGCTTTGGAAATTCAACATAAGCATGTCAACTAAGTCATAAACTTCAAAGTCAAATACCAATAAAGGGAATTAGATGATGACATTTTATTAATTGAAGCCATTTACATGGTTAAAATTTAGTGCTTAGGTCTATACTTACTATCACCTCGGGGTAATCCATTTACATTAAGATACAATTAAGTTCCTAAACACTAAAGATATGTTGGGTAAAGTGTAACATCTCGGGCGCTGATGAGAGCGGAGAGTGATCGCCAGTGCAAAAGAGATGTGGCACGGACAAAGAGTGGCTCCTAGTAGGCTTCTAACAGGAGGGTTACATGAATGAATCAAATACATACCAAAAAGAGAGGGATCCAGAGGCTGTGCAAGTATGGGACTGTACAATTGAGGATAGCTTAAAGGAATTAATAAGTGCTACCTATACAACAAGATGCATCTACTTTTTAGTAGCCTATCACTTAAGAACTCCACAGTTAAGCGTGCTTGACTTAGAGCAATTTTGGGATGGGTGGCCTCTTGGGAAGTTTCTTAGGAAGCGTGTAAGTGAGGACAAAGTACGCTAAAAAGTCTTGTGTTAGCTTGCGGGGATAGTCTTCGATTCTGCAAGCGGCCAGGCATTACAAAGTGGTATCAGAGCAGGGCCTCTCTTCCAGTATGGTGTGGTTCGAGGATGAACCAAGTGGAAGCTGGTAGGCATGTAACATCCTGGGCGCTGACGAGGGCAGGGAGTGATCGCCGATGCAAAAGAGATGAGGCACGGACAAGGAGCAGCTCCTGACAGGCTTCCAGCGAGAGGGTTACATGAATGAATCGAATACACACCAAAAAGAGAGGGATCCAGAGGCTGTGCAGGTATGTGACTGTACAGTTGAGGATAACTTAAAGGAATTAATAAGTGTTGCCTATACCAATAATATGCATCTACTTTTTTGTAGCCTATCACTTAAGAACTCCACAATTAAGCATGCTTGACTTGGAGCAATTTTGGGATGGGTGACTTCTTGGGAAGTTTCTTAGGAAGTGTGTGAGTGAGGACAAAGCACGCTGAAAAGTCTTGTGTTGATTTGTGGGGACAGTCTTTAATCCTACAAGCAGCCAAGCGTTACATAAAGCATTTATACATAAAGAAAAATGAAAAATATAGAAAAAAACACAAGATATATTTGCTTCCTTACTTGACATCTAATTGTCAAGATCTATTTGCCTTCCTAATGTAGAGAGCAGATTAACACAACCTTCTTAGGGTAGACTTGAAACTCCTTTTTTCCAAGTTGACAATATTCTCTTGCTAGGCACTACCAAAGGTCTAGCATTAGGATGCTCCCTTTTGTACATTCCTTTCCTTTGTTAATAACTCCTCAAATCTGACTTTCCAAAGTCAAGGGAGACAAAACTACAACTCTTATGGATTTGGATTTGATTAGTGATCCCTCAAGGGATCAAACCAACCCAGGTTGAATACTAGTCGGGAAAGGAGAATATATAGGGAGAAAGTATTTAATCACTTCATTTATTTCATAAAAAGGTTTACCTTGGCCATGCAATGTTCCTTAGCCAAGTAACAATCTCAGCCAAATATTTTTCTTGGTTGATAAAGAACATCATTAGTAGAAAGTAAAAGGCCATCATTTTTCCTTTAAACATTAAATAAACAAGATCATGGGAAATCAAGGAGAGCAAGGCACCAAAGTTAATCACTCGATTATTTTGGATAGTTATTAGTGCTAAAATAATTGAAATGATTAACCATGAAGGACTAGATCAAGGATGGAGATTGACAAGTGAATTCCCCCTTTTATAGCCTCATCAACTACAAAATGTTGCATAGGAAATAAAAAATCAATAAATGTGAAGGAATGTAATAGCCAATTAAGAGAAACGGTCAAATAATGGCATTAATTACGCACATAAAACATCAGGAGAAATAGTGCATACCAAGTTAAGGGGAAACTGTTATGGATTAGGCTTTAGTCCAATTCACGTAACGATATTGGTCGAAGTATTAGATTGGCCCAAAGCCACAAGTGTTGACTGAAGTCAACACCAATAGTAGGAGTACTAGCTAACATATGCTCATGTACAATGGATCACACCTCAGCCAAGCGTAAAGTTGCCTTGTCGCCACACCAAACCAAGGGATCTAGCCCATCTCTAACTCTTATATATACTACCAACGTCATTGTAGTAGGTAAGCATTGAATGCACATCGTTACCTTGGTGGAATTATTACTGTCTTGAGCATTAAAGTGCCTTTTGCGGGTAACCACCCATCTCTCATGGTGGTTTAGCCTCATCAGAGCACTAGTCGATTAGCAAATCTCATACCTCGATCCACTATAAGTACCTCAGAGCTAGTATCCACTAGCCTCAAACTTAGCATCCACTAGGGGTACAGTTCATAATCAATAGTCCACCTCAGACCTTTAGTATTATCTATCTTAGACAGATCAATTCTAAAGAGTTTTTCCTATGTATAAAATCAATAATTTTATAAAAATAATTTTTTTATTAAAGTATATCAAATACAAGTTTAAACAAATTAATCAAAATACATTAAATACAAGCTTAAACAATTTCATCAAAATTCTTCAAAATATAATATAAATTCTAAATATAACCCTAAATCAATTGTCAACCCTACAAAATATATCCAAATCCAATTAAGAGAATTAAGTTTTGACTTGGAGATATCATAAAAGTTACTAAATAAGTATGTATAATGAAGAAATTTCTCATTTATAATATTATTTTATTCTGATTTATTTGAATTAAAAGATTTTTTAAATCCGCCCTATATATTAAATAAGAACAACTATCTTGAATGAGAATATTTTTAGCTGTTATTTTTTCAATGAGAACATTTTTAGTTGTCATTCGTCAATGATAGCGCTTTTAGTTTAACCTCTTATCTCTTTCAATCTATTATTTTTAATATCTTTAGTTCTAAATTGAATTTCAATATTTTTTTAAAAGAAATTATTAATAATTAAAAATTAACATTGTATTACAATAATTATTTACTATAAATTTAAAATGCAATCTATATGTTCAAAAATATTTATTTATTACAAATTTTAATTATAATATAATTTATATATTCAGAAGTATTTATTTATTACAAATTTAAGTTATATAAAATAAATATTTATTCTGTACAATACACAGGTTAAAATACTAGTTTAGATATAAAATCATATGTAATTCAATCAGTTTTCCGATTTTCATGTTTTCATTTTTTATCCTTTTTTTTTTTTGGATTTTATTGGATTTCTTCAATTTTGAACATCCCTACTTGTATTAATTTGTTGATATATTTTAGATTTAAATAAATTTTTAGTCCCTATAAAATATATTTTTTGCTTTGGTCCTCTTAAAGTTTTTTATTTAATTTTTTTAATCCATGATGTCGCATCTAACCCTTTCACCTCATTATTTTAGTCCCTATAAAATTATAAACTTTTAAACAAGTCCTTCTTATATTGGATGATTTTTATTTTAGTCCATGTTATTTAGGCAATTACATCAAACTTATTTTCCAACCTTTGTTAGTCACCTCATTACTTAATAGAAAATCTTGATGTCATAGAGTAAAAAGAAAATAATAGAGACACAAACAAACAAATAATTTTAAGATGACTAAAAAACAAAATATAATTTTATAGGGACTAAAAATTTATTAATATTACATTTTATAATCCAATGCACTAAGAAATTGTATGTTTAAAGAGCAGTAGGAGGATTTAAAATTATACATTTTTAAAATAAGAGTAATGTTATATCTTCTAGCAAATCTTCCTACCAAATGAAAAAAAAAATGCATTTGATATTTTAAGAATATAAAATGCATTCAATACTTATCATATAAAGAAAATAAGAAAATTAGTAGAAAGATGTTGTAAGAGGTTTTAAAATTATTCTTAAAATAAATTTTATAATCCCAAATATTAATTTTCTTTTAACATATTTTACAACTGGTGTGAGATTATCAAACCTAATCCTTCTTTTAGGACTGGGACTAGACATGAGTTGAGTTGAGCAAAGGTAATTAAGCCCAATTCAAACTCGTATTAATAAGAAATTAATTCCATTTTTAATAATAGTTTACTTTAAATTCATGAGTTATCCAAACTATATTTATTTTATATTAAACATTTTCAACTTAATGAGTTAAACTTGATTTTATAATTTAACAATATATTTATTTTACATATATGTAGTTAAAAACAATAAATCAAACTAAAATGTAAGTTAATTAGTTAAATGTTAATATTTAAAGAAAATAAAAGAAATATTATTAATATTTTTATTTACATATATTTAGGTAGATAAATTATGAGTTGATGTATAGAATGACTCGATTATACCATTAAGTACATACATATATTTAGTTAGATAAATACATTGAAGGTACTATTTTAATTTATTCACAGATGTCAAGTTTGAATTTTATTAGGAATATTAATTATAATTTCTTAAATAAAATATATTATAAAAGGATTATGAAAATTATCCAATAATTAAATGTGTTATTCGTACAATAATTCATACAACAATTTATTCAACATCATTTTATGTGTCTATCTTTCTCCATTATACTTGTATTTATTACGTCTCACACTTATCTCTTTCTTGTAAAAATTTTGTGCAAATAACATTTTTCTATAATATTTAGGGTTTTTATGCATAATAAATGAGTTATATTATTCAAACAACAATCCATACAACACTACTTTTTTCTCTCTATCTCTTTCTATCACATTATTAATTATATCTCATATTTCTCTCTCTTTGTTGAAAAATGTGTTATAAAAATTATTATATAAATAACTTTTCTCTCGTTCATTTTTCCTTCCCCTCACCCGGTTTTTAGCCTCTCTCTCTCTTTTTTCCCTACACGAAACCTTATGATGTCAATCAAATAAATAAATTTATAATGTTCATATTACGCAACTATATTAAATTACAGAAAGTCACCGAGTTGTAACAATTCTAGGTGAGTGGTAAGACTCATCCACCGCAATTGAACCCACGACACACAGAAAGAACAACTATGAGAATGAAGGCAATTAAGATGCCGAGTACTATTAACTTTATCTTCATGTTCTGATACCACATCTTTCTCCTTATCTGGTTTCCCTGCCCCCTAAAAACTTCGGCCTGCAAAGCCATACAAATTGACACACCAATTACAACCCACAAGAATTTAATTTTTATATGTGAAGAAAGCTATGCTGCAAGTTTTAATCCATGATAATCACATATAACAAATCAAAGTAACGGTCAAGTCAATATATATGAAAATTAATGAAAAAGACTTCAACCACGATAATTTTTCTTGACAGGTACATTTTGGCTACAACTTAAATCTAGCTTGCAAACATCTAAATGAGCAAGGGTTGGTACACGTAAAATTCATGAACAAACATAGTCATCTCTGATAGTTTTGTGATGAAACTTTCATGATAAAGTGACCTTGCTATATACAGTTATTTATTTTGGAAGTATTAGGCGAAACACAACCTGGCTTGGCCTAAGGTAAAGTTACTAAAGCTCAAGTTTTAAGTCCATCAACAAAAAATTATTTGCTATTACTTTTTATAAAGCAAAAAGGCTATATTTATTGGCAAAAAAGCCACATATATTAGTAAAAATGACTAACATATAACTCTTTTATTTAAAGTAAAATTTTTTTTTTTCAAAATTTGTTTTAAGTCTTACCTAACATTGGGCCGGCCATGAACAGAACCCTTCAACCAACATTTGCGTGTCAGCTAGAAGATATTCCTATTTAAGATAATTATTTCATGTTTTTCACAGCTCACGGCATTAATCAACCAAACATATATGTAGGCTAACTCTGCATGATCTAAACTAATCTCAGTTCAATTTTCTATAAACTTGTTTTAGTTTATATGTGAACAATTAAAAGTACCTGATTGCGAAGGTCCTCAGTTTGGCCCACCAAAACGTCAATCTTGACTTGACGATCAAGAACCTGCATACAAGACACAGTACAATGATTGGCAACATAAAGAGTTGGTCCAAGCATAAGCGACCCAAATCTTGATAGCAGAGGAAAACACTACATTTATTTTTGGTAAGACTCCTAATTTTTTTATGCTTTTATTAATTTTAAAAAAAATCCCATCTCAAAATTTGCTTTAAGCTTAAGAATATGTTGGGCCGGCTTGTCAACATATCATATGAAATAAATTCAAATAACTTCATAATTTATTTTGGGGACCGTATTATTATACCTGATCAATATTTGCCCTCATTACTTGTTGGACTTCAGAAACCTGAGCTTTCACCATCGCAAGTTTGCTAACCTCTTCTGGGTGTTCCACACAATACTGCATATGCTCCTTTAACTTGGGTCTAAAACCACATTCAACAAAGACTTTGTATTAGTACAATTCAAAACTGAGAGGCACATTTGCTTTACACAGCATGGTAAACACAAATACCCAAATTCTTTGTTTAAGCTTTTAGCAGTGGCTGTTGTAGCCTTTCCTCCACCATATCTATTGGTAAAATCCTCCTTGATGCGTTCAAGAAAGGCCATTGCAAGTTGGCGACCAACGGACTCCACTGCCACGACACAGTACGCTAAAAATAATAGATCATATATGTGAGTCCAACTAATTGAAATATAATGCATAAGGAAAAGGAAAGCAATATATAAATTAGAAGCATAAATTTCAGTAGAGGTTAACCATACTCCACTAAAAGGAACAACTTCCAGTATGCATCCTCGTATCGAAACTTCGATGTTTTATATTCTAACCTCCTACATACATTTTTTCTTTGAGATTTGATACATGTACAACAATTTATACAATAATACTTTTTGTGTCTATCTGTTTTCATCATTATGAGATGTAATAAATGATGTACAGAAAAGAAATAGACAAAAAAAGTATTGTTATACAAATTGTTGTATGAGTTGGCTATACAAATAACATTTCTCTTTTTCTTTGGATAGATAGATTTATTATCAAAACTAAACTTTTAACATTTTTATTTAAATTTGACTACGATAACGTTTTTTCAATAAATTTTGATGGAGATTAAAGACTAGTAGTAATAATATGATAATAATGGCAAATAAATATAGATATCAACTATATTAAGAAAAATAATAAAGAAATAAAAAATAAATTAATAAAATATATAAGAAGTATATAAATATAGTTATATTTTACTCACAACGTTGTTATGTAGTACCAATAACATAGACAAAAAAAAGCATGAACATAGCTTAACACCATTTTTAAAAATAAATATTAATTAAAAACTAAAAAAATATAAAATAGGCTTGGACAGAAATCACATTTTGTGCATATTTGACAAAAAAACAATACATACGAGACAACATTTTGTAGTTTACTTAATAGACATTGTTGTACTTATACGTTAAATTTTCAACCACTAGCTTGTCCTATCTTTTTTTGTGTGTACATTTATCGCATCATTTTATACCAAATACTTATTCCCATACTTAATATTTGTATCGTTATCAGTACACTTCGGATAATAAAGAACTTATACTAAAAGTCGTTGCGCATAAGCAAACCACAACCTAGGCATACAGATGCAGGGTTAATTTGCACTCGTTACTTTCCAAAAAAATTAAAATCGCATGCAAAATGAAATTAATTTTGATTAAAATTGATCTTGAATTGAAATAATTTATATTTGAATATTTTTATTTTAAAAATAAGTTAATATATAGTAAAAATTAGTATAAAATTGTTAATTCAATGTAAAAGCTAATTAAACTTGTTTCAACTTAAAATCAATTTTGGACATAGAATTAATTCTTTAACATAGACCCAAATATGTAAACATTAATCTAAAATTATATTGACTGATATTTTAACATGATTTTAAATGATTTAACATGAATCCAAACAAAGACAAACAAGTGATAACGATTGGATTAGGTTTTACTACCAGCAACCTAACACGACTATCCACTATCTGGGGTGGGGACTGGCAATGTATAGTTTGGTGATAAAGCAAGGTTAAATTACTTCGGATGTCGTTTTAGTTTATTTAATTTGCAACTAAATAAATATAATTTACTGAATTAATTTATATAGGTATGCATGGGACGGTTATATGAAGTTTGGGCCAAAAATGTAAGACTTTAGTATTGGAGTAACCCAAACCTTGATAATAGCCCGAATTAACCAACATTAGAAAAAAAATTCTACAAGACTTCTAACTAAAATTTAAAAAAATCCTTATATACAACCCAAATGAAGATGAGTCATGAGTCAACCAATCTCTGCTCCCTTCACAATACGAATGTGCAGTGTTGGTAGATTCAGCGAAACTGTGAAACCCATTTCTTAAGACCGTTTCCACAATCACCGAGCAATTCAAAGTACCAACGTCCACATAAAAACAATAAAAAGAGAAACGATGACGCGACACGATATGTCATATGACACCTATACTGAATTTGATAACGTATACACTTAATATATATAAGAATTTAATTAAAATGCAGTGAAAAGTTATGAAAATTTTTATACTGTTATATATATATATGTTCATAAATCCAGAGTATTTTTCGACCAAAAATTAATGACTAATTCATTAAGATATTAGATCCATTTAAGAAATTAATTTTTTCAGTTTTTCCACCAAATGCCATTACATGCACATACTTAAGAGGCATAGTTACTTGTTAACCACACCACACCATATAGACTTTATAATAATTATTTAAAAAGTCATACTTAGAATTATTTTTGATTGGTTAATACTATAATTTTTTTTATATTAATAGTGTATGAAAATTAAACTTTTAATATAAAACATTAATTTTGAATATGAATCATTATAGTTATAAATACAATAAAATATAATAATTTATGAATATTTTTTTTGTCATCGTGTTATTGGTGTGAAGTACTCACTAGCTCTATCGAAGACTATTAGTTGACCGACTATCTTTAATGGGGTATCCCCTAGTCTCTCAACTAATTATTTTTTTTTCATTTACAAAGCTCAAACCTAAGACCTTGCTTAAGAGATTCAAGTCCAACTTCACTCGGATCCACAACATGTTGGTTATGAATTTAGTTTAAATACCCTAAAAGTGTAAAAAAAATTTACCCGTCATCAAATCATAATTAAGTTGTATGATAAAGATGTTAATTTTTATAATAAGTGTTTTAAAAGTTATATTTAAAGTGATTTCTACTTAATCGACAGTTTAAAAAAAAATTACATTCTCGGCGTATAAAAATTAAACTCACAATTTATTTGATTAATTGATATTTTCATATATATATTAATGTAAAAATCTAAGAAAATTATATACCCAAAGTTAACATGGAACGAATTAAATGTATAATTACTATTTTAAAGTATTCATAAAAAAAATTATACTATTTTAAAGTGTTATGCTGCCTTGAAGGAAAATCATAAACTCACAAGAATGCAAAAAATAAAACATAAACGAGGCAGACAGACAAAGAAAAAGGGTAGAGATATGAGAAAGCAAGAAGGTGGAGAAAGAGGAGAAATTATTAGGTAGTCTTAGACCACCATGGTCTCTATTAATCTGTATATGATATGTAATTAAGTGTTATTAATTCTTTTTCGTGAATCGTAAAAGTTGAATATATATTATAAACACATTGGTTAGGATCATAAACACTTAGTAGTCCTAGACTATCTAATAATTTTTCGAGAAAGAGAGAGAGATTACTGAATCCATCATGGGTGAGGTAGTTGAAGGTGTGTCCATCGGTATTGTAGGTGAATTTGGTGTTTGAAGCTGGGAGCCTCAGCAGGCACTGCAGAGCCACCTCCACAAAGTTTCCACTGAAGTCGGTGTGCTCCGCCAGGACCACCGTACCGCGCGCCACGAAGCTGTATATCAGCGACTGCTGCCCCATGAGAAAGGAAACAGACAACTACACACGCAGAGAAAAAAAGAAGAAAGAGAAAGAGAAAGAATAATATACGGTTCGGTTGGTGATTGGTTTCTGGGATTTGGAGGAATTAATTGGTTGATCGTTGAACAAGAGTGCTTTTAAGGTGACGGGTGGAGAAGGAAGCAAAAGCGTGTTTCGATTTTTCAAATTTTGGAAAACTGGGAAGGGACGAGGTCAGAGAGGAGGAGGCAGAAGACTCTTTCCTTCCATTCTCGAACAAGCAATTGTAATATGAATATGAATATGAATATGATATTAGAAACACGTATAAACGTAGTTGCCTTCGCACCTTCCCATCTCCATGACTAGAAAAAATAAAATCAACTGAGGGAACTCCTATCTACTAATTAAATAAGCTAGGTTTGTCTTTAAAGAGTTATAATATTATTAGGCTTAAATATGTTTTAAGTTCCTGTAAATATGATTTTGTCTGGTTTTAGTCCTTGCAGAAAATTTTGTTAGTTTTAGATCTCTGACATTTTCTTACTATTTTTTATAGTCCTTACCATTAACTATAATTAATTTAGTGCTAACATGGTTAACAAAATAAAAAATATTAGTTAAGATAATTAAAGTAACAAATAATATTTTAATTAAGATAATTAGATTATTTTTAGATTGTAATACAATTAAGTAATGTATTTATTATTTTACATAAATAAGGTAATTACATATAATTTAATTTTACAATTTATTTTTAATTTTTAATATATCATGAACAATAATTTTATTGCTTTTAATATTATTTTTAATTTTCAATTCACTAATTTATTTTTAACATTGTAATTTTTAAAAAAATTATAATTTATGTAGACGCTTGTAATTTACTTTTAATATATTACTTTGATGTTATTTTTATATTTCAATTCATTAATTTTGACTGATTGTATTATAATTTATTTTTTTAATATATCACAATAGATAAATTAATATATTAAAAATAAATTATAAGTGTCTAAGTAAATTATATTTTTTTAAAAGTACAATGTTAAAAGTAAATTAGTGAATTGAAAAGTAAGAACAATATTGAAAACAATAAAAATTATTGTTCATAATATATTAAAAAATAAAAATAACTTATTAAAGTAAATTATATGCAATTACCTTATTTATATAAAATAATAAATACATTATTTAATTGAATTGCATGCCTAAAAATAATTTAATTATCTTAATTTAAGAATTTTGCATTACCTTAATTATCTTAATTCATATTATTTATTTTGTTAGTTAAGTTAGCACTAAATTAACTAGAGTTAATCATAAGGAATAAAAAAGAACAGTAAAAAAATGTCAGGGATCTAAAAGTAACAAAAATTATCAAGGACTAAAACCAGAAAGAACCATATTTACAGGGACTTAAAACATATTTAAGTCATAATATTATAACAAATTTTTAGTACTTTAATAATTTATTTTTCTTTTATTATATCATTCATCTTATTTCTTATATATTTTTGTCCTTTTAAACTTCCTATTTCTTCTTGGTAATTTGTAAAATAAATTACGCAAAATTGATATACAAGTATAATTTCTTAGCTTTTTAAAAGGTATATCATATCTCTAAATAAAATTTTGTATAAAATAATAATAATTTTTATTACAGATAATTAACAAACAAATATTAAAATATAAGTAATGTAATTTTTGTATTTTGAAATTTCAACTTTGGGTTTAATAAATTAAAAAAGTTAAAATTTAATTTTAGTCCTTAATTTTTTTATTCAATTTGCCTTCGCCTTCCTAATCTTTTAAAAGTGAATGATTTTGGTTTTTCTTAGGTGACTTCTATTAAGGGCTAATTGTCTAATAACGATCAACCTCAACATTCTCATATATTTTTTAATCATTAAATTTTTTAGTCTTTATAAGTATTTCAAAATTTGGTTTTAGTCTTTAAAAATATTTTTATTCAATTTGGATCCCTATTCTTCTAAAAGTAAATAATTAATTTTGACTGTCACTATTAAGTGACTTCTATTAAATGTTGTCAAAGTTGGATAATTGTTCTTTTTTTTTTTTTGATTGGCAGAGGGGCTGTACGTGTAATTTATGTCACCATTTCCACATGTATCTTAGTCACTGACACATCTTGTCAACTCACCCTTAATTTCAACGTAACCACCCTTTCCTCTCTGTAAAGACAAACAAAACAAAACACAAGAAAGGGTGAGTTTTGTTTTTAAAATCTTTTTCAAATATGTGGAAAAACATGCAATATACAAGCTTCAAAAATGTTAAGCAACACAATTAGATAGAACAATGTAACACACGATGTGTAATCACGACTACAAAATATATTTTTTAAAATAGGAATTTAACTCGGTTTAAATTGAACCGATTTAAAAAAATAGATGCAGTGGCATTTTTGAAAATTTTTAACTTTTTAAACTTGGTTCACAATGAACCGATTTAAAAACATTTTCGTGAGTAAGTTTGAAATTTTAAACCAACATTTTAACTCAGTTCATCAAGAACTGATTTAAAAACTTAATTTTTTTTACAACATTTTTACTCGGCTCTCTTTGAAACGATTTAAAAACATACTTTTTAAATTGATTCCTTGTTGAACTAATTTAAAAAGCAATTTTTAAATCAGTTCCAACCCAACCGATTTAAAAAATTGGTGTTTTACTTAATAAAATATCGATAAATATCAAAACCCACACTCTCGTCACTCCCACCCCATGGATAAACCCAACGAGGAGGAGAAGAATGGCTGTGGCATTTCAGTGTTTATTGTGTGCTCAGTAGGGGTGTAAGTGAGTCTGACCCAATCCGTCGACCTGACCAACCCGACCCAACCCAATTACGTGTTGGTGGATTGGGTTGGGCTTTTTTCAACAGACCCAATTAGGTTTGGGTTGGGTCACAGGTTGAGACATTTCAAACCCGATTAACCCGACCCAACTCAACCTCTTATTAATTAATAAAAAAAATTATTACTTCATTTAATTAACTAATTAAGTTATTCACATTTCATTTGATACATGGAAAATATTTTTCTTGTCAATGTTGGATTTGTGTTATTTTAATTTAAACATGTATTGGATGTATTTTTCCTATTTTTATTTCTATTTTTTGTATTTTTTGAAAATTTTAGATTTTTTTACGTGACTTGATTACCCAACCCGATTACTGGTCAGGTTGGATTGGGTTGGGTCATTGGAAAAAAGGCTTGAACTCGACCCGACCCAACCCAATTAAATTTAATTTGGTTGGGTCTTAAATTGGAGTAAACCCAACCCAACTTAGGCCATTTAGACCCCTAGTGCTCAGAGTGAACCCCTCCTCACAGCAAGGCAATCCCTCACTCTTCCTTTCCAACGAAAATGTCATTTTTACTCCGTCCTTCTTTCCTCTCGCACTCGTAACCTCTGCTCTTCAATTGTCGTTGCCTCTTCCAAAAAGGAAAACAAGGTCATTTGTATATTAAGATCTTCTTCCTACTTTTATCTTTGAAATAATAAATAAATTGGATGCATAGTAATTTTTTTTTCATTTTTTTATTGTCATTGTCAATGAATATTTTTTGTTCTGCTTATCTTCCTAGCTTTTAGATTTCTTAATAAGGTTTTTCATTTTTTCATTGTCATTTTCGTTTTTTTTTTATTGTCATTGTCAATGAATATTGTTAATGAATTTGTTCTATAGATCTCAAACGCGATGCTTTGTCAGAAGATGATGGCGAAGATAAGATCATTGAAGAAGACATGGCATTGTTTAAATGTGAGTTAGAATGTGCATTGGGGGACTTTGATGCTAAATTGTTGAACTCAGATGTAAACAATGCATAAACTTGTAGTGATCTAGAAAATGATGATAATGACCGACACTTTTTAACCCGGTTCTCTTTGAATCGAGTTAAAAAAAAATTTCTAAATCGGTTCAAAATCTAATTTAAAATCACCCTATTTTCTATACTACCTGTATCTAAATTAGTTCAAAAATCAATTTAAAAAATCTTTTTTAACCGATTTAAAAAGTGTTTTCTATAGTAGTGAATCCAATGAATGTAGTTCAATTTTATAAAAACTCTCTTAAGTTAAAAGCTAAAAACATTTTTATCACAAAGTCAACTTTGTTCCCTTCTTGTTTAAAGCAATAAACTAAGGAGATAGGAGAAAAGAGGAAGCACACAAAATTATTATCCTAATTTGTCTCACAATCATGTATTTGGCAACAATCAAAATTTGACCAAAACACAAATTTCCAAAAATACCTATTCCACATTGCAAACAAGTATTCTTTTTCTCACTTGTCTCTCCAAGCAATATCCCAAGTATGTTAGAATTTTGTAGATTAGCATTGTTTTATTATTGGATTCATTTCTAGATTATTAATATCAATTATGAAAATAAAATTTATGATATTTTGATTAATTGATATTAGTTGTTTGAACTTATTATGTACTTGGTGTCCAAATGAGGGGTTGCTGCTCTTGTTTGGTAGCTATAAAATTATCGCCCCATTAAACAATTTTAGAATGACACAACATTATGTGAAAAATCATAGCTGCCAAGCAAAGAGGAATATCTTTCTTATTCAGTGTTTGTGATTCAATTGAAGCAATAGGCATTCATTCCATCTCCTCTTCAGGTACACGTGTTCTAACTCTCTTATAATTGTTATTTTATATTATCAACATGCTATAACTATGCACCATTTGTCTTTAAATCTCCATCAATTAGTATCAGAGCCAAATTAATGCATGTTATGGCTGTTTTTGTTATATAATAACATGAAATTTTATATCCTATCAAACCCTATCCTTCTTCCTAATTCCAACTGTTGGCTAAAATTGGGCAAAATAATTTAGGTTTTTTTAATCATAGGATTTTTGTAATATTAGTTTGTCCCTTGAATGATGTGTGTTTATCGTTGAAAATTATTGTAACTTATTAATTTGATGAAGAGACATTACCTGTGCTCGCATCATTTTCGTCTTTTCTTGAATGTGTTTTTTTCTCTTGCTTCTATCTTATAAATGCTCCAGGGTTCTCTATCACAAAATTTCTTGTAATATTAGCACTTGCACCATATGCATGTTTGGTTTATGAATTGTCATCTTTTCCAATTACGGAGATAGAAATTTTTGTTGTATGAACCTTCATCCTTTCAAACATAGGAATTTATGAAATCGGCATCATGAATATGGTTTCTTCCTTTTTTGCCTTATATTTCGTATATTGTTCACGTCAAATAATTTTAGTATGCCATATATGTGTGTGTGTGTATATAAAGACTTTGATTGATATTTTTTTTGGTGGTTTTTCATTGTGCCATATATTTTTTTTGTGAATGTAATTCCCTCCGTTTTTGTGAATGAGTTTTTCATTGCGGCATATATTTAATACATACATACATATATATATATATATATATATATATATATATATATATGTAAAAAACCTTGAAATGGGAATTGTTGAGATGGGAACTATCATGGATATTAATACTCCAGCCTTCCATTTTGTAATGTCATTTTTGATTTATTGAGATGGGTATTTAAATTTGTGAGAATCACAATTATTGGCAAAACATAGTCAAAATATGTCTCTGATTGCCTCTTTCATGGTTTATAAATTAGCTGCAATTTTTGATTCCGTCTTTCCAAAATTATCGAACGATTCATGTGCATCCATGACTAAAAGAAAATAGTGGAGAAATTTGAGTTGGATTGAGAGTATTTTGCGGGTTTGTGATGCGGGCTTCTCGACTTGGTTCTAGGATCCCTTTTTTTCTTTTTCTTTTTCTGGTTCTCCAGTAATGCCCACTTGTTGGTTAAGTATGTGCAATTGCATGTGTGCCCATTTTCGATCATTAATAGTTCTAATAATTTTGAAATATTTTTTGTTAAATATTTTGATGCGTAGAAATATTTTGTAATAATTTTTATGATAAAACTTTGTGCCTCTTAATATTGTACTCTCACATTTTGGGCCTAACAATTCTGTGCATGATTCTAGTAATATTAAATAAATTTTAGTGTATGACACTCTCTTTGTTAGAGTATTTTGTTGGATAAATTAATTTACGGTGATTATGTGAGTTATATAATTGTTTTTTTTTCCTGTGCTTCTAGATATATTTAATGCTTTTGTTTTTCCTACAAGTATGATTATTAATTTTTTTATAATTGTCTACTCACTTATCGTGAGAATAATTATACAAAATTTGTGTAATTTATATGATTTATTTGTGTGAAATTCTGACATCCAATATAATATATATCTTTTGTATATTATATTTAGAATGAAACACTAACATCCAAAAGGGTGAAAATATGATATTTTGGGTTTTCGTCCCCTCCACGATTCATACAGTGTCTCTTTCAAGATATGTATAATATGTATTCTGTTTTGAATATAACAAGTAATGTTTACTACTTCTACCTAGAAAAACTTAGGAGTAGAGTTATCATTTAACAATGTTCTAGTCATTTCTTACATTGACCTATTTTTTTCTCTCAACAACACCATTTTATTGTGGTGTTCAGGGTGTTAAGAAGTTGTGAAGTATACCATTTTCTTCACAAAACTTTCATTTTCCAACTCTCCTTCATGGCCCACTTCTGATTGAAGTTATGAAAACACCTTTTCATTTTGAACATGTTTACAGAATATAGAGAAAACCTTAAAAGACTCATCCTTATGGGCTAGGAACATAACCTATGTCCATCATCCATTATGACCAATCCATAGAGTTTTCCACTTATTGATGCAGTTATTGTAGGACCAAACAAATCCAAATGTAACAACTCAAGTGGTCTAAAAGTGGAAACAACATTTTTAGAGTCAAAGGAACTCTAAACTTGTTTCCCTTTCTAACATGCTTCACATAAAGAATCAAATTTGCACATAAGATTTGGTAAGCCTATTACGAGGTGATGCTTGTTTAGCTTTGAGATTAATCTCAAGCTTGCATGACTAAGCTTCTTGTGCCATATTCAGTGATCCCTTTCAACAGAGACTAAGCATTTTATTTTTGATTTGATAGGTCTCCCAAGTTGATTTTGTAAAGGTTATTTTGACTTTTAGCAGAAAACAAAATGAATCCATCATGGTTTTTGACTATACGTTCTCCTTTGTTAAAGAAGACATTGTATCCACTATCACATAATTGAAATATGCTAAGTAGATTATGTCTAAGACCTTCAACAAATAAAACATTATCAATAGAAAGGAAATTGTGTTTACCAAATGTACCTATTCTAACTATTTTTCTTTTTTGGTTATCTCCAAAGGCAACCTATCCACTAGTTTTAGGCTTAAGGTCTTGGAACATAGACCTTTCTCCTATCATGTGTTGTGAGCACCCACTATCCAAGTACCATGATTGGGGTGTTCTTTCTGTTGTCAAACACATCTGCAACAAGAATAATCATATTCTTTAGTACCTAAATGGACTTGCGTCCTTTATGGCTAGTTCTGAAGGCATTGGATGTCTTCTTTCTACCAAGTTTATGTTTATACTTGGACTGTCTATGTCCTTCTTTATCATAGATACCATAATAAAAAGATCATTTTGAACTTTTTATTATCATTATAGCCAATACTAGATTTGTCAAATGGTTTTCTCTTAAGTTTTAAGATCTTTTCAAGGTTTTCAATATCATTGATGATTTTAGATAGACTCTTTTTAAGATCAACAATTTCTTTTTGAAGTTCTTCAACTTCTTCTGAACTTGTTGTCTTACTAAGATCATTTAGTAATTCATTTTTCATTCTTTCATTCTCTTTACTGAGTACTTCATTTTCATTTTTCAAACTTTCATAATCTTTGAGTAATTTTGAAAACTTTCTTTTTAACTCTTCGTACCCAGTAGGTAGAATAAAAGAGTTGAGTAAAAGTTGATTGTAAGCTTCATATGAATCATATTGGTTTTGAAAGTATTCCTTATCTTCTTGTTCTAATTCTAAAATAGAGTTTGCCATGAGACATATATTTTCCTCTTCTTCATCTTCCTCTTCAGAAGATGATAGATCCATGTCTTCCCAAGTGGCCATAAGAACTTTCTTCTTTTTCTTTATGAATGGATTCTTTTTATCCTTCTCCAAATTTGGACACTCTTAATTTGAAATGTCCGGACTTTTTGCATTCATAGCACACCATTTGACTCTTATCTTTATGATCATTGGATACTTTCTTCTTGTAGTTCTTCCAACAGGTTCCTCCTTTCTTTTTCAACATAGAATGGATCTTTCGTGAGATGAATGAGAGTTCATCTTCATCAAAATCATCTCCTTCTAACTCATCCATTTCTTCTGATGACTCTTATACTTTTAGAGCTTTGGACGATGACCCTCTTTGTGCTTTTAGAGTAATAGACTTCTCTTTCTTGTGACCTATTCCCTCTTCTTTAAGTTTTATCTTATGAACTTTAAGAATCTTGAGAAGTTCTTCTAGAGGCAACGTTTTTAAATCTTTGGATGCTCTTATGGATGTAACCTGTGGTCTTTGTTGTCCGGTGTGTGGCATCAATTGTCTCGTGGCGAAGGCCTAGGTGGGTCAAGTCATAATCGACTCGTGGCGCTTGGGCTGCTACGGTTAAGTAGAAAGAGTTGTGCCCTAACTATCAGCTATAGCTTTTGGCCTAGTGGTAAGCGCTTGATCCAACAATTGGTATTAGAGCCAAGGTCACGGGTTCGATTCCCAGCGAGGCAATTGCTGAGGGGGAGATTGGTGTCCGGTGTGTGGCATCAATTGTCTTGTGGCGGAGGCTCAGGTGGGTCAAGTCACAGTCGACTCATGGCGCTTGGGCTGCTACGGTTAAGTAGAAAAAGTTGCACCCTAACTATCACCTATAGTTTTTAGCTTAGTGGTAAGCGCTCAATCCAACAGTCTCCATTGTCTAGACAAACTTTGAAGAAATTTGGTTATGTGATCTTGATTATCATAAGTTTTGCGTAGAAATCTCAGGTTATTTATAATAACTTGAAATTGTCCAAACATTTGATCAATAAACTTATGTTTAAGCATTTTAAATAATTCATATTGATGCACAAGCATGTTGATTTTAGAGTCTTTAACTTGAGATATACCTTCATGAGCAAGAGCTAAAGTATTCAATATTTTTTTAGTAGTTTTATAGCTATGCACTTTTTTGTATTCAAATTTAGTGGCACACATTAGGAAATTTTTAGCTTTAGCGTTTAGCTGATACATGGCCCTTTGGTTTTCATTCCATGCTGCTATGCAAAAATCTGTTCCATTCTTAGTCTCTGGAATAAAGTTGCCATTTTTTACCACATCCCACATATCCATGTCATATGCATCAAAGAAAATGATCATCCTCTGCTTCCAGTAGTCATAGTCTTTTCCATTGAAGAGTGGAGATCTGTTCACAGCGTGTCCTTCATTTTCCATTGCTTCTGCAGGCTCTACCTCTGCACTGTTAGATGCTCAACCTTAAGAGGTTGAGCTTTGATACCAACCAAAATAAACAAGTCAGCACACAAAAAAGGGGTTTAACTGTGTGCTAGTGTCTTTTGAAATTTTTTTTTGAAAGCATAGTTAGAAGTTTTGAAAGCTAGTTGAAAAACACATAGACACTATAAAAAGATAAAGGATAAGAAGTAAGAACACCAGAGATTTTTATACTGGTTCACTCTATAACTTAAAATTATATCCAGTCCTTTCAATCCTGAAGGTATTCCACTAACAATTCCAAGTTACACCAAGTATTCTTCACTGCCTCTTCAAGCTTACAACAACCAGTAATCTACATTGAGATTACTGAACATAATCTAGTATTCTTTCTTATCAAGCCTCTTCAGGCTCACTCAGATCAAAACTGATCTTAGAGTATACAATGAAAGCTACTAACAGAGTGAGGATATAAAAGCTAAATACAGGGAAATAACTTTGTTTACAAAGATTATGGAAATCAAGGATCATCCAACAGAGTTTTTGTTCTCACAAATCTCGTATGTCTTTATTCTCAATTTCTTCAAAGATGTCTTCTTTATATAGACTTTAGCAAATGATCGTTTAGGAAGGAGGAGACAATTGTGCTAAGGTGTAGCTCCAAGAATGGGCTCATACACACCTTTTTTAGCTGACAAGGATTGCCCTTTAGTGCGCTGGAGAGAGAAAAAGTTATTAGGTTGTACACTGCTACATAACAGCTAAAAGTTGCTTTTCTTTGCATGAAATTCCTCTCATAATTCTTTTGTGAAAACGTGCCATTCTTATCTATATGGATAAGAAGAAACAAAACAATATTCTCTGATGACAAGATAAGGGTAGTGCAAAATAGGACAAGGTCATCATGAAGAAGGTCTTAGGTCATTTCAAAATCTTAGTCAATTTTTGAATTTTGTTTTGTACTATGTTCCTTTTTAGCACGAGCAAAGATATGGATGATAAACATATAAGAGGAGCTTTGAAAAACTATCCTTTGGACGCTTTTTATAAGAACATGTTGGACACTTATTTTAAAAGCATATTGGATGCTTTGTTAAAATTGTTTGGACACTTGCCAGAAACTTAGTTTTATGAAAACATTTGGACTGTCCATGTTAAAACAAGTTTCTTTTTATGAAAACATGTACACAACTTGCATTATGTATGATTATAAATTTTTAATAGTCTTTGTTATCATCAAAACATTTTTAGGGGTTGGACGCTTCACACGTCTTTGGTTCTATAACACCCTTATTTTTGCCTACCAAATTATTTTTCTAATTATTCTGTATTTATTTTTAGAGAACCGAATGAGAATCATAAAAATTTGATCCGTGCGATTACATTCGTATTAGTAGTACTTAGTTTAGATTTTTAATAATTTTTAGGAACGAAGCCAGAAAATTTGTAAAATGATCATTTCGGCCCAAAAAGTCAGATAACAGAATAATAAATAAAAATAGTTAGAAGTATTTACAAATTATTTTTAAGTTATCAATATTCTTAGAAAAATTAATAATAATTTTAGGAAATTTTCAGGAATTTATTGAAACAATTTTTGTGAAATGACAAAAATACCCCTAGTTGACTACAAGAACTAACTAGAGACTTTTTGACCTCAAAATATTTTTGAAAATTTTACGAAAATTATATTTAATTATAAAAATTTTGTTTTGAAAGAAAAATAGTGAAAAATAAAACACTGCCATTTCAATGTTTTCAACTATTTTTCTAATATTTGACGATTTAATTCTGAAAAATCAGAGAAGAAATTTCAAAATTCTGATTCCCACCATTGCACTCTAAATGTCAATAGCTATCTAATCATGATTTTTAATAATTTTTCTGAGCTGAAGCCTAGAAAAATTAGAAAATGACGATTTTGTCTCTATTTCTCAACATTAAGGGCTGACATGAGAAAATGATTCAATTAACATTAAAATGTCAATTTGAGCTTGGAATCATGTCATATAGGTTAAAATATAATTTTGGAAAAATTTTGGGAATTTTTTGAAATTTTTGTGTAAAATGACCAAAATGCCCTAAGTGTCTAATAAACCAACCAGTATTGGTTTAACATCTAGAAATGGTGAAAATGGTAATTTCACATCATTTATAGGTAAAATATTTAATTTTATAATTTTCACAAAAATCTTGGTATTTATTGAATTAACTTGGATTTAATATGAATTTTCTAACTTAAAAATACAAAATAAATACATATAATTCGAAATAAATTAATAAAAATTAAGATTTATTATTAGAAATATATTTTTGATGAAAATATTATATTTTTTCAACTTTTCATTAAAATACATTATTTTGATATTAAAGGCTAAATTATTCAAGTTTAGGCGATTTTATCGGTACCAGGTTAATTCATCTGCAGATAAAACTAACACAGATAAAGTTGGGACAACACATAGTGCCACATGTCCAGCCTAGGGGTTTAGTCACCTTTCTAGTTTTGCATATTTGTCCTTTAATTGAATTAAAAATAAATCAAAAATGTGATTTATGACATAATGGCTTATGCATCAAAGTGGACACTTAATCTCATTTTTTTCTCTATAAATAGGCATGCCTTTGGACAAGATTTTCACCATTCTTCTCCTTCATAAGCTAGAGAGCTTCTCCCTCTAAATTTTTTTCTTTCTCTCTCTTATTTTGCTTAAATTTTACTAGTTTCCATTAACTAGTAAAAATTCCCTTCCTAGGAGATTTGCACCAACAACTCCATCCTCTTCATCAACCACCTTAGAGGTAATGGGGAGAGTGGGGTTGGTTCTAAATTATTGTCACTTTACATGTTGGTACGAAGGGTTTTTTCCTAAACCCGTTTAGGCTTAAGTTTTATTATTATTATTATTATTGTTGTTGTTGTTGTTATATTGTTTGATGTTAAACTTTAATTTTTGCTAAGTTGTTACTCTATCCAAATTTAGATTATTAAATTATAATTGCTAAGTTATTACTCTGCTCAAATTTAAATTACTAAATTATAATTACTAAGTTTTTACTCTGCTTAAATTTAAACTATTAAATTATGCTTGCTAAGCTATTACTCTGTTCAATTTTAGAAAATTAAAATGCTGCTACTCTGCTCAATTTTAAAAAATTAAAATGCACTTGTTAAGTTATTACTCTGCTCAAATTTAGAAAATTAAAATGTATTTATTTAGTTGTTATTTTGCCAAAATTTTAGTAATTAAATTATAATTATTATGTCGTTATTATGCTAAAATTTTATGTGATTATGGTATTGTGCAATTTATGCAATATAAGGCAGAAATATTGATTCTGCTGGTATTCAAATTAAACGAGACTAGGGAAACCTTTGTTTGAAAAGTTAGGAAGTGGTAAATTAATGAGTAATGTAAAGCAAGTGACATGCAGTGGCATGACACTTGCTAGGAAAACTATAGTTTGGTATACTGTAGGATGAAAGGTAGGGACCTATGGTTAAGTCTAGAGGGTATGGTATCGAGTGATGAGTGTCATAATGGCCAAGGTAGCGCTTTTGAGTCAAGACAATCACTTAACCAACTTGATAACCCTGACAACTGCTCAGTATTACCAGGATTAGTGAGAGTATACCTCTATAAATGGATATCCTAAATTGTTATTTTGTTCCTCAATGATGACGAGGACTGTACCATGTGATGATGTTGAGAGAGATATACATACCCTTAGTCACTTCCCAGGTTCTTTTAAGAACTATTACCTACTAATGGAAAGTATGGATCCATACCGAGTTAAAGATAGTATAACATAGAATAAACTTTAGGCTCCCCTTTTATTATCAACTGTGTTTTATATGTATTTTATGGTAGAATTCCTCCCATACATGTATAAGTGATTTTAGAACAAATCACCTCACTCCATTACTTTTTCTTTTATGCATGATTGATCATGGTTAATGAAGACCCAGATGTTGATGAGGACCTATAGGCTTAGTGTGATGGCTTGTCATTTTACGGGATAGGGCAGACAGACACTACTTTGACTAGGATCTTTTTTATGTACTAGGAATAAGTAGCAACTATGTTGATGTATATTTTGATTTTCTTGTATTTCAGTTATTTTTCTAATTATGAAATCATGATGTATAGTTCTACAATGAATATATACAGATCTTATTTTTTTAACACCATTTTCCAAATTTTGTTAAAATTTCAAATTTTCTATTATTTAAAGCAGAGAAAATTTTTTACTCATATTATTAATTACGTAAATAAATACGAGTTATGCTAAATGTGAACGGGTGTCATAGTTCCAACACTGTCAAGGGTCATTATTCAACCCTCTATCTAGTGACTTTTTGATCTACTTCAATGGCAAGGCATGGCTACTGGATTAGGCTACTCAACGAGTGTGGTACAAAGGTTCCTTAACCATGTTTTACACGCCCACTGAAATCTCAATCTTCTCAGTCACTCTTAATGTAGTGATATAGTTCTAGCTTCCGATAGAGGAGATTTGGCGTGCACATATACGTACAACTATGACTGTTGCACACGTGGGGACATACATGCGATGATTTCAGTCTCTAAGACCTACCCCTACATAATTGCTAGTAGGCGTCGTGGGGAGTCTTGATCATGTTTCCTCTTCGTCTCGTCCTCGCTATCCTTAGGTGTAGTGTGTATAGTTGGTAGTGCGAAACCTGGGCCTATTCTAGAGGGGCAATAGCCTAAGGCCCTTAATTAAAAGAGGCCCCAAAATTTAAAAAGTGTATATAGTGGTGTAGTAATTTTTTTTATATATATTATATTATTTTCATAAATAGATTGAAATCATTGTCTCGTTTCATGTCTCTTTATATCCAAATTAAAATGTGACATGCGATTAGAAAGTATCACTTTCTTAGTTGTTAGTTTTTTTTTGATAGTTTATATTAATAAATTTATGTTAAACGAATTTTTAGCTAATCATGACGTATCAGCATGTAATGGACTTATGATAATAAACTTAAAGTGTTTGCTTTTTTAACTAGATAAGAAACATAAACCAAAACTTTATAAAGGAATTTAAAATAAAAGTTAGTATATTAATAAAAAAACAAAAATATATGTAAGATTTAATCTGAAATGATGATTTTTTTCTCAATGATAGACCATAAGGACGAAGCTAAAGTAGTTTCTTTGAGAGGACCAAATATACAAATTAAATTAAATTATAATTTTAAAATTAATATATTAAATTTAACCAACAACTAAAAAATTCATAATTATTAACCATATCACAAAAACCAAAATTATATAAATTAAACAAAAGATTCAAGACTATAACGTTGTAGTAGGAAAAAAGAGAATTAGTTTTTAAAATTCATGATAGCAATTCTATTGATAGGAAATCTTTATTATATTTATATATCATGTGTAAATTTTTAAAAGCATAATTGACCCTTAAATTTTGTTAAAGAAAAATTCAATTTCTTCCTTTAAATAATGAAATAATGTTCCTTTAATTTCTTTTATTAAGAAACATTTAGGAAAAAATGATTGAAAATGATAGTTTTATACTTTTTGGGAGGTATATCTATCTTGAATGGTAAAAGAGATAAGAAAAGTAGAAAGAGAAATGTGAGATGTAATAGGAGATGTGATAAGAAAAGAAAAGAAAATTGAATGGAAAAAAAATAGAGGAGTTATAAGAAATAAAATTATGTAAAATCTTTAAGCTTAATTGCACGTTGTGCCACCCAAGTTTTATCATTTTTGTAGATTTTGCCACCGTGTTTTTTTTTCTCTCGCATTTTGCCATTTTATTTTTGAAATCTTGTGAATTTTGCCCAATTTTGAGAATTTTTATTTAATAAACAGTTAATGATTGGGCAAAATTTGCAAGATTTCAAAAATAAGGTAGCAAAATGCAAGAGAAAAAAAACACAGTGGCAAAATCCACAAAATGATAAAACTTGGGTGGCACAAAGTGCAATTAAGCCAAATCTTTATTAAAAAATCATATATACATATTGTGTATATATGTTTTGCTCATTTAGAGGGTGACCTTATATATAAATGTGTGTGATTTTGATAGATGATAATATAGAAGTAAATTGAATAAAAAAATGTGATTTTTTTTTTAGATTTGTTAAAACTGTTATTTGCTTAATGTAATAAAGATGCATCATTTTTAATTAAATTACTAACCATTTTTTTATGCAATATATATTTATATTTTGGAATACTTGTATATAAGGAGGCCTTATATATTATTCTACCCTGAGCCTATAAAATGTCAAGACTAGCCTTGATAGTTGGCTAGCTAGGGAATGTGTTTTACATATGACCCCTTCTCCTTTTTTGATGACATGTACTTATTGATGGGTACACTAACATTGAGACACACCTCCTTACTTTGTTTTTGAGATACTCTGGCATCTTATGTGTATGGGTTGTAGTGCCATAAAGCACAATACTTTATTTTCAGTTATTTATGTTATCGATGCATGCTAGGCAAAATATATTTCTCCACCTTTTGAATTTTCAAGTTACAATTTGTTTTAAGTTGTTGACGAATTATTGAAATTAAAAAATAATACAGGATTTTCATAATCAAATTAATTAAAAGTTTCATTAAAATTGAATTAGCTTGCATTTAAGTTGTCTAGTTGTCATGTAGTGACAACGGATGGTTACAGTTTTAACTAAAAATAACTCAATTCTTTGTTATTTGTGTGTGCATGGAAAGGTATTTATGGACCCTAAGAGTAAGTCTTTAACACTTATTTTTAAACTTAATAACTTTTTATATAATACAAATTTAGTAAATCTAACTAACGATATTTTTATTAATTAAACAACTTAATGCAATTAACACATTGAATGAAATTGATAAAACACAATATTTGAATTTTTTAAGCATAAAAATTTTAGAGAATATAGAAGATAAAACCCAAAAATCACCATGTTAATAACCATCCAATGTCAAATAACAACTTGAGCAAATTTATTGAAACAAGATGACAACACAAGTTTTGCTAGTTAGTCAAATTATTAGCAAACAAAAGGGAAATACAAGGAATAAGATTTGAACATATGGTCACAAGTTGCATGGTGTCAAGCAACCAATTTACTTGACCATAGAATAATCTACCTCATCATGCTGATGACGGAAACACCAATCCACCTAGTAAATTATTGATCTAAAATCAGGACTCAGTCTAGTAGTTAAAATGCATTTTGCAATTTTTGATCCCCTGAATACACTTTGCATCCATCATTTGAACCAGTAACACAATGCACAGAGTTGTTGTCATAACCCCACCTGCCTAGGTTGCTCAATGCATAGCACCTTGTCCAACCATAAGACAATGCAAGGCCTCCCAATGTTTCTAACTTCACATAAACCATAGTTGAGAAATCTATCTTGTAAACATTCAATCTTTTCTTGGGTACAAACTCAACCACTAAAAGTTGTTCATCATAATTAACCAGCTTAAGAAAAAAGCTATTTATTGTAGAAGTATTCTTCAAATTTAAAAATTTTAAACTTGAAGAATTCAAGGTCAATACCCCTATCTTGGCCTTGTTGGTGATAACATATATAGTGTTATGCAAAACCAAACAACCAATAACCATCCATAGATTTCCCTATGTCGAACAAGTAACCCAACAAGAATTTTGAGAATAATAGATATCCAAACTTTGATAATGACTACCTAATACCACTATGACAAATTCCTCTAAACCTTTGATGAAAGTATGTAAGGCATTGCTACCTATATATGGAAAATTACCTTTAATAGTTGACATATTGATTGCCTTCATTCTTCTTGTGAAAGGATTTATTAGTAGAAGTTTATTGTTTGCAGCACTTATCATAATCATATATCTGTTGAAAAGGAGAAAACAAAGACATATTTGATTGAAACCATGTGTCTGAATACATAACGAAAACGAGTTTATATAGGCTTATTACATTAATGATACATAAATAGAGAATATTTAGTTTCCTCTAAATCGAAGATTACATGCCTATAAACTACAATAAATGCAAAATATTTTATTCTGATTTTCAACACTCCCCCTCAAGCTAGAGCATATAAATCATATGCGCCCAGCTTGGTACATATATAGTCAATTCTTGGTCCCCTTAAAGACTTGGTGAAGATATCTGCCAGCTGGTCACTAGAGTTGATGAAGCTTGTGGTAATGCCTCCTGACTCGATCTTCTCCTTGATAAAATGGCAATCAATCTCAATATGTTTGGTTCTTTCGTGGAAGACAAGATTGGATGCAATATGCAAAGCTGCTTGATTGTCACAAATTAGCATCATTTTCGTGGACTCTTCAAACTTGAGTTCACTGAGAAGCTGCTTCAACCACATGAGTTCACAAGTTACTAAAGCCATGGCCTGTATTCTACTTCAGCACTAGATCTTGCTACAACATTTTTCTTCTTACTTTTCCAGGATATCAAGTATCCTCCAACCAACACACAATACCCAGAGGTCTATTGCCTATCACTGAGTGAACCAGCCCAATCGGCATCTAAGTACCCAACTATTTGAGTGTGTCCTTTATCTTCATAAATGAGCCTTTTACCAGGAGCACTCTTAATGTATTTGAGTATCTGAATTACTGCATCCCAATGGTCCTAGCAAGGAGAGTTCAAGAATTGGCTTACCATACTCACAGCAAAGGCAATATCTGGACGAGTGACTGTGAGATAGTTCAGTTTTCTAACCAGTCTCCTATATCTCCCAGGATTTGATAAGGGCTCCCCATGATTGGGTAGCAGTCTGGCATTAGGATCCATAGGAGTGTCTATTAGCTTGGAATTTAATAGGCCAGTTTCTTCGAGGATGTCAATAGCGTATTTCTTCTAAGAGATCACCAAACCATCCTTGGATTGAGCGACTTCGATACCTAGGAAATACTGAAGCTTACCAAGGTCTTTAGTCTGGAATTGTTGGGAGAGGTACTATTTCAAACAAAGAATACCATGTTGATCACTGCCCGTAATGATGATGTCATCCACATAAACAATGAGATAGGTGCATCCTGAGGTGAATGGCGATAAAAGACAGAATGGTCGGCTTCACTGCGAGTCAAACTGAACTACTGTACAACGGTACGAAAGCGGCCAAACCAAGCTCAGGGGGGTTGCTTAAGTCCATATAGGGACCTACAAAGCCGGCACACCATAGTAGAGGACTCCCCTTGAGCAACAAACCTGGAGGTTGCTCCATGTAGACTTCTTCATCAAGATCGCTAAGTAAGAAGGCATTTTTAATATCAAGTTGGAAGAGGGGCCAATGGCGATGGCAGCCATAGAGAATAAGAGGCAAACAGACGCCATCTTGGCTACTGGAGAGAAAGTATCAGTGTAGTTCTGCCCATACACCTGGGTGTATCCTTTAGCCACCAAACAAGCCTTGAAATGATCAATGGTTCCGTCAGGGCCAACCTTAAGAGTGTATAGCCAACGACACCCAACAACAGATTTGCCAATGAGAAAAGGAACCAAATCCCAAGTACTATTGCTCTGAAGGGCACACATCTCATCAATCATTGCTTGCCACCAGTCAAGGTGAGATAAGGCTTCACCTGGAGAGTTAGGAATAGACACAGAAGACAAAGAAGAAAGGCAGGTATAATGCAACGGAGAAAAACGGTGATAACTGAGGTTAACGTAATGAGGAGACGGGTTGCGAGTAGAACAAATACCTTTCCGTAGAGCAATGGGCCAATCAATGGCAAGAGGCAGGCCCGGATCCGGTAAAAAAGATGGCACCGGGGAAGAGTTTGACAAGGCCTCTATTATATCTGTGGAAGCTGTGGCAGGTGCAGGTGGAGGAAGGTCAACAGGATGTTGGCGACGGTGATATGTATGACGAGGTTACACAACCGAAGGCTCCGCTAGAACATCATGATTCTCCACAGGGGCATCCAAATAGACAGACGAAAAGGGGACACGAGTAGGGGTACTAGGAGGGGAAGAAAAACACATATCGGGAGGGGAGGGAGCAGACTCAAAATAAGGGATAGACTCAAAAAATGAGACATTGGCAGAAAGGAAATACCTTTGAAGGGTAGGAGAGAAGCAACGATATCCTTTCTGCGATTGATGGTGACCCAAGAAGACACACTTGATGGCCTTGGCAGAGAGTTTGTCAAGACCTGAAGTCAGGTTGTGGACAAAGCAGGTGGAGTCGAAGACCCGAGGAGGAAGCTCATGAAGGGGTGAGTGAGGAAAAAGGATCGAATAGGGAACTTGGTCATTCAGGACAGAGGATGGCATGCGATTGATGAGGTAGCAAGCTATTAGTACAGCATCACCCCAGAAGCGTGGGGGACATGACCGTGGAAGAGAAGAGTCCGAGTGGTTTCAATGAGATGTCTATTTTTGCATTCTGCCACTTCGTTTTGTTGAGGAGTATAGGCATAGGATGTTTGATGGAGAATGCCCTTGGATGCCAAAAAGTGTTGAAACTGATGAGATAAATATTCACGAGCACTATCACTACAAATAGAGTGTATAGGAATACCAAATTGGGTTTTGATCTCATGATAAAACTTCTCAAAGAGGGAAAAAAGTTCAAATCTGTTTTTCATTAAACATAACCATGTACAACGGGAAAAATCATCAATAAAAGTTACAAAATACCTAAAACTAGAAGGGGTAACAAGATGATAAGGACCCCAAACATCAGAATGGACTAAGGCAAATTGGGACATAGCCCGTTTATTGACTCTATCATGAAATGTAGTATGAGTATGTTTTCTTAATTGACAAGACTCACAGTGAAGACTAGAGATTTTAGAGAGACTGGGAACCATCTTCTGAAGCTTCGGTAAACCAGGATGTCCTAACTGAGCGTGGATGGTTGTCGGAGAGACAGTGGTGGAGTATGCTTGCGGAGGCGTAGAGAGATAATAAAGGCCATGAGACTCACATCTGATGCCAATCATCCGTCCTGAAATCCGGTCCTGCAAGGTAACATAATCTTTGGTAAAGGTAATGACAAAGTCATGGGATTGGGTAAGACGATGAACAGAAAGCAGGTTAAAAGGACAATCAAGGACATATAACACAGACTCAACAGTTAGGGAGGGAAGGGGTGTGCGATGCCAATACCACTGGACTTTGTTTGAGAACTATTGGCAAATGTAATCGTGGGTAAATAGCCAGATGTAGACAGAGAAGAGAAAATGGAGCGATTACCAGAGATATGGTCAGACGCACTAGAGTCAAGCACCCAAGGACCTAGGGAAGGAGATTGGGAGATGTAAGCAATAGAATTACCTGTTTGTGCAACAGAAGCAGTGGTGCCAAGGGTCTGGCGAGTCTCAAACCACTTGACAAAAGCTTCATAAGTAGCAGGGGCAGCCCAGTGTTGATCAGCAAGCTTAGAGGTTTTCGCCGGAGGTATGTTAGCCATATTAGAGGGACAGGGTGGTTTACCATGCAACTTCCAACAACAGTCAATGGTATGCCCAAGGCGATGGCAATGCTTACACTTGGGACGATTCTTGGAGTGAGACATCCCAGTGCGAGTACGTTCGGAAGTAGTGCTTTGAGATGCAAGAGCAGAGGTATCACCAGTTGTGGGAGTAGGGATCTCCATAGGGACCTTTGGTGGAATGCGAAGGGGGGCAGAAGAGGCGGATATCATTGTAGGGATCATGGGTGACCCAAAAATTTGGTCACGAGTAGAAAAATACTCTGGTGACAAGCCATAAAGGGCAAAGACCATGAAAAAGGCACTCTAATTCTCCAGTTCCTTCTTAACTTTAGCTAGAGTCGAGGTGGCAGGAGGCAAAAGTTCGTTAAAATCATGCAAAGTGGCATGAACTTGCCCAAGATATGCAGACATAGGGCCATCAAAGTGCTGAGGGGCAATGAGGGTCATCAAATCATGGAAAACACTATATAGGCGTTGCGTGTCATTAGTATAAAGGGCGTGTGCCTTGGTCTAAACTGATTCACAAGTGGTATGGGGCTGAAAAATCCGCTTAATAGAAGGGTGAAGGGTGGATTTAATTATATTGCATAATTGGGCATCAATCTTTGCCTATTGTACACATTCACCTGCGTCGACAGAATCAATGGTATTAATAAGGTGGGCTTTGAAGCCTAGACCACTAATGCATAAGGTTATGTCTGAGGCCCAAGTGAAGTAGTTTGAACCGTCCAGTTTTCAGTAGAGAGCGGAAAGTTCGGAAAGAGAATGGTGTCTACCTTAGGTGGAATTGAGGAGCCACAGGAAGCCACGGTGAGTGGTAAAAAATCGTCAAAACAACCAATACATGAACAGTACCTAATGCGCGGGTAGAAAACAGGTGGCGGTCAAAAACTAATCAAATGGAGGCAAAAATCAGAGGGTGAGGTCGTCTGGGTAGGGCGACACCCACGCCGGAGTTGCGGTTGGAAAGGAACCGCCACGCGCCGATGAGAAGCACTGTTTGGCGTAAAAGAAGGGAGGCGCGTAAGTGCGCGTGGAGTGTTGGGTGGGGTCTCCGTCGACGGATCTGTGTAGGTCGGTGGACGGCGATCCAGACTATGGGGTCGACAGCCAAAAAAGTCGTCAGATCAGTGGTTGCGGCCGGCGGCAATGGTCAGGAGAAGACGTTGAAAAAACAGAAATCGGTGTTGGAATAGGGGGCGAACCGGAGACAGTACACAGTTCGCCAAAAAATTTTGTCTCCAGGGACAGTGGGTCCACCGGGCAAGCACGATTCTTGAGATGCTTCTGTCAGGCTGTAGATACCATGTTGAAAAGGAGAAAATAGAGACATATTTGACTGAAATTGTGTGTTTGAATACACAACGGAAACGAGTTTATATAGGCTTATTACATTAATGATACATAAATAGAGAGTATTTAGTTTCCTTTAAATCGAAGATTACATGCCTATAAACTACAATAAATGTAGAATATTTTATTCTGATTTTCAACAATATCTATTAGAATATCCTGAATAGTGAAATCCATTGCATAGCAATAATCCGGCACAACTTTTTGTTCAGATATGCTAAGGAGAGAATAAGCATTCATAGCAAATGATGTTTAAACAAG
This sequence comes from Spatholobus suberectus, assembly GCA_004329165.1. Taxonomy (NCBI): domain Eukaryota; kingdom Viridiplantae; phylum Streptophyta; class Magnoliopsida; order Fabales; family Fabaceae; genus Spatholobus; species Spatholobus suberectus. The sequence continues at coordinate 34,450,123 of CM014731.1, forward strand.
GAATGGTGCTTGATATGCCATGAAATTTCTCCAATAACTTTTATGAAATATCCTCCAACTCTTGCACACTGTAGCAAATTGAGAAAGGTCATCAAAACCTAATTTCTTAGCTATGATATCCAACACATCCCATGGAAGTTCATCGTTCTTTGTTATATTTCTCTTCAATTTTCCTGCATATAAATAAAAATGACAAGACCATTATTAGTGATTTATGTCAATGAAAGGAAGGAATAGATATACACTTTCATTTATATCTAATAATATTTTACGAAAAGAGGAGATAACGAAGAATTTCCTTCCTTGTTATTCCTAAACAATATTCAAGTTCAAAATGTAATATCATCCTTAATATTTCTCAATGTGAATTTTTGTTTTACCTATTCATGATCATGCCTGTATGTGATAAATAATAGACATTTAGTTTCGTCATCACATAGAAATTGAGTTTCTGATTGAAAGCATGAAATATTAACAATAGACATATCAAGTAGTAAGGAAAAGACATTTAATTTTGCAATTATCTCTTGTTTTTTTTTCCAAGTAAGTTTGATTATAAATGGATATTGATGTCAAACCAATATTGAATCTACTTAACATTGCTTCTATCCAACAATGAAAATTATTGACTATCGTTGTAAAGGTGCACCTATGTATCGAGAACAAGTTAAGTATATGATGGATTCAACTTACGCTCACCCAAACAACATTTAATAAATATGACAAATCCATCTAGTATTTAAAGTATGCACCTTTCTAACTAAAACCGCCAACAAATTTTTTAACTATTTTGTAGTTACTTAAATATCATCATAACTTCCTAATTTTTGTTAATTATTGTTGCTTTTAGATTCTAATTTTTCCTTAATAAGAAAATTATGGATTCCCCTTCCATGAGAGTTTTAAGCATATGTCTTCCAATCATGTTTCATCCTTTTTAGATTTCCATTTAATAATGTACTCATGTCCTTGTCAAACTATTCATGCATTGCTAAAATCATCACCTATAAGCTCTTTTCACTACAAAATATGTCATTTACTAACCAAGGAAAATAGGCAATAGGATTGTTTTCATTGGTATAGCCTTTGTCAATGGAAATTAAAATATTAATATAGACTTTGATAATCTACACTAACAATACAATGCACTCTACTAACATTGATATAATGATAGTATATTAATAATCTATACCAACTGAATTATTTGCTTATATGATGTATCATATTGTGAATGTAAACCTGCAATGTTTAGATTAACACTTTAAATTTCATTATACAAAGGATAAACCAATGCTAAACCATTGGCATATGGCTTTTTTTAGTGTGTTTGGGCCCTAACACAATTTAGTTTGTTACAAACCATATTAGGTGATGATTTCCTTTCCAAATTAATACGAGAAACTTGATATTAAGGCTTCAATTAGGTACTCAACCTAATGAAATTAACACATAACTCCTCCTCTATTATAGTGATAATTAACTTCACCTCTTAATGAGCTATCTAATAACCATAAAATTGTTCCACTACAATGGCCTAAACGTAGCCATCTAAGCCTTAAAATCTTGAATCTACTTATCCATACAATTAGGCATGGCAATTAAATTGAATTCGCAAATACCCATCTGACCTCGACTAGACTTTGACAAGGAAAATCCGCTTTGATCGGGGTTGGGGTCAAGTTGAGATTTTTCCTGGCTTGTAAAAGCAAGGTTAGGTACGAGTTTAGGAATGTAACTCCTTGTCCTCAAACTTGCCCTGCTGCACATATTTTTTTTGCACACACACACACACACACATATAAGATTTTATTTTTATACTTTTACCTTTTATAATTATCAAAAATATAAATTAATTATTTTAATAGTTAAATAATTTAAATTATAATAACAATTAAATAACAAACTTAAAATTATATATTTAACTAAAATTATAATTTAATTATTAAGTTTTTTATTTTTAAGTTCTTTGTTTATTAATTTTTATATATTGTTTGAATTAAAATATAATTAATAACTTAATATATAATTTATTTTAAAAATATAAGTAAATTAAAATTGTAAAAAAAAAAGTTTGGCGAGTTCCCTGCAAGTTTCTTTGAACCCAATAAAACTGGACGGGGATGGAGTTGGGTTTAAAAATTTTAAACCCACCTCTTTTAAACTTGGACTGAAACCGCCTCGCCTTTTGTGGGGACAAGGATGGGGATGGGGAAAGCCAAACCCACCATAACCCGTTCTGTTGCTATGCCCACATACAATGGTTTACCTTAGGGTGGTTAACCTTCCATACTACCTTAAACTTGACCAAAATTATTGAATTCGTGGTGAAGTGAATCACTCCCAATTTAGATTAGAAATCTTTTTAGAAAAAAACTTAAACCATTGCACAACATTAATTGCATTCTATACTAATCAAAGTTAGTTGAACCATTTTTGTCAATTTGACAAATTGCACCTAAGAAACAAATTTTAGCCTTGCCTAATCACCCTAAAAGGTCAATATAATAATAATAATAATAATAAAAAGGATAGCTCCACCATTTTTTGCCCCAAAATGACTCTCTACACCATTGTCACACTTTGATTCATTCCTTTCAATGTCATCTTAACTGTGGTTATGTTAAGGAGTATCTCTCCACGAGTAGGTTGTCTATTGGTGCCTTTATACTTCCATTTAGTGCCTTGCCTCTAAATCCACTCAAGAAGATTCTTGTTCGTAGTTAGAGTTAGCTTCCAAAGCTCTAGAACTTTAAGAATTTGAATCAAATAGAAGATTATGTGTAAACTCCTAATATGATTGTGCACCTACCCAATCTACTTTGAATAAGTTTTTGGTCCCTATTCTTTTCTGAAACACAACATTAATTATTTACTACTTGATTATATATGAATAAAATTATCCTTCAAATAAATTATTTAAAGTTCAAATAACTTGTTGATTTCCATGATTGGTCTTTTGTGGCCAAAATTTAGTGGAAATATCATAGTTCTTAAGCCTACTTTTAATAACCTAAGTCAAACTTTTTAGTCTTAATTATATCCTTTGTATTCATAAGTCATATTAAACCTTGACAAATCCACTCCAACTTAGGATTATCCATTTAAGGAGAAAAAGTTTTCAATATTAATTTTTCATTCACAAAAGAGAGTTCTTGATTTATGTTGGCTATTATCGCCATTGTCAGTCAAAATGATGGCAAGAGTCAAAAATAAACATCAATCCCTATTACCCCGTATTAAAAGTATAGGAAAAATTAAGGCTAAATTATATTTTTAGTCCCCTTATTTTTCTCAATCTATAATTTTGGTCCCTTTACTTATTTTTAGAGACATTTAGTCTTCTTGTTTTTAAAAATCTGCAATTTTGATCCCCCTACTTTTTTCAAAGACATTTAGTCTCCCTATTTTTAAAAATTCACAATTTTGGTCCCTCCGTCAAATTTCTTGCATTGATCGTTAGTGGTTTAATGTTGACTTTGACTTTAACATGTTATTTAAGTATTGATACATCAAAATCAACGTTAAATTACTAACGGTTAATGCAACAGATTTGATGGAGGGACCAAAATTACGAATTTTTAAAAATAAAGAGACTAAATGTCTTTAAAAAAATAAGGGGACCAAAAATACAATTTAACCAAAAATTAACAACTACTCTTTCTAGTACTAAAAATAAAAGGAGATATTGCAAAAACATCACAATCATGAAATAAAACAATCAAGGACATATGCAAATAAGTTAGTAGTGGGATCATGCAACCTCTAAGCCTTAACACCTTTATTTATTTTTAAAATTTTCACACGATTTAATACTTGGCAACCCCAGTTAGAAAATTTTAGATCATTTTAATCCCCCTTGCATGATGGTATGGTTAAGCACTAAACTCCTAAACAATGCAAATATAAAAAAAAATTGAATGAAAGGAGAGGTAAAACAAAAGCTTGCACTAAAAAAATTAGTAGGAATTAGTTTCCAATAGATATAAAATATATGAACAAGAAAAACTTATCAAATTTCAAGCACAAATGCATAATTTTGTTCTCTAAAGAAACAATTATCATCAATTTTGAACTTGAAATATTTTTGTATTCAATTTAGTCCCTCAAAATTTCAAGTTGTCATCACCTAAATCTGCAAAAGTTATTTTACATTTGTTCCTAAATATTGAAAAATGCTACAATTTAATCCCTTAAGCAAGCATAAGTCTATCACATTAGTCCTTAATTAGGACTCTGTTACACTATTTTTCTTAATTTGATAGAGAATGTCCAATTTAATAACACTTTGTATAATTAAGGAACTAAATTATTTTTCGGACAAAAATGATAATGCTTATATTTTTGAAGGCAAGAAAGATAGATGTTTATTCAAATTCTTAATAAATATTTAATTAATTCATGAATTCTAATTCATACCTAATTTTGCTCCCTTTTTTTATAAGCAAAGAAATTATTAATAATTGCCTTCCAATCGTAGCACAAGGTATGCTAAGGTTGTAGGTAGAAAGCAAAAACTTACAATGCGCGCAAACAACACAACCTCACAAAACAAAGAAAAAGCACACCCACAAATGTCATTATTAAACTACAGGAGGACAACCCCCTTCAAAATAAGGGACCCATATCACATACTATAATAAAAAAAAATAAAAAAAATAGAACTACTTATGCATTCCTTTCCATCCAACTAATTGGTAAAATTATCATTTAAAACGAAAACTTGTATCCAATATTTATTGACAATTAGCCCATTTTATATGCTTGTGTGTACATATGGACTAGCTTCCAGCCTTTTTGTATTGGTTGCAATCTTTCACTAAGTTAAGACCTTGTATTCCTTTTTAATCATTCTCCTAGCAGCTATTTGACAACAATCTAGGAGCACAAAATGACACCAAACTACTTCACCAAAAAATAAACCAAAATAAGCCAAGCCAATTGAATTGTTGCCATCAAATAAACTTGGGAAAGGCCATGTCAATTCTTTGGTTAGAAAACCAAAAATCTTACAAAGTTATTCTTACTTGGATACTAAACATTTCCTGCATTACAAATAAAGGCTGCCTAATATGCGAACATTAGATACCCCGTGACCAGTTGAGTGTTGCCTCTTCAAACATATACAACCATCACACGCCCACTAATTTTTGTCAAAATTACACGTCCCACTAACAATCATGTAGTCCTTTTTCTCCCAAGGCCATTGAACTACCACAACCCTTTTTCTCTTGCGTCAACAACATCATCCAACCTACCAACAAGCACTGGAATATGCTAACTTTGCACTACACACTTGCTTTCTAGTCTGCTTTCCCACCATGCCTCTGCATCAGCAACATTCTATAAACAACAATCCACCCAAGAGGCCAAGACAACATACCTTTTAAGATTAAACAACCTCAGGCCAACCCAATTTTGTGTCACATGATACTAAGATATGCATTGGAATCCAGCATCTAACCTAGATAAGATAATGAAGGCCACCCTTTGCATTACTCCATTGCCAAGAATAAGTCTTGATTATTTCAACTACTTGGTTAATGTCTCTCCTGTCTAATGAAAACATTAAAGAATTCTGAGCCAACCATATTGACCAAACAACATTGATGACCACCACATTTTGTTTCATACATCACAGTCCAATAATCCCATAAATTATAAGAAATTTACCTTGCATCATTATACAACATTGAGCTAATTCTCCACCAACTCAAACATGCCTTCCAAATACTGGAGGAGACTATATAGTAAACAAACAAATGTTTTGTGCTTTCCAATTCCTTGCCACTACCTTTACACATCCTTACATCATAATCAATTACATTTGTATATGCTAGATTTTGGAGAGTGGGTATGTTATCCAAAATAAGCTTCCAAACAAAAGTTGCACCTTTGAAGGTACACATTTCACCCACACCCTTCAAATGAATTCCCTTGGAGTTCCTCTACTAGACATAATAACTTGATATGCTAACTTAACTGAAAAATTCCTGATTTATTTGCTTTCCACTCTCACTTATTCTCCTCCCTTTCTATCAATGCTATCATTCATACAATAGCCTCTAAATCTACCAATAACTCCTGCTCCCATTAAAACAAAGACCTTCTCCATCCCTACCTCCAAATCCATATTCCTTCCCTGCCATTGTCCTAGATTAGCCACCTTTGCATGCTTCCCTTACTTCTACAATGGTATATAAACGTTTCAATTTCTCACATAACCTTTTTTCATCCACCCAAGAATCTAGCTAGAATGGTGTATCCTTCCTAACACCCACCTTTCTACAAATTATGCATGAGAATTATTTTGGTTGTAAGGTATGGTCCTCCTCCAAAGAATTAATATCTATCCACCTAGAGATCCTTCTATGCATTTTTTCCCATCCTCCACTTTCCCTCCAATACTTGTACTTGAGTACCCTATACCATTAAGAATGTTTTTCCCTCTTCATGCACCACCATCATTTCCCTAATAATACTAAGTTAGAGCCTTAAGGTTCTTTATCCTTAGCCCACCCTCATCCTTCCCTGAGCATACCTTTTCCCATGCAATCCAATGGATTTTATTTCTCTCCTCCCCCTTGCACCCTATACAAACTTCTTAAAAATATATTCAAATATAGAAATAATACCTTTAGGTGCCTTGAAGAAGGAAAGAAAGCAGATTGGTAATGACAACAAGACTAATTTAATCAACACAATTCTACCTTCTAATGAAATATATTTACTGCCCCACGTTGCTAATCTATTTTTCACAACCTCTACCACAAGGTGCCATGTAGCTTTCTTTCTTTGGTTTTCCCCTATTAACAATCCAAGGTATTTAAAAGGTAAAGAACCAACCTTACAATTTTAAATTTTTGATGCCTCGGCCAACCATCAATCTTCAACATTTAACCACATGAATTTGCTCTTATGGAAGTTTACCTTAAAGCTAGAAATTAACTCAAAGAGTTGCATAATCGCTTTAATAGTCAAATGTATTCCTAGCTTTTATCCCTAATTAGCAATGTATCATCTGTAAATTGAAAATATGAAATGAATGGACCTTGCTCACCTACTCTATATCCATTGGAAAGCTTGCATGCATTAGCCTCCCTAATTATAAGGCTAAGACCTTCTGCTACAATAAGGAAAAAGAATGGAGATAATGGATCCCCTTGTCTAAGGCCTTACCTATACTAAATTCTTCCGTTGGGTTGCCATTAATTAGAATAGAGACTCTAATAGTAGCTATATATTCTCAAATCCACTCCTTCTATTTTGCTTTAAAGGCTATTTATTCCATCATATAGAGTAAGTACTACCAACTTACAGAATCATATGCCTTCTTAAAATTAACCTTAAAGCACACCAGTTCTCTTCCACTCCTTTTTGCATCATCCATTACCTTGTTTACTATAAGTACACCATCCAAAATTTGTCTACCCTTTATAAATGCAATTTGATTTTCTGAGATTACTATAGATATAACCTTTCTCTATTTATTGGCTAAACTTTTTGAGAGCACCTTATATATACAGCCAATGAGTGATATGAGCCAATACTCCCATATCTTCTTTGGATTGTTATTTTTGGTACCAATACTATAAAAAAGTTATTTGACCCCTTCACCAATTGCTTATTTGAATAGAACTCCTCTAGGAACTCAATAAAATCCTTCTTTATAGTCTCTTAGAAATCTTTGAGGAAATTAAAATTTATACCTTTTGGCCTTGGACTTTTGGAACTCTCATAATCCTAATCTACATTTTTTATCTCCTCCTTTGTGAATAGTGCACTCAACACTTGATTATCCATTATATGAATCTGCGAAAACTGGATTTTTGTCCGTCTTTGGCCTATCTCATTCCCTACACATAAAGTGTTGCTAAAAATGGTCTTTAATTTTTGTTCTTAAAGGTCCCACCCTTTCCACATTTTCATCATCAAATTTTAAACACGAGATCTAATTTATCCTTCTCTTCTTCAACAGACATCTATGTAAATAACTTGAATTTGCATCTCCCTTTCTCAACCATGTAACTTTAGATTTTTGCCATATTACGCTACACCTCATCCCCATGAGTTTTTCAATTTTTACAATAATTTCCCTTCTTTTTTCCACTTTATTTTCTTCCAAGCCCTCTACTTCCCCTATACTGTCAAGCTGTTGAAGAACATCTCTTGCTTCTTGAATATTCTTATCAAGTTCCCCAAAATGCCTTTTATTCTACTCCTTCATTTTATGTTCTTCAATTTTTCTTTCAAAACATATGTCTTCCTCCCTTCATCTTCAACTCCTGCCATGTATTTTTAACAAATTCCTCATACTTTTTATCCTTCTTCCAACAATTTAGAAGACAGAATGGCTTCGAACCCCAATTTACCTTATTTTCCTTGAGAATGATTGGGTGATGATCTGATACACTTCTCTACAACCCCTATTGAGATATGTTTCTCCATGTATTTAGCTATTCTTCAATCACTAAGAATCTATTCAGTCCAGTCATTGTCATTCGTTTTGTTTTATACCATGTGTATTTTCTTCCAATAAGTGGTAGATTTATCAACCTCCATTCTTTAATAAAATCAGTAAACACCTCAATTTCTTATTGTTTGTTATTTGTCCCCACTCCCTTTTTTTTTCATGCATTACTTTTATGGAATTAAAATCCTCTAGCACACACTATCTCTCATCCCCTCTAGCCTCCACTACACTATTGATCTCCCTCTAACACTTTTTTTCCCTTGAGATCACACGGAGCGTACACATTTATAATTGAGACTTTCCCATTATTACTTCCCCATCACCTTTACCCCCTGAAAATTATTTCCTCCAAATTTAGTTGACACAAAATATTTTTTCCTACTCCACATAATAATCAACCCCCCTAAGCTCCCTACAAATGGCTTATATGCCTAGTCAACATCATCTTCATCCTATAATATATCACACAGCTTCTTATCTCCTCCCTCTACTTTTGTTTCTTACAAACACACTATTTTAGGCTTATGTTCTTTTATCAATTTTCTCACCTCACTTTTTTTACCCTCCCACTTAATCCTCTAATATTGAATGATAACATCTTCATAGGCATACTATATTGTTTTCTCTTTCTCCCATCACTTTATCCTTATTTGCATTTCCTTCCTATCCCTCTTTTCCATTTCCTCCAATTATTCTACTATCTTATCCTCCTTTCTTGTAGTTGTTATTCCCAACTTCTTCCTAAATTCCTTTACTTTTTTAGTCTTCTTCTCAACTCTCTTATTAATAATCATCTGATTCTTCCATTATATATTATTGTCTGATATGGAATTTTAGACACCAGATTACTTAACTGAGCTTTACTTTTGTAACAACTTTGATTTTCCCACTTCACTCCGATCTGCAAACCCTTTTTGCTTCATATTCCACTCTTCTTCCTGGATATTTTTGCATTTGTTACACCCAAATATTGCTCCAACACTACTTTATCCTTTATCCTTCATCCTTCATCCTTCATCCTTCTCTTGTTATTCATATAAATACCTTCCTACCCCGTGTGACTTTCATACTCCATATCCATGTCTAATGAATGCCTAACATCATTAGCACCTTGCACTTTAATGCCACATATGCTTTATTGGTTAATTACATCCTTTAATTTAGTGAAATTGCCACCCTTGTACAACATAATCAAAATATTATCCAAACCACCATCTATTCATGCCACATCACCATTATTTTTATCCAAATTAATAGGCTACTCCTCACGTAATTCATATAGCACTAATTCTTCACCCAATTTGTACTCGTAAGTAATCTTATGTTGCGCTTCACATTCTTTATCTAATTAAGCTGGGTCCCTATCCACTTCCCCATTCATAGCCATGTGATTTGGGACATTGGCCACATCATTTACCACCACATTCATTGATGATTCTATGATGGCCTCATTCATTACGCAAGCATTTCCTTTAAAAATGACTTGATTTGAACATCTCTCATCCTCGGCCCCTTTTCCTTTTGTGCAATCCTAGCCCCTATTATTGCAAACAGACTTTACCAGCATACCTCTTATCGAATGCCTATGATTATTCAACAAATTATTGCTCGTATCTTCTTCAACGATACCCTTATTCAAATTCAAATCCTTTTGAATTTCAAATTCAAAATCCTCCTCATCTAACATATGCACAACATTAAACCATCCATGACCAAGCCACTCAAAAGCCTCTGACGATGATGACAACAATTGATATTGTTCATTACAATCATTTGAAAATGATACCAGTTAAAAACTTCTTCCATTACTCTTATCAAGTAAAATAGATTGTTAATACATATCTTCTTCACCAAATTAATTGCTTCCCATGATGTAGTCTAAATAAGAATTCTTGCTACATACAAACTTTTCTTATTCATAGTATTGGTATCTAACGATAAATAATGACCGAAACTTCGAACAATGAACTCAAAAAACCCACCATTCCATTTGTGTAATACGACTCCCTAACATTATACCTACATATACCTTTCCCTTGTCACTTCATTGGGAGACCACTTGTTGATCTGATAAAAGAAGTTTGACATAAGCATTTCAATCTCCTTAAATAATTCACCAAGGTTATCCCCATCCATCAGCTTAATCAAGACCATATCACCCCCGCCATGAATATTTGTTTCCTTTCCCCCAGCATATATCCTCTTCGGGTTCACTTCCTTTGGTTCATGTGTACAACGATTAAATCGAGACAAAGTCACTTGGAATTTATAAATTCCTATCCATATTGTATCCAATTATTTTTCCATCCCCACTAGATCTTCCACCATCAAATACCTAATGAACCCAAATGATTTGAGAATAAACCCACCCGAGGTGCAACATGAACCTTGAAAACTTACAATATTTCAAATTAACAAACAAAATTTGTCTTACCTAACAAACAAGTAAATTTTTGAAGCCTCAAAAATTTAATTGAGATACCTATAAGAGAAAACAAAGGGTAAGTATTGGCATTAAGCTAAAGTAATTATCTGATGACCCATCAGTCATAGTTCTATTATGCTACCTACCAGTCATGGTTATAGTTGTTAAAACAACTTTAGACCCCACAATAATGGAAGTCTCATACATTGAGCCACAACATTTTTTTATTAAATAACAAAAGTCTTATGAAATTCATAAAGATGTCTAATAAAACAAGATGTTTTAAGTTTAGAAGCTTCATTTAATACCATCTATATAAACAACAACAAGAACATGACACATAAATAATCAAAATTAGCTAAATTAAAAGATGGATATATAGGCATATAGAACAATACTTGATGGTGATGATGGAGCCGCCCCAATAGAATTAATAGATTTGATGGTATTATCTTCAGCGTTCTCTTTCTCCATCCCCTATTTTCTTTTCACCCACCTTTCTCTGCCTTTCTTTATGCCTCTGCGATTGAGCTCAAAACCCTATTAAAAAGGGTATATTTGTCAATCTTATAAAATACAAGGAGAACACATCAATGCTCATTCGTCATTGGTCACCTAATGTCTTAATATTGACAATTTCAAAATTTAGAAAATAAAGACTTATTTGACAATGTTATTAAAGCAAATGATGACATGTCAAATCTCACTTGTCATTTCTTGTTGAGTCTCAATATTAACTAATTTTAAAATTTGGATACATCCAAGATAACTCAATGTGAAATGCCAAAAAAAAATTACCTGTCTTGAACGAAAGGCATTACCTTTAAGATGAAGAATTCAAGCATAACATTTTTAGTAAAACAAAACTAGTTGACTATGTACTTCACTTTATTACAAGATAAATCTACATTTGCTGTAGATTTAGTGAGTGAAATAAGGGAATACAATCAATAAATAATAGAAAATCACACACAATTAATATATAAATTAAATAATAATTTTTAGAAATTGTATAAATTTTACATAAAATACTGAATACATAAAAAATTCTAATCAATTTCATATTAAATGTACATGATTTGAGCAATTTTTCAATTATTGATCAGTGATAGATTCCACCATCGCCCAATGAGTAACATATTGAAGTGGATTAGAGAGTCGCCAAAAGGCAGGTTGAAAAGTGACCCTTGAGTGCTTAGAACTTTTTCTATACAAATGAAAACATCTTTTAATGTTTGATGTTCAAGATGTTTCTTGGCTATCAAAAGTTGGTTAAAAGCAAGGAAAATGCTTTCCTACACTTAAACAATAGTAAGGAGCACAATTAGATATAATCTAAGTGTTGAGAAACAAATATTCTAAATTTGTTTGCAAGGAGCTATTTTTGATGAATATAAGAAGCAAGTTTTCTTATATAACCAGCTGATAAGTTGTTTTTGATATGTGAAATCAATTTAGTTTGATTTGAAACTTATCGGTTTAAACAAATATCTTGCTGTAAATATATTTTCTAAATCAAAACTTAATTCAGCTTAAGATTTCATGTTTGATAAATTTAAAAACAAAATTTAAACAACAAACGGTCAAATTAAGTGCTTAAACAATGAGAAGCAAGGTAAAGGATATTGCACACAATGATTTTTATATTAGTTCACCTCTAATCCTTGGGCTATTTAGTCCTTACCTTTAGTAGGATTTTATCCCCTCAATCTCACCATATTTCACATGTATTCTTTTTCCTTAAGCCTCCACGAGCTTTACACATAATATTATTTACAAGCCTCTACAAGCTAACCACTCATGCTAGTATTCTTAACCTCTATAGGCTCTAATCACCACTAAGCATTCTTTTCTCAAGCTTCTTCAGACTTAACAACATCCCAAATATTCTTTCCCCAACCTTTCCAGGCTCAACCTATAGCTTAACAGTTGTCCTAACACACAACTAATCTAGTTGTGTACAAAAACACCTTCCAAAAGCACCAGTCCACTTGATTAATATTCTGACTTCCTCTCCAATTTTCTTCATTGGACATATTGGATTTTCTCCCTCTTTCTAATCACTTATTGTGTGGATACACAATGATATGTAGAGACTTAAAAACACACTCTAAGATATTACAACTTATAGTCACAAGAACTAAAGTGTTTGACAAAGAAAGTTATATCTCTTCAAGAGCAGGTTTTTCTCTTTCAAGTAGTACATATTTTCAAAATAATCCCCACTTGTATTATTTTCAAAATTGAGCATATATATGAGTGTTTGATAGCAATGCAAGATCCAATATAGCAAAATAATGTTAAAAATTAACCTTAACTTTTTTAAAATGCATGATTTCTCTCATCTCTTTATTAGAATAGTATTTACACTCCACTTGCTATTTATGGCTATTTGTCTCTTAATCATTATACATTTTCCTATTATATGTCTGACAAATCTCTAAGTTCATTATGATATCATAATGGCATGCAACTATCAAAAGGACTTATATCAAGTTTTAATGTGCTTAAAAATAGGTAAAAATGGGACTTGGAATTCAAGTTTGGGCATGGCTAAGTTTTAGGGAATATTACTTACAAAAGCCTATTTCTAATGGTCCCAATATTTCTTTTTCCCCGATTAAGCATAATAGTAAGTCTTTTCTAAATTTCTTTTGTTCCCAAATTTTCTTTTTTTGGAATCTTTCTTTCTTTCTTTTTATCTCATTTTTCAATTTTATTTTTCTTTTTGCAAATGCATTTTTGTTTTCATATATTTTTTCTTTTGCTTCCTTTAATTTTGCATAATTTTCTTCTTCTTTTTCATGGAAAGAGAAAAAGTAAACAGGGAGAGATAGAGTGGCAAGAGTGGGGAAAGAGAAAAAAAAGTGATTTTTTAAAAAGCTCATTCATTTATCGTATTTAAAACTACCTTTTTTTTTCTTTTATAAAAATTAAGCTGCTTAAATTTTTCAATAATTTTTAGAAAATGAGTATGACCTAACTTTTCCTTCTTTGAAAATAAAAAAGAATTAAAATGATTGTATCAAACATTACCTAAGTCTTATTGCAAGGATAATTCTTGTTTAGCTTATTCCCTTTAATAATTTTTTTATAAACATTGATTTTGATTAATTTAACCATTGGTTAAGTAGATTTAATATGCAAAATAGTATATAATTAAAAAAAATTAGTTAATACTTCATCATTTAATTTAATTTTAATGTATAATATACTTTTTAAAATATAAATAAATGTCATCCATAAAATTACATACCTATAAATATTCAATTTATTCATTAAAATTTGACATAAATCATCATTAAGATAGCATTAAGATATCTTCACATGATTTATCTATTGGATTTATAAAAATTGTATTTCTTATATATATATATAGAGAGAGAGAGAGAATAGGCTATACATTGATAATGTAAAGCAATTTTACACTATTATCTAATTACAAACCACTATGTATGATAAGTTTGTTGACTTTTACAATAAATACCTTAAAAGTCATACTAACGATAATATTTGATTGGTTGATAGTGTAAAAGTTTTTACACTGACAATGTAAATATATATATATATATATATATATATATATATATATATATATATATATATATATGTATATGTATGTATATATGTATATATATTTATGTTATTTAATTCTCTCAATTTTCCATCGAAATTGTTTTTAATTTCTATACTTAAAAACAATAATTTTGATCTTCGTACTTTCGATAATTGGTGAAGTTTGTCCCTTACCCCAATATTTCAAGTTTCATAAAGAGGGACAAAATTCACCAATCATAAAGAATACAAGAATCAAAATTATCATTTTTAAAATATAAGAATTAAGATTAAAACCAATTTTTGATCGATGACATAAAACACATTATATCTAACTTTTTTTTTATATGATGTGAAAGAGTATTTTGAACCTATTAGGATTGACCAAATAATGAGAGATTTGGATAGTTTGTACGAAATCTTAAATTCAAATTTTGTTATCACCATTTTACAAAAACAAAGAAACAATACTTATATGGAATTAGCCGATATGGATTACCTGGTCCGGTTCTTATAACCATGGAAACAAATCGGTATCTCACGTTGTGGAAGGTTTAAAGCCCTAACCCAACTGTTCGTTATTAACCAACTCTGAGTGATACAAACCTCAATTTTGTTTCACTACCATTGTTTCTCTAAATAAGTATTTTGTTTTTGTCCATGTTGGTTACGATTAGTCGAATTACACATCATTTTTGAGAAACTTGCAAAGCTGTGATTGTTCCACGTTAGGAGACCTTAAACAATGTTTAATGATGTCCATTTCTTTCTTTCTCATTGTTAAATACACTAGTGTGCCTATTAGGGGTAATTTCTAATTACTATTTGGATTATATTGAATTTTTCTTAAGCTATGTTTTTTTTTTAATAAATTTTGATGTTTGGTGTTTTTTTTTCTGTGGAGTGCAATTTGATCAAAAACGCGTGTAGGAGCAGCACAATGTGTTGATTTTGGAGCAAGAACATATTTATCAATAGCAAAATGCATGGGTTCCACATTCTATGTTAAGTTGCATATGTAGACAAAGCTTGTTAAGGAAAGAGGCTTCTCAAGTTAGAATACAAATCTCAAGACTATTCAAAGGTTTCATTCCTCTTAATTATATCTTTTACTGCTTTTTCCTACTTTTTATTTATTTTGCACTCCAACTATTTCCCACTCCAACTATATGTGTTTCATTCACAAACACATATATTCCTTCATCACCTGCTAGACACAACTCTCAAGCTTTTTCCTCATCACACGCATACCTTTCGCCATCAAACACTCTCACACTCTCCCAGCATGTAGTTATTGTTGTTGCGCTTCTATTGTGTGGTAGACACCTAAGCTTCATTAACAACATAAACACAAGCCCCACCTACATAGGCATGTTTGCTGCGTCAAGTGCAGCATCCATGGTTGGAAATATTCGTTGCCTTTCTTTTTTATTTTATTATTAGTATTATTATTTAGTTTAATATATGATTTCATTTCAAAAGTGTTACTGCATCAACATTCTTGTGACATTAGACATGATAATAAAATCTGACCCTACAAGTAACCGTTGCTTTGACTGGGGTTTAAAGAGTGTAACATCTCGAGCGCTGATAAGGGCGAGGAGTGATCGCCGATGCAAAAGAGATAAGGCACGGACAAGGAGCGGCTCCTAGCAAGTTTCCAGCTGGAGGGGTACATGAATGAATCGAATACACACCGGAATGAGAGGGATCCAAAGGCTATGCAGGTGTGGGACTGTACAGTTGAGGATAGCTTAAAGGAATTAATAAGTGCTACCTATACCAACAAGATGCATCTACTTTTTGGTAACCTATCACTTAAGAACTCCATAGTTAAGTGTGCTTGACTTGGAGCAGTTTAGGGATGGGTGACCTTCTAGGAAGTTTCCCAAGAAGCATGTGAGTGAGGACAAAGCACGCTGAAAAGTCTTGTGTTAGTTTGTGGGGATAACCGTCGATCCTGAAAGCGGTCAGGTGTTACAAAGAGTATTACCTTTTGTCTGCTTATATTTCTATAACATGGAAGTTTAGAATTTAAGAATATCAAAGAAAACTACGTGAAAACTAAAACTTAAACATCGATTACATAAACATACTTAAAACAGCTAATACAAGTCTCTTGGCACTTATGTGCCGTACAACACATGAATAAAATAAAGCATAAAACATAAAACATAAACTAACTCCCACACATGGGAGGTTTAAAACTATAAACTCTTCCTCTTGCAGCAGCTCCAAGGTCCATGCTCCAAGATACTCAAAGAGGGCTTCACTTCCTCAACCTGTAAAAACATAAACTGAAAGGAATGAGATATAATGTCTCAGTGAGTGCTTTAAGGACTATAGGCTAACCCTCTATCCTAAAGATCCTTTTCTTATACTCTTATGGTTTTACCTCTTACTAAAACCCTTAGTCCCTTACTTATTTAGTTCTTATTCTCATAACTATGCCCAACTTAGGGCTTGCGAATCTGTAGTGGGCCTGGGCCCCAAGTCTTTTAACTCGTACTGTTCCTCATACTAGACAATTGTCTCCTCATCGCTTTGATGAGAACTTCACACTCTTGATTACTTTCTCTAGACATTTTACTTTCCATGACACTAAGTGAGGACTATCATTTCCTTTCCTTACCTTTATCTTTTTCTGCCCTTTTAGGACTTATACATAAACTTTCTTTGGGGTAAACCCCTCATATACCCACTAGGTAGCATCTATCATAAATTGTGTCCTTACTAAGCACATAGGTTCCCTAGTTTAGACTTAACTAGACTCACCTATGACTAGGCACACACATCATCATATACCCCACAGGGCAACATATATGCCTCATAAAGGCATTCATATCATCCACATACTGGTTTTGTTTCTATTCTTTGTAGTTCTGGTTATCTTTATTATTAGGTTTCACTTATATACCATATTTTCTCTTGGCTAAGCTCTAGCCATCAAGAGGCGTCCCTTTTGCTCGACCTCTTACTACCACTAGTCCAAGTGGCTAAACCACTTCCGTTATTGAAGTAGTTCCCTCAACATTCTTCCTTTACTGAAAAATGACTATGTACTTCTCTTACCGAAGGACCTATCCTTCCCTTACTAAAGGATGTTGTTTTCCCCTAGCATCTGAAGGATGACGATCCTTTCCCTTAACGCAGAGGGCCTCCTAACCCTTCTTCTCTTACAACTCATCTAGAGTTGTATATAACCTCATCTCTCCTTAGTAACCTTAGAATCCTCACTGCGGTTTGCACGCCGTAGTATGCTGAGGGTACGACTCGGACATAACCAGTACCGGGGAGGTCTTAACGTTACAAGGAGGAACTTTTCTTTGAAAGTATAGCTTTCCTTTTAAAACATCTTTTTATGAAAACATGTGTTTTTTTTCTCAAAAGCGTATTCCTTTCTTAAAACCTTTCTTTTCATGAAAACCTTTCATAAACTTAGGGGAAAATCCCCACCTTTGCTAAGGAAACATATGATAGTGTCTTAAGTATCTTAAGTGTCTTATTACACAGGGTTTGTCGTTACCTATAAATTATCCCAGACAAATGCAACAATCACATGAATGCAATATAGTACAACTACTCAAGCAATCATAATTAATCATTTCATCACAACATAACAACCAATGGCAAACATACAAAAACAAGCATAGAAAACAAGGGTGTAACCACACCAAACCTCACATTCTAAGGGTGTATCTTCGTTTAGCGAGTGAAGCTTTAGCTCAGCAATTGGGCATATGGCTTCCAGACTTGCTTCCTAGAGCCCTTTTCGTTTAGCCAATGTTTGTCTTGTTAAGCAAATGAAAAACACTCATTCTGGAGCCAAACTTAGCAAGCTTGCACAACACTACTAGACCTGTCTCTAGACTTATTTTCCTTAAGCCAAACTTTTTCTCGCTTAGCAAAAATGCAATTTCACTTAGCCACAATGTGGCTTGCTCAGCCATAGCGCTGTTTCATAGAATCGCGATTTTTGCAATTTCTACGCATTCCAAGCCAACCATGACCACCCAAAGGTCCAAATGCATCATAAATGGTTCAAAATCGATTCTTAATGCCTCTAAAAATCAACCCAACATAAAACAATTCATCCATTATACAAAACTATGAAAAATCCCAAAATCCCCTTTTGTTAGGGTTCAAACTCAAAATAGGGAAAAACACCAATCCAAGGGGCAGGGGAGGACAATAAGGAAGCACTCACCTTGGGGATGCATAAAGATAAGCTCTAGGCTTGGGGATCTTCGCTTCTCTTCTCTTTCTCTTTTCTTCATCTCTTTCTTCTCTCTTCTTTCTCTCTTCTTCTCTCTTCTTTCTATTTCTCTCTATAACTCTCCCTTCTCTTCTTCTCTTGGACCATGTGCGTGTGAATAAGCTTGGTGGGCTTTGGCCCGCCCTAGACCTTAGCTCCCCATTTAGGTCTTGTTATCCTGTTTCTGTAATATTCTAATATAAGGATAACTATTATAATTAACACTTAAGGCATCTATGACCATTTATCGTAAAAGCTATTACCATAAAAGTAATAGCTACATAACTTTATTTCTAATGTCCATATTTGGGGATGTTATAGGGTTGGGTTTTTCTTGATTTTGTGGAAATACTGGGCTGAGTTTGAGTTTAGGGATGCAACACCTCGCCCTACCCTCGTCCATCTATATGAATAAATAAATAAATATTAGATTAGGATTTTATTTTATACTTTATTTTTTTATAAATATTAAAAATATAAATTAATTATTCTAATAGTTAAGTAATAATAATTAAATAAAAAGCTAACATTATACATTTAGCTAAAAATATAATTTCATTCTTAAATTTTTTAATTTTTTGTTTTTTGTTATTTATTAATTTTTATATGTTGTTTGAATTCAAAATAACTAATAAATTAATATATAATTTATTTAAAAATATATAAATAAACAAAATTTTTAAAAATATAAGATGGGTTTTTCGCAGGTTTTCTCGAACCTGTTAAAACTTGAGGGGCGTGGGTTTAAAATTTTTATCCCCACCTTTTATATATGCATAAGGCTTCCTCTAAATAGGAAAGGGCACAAAATCGATTGAGATCTAGTCTAAAACCCTATATTCATAAAAGGATAAATAGACAATCAGAGGCGATTTTCAGATTGAACGATTAAAAAATCAATTTATTTTGGATAAACACGAGCAGGTATAGGTGTAGGTAAATAATTTTGTTAGTTACCGAATCCAACTGACAAACACTACAACTACTTAGTGTATGTTTGGATTAAAGTTGGGAAAGCTCAAAAGTACTTTTATCCTTAAAGTAACAATTTTTTTTTCTTCTCATTTTATGTATTGGAACACGCAATTTTACATTATAATTCACAAAAGTACTTCTGGAACTTTAATCGAACATAGCCTTAATAATGTTGCATATACAGCCTCCATGAGAAAGAAAGAAAAGCTTCTCTAAAAGAGTCCATTTTTTTCCAAGGTTAAAGAAAGGAAGATGTCTATATTTTAATGTATTTTTTTTTTTACACGAATAGGTTGTAAATAGAATTAGCTACCATTAGTTAAACTTATAATCCATAGACTTACAACTCTTATGATGACTCTACTTGTATTGTAATGTTAAACCTTGCTTTGATTTAATATTTTTCTATTTATTTTGCATAGAGAGAGAAAGAAAGACAAGTGATCTCTACCTTACTATGCTACTAGAGTAATGGTGTATTAAAGGCATTATATTGACCAATTGACGAATGAGTCACTCAACTAGCTATGTGATATGCCCATTAGATTTGCTGAGAAAGACCTATCTTTTACATGTAATCACTTCACATGCTATAACCAATAAAACTCTAATTTTAAAATTCAAATTAATTATTTTAATATTTTACTTCCTCAAATCCCTCTCCACCCTTCATCTCAAATCCTTCATTGTGCATTACCTCCTCAAGATCCTTTGGTTCTCATAGCTTCAAAACCTCACTGATCTCATAGCATCTGGCATTGCTTACATGAATAAGCTCAAGTCTTTGACCATATCCCACACTAATCTCACCAATTCTCATTTTGGACAGTGGACATATTCATTCCAACCTTGTAAGTTGATTTTTTTGATAATCATCTCAAAGAAGCCATACCCTCTTCCATTACCATGTTTGATACTCTTTTCTTTCAAATTCCTTCCACAATCTTGTGCCTATGGCTAGACTTGCCCCAATCCACCGAACATATCCACTTCCCATTGTACCTAAAAACCAACTGATCGAAATATTTCAAGATTAGAAGCGGTTTAGGAATAAGAGTATTCATTTTTGGTTGGATTGAGTTTTTTTGACTTGAATTCAATCAAATCCGACCAATGTCCAGGCCTATCCTTGATAGTGAAACCCATGTAATTGTTACGATGTTATTTTATTGTTTTTTATTTATTTTTATTTTATTATGTTAAATGTTAAATTCAATCCTTTTGTTATTATGTTTTACATATGTAGAAACTACTAGGAGTTAGCCAAAAGAAAAATTGAATAAAATCAATTTTTTATATTTTGGCAAAAAAAAAGAATGATAAAAATAATATTCTAAATAAAAAGGATTAATTGAATGTGACATTTGACCCTTAAAACCTTTGAGACATAAGTTGTGATAGCTTAATATCCTAAGACTCATAAAAATAAAATGTTTTATAACTGTTAAAATAAAATTTTATAATTTAGTCATAAATAATAATAATAATAATAATAATAATAATAATAATAATAATAATAATAATAGTTTGTAAGTATAAATATTAATCAAAACCAATCTTTTATAATTTAATCAAAATAATAAATAATAATATTGAAATGTTAAAAAGAGAAAGGATTAATTGGATGTGACATCTTCTTAATCCAAAAGTTTTGGAGCACAAATTATGACAATTTGATGTCTTAAAACCTCTCTCTAAAATAAAATTATTTTAAACAAAAATAAATTACTTCAAAGGATTAATTGGGTATGACACCTCTGTTAATTCTATTTTTAGGATATATGAGTTTTGTTAAT
This sequence comes from Spatholobus suberectus, assembly GCA_004329165.1. Taxonomy (NCBI): domain Eukaryota; kingdom Viridiplantae; phylum Streptophyta; class Magnoliopsida; order Fabales; family Fabaceae; genus Spatholobus; species Spatholobus suberectus. The sequence continues at coordinate 34,471,599 of CM014731.1, forward strand.
GCAGGAATCCCAAAATTTAATAAAAATAACCAAAATAGAATATTTTTAACAAGAACTACGTAATTATAGTCTTCTAATTGCATTGGGAGTTATGTAAGAGCAGTTAACCACTCCTATTAAGTTTACAAATAAAATTTGATCATTATTGAAATAAATAAATGTACATAATAAAATAAATAAAATGTTTATATTTTTTGTCATTGTTAATTCTTGACTACATTTTTAGGGTGAGATAAATATTTTAAAAGACATTAATAATTTATTTAATTAATTGGGGGTAATTGTTTTTAATGGACATCGTACGTGCTAATATCTTTCCTACACATAATCAACTTTCGAATCCAAATGGTTTTGAAAACATTTTTCTCTTTTAAATAGGGTTTTCTAATGTTTTTCGAATAAAAACTTTGATGACAACTCAACTTTTCCAAAACATATTGCTTCAAGTTGTTCAGTTCGCCATCCCATCATCTTGGTTATGATACAAACACACATATATCTCATAATGAAAGGGGTATTAGGTGTAATTGGCCCTAATTTTAGAATATGTGTATTTTACCTAATTAAAAATGAGTATTACATGGACAAGAATTAATTACAGTTCAAAAATAAGTATAATGTGGTGTATTTTTATCTTTCACTATCCAATTATATTAATTAATTATTTAAAATTATAAAATTTTGTGTGTATATGTTAAATATATCCTAAAACTAAAGAAAATAATTTTTTTTATTATCTCAATTTAATATTGTCAAGATATTTTCATTATAACCCTATCTCTTCTTTTATTATTAATGTGTAATTTATCTTTTTGGTGAGAATTTTTTTTAACTACAAATAACTTAATCCTGTGTTATTTGTGTGTATAAAAAAGGATTTATTAATTACCTCTAAGAGTAAGTATTTAACACTTAATATTAATAATTTTTTATATAATACAAATTTAATAAATCTAACCATTGATATTTTTATTAATTAAGCAACTTAATGCAATTAACACATTTGATTGAAATTGATAAAAACACAATTATATGGGTTTTTAAGCACAAAAATTTGGAGAATATAGAAGATAAAACCAGAAAATCATCATGTTAATAACCATCCAATGTCAAATAACAACTTAAGCAAATTTATTGAAACAAGATGACATCAAAAGTTTTGCTAGTCTAGTCAAATTATTAGCAAACAAAAGGGAAATACAAGGAATAAGGTTTGAACATATGGTCACAAGCTACATGGTGTCAAGCAACCAGCTTACTCAACTATAGAATAATCTACCTCGTCACGTTGATGTCGAAAACACCAATCCACCCAATAGATTCTTGATCTAAAAGCAGGACCCAATCCAGTAGGTAAAATGCATTTTTGTAATTTATTATCCCCTAAGAACACTTTGCATCCATCATTTAAACCAATAACATGGTACATAGAGTTGTTGTCATATCCCCACCTGCCTAGGTTGCTCAATGCATAACACCTTGTCCAACCATAAAACAATACAAGATCTCCCAATGTTTCCAACTTTACATAAACCAGGGTTGAGACATTTATCTTGTAAACATCTAGTCTTTTCTTAGGTTCAAAATCAACCACTAAAAGCTACTCATCATAATTAACCAACTTAAGATGAAAGTTATTTATCGTAGGAGTATTCTTCGAATTTAAAATTTTCAAACTTGAAGAATTCAAGGTCAATACCCCTATCTTGGCCTTGTTAGTGATAACATATATAATGTTATGCAAAACCAAATAACCAATTATCCATGGATTTCCTTATATAAAACAAGTAACCTAACAAGAATTTTGAGAATAATAGATGTATAAGCCATGATAACGATTACCTGACCCCACAATGATAAATTCCTCTAAACCTTTGATGAAAGCATGTATGACATTGTAACCTATATCTGGAAAATTACCTTTAAGTGTTGGCGTACTAATTACCTTCATTCTTCTTGTAAAAGGATTTATTAGTTGAAGTTTATTGTTTGCAGCACCTACCATAATCATAAATCCATTAGAATACCCCAGATAGTGAAATCCCCTAACATAGCAATAATCTAGCACAATTTTTTGTTCAGATATGCTATAAAGAGAATAAGTATTCATAGCAAATGAAGTTTGAACAAGTAATGGTGCTTGAGATGCCATGAAATTTCTCCAATAACTTTTATGAAATATCCTCCAACTCTTGCACACTGTAGCAAATTGAAAAAGGCCATCAAAACCTTGTTTGTTAGTAATGATATCCAACACATCCCAAGGAAGTTCATCATTCTTTGTTATCTTTTTCTTTAGTTTTCTTGCATATTAGTAAAATGGCAAGACAACTATTAGTGATTCCCAATGTCAATGAAAGGAATAGATATACATTTTCATTTATATCTAATCTAATAATATTAAAGGAAAAGGGGAGATAAAGAAGAATTTCCTTCCTCGTTTTCCCTAAACAATATTTGAGTTCAAAATGTAATAGCATCCTCAATATTTCTAAATGTGAATTTTTTTTTTGTTTGTTCATGATCATGCCATTATGTGGTAAACAATAGATATCCATTTTCATCATCACATAAAAATTGAATTTCTAGTTGAAAGCTTGAAGTTTAAACTATTAGTATAAACTTTGATAATCTACACTAACAATACAATGTACTTTACTGACATTGATATATTGATAGTATATTAATAATCTATATCAATTGAATTATTTGTTAGTATGATGTATCATAATGTGAGTGTAAACCTATAATGTTTAGATTAACACTTTGATTTTCACTATATAAAGGATAAACCAATGCCAAACCATTATCATATTTCAAATTAACAAACAAAATCCTTCCAACCTAACAAACAAGTAGATGTTTGAAACTTCAAAAATTTAATCGAGTTACCTGTAAGGGAAAAACAGAGGGTAAGTGTTTGCATCAAGCTTTATCTAATGACCCTTTAGTCATGGTTCTATCTTTTGACCTATCGGTCATGGTTCTATCATGCAACCTACCAGTCATGGTTCTAGTTGTTAAAAACAACTTTAGACCCCATAATAATGGAAGTCTCACACATCGAGCCGCAACATTTTTTTATCAAATAACAAAAGGCTTATGAAATTCATAAAGATATATGATAAAACAAGATATTTAGAGTTTAAAAGCTTCATTATCTATATGAACAACAACAAGAACATGAAACATAAATAATCAAAATTAGCTAAATTAAAAGATGGGTATACAGGCATATAAAACAATACTTGATGGTGACGATGGAGCCGCACCTATAGAACTATTAGATTTGATGATACTGTCTTCATTGTTCCCTTTCTCCATCCCCTATTTTCTTTTCACCTACCTTTCTCTGCCTCTCTTTGTGCCTCTGTGATTGAACTCAAAACCCTATTAAAGAGGGTATATTTGTCAATCTTGTAAAATACAAGGAGAACATATTAGGGCTAGGCTTCAGTCGGGTTTGGGCCAAAAATACCCAATTCGAACCAAACTGACCATTTTAAATGTAGACCCATATCCGACCAATTAATGCTTTGGGTCATGCAGGTGTCGAATTGTACAGGTCACAGTTGAGTTGAATGGGTTTAAATGGTTTGGACTCATATTTGGCCCAAAACATTTTTTTAGGCTTCTTAGTTTTTTTTTAATTTTGACAGAATATTAAAAAATTCAAAATCAAATGGATCCATATTAAATCCATATTTTAATTAATTATAAATTTAAAAGATAACAAAATCCATATTAAATCTAGCCCAGTGCATTTTTTGGGACCTCTTAATTTTTTAATTTTTAATTCTTATGATCTAAAACTGGTATTAGACTACTAATATTGGGCCATATTGGGCTGCCTATAACATGGGCTCTCAGCTTATGTAATTTGTTGTGTTTGGTTGGGTCAGTTTCCTATGGATTTATAAATCTTAAACTGAATCCGCCCGAACAAATCCATCTAAACCCGAAAAAGTGACTCGCAAAAACCCAAAAATCCACCTGAAACCGTCCAATTTTTTTTTATTCAGATTAATCGGTTCCAGTTCGGGTTGCGGGTCCATGCCCAGCCTAGAACACGTCAATGCTCGTTCGTCATTGTTCACCTAATGTCACAATATTGAAATTTTCAAATATTAGAAAATAGAGACATATTTGACAATGTTATTATAGCAAACGATGACATGTCAAATCTCACTTGCTATTTCTTATTGAATCTTAATACTTATTAATTTTAAATTTTGGATACCTCCTAGGTGACTTAACATGTGATGCCACAAAAAATTACCTCTCATTAATGAAAGATACCTTTAAGATGAAGAATTCAAACATAATATTTTTAGTAAAAAAGCTAGTTAACTATATATTTCATGACATGCTTCAAGGTAAATCTACATTTGTTGTATATTTAGTGAGCAAAATAAAGGAATAAAATCAATAAATAATAAAAAATAACAGACAAATAATATATAAATTAAATAATAATTTTTTAAATTGTACAAAATTTACATAAATTATTGAAAACATAAAAATTCTAATCAATTTCATATTAAATGTATAGGATTTGAGCAAATTTTTAATTGTTGATCAATGGTAGAATCCACCATCGCCTATTGAGGAGTATATTGTAGTGGATCAAAGAGTTACTAAAGGGGGTTGAATAGTGACCCTTGATTGCTTAGACCTTTTTATGTACAAATGAAAACTTCTTCTAATGTTTGATGCTCAAGATGTTTCTTGACTATCAAAAGTTGGTTACGAGGAAGGAAAATGTTTTCTCATACTTGAACAATAATAAGAAGCACAATTAGAGATAATCTAAGTGTTGAGAAATTAATATTCCAAATCTATTTGCAAAGAGTTGCTTTTGATGAATATCATAAGTTTTCCTATATAGTTAGTTGATAAGCTGCTTTTGAAATGTGAAATCAATTTAGTTTCATTTAAAACTTTCCAATTTAAACAAATATCTTACTGTAAATATATTTTCAAAATTAAAAGTTAGTTAAGCTCAAGATTTCATGGTTCTTAAATAAGAAAATAGAATTTAAACAGTAAATAATCAAATTAGGTGCTTAAAAAATGAGAAGCAAGATAGAGGATATTGTACATAGAAATTTTTATACTAGTTCACCCTTAATACTTGGGCTACATCAAGTCCTTACCTCCAGTAGTATTTAACAACAACAATTTCACCAGATTACACATGTATTCTTTTTCCTTAAGTCTCCATTCGTTTTCCACACAATATTATTTACAAGCCTCTATAATGAATAATTTTTTTTGGAAATTCCACCTTAGATCAAGGGAGATGGACGACTATGCTTGTTTTAGGGGAAGAAGCACATGGTGCATTAAATGGTATTAATGAGCTTAGCATAATTTAAGGGGAAAGTACACTAATTGAGGGTAAATGGGTAAAAGCTTTCTAATCAAATTAATTAACTGCTAATCAACTTGGGTAATCGCTAATCACTAATTAGATGAATTAGTGACTCACCAATAATGGTTTAGAATATTTAGAAATGATTTGGGATGGCTTAAAATATTTTTCTAATTCTTGGGGATCTTACTATGTCGCATATTTTTGGAACCCATTTAAATAAATGAAAATTTAGAAATATCACCTTTAATCATGGAAATTGAGTGGTTTTCCATAAGTCAAGGAGCAAAGGACACTATTCATCACTATTTGGCTACTAACTTTGGCCCCAAGTAAGAGATTTACTTAAAAACTAAATTCTTAGTATAAATTGTGATGGTAAATTTTTAACTTTTTCTCTACTCTTCCTCTTTGGACGACCACACCTTCTTATTCTCCCTCATTTCCTTCCATTCAAAGCTTTTAAGCTCCTCTCTAGGTCCCTAAGACAAAAAGCCTAAGGTGATGCATCAAGTGAAATAATCTTTCCTTGCTTCTAGTGTTTAATTCCCAAGGCTATTTATGGTAAGAATTTTTTTTCCCTTTTCTTCTTGTCTTGCCAAATGGCCTTTCCATCTCCCTACCTTTTTTAAGGCGAAGAAAGGCGTGTAGAGGCATCACAATAGAGAAAGACATCCCAACTATGCTGGCACCGTAGTCTATATCAATCATTTGCAACACACTAAAATTTATTGAAAAAAGTGGAAAAAGAATACAAAAGGATAGAGGATATAGACTAAAACTCATGCAAGTAAAAGAAGAATCATATAAATCTATAACTGGGAAGATCTAACCTATCACGGTTAAAATCCTCACTAGTAAAACTAGATGGTAAATCCTACTAGGTAAATTAGAGAGAAGTAACCCCAAAGGATGTGTCAACTTGTCTGCGCAAGTGCTGCCTTCCCTGAAAATATGAGAGATTCTAAATTGCATTCACTGTGAAATATAAAGACAATTTGTCCACCTATCTCTTAGTTTCCAATGGACTATGTGAATAGAAGAAAAGGCTAAAACTACTAACTTAGAATCACAGTCAAGCCAAATCTTATGCCAGCTCTTTCGATAAGCTTATTCAATTGCTAGCATAGCAAAATTTAGTTCTGCATATATGGAGTAAGATATCCTGACATAAAAGGAAAAATAACCTACAATCTCTTCATTGCTATCTCAAAAGATGCCACTAGCACCAACTCGACTAGGAGATCTTGTTATAGCTCCATTAGTGTTACATTTAATCCAACCATACAAAGAAGGTGCCAATTAACTTGCTAAATAATAGGTACTATGTTAGCATGAAAAAAAACAAAGAATGCTCTAAGGATAGAGAATTCTCCCAATAATGCAAACATTTTTCTAGTTGAAAGGTTTTCAAATAAAGAAGTAGCAACAACTACCATGTTAATTGCATTCCTTGAAGAAACACTTACATTATCAAATTTGTTTTTCTTTCTACTATCCCACCTCATTTTCCTTGATTTCTACTTATAAAAACCTTGGTTATTGGTGACATATTTGTTCCTCTTAGGGAAGCACCCAGGGAGTCCAAAGTTTAACCATCCTTTCTACTCACAAAAGTCTTCTTTTGTAACTTTAAGAAGATAAGGGAAGCTTGCTATTTTTTTCCCCTTTCTAACCAAATAAAATGTGTTGTTTTGTATGTATGTGAAGTTGAAATTTTATGGTATGGATTTGATGACGGCTTAGGTCATGAAAATGGCCTAAGTTTGTTAATTTTGTGTAACACTCCTACTTTTGGTTATTGAACTATTTTCTTAATTATTTTGTATTTATTTTTAGAAAACTAGATAGGGATTTTAAAAATTTGATCCCTATGGTTACATTTGTAGTAGAAAGTAGTACTTAGCTTAGATTTTTAATAATTTTTAGGGAACGAAGCCAAAAAATTAGTAAAATGACAATTTCATCCCTAAAAAGCCAAATAACATAATTAATAGTAAAAAATAGTTAGAAGTGTTTAAAAAATTACTTTTAAGTCATCAATATATTTAGAATAATTAATAATAATTTCAAAAAAATTTCAAAAATTTATTGAGATAGTTTTTGAGAAATGAAGAAAAAAAATCCCTATTTCAATATTTCAATTTTCAACTGTTTTTCTAATATTTGACAATTTAGTTCTAAAAAATTAAGAAGAAATCTCAAAATGCTATTTTTCGTGGTTAAACTCAGAATGTCGAGAGCTATCTAAAAGTTATTTTAATAAGTTTTTCGAGTTGAAGTTTGGAGAAATTAAAAAATGACAATTTTGCCCTTATTTTTCAACATTAAGGGCTGACAAGAGAAAAAGTTTCAATATACCTTAAAATGTCAATTTGTGCTTAGAATCTATGCATTAAAATATAATTTTGAATTTTTTTTGGAATTTTGGTGCAAATGACTAAAATGCCCTTGGGTGTCTATTAAACCTAGCTAGCATTAGTTTGACATTCAGAAATGGTGAAAATGGTAATTTCAGTTTATTTATAGGTAAAATATTTAATTTTGAAATTTTCATAAAATTTTTGATATTTAGATAAAATTTGAAATAAATTAATAAAAATTAAAATTAATTATTAGAAACTTATTTTTGATGAAAAATAATGTATTTGTCCAGTTTCACATTAAATTGCATTATTTTGATATTAAAAGTTAATACGCAATGATGTCACCTTGTGGACACATAACCCCCTCATTTCTCTATAAATAGGCACCACATTGGATAGATTTTCACCATCCTCTTCCCTCTCTTGGATGATCGTAACTTTTATGGGAGTTTCTCTCTCTAGATTTTTTTTTTTGCTTTGTTTTTGTGTTAAAATTTTGCTAGTTTTCAACTAATAAAATTTCTCCTCCTAGAAGCTTGCACCAATAATTTCATCATCTTCATTAACCACCATAGAGGTAATAGGGGGAGTAAGGTTGGTTCTAAATTATTATTGCTTTGCATGTTGGTAAGAAAGGTTTTCCCCTAAACCTTTCAAATGTATAAATTTAATATACTTTCATAATGTTTAATGTTAGAATTTAATTTCTACTATATTGTTATGCTGCCCAATTTATAATTAAAATATACTTACTATGTTGTTATACTACTCAATTTTAAATGATTAAAATGCATTTATTAAGTAGTTATGCTGCTCAAGTTTAGTTACTATTAAATTGTTATTTTGCAAATTTTTAGTAATGAATTTTTAATTATTAAATTGTTATTTTGCTAAAATTTTAGTAATAACATTTTGATTGTTAAGTCATTATTTTGCTAAAATTTTGGTAATTAAATTGTTATTCTGCTAAAATTTTGATAAGTAGTTAGACTGTCAAAATTTTGATGATTGTTAAATTATTATCATGTAATTCCTGCAATATAAGATAGAAATATTAATTGTACTGGTACTTAAATTAAATAAGACCAAGAAAACCTTTGTTTGAGAAGTGGAAATTTGATAGATTAGTGAGTAATATAAAATAAGTGACATGGCACCCTGCTAGGAAAGCTATAGTTTGATACACTAAGGAATGAAAGACAAGGATCCACTTCCAGAGGTCTTAGGGGTAGGCATCGAGTGATGAAGGTCTCAATGGCCAAGTTAGCACCTTGTGAGTCAGGGTATTCGCCTAACCAAGTTCAATAATCCGACAACTGCTCAGCATTCTAGAGTTGGTTTGAGAGTATACTTCTATAAATAGATATCCTGACTGTTATTTTCCTTAATAATGATGAGGACTGTACCATGTGATTATGTTAGTGAGGTCCATATACTCCTAGTCACTTCTCGATTCTGTTAAGAACTATTACTCACTAATGAGGAGTATGGATCCATACCTAGTCAAAGAGTCTGATACAACTTAGAATAAACCCTAGGTTCCTTCTATTGTTAGCAGTGTTTTATGGTAGACTTTTTACTATACATGTAAAAGTAACAAAACACCTCACTCCATTAATTTTCTTCTTTATATGATTGATGGCGATTAATAAAGATGATGGTAACGCCTAGTGATGCTGAGGATGAGTCAGAGGATACTTCGACGGGCGAGGATTTGTAGACTTAGTTATAGTAATTTTTTTTGGATAGGGGTAGATTGACATTGGTCTATATAAGACATTTTTGGTATATATATTGGGTTAGATATTGTCTATCTTTTGATATATTTTTAGTTTTTATGTATTTTATGACTATCATGTATTATCAAACCATAATATACAGTTTTACGATATATATGTATACACAGTCTTTCTCTTTTGTCTTTTAGTATCATTTCCAAATTTTGTTTGGAATTTTTCTATTATAAAAGCAAAAAAATTTTACACACATTTTTATTTACTTAAACTTAATAATTAAATTAATATGAATTGTATTTAATATGAACTGGTGTTACATTTTGTCTAATCATTGGATATGTATTTTATGTGTTGTTATTGATGATGAATTTCATGAAAAATGTGAATGGGTAGGATATATGTTGCTGAAAATTTAAGTTATTTTTCTATTTTATTTAATTTTATGATTATTAAAAATAATCTATGTTGTTGTATGAAAATGGTTAGAAATATAACTTGTTTGGCTTGATTTCTTGACTTGTTGGTGTCAAGAAAATTTCATGCACTCTTAGATTAGAAAAGAACTATTGTGATGTGCTAACACAAGTTGTTGCTACCCAAATTTCATTAACGATGAACTTTGGAAATTTTTATAAGTTTTTTTGGTTATATAATGGTGGCAACAAAGATTAGAACCAAGAACCTTGTGCATACTACCCAACCCTCCCACTAGGTCGGCCTTAACGGTATGAAAATTTTTATAAGTTAAATGACTTAAGAGTGCTTAAAACTCTTAAAATATTCAATTAATATGTAGATGGAATTTTTAGTGAATCCTTTGCTGGTTTTGACTCTTGGTGGGTTACTGGTTACTGTGGAAAACCGTGGAGGTCCTGCACTTGAATATAAGTTGGAGATATTTGAGGATTTAGGAAAAAGTAAACATTAGAAAAATTGAAAATAAATTAATTTAATGGATTAAAAATTAAAACAGTGGTTAAACAACATCATTTTATCTTACTAGAACTGAACCAAAGTGGTTTTACATTTAAAATGATTTTTGAGAATTTATAATGAATTTTATAAAATAGGTGGGTGTGCAAAAAGTAAGCCAAATGGTGCTAGTTTTAACACAAAAATTCAAAAAACATTATATAAAGGGTAATTTTGTGATTTCCCATTTTAATAATTATTAATATATTATTTTTAAGTTATGTTTGTAGAAAAATAAATTTATGAAACTTATTTGGTATTTTTAGTTATTTTGAAAAAGAATTAGTTAATGATAGTTATTTTAATGAAAAAAAATACTAAGAAGGGTAAAATAAAATAGTCTTTTCACTTCCAGGGGATTATTTTTAAGTTGAAAATAATGTATTTTATTAGAAATTTTCATGAAATTTCAAAATTGAGGCATTTTAGCAATTATTGGTGATTTTTCATTAGTTTTATTAATTTACTTAAAATGTAAAGGCAAAAATGTAATTTCACATCAAATGAGTTGGAAAAAAATTGTGTAAGCATAAGATAAGTTTAGTAATCCATGATAAAATTTTCAAATAAAATTAGATTTATTTGATGCAGTTTTGGAATTTTAAAGTTAATTAAGTTTTAAGAAAAAACAAAGAGTATTCTAGTAATTCACCTCTTCTTTTTAAAATTAATTTATAAATTTTTGATTTGAAAGTGAATGTGATTAACTTAGTTGTAACATAAAACATTTAAAATATTCAGGTAGAATAAATTTTAAATACTTGTATAATTTGTTATATCATGCATTATCCATTGTTGATGAAAATGTTGAATTATGTTCGGAAAGGATGGTTGGTAGAAAATTTAAAAGTGATTTTCTCCAGTGTTGTGCCTTGAAGCAAGGCGGTGTTTGCTTGCTTCATGTCCTTCTGGAGAGGCTTAAGCCTGTTAGGGTGGTTGGCATACTGTTAATATGTCAAATCCATATAAAGTGAAATTTAAGCGGTGATGTCGTTAAATTTGTTGATTTATATGAAATGTTGTTGGTTGACATGCATTCATGCATGAGTTATTGAGGAACGCTTGATAAGCGTTGGGAAGGCTAGTGGAGGTACTATTGGTATCCTTAAGGATATATAGAAGTGCAAATTAACATGGGATCGGGGCTCTTACAAATCTCAAGTTGTGGTGGCAACTATTCACATACGTATATGATGACGAAGTCACAGTTGCTCCAAGATTAGGTTCGGTGTCACCTTAATAGTTTAGGGTACGTGTCACTTTCTTGCCCTGGGGGGTGGTATTCATTGTTATACCATGTTTAAGGGACACGTCAAAGTATTGATTGCTTAAATTGTTATAATCTCCATGAAGTCAAATTTGTATACATTGCATGACCATGATTATGTTGTGGTGTATTTTGTGATCCTTTATGACTAATGGATTTATGTGATCTAATATATGAGGATGTTATCTATTTGATCAATGATATAATTGATATTCTGCTATAATTTGTCTGCTATGAAAGATATATTATTTAGTATGTTTCTTTTCATAAGCTTACCTTTGTGTGCTGGCCTATGTGTTTGTGTGTCATTGTGATGATCGTGACATTTGTGTTCACGGAGCAAACGACATAGATACATTTATGTTCTCGATGAAGATCATTTGCTTGAGATATTGGACTTCTTCTGAGAGGAGACATGGAGCACTAAAGATCCATCTTGACTAAGAGGAGCTTCGCTTGAATACTTTAATAATAGTGCTTGGTGTTAGCGTTCCTTATTATAGCATCCTTTTGGTATGACCAACTTATAGAGTCAGTTGTATGTAGTCCCCCATTCCCTTTTAATGTATATATTTTTGTTGTACTAATAGTGAAAAATTTACATGTACTTTCTAAATAAATTTAACAAAGGTTTTCACTAAAATTGAACTATTCATTAATTGAGTTGGTTAATGTAGCGATAGTGGGTCATTACAAATATGACCCAGCCTTTTCTTTTTTAAAAGAGAATTAAAAAATTGTGTCAAACATTACTTAAGTTTTATTTATGGATCTACTTATTGCAAGGGTAATTCTTGTTTAACTTATTCCTTTTAATAACCTTTTTTTATATATATAAACATTGAATTTGATTAATTTAACCATAGGTTTGGTAGTTCTCGTTAAGTAGATTAAATATGTAAAATTGTATATAATTTAAAAATTAGTTAATACTTCATCATTTACTTTTATTTTAATGTATAAAATACTTTTTGCACAAAGTCTTAGGTTCAAACCTTGTTGCTGCTATTGTATAAAAAAAAACCTATAACTATAAATATTCAATTTATTCATTAAAATTTGACATACATCGTTATTAAGATAAAATTAAGATATGTTTGCATGATTTATCTATTGGATTTATAAAAATTATATATATATATATATATATATATATATATATATTATTTTTTGAATAAAATGTATTTTAAGTCTCTTATCTCTATATTTTAAAAATGATAATTTTGATCCTCGTATTTTTTATAATTAGTGAATTTTGGTCCTCACCTCAATATTTCAAGTTCCATAAAGAGGAACAAAATTTACCAATTATAAAAAAAACGAAGACAAAAATCATTGTTTTTAAAATATAAAAATTAAGACCAATTTTTATTTGACATGAAAAAGTATTTAGAACTTATTGGATAACCTACTAGAGTCGGCTTAGTGGTGGGAGGTTGAGATAGTATGCATGAAATCATATATTTTAATCTTAGTGCGACCATTATGCACCCAAAAATAAAAAAGAACTTACTGGACAGACCAGGTTTGGATAATTTACACTAGATCTTAAATTCAAATCTTGTCTACACTATTTAAAAATAAATAAATAAATAATAAATAAATAAAATACTTATTTGAAATTCACCACGCGGATTACCTAGGTCCCGTTCTTCCGACCGTGGAAACAAATCGGTTTATCTCACGTTTGGGAAGGTTTAGAGCCCTAACCTGGCCTTTAGTTACCAGTCACTTCACCGCACTCTGGAAATAGTGATATTATTACCACACGAAGAAACGAATCATGGTACGCACAAATCCAATCCTCATCTCATCAATTTCTGAACCTCGTGCACCCTTTCCCCGTCAAACTTTGACCGCATTCCCATCACTCTTTCCTCCCCAGCTTCACACTCCTCCCTTCTCTTCTAAATTTGACTTTTCTTTTCCAACTCCGAGTGGTACGAGCCTCAATTTTGTTTCTGCACCACTGCTTCTCCGAATAAGTATTTTGTTTTTGTCCATTTTGGCTACCATTAATCGATTACGTGTTATTTTAATAGGGTTCTGAGAAACTTGCGAAGTTGTGATTGTTCCACATTAAACAATGTTAAGAATGTGTATGTTTCCTTTTGGACCTTTTTTTTTTTCTTTCTCACTGTTGAATGCACTAGTGTGCCTGTTAGGGGTAATTCATCCTAGTTTACTAGTTGAATCATATTGAATTTATCTTGAGCTTATGGTTGTTTTTAGGGTTTTTTTTTTTTTTTTAAATGCATTTTGATGTTTGGTGTTTCTGGTTTGCAGGTTGATTTAATACACATGTAGGAGCAGCGCAATGTGTTGAGTGTGGAGCAAGAACATTTTTAATCAATGGCAGAATGTGTGGCTTCCGCATTCTGTGTTAAGCTGAATACGCAGAGAAGGCCTGTTGGAGAGAGAGGCTTCTCGGGTCGGACTACAAACCTCAAGACTGTTCAAAGGTTTCATTCCTCTTAATTATATTATATATTTATTTTGGCTTTTTCATGCTTTTTGTTTATTTTGCATTTGTTTCCTCTTCCTTGCATGTGTGTCTAGCTTCGAATCTTCCTTCTATTTCCTCCCTCCAGCACTCGAAGGAGGCATCCGAATGAGAAATCTGGAGAATCAGCTTGTAGTAAATGCTGATATTTATTTATTGAATAGTAAAAATGGGTGAAAATGAATGATTGAACCTTTTTTGTATTATTTTCGTTCTTGCCAAAATAGAATATACCTAAACTTTGCAATTAGTTGTACGTGGAGTGGACTTGGGTGGACAATAGACTGTGGGAGTTTTGTTTTTTGTGGACATATTAAACTAGAAGAGGCACATGAAAATGAGAAAGTTCAACATTATTAAGGTTATGAAAATATATATTGTTAATCATTCAATGAAACAATTTAAATTAATGGGAAAAAAAAATAGGAAAAAATGTGCTTAGTGTTTGTGTTTCTTTGTTAGACAAAAGAACTTGATAAAACTGCACTGGTTGATGGCAGTTGAGACTAACATGTGTTATGGGTTTTAGTTTTGTGAAATTACCCTGTTATTTGTTGGTAACTCTTGATTAGTGCATTTTTAGGCATTTAAAAGTGAATACCAAAAAATGGAATTCTCCTTCTTTATTAGTATGGATAGAAAATCATAGTGCTTTTCATAGAAACTAGGATTTCATTTCTTTGCATGGTTTGTTGTCTTTAGTAGGATTCTAAATACATACCACATTGATGGTTCTGCTAGTTTACCCTGTTTAAATTATATGTAATGTTGATTGGTTGGAACTTGGAAGTATCATTTTCCCGATTTTAATACAATTAGCAGTGATCCGTGTTGCTTTTCATGCCTGCTATTATGAATTTGGCACTCTGACCTTTCAATATTTACTTCTTGTTCAGAAAGTATTCCAGAAGTGGATGCAAATTTGTTCACTTCTCTCGATGGAAAACATTTGAGTTGAGTGTATTTGGGGCCACAGATTTGAAATTCACTCCTCGTCTTCAGAAATTTCCATTAAAGTGCATTGATTTAGGGGCTTTGGTTGACTTTGATGGTGCAACAGCCTCTGATTTGGTTCCAGTTGTTGATCAGATGCTTTTGATGGGCAGTATATTTCTCACTTATATGGCTGGAGTAATTCCTGTTGAGAAATCGTATGCTAGTTATCAAAAGACTAATTCTGATAAAAACATGTTTCCTGAAAGCTCAGACATTTCTGGTAGGTAAGGGTAAGCACGCCAAGATGTCAAGGTTGAATTGTTTTTATCATTTTAAATGGATGAATATTTTGTTTGGTATTTTGAGAAAGGAGTATAGTTTATTTCTCTAACTTCTTGAGAACTTTTGTCTCTTTTGCAGTTCAGTGAAGCAAAATTATGGAGTTGACTCAAAGTATGTATTAAATGTGGTGAGAGGAAAACTTTTAAATTCTCTAAATGCTTTAGAGCACAAGGCTTATTCTGGAGACATCATCCTTCAATCTGCAAAGAGACCCTTGAGTTTAAGTGCTGTTGCCAGGGATCCAAAGTTAAGGTTGCTCTGGGCTGCTTTTCAGCAAGTTGAGGAAGAGGCAGGAATTGTCTTTAACTCTTTATTTTCTCCTTTCAATACTGTCATATGCATATGTTATGTTATTTTGGTATAATCTAGGAATGAGCATTGGTTCTGTTTTAATAAATGTTTGAAATGTGTCTTCTGGCTAAATATATCTCAGCTACCCTACTTTTTTTATTGAGCAAGTGGTCAACAGTCTGAAATCTGAATAAGTTTAAAGTGGGGAGATATATTTCTTCTATACAAATTTATTTGAGTTAAATCTTAAATATTTTTACTAATATCCGAACAACTCATTTAGTACATCATTTGCTTCATTCTATTATATAGATGGATTGGCAATTTTTAACTTACCTACAAAACTTGACTATTAATATGTTATCTTGAAATTAAAAATGACTCCCAAAGTTTGATTCTCTATACAGTTTATTGCTATTTTTCCCCCCTTATAATTTATTTCTGAACAAAAATAAAATGCATGCCTATGTGATTAAGTAGGTGTGTGCTATGTTTACAATTATTTTAGTACTGTTATCAGTTGTTTCAAATGTTGTTTTCCAGGTTAATAATATCTCAAGCATTTCCAGAGCTGTTGGTATGGATGATCTGTTTGGAATGTTTTCTGAAAATATTCAGAGATCCTGTCACTCTATCTGTGCTGTGTGGCTGGAAAAGGAATTTTTCCTTCTAAAGGGCAATGCTGACGAGGTATTTCTTGAAAGTAAAATGTATCACTCAATACTCAACTTATGCCCTTACTGCTAGTGCATTTGTACTGATCTAGGTTGCATGGATATGGGTACAAAATTTCTAAAACTAGAATAAGGGTGTGGGAGGATATATTGTATAGAAATATAAAAGATAAACAAATATACTAATTAAATCATAAGATAAATACTATTTCAACAATGTTCTAATTTCAGGTTTCCAACAAAATTCCATAAAGTATATCATTTAAGCCAATTTGGCTTTTCTAAAGTCAGGGGTGTACTTTAGATGGAAAAGTGCAGAGAGTTATAATCATTGATTAAAAAATTAACAATTGAGATTGTGATAACATGTATGTGCATATATCTAACAATTCATGAGGTTAAAATATATTGCATTGATTTTCCAATTAGTGACTGACTATAATTCCACACATTTCTCTCTAAAGCACACTTACTTTAGAGGAGCTGAATTCCAAGTAAGAAAACATACCTGAAGAGGGCACAAGATTTGAAGGGATGATGGAACAATTTCTTTCATTTAGATAGTGTTTGACCCAACTTTTTTAGGCTTCTATTTTCCTTGAAAGAAGAAGGCAGCCCAATTACAATTCTAGATAAGTTCTTAAAAATAAAAGTATTTTTTTTCCCCCTTAATGAACAGAAGCCCAAAAAGTAGAGATTCTATGGGAAGCTAGTAAGAGGAGCTTCTACTTTTATGCTTTGTTTGGATAAGGAGTAAAACAGAGAGGAAAGAAATAAAAGAAAATAGAATAGAAAAAATGTGTTGTTTGGTCAGATAAAAATACAAAAGAAAGAAGTGGAGAAATTTCTCTTGTTTGGATGAGTGGAAGAGAGTAGAAAGAAATAAGTAAATTATATAATTTTTTAATACTAATTAAAAAAATTAAATTTAACCCAAAAATTTAAACTTTTAACTTTATTATATTTTTCTTAACATAAAATCATTTATTATTGTTGAATTTTTTTATTTAATAAAAAATTTATTTAATTTAAAAAAGGCTTAATTACACATTTTGCCACTCATTTTTAATGATTTTGCGAATTTTGCTACCCAATTATTTTTATTGCACATTTTGCCACCCAACTTTTGAAATTTGTGCATTTTGCCACCCAATTATTTTACTTGCACATTTTGCCATCCAACTTTCAAAATTTGTACATTTTGCCACCCTCCTTTTAGTTGGCTGTTGACTAGCAATCAATAATTGGAGTGGCAAAATATGCAAATTTTGAAAGTTGGGTGGAAAAATGTGCAAGTAAATTAATTGGGTGGCAAAATGCGCAAATTTTAAAAGTTGGGTGGCAAAATGTGCAATAAAAATAGTTGGGTGGCAAAATTCTCAAAATCATCAAAGATCAAAGATAGGTGGCAAAATGTACAATTAAGCCTTTAAAAAAAAACTAGAACAAAAAAAAAATGAAAAGTAGGAGCTCTTTCCCCCACTTTCACTCCAACTTGGGGGCCAATTTTTTTTTTTTTTTGTTCTCACACAAAAACTCCCCTCCTTCCTATTTTCTCCCACCAAATAAACAGTGAAAAGTAATTTCATCCTATCTCTCTCCTCTGTATTTCCTTTCTCTCTAGTCCCAGTTATCCAAATAAAAAATCTGAAAAAGTTGAGTCAAATGCTACCTTAGTAGCAAACCAAACAAAGTAGCAAACACATGGTGTATTTCTTGGATTAGCATGTATTGAAGTGATATAGGCTCGTTAATACTTGACCAAAATATATTGACAGAGAAATTTGAAAAAAAAAATATTGGGTACTTTTACGTGTGTTTTTGATAAATTACTGTACGAAGTACATTCATGATATGGCGATCACTTAGGAGTACCTGGGCTTCATAGTTCTGATTTTACTTCTTTGACATTATTGTTAGGAACTTACTTCTATGATACTTGAAAAAGTGAGAGGAGATAGCACTATTGTACAGAGCATTACAAGGTCTGGCAAGAAAGATCTGTATTTAGAATTACTCTGGTATCTTACTTTTGGTTCTCTCAGGTAAAAGCAGCATTGTTTTCTATTTTTTTTCTTCTATATTCATTGTGATTTTCCCTTTTCACTTTTTTGGGTTTCTTCTGCATTCCGTTTTTAATGTAATTTGAGTCTATGCAATGAAACAGGGATGCTCCAAATGATTTGAGTATGTGCATGCTTGATACTCATCCTGATTGTCTCTTTGCATTTAGTTACCTTTTCATAATCTTTAAATTCTAAATTCTAATCAACATGTCTTTTCTCATGTATCTGTTCAATGGTTCAACGCTTTTCAACTATGTAACATGAATTCTAGTTTAGGTGAGTTGCCAATGGGCCCAAAAATTGCAGGTTAGTTTTCTTACAAGCAAACCTGTCCTGTAAGCATGAGGGCCTCTGTTGATATTGTCATTAGTTTGATCTTGTTTTTAGTTTCATTTTTACCAATGGTTTATAACCAACAGAGAAAGATTTTAATTTCATGTCCTCTCTCCATCTACTGAAACATGTTTTGCGGCGTAGAAAATGATGTTTGTCCTGTGGAATATCTGATGTATGGCCCACTACATGATTTCTAAATCCTAGAGTTACAAATTTGGCCTTGTCTACACAGGAAAATCTGTTTTGGATTAATGATTAGTGTCCATATTAGAGTAGTTAACCTTGTTTGATTTTAGCATATTTTGAGTCCATGACCATGTCAATTTTCTTTTAATCCACCATAACTTTAAAATTCATTTGTTGTAGAGCAAACCGTCTAGTTGGTCCTCCAAAGTTACATGCATGTCACACATTAGTCTTTCAAAGATTTATAATCGAAACTAGTCCCTCAGAGATTTAAAACATAACCGTATTTGTCTTTTAAGTGGACTAAAGTGGTGACACAAAAGGACGAATATGGTGACTGTTTTGTAACTTTGAGGGAGGGACTAATTTGGAATAAAAATCTTTTGCAGACTACTGTGGTGATGTGTAACTTTGGAGGACCAATTTGAATGTTTACTCCCTTTCCTAAAGTAATCTTTTGATTTAAGAGACTCATCAGTCATCCATCTATTATCAGGGAGGATTGCTATTATGATTTGCGTATATTTGCTGTGCATGGGATTTCCATTTTAGAAGATTTAGTGATAGCTCTAGCAGATGGGGTTGCAAGCATATATCTGGAGTTTATTTCAGTTGATAGTGATGTTTCAAGTAAAACAAATAGCTTGGATATGTCATTATGTGCTTTATCCACCAGAGAACTCCAAAAGTTACGTAACGAGGTACTGTAATAGTGTAGTTTTCAAATTTCAAGCTTGTGGATCTTGTTTCTGTTGTTTGCCCATATTGGTCATTGCCTACTCTGAGTTGTAACAACTGAATGTGGATTGTTTTCTGTCAGAAGTTTCTACTGTGGTTCCTCAGTTTTTTGTCTCCATAAAAAGTAATTATTCACTTAGAATAAAATTTTCCATTCTTGTTGCAGAATGTGGTTAGGAGCTATAGCAAAAATCTTTTCTTAAAATCAACTGAACTGGAATTGTACCTGTTCTCTTTTTATATTCCCATAACTTTTGTTTCCCTGATGTTCAATAGTATGGGGAGAGAACCGGTAGTATTGACAAGTTGTATTTGCGCATTCAATCATGGTTAGCTGCATACGCACAATTTTTTTTTTTTATCCTTATCCTACCGATTGAAATGTACATCTTTGAAATCATGAATTTTGTAGCCTGAATTTTATTACATGCTATACATTATGTATGTAGATCATAAACATATGTAGATAATGACAAAGTTATATTAAAAGAATTCTTTATAGATGCAAATTATGTATTTTGTGCATTACTTTTAACAAATTAATGTCTGATCAAATGATATATGTTAACTAGCTTTCTGTCTTCATTTATTATCAAACTCATTTTTGGCACCCCAAGAAAGTGGAGAGTCATATGGATTGTGAGATTAACCTTTTTCTGACATACATTTATTATTTATTTTAAATTTAGATGAAATTTCACCCAGACTTTTGGTGAAATTCTTGTTATCAGGTGGCTTTGAACCAGTGGTTGTACCACAACATGGACACAGTTGTGTCGATGTATGAGGACCGCTTTGACCTGTGTATTCTTGAGAGCCAAGCCATTGTTCTAACGCACAATATTCAGACCGAAAAGCAAAATTGGTGGAAGAAGCTTACCCAGCAAAATTCAGAAACAATGTCACCTGAATTACATTGCATTGAGATTAGCCATTTCTCAATGCCCGTAAAGAGGACCAAGGAATTAAGAGCCCTGACAGGATGGTATGTTTTCTGTTCACCCCTTCTATTGAGGCTTAAGTAAGTCTTGTCACTGCATTTCACATTATGTTCATTTAGTCACTGCTTGTCCAATTTTTCCAATTGAGTTCTTCATTTTTCCATTTGTGCATAATGTGGTCCGTATTGCCAACTGTTGTCTAAATTAGATTGTTTGGTACATGCTTTGCTAAATATTTGATGATATTTTGGGTTTAACTTGGCAATATGGGTCCCTACTGGCGACTGTTGGGTCCAAATTAGCCTTCTAAATGCTTAGCAAATGACATATATTTTAGCTTCCGTTAGCTGGAAGTGCAGCCCATATTTGCAAAGTTAAACCCATGCAAAACAAGCAGTTAACTGTTGGATTTTGATGGCATTTGATTGTAGGAACTACATTGAATGCAGTTGGTAAATTAAGGGTCTGAATTTGATGAAGGTACAAACTAAGATGGGCATAGTCTGTAGATAGAATAGTGTTTGGATGAGCTTATTTTGTATTTAAGACAGCTTATAATCAAAATCGTTGCGAGCTTTTTGAATAAATACAACTAAAAAAAGGGAAACCTAGTGCTATGATGATCCTGCCATGGCAGGGTCCAGGGAAGGGTTGGATCCGTTATGGGTATATTGTAGGGCAGTCTTACCTTGCATTTGTGAGAGGTTGAACTGTTGTGTGAGACTCAACTTCTTTTGAATAATAACAATTATTCTCTAAAAAAAATAAAATTCGAACATGCACAGAGGCTAGAGAAAAAGACTTCAGTAGGCCTTTCATTTTTGTTTCTTTAAGCATCACAAAAAAAAATAAAAATTGCTAATACCTGATAAATTTATGTTCAATCAGACAGTTTCATTACAGGAAACTCAGGAAAATTCACTCACACTTAAGAACTCTATTTATCGATAAAACAAGTTTTTGTATTGTATTCTTATTAGGATTATTAGGATTATAGGGAGGTGCTAAAGAGGCTATCGTGCTTTTCATTTTGCTTATATGTTCACGAAGTTCCTGAGAACAGTATCCATGGTTTGTGGAATAAAATCTTGAATTTATGGAATTAAGAAATCTGCCAATGGGCAGTTCTGTTCACTAGATGGCTTCCAATGAGAATTTCTAAGCTTTTTTAATATATTAACATATTTATGTAATGGGTTGCTGCTACAAATTAAACAAGGCACTTTTAATTTGAGCAATTAAGTTTATATTTACTATTAAATTTTAGCGGGTTAAGCTCGTGATACTTCAAATCAAATCAAGGTACACCCTTACTTGCTCACTTTGGAAACCAACTCATTTTTGAGGAATTTTTATACAATAAATGTAATTGTTGTTAATTTATGTATTGCAGGCGGTATTACTTCAGCCTTTTCCTTGAGTTGTCTGACATCACCATGCCCCTTGTTAGAGCAGTTATTGATAAAGTGAGCGATGCTATCTCATTCTTTTTAGTTAGTTTGATTGGGAGGTCTTTAGGACTCGTTTATACAGGCATTAGGCAGTCTCTCAGGTGGAAATGAGATGAGTGGTACAGTTTTCGTAGTTCACTTAAATTTTTCATCATCCTGTTTTTCTTTTATTCCCACTTCATATATGGTGGCATTTTTAATAGAAATGTGTTTTAGATTCCATCAAATTGAAAATATTGCATTGCTCTCCTTGGTTATGTGAGGCTTAATTGGTATATAAATCAGGAAAGCTTGTTCATATTGAGATAATGCCAAATTTAGTATTGAAGTTTCATGTTTCTTGGTTGGAAATTGGACTATCATTATAGTAGAATATGGAGGCTTTTTCGGCTATAATTTTTTTGCTCCATCTGCAATTTTTAATACCGGAATCGGCGTATTCAACAACCAAATAGCACTGCAAATATCAAATTTCTGGGGTTAAACATTAATGTATTTAAAATCGGACTTGTGATGAAGCGAAAAAGTCACTGATTAATGGTTTTTTAGAATCATTATTAAACTAGTAATAATTAAATTAAATTAAATATATATCAAATAAAAACTAACATTAATAAAGTAATACGCATTCATAGTTAAATAATATAATAATATTTCAAGTTCAACAACATATGTAAGGTTAAATTAATTTTTTAGTCCCTGGATTATTTAGAATTTTTAAATAGTTTTATATTTTAAAATTTATAATTGGATTACTAAACTTGTAAATTATTTATAATCAAGTCTTCAGTTAGAATTTCGTTAAAGTTTCGTCAAATATAGGGATTTAATTAATTTTTTTAAATAGTTCATGAACCAATAGATTAATAAAACATAAATATAATGTTTATTAATTTATAAAATATTTTATATTCAAATATATTTTGTTATATAATATTAAATATTTTAGTATATTTTATTGTAGCAAGTTGTAAGTAGATACATCATCACTAGTGCAATTGTGATCAAGTTCGGAGAATCAAGTTAGGTCTCCAAAGATGGTTGATGTCTATTCAATCTGCTTAAAGTTTAATAATACATCTTAGTGCTAGATCTAAACAATCATGAGAAGTGGAAGGTATTTGCAAAGGGACGTCCATGTTAGTATGTAAACTTGCAAAGGGACCACTGGTAGTTTTTTTATTTTTTCGATAGAATACCACTGGTAGTTTTTATATAGTGTTGACTGTAGGTGAGTCTTAGTCAGGTCAATTGTGTGTTACCAAAAAGTAATCTCAGATTGTGGGTACCTGTAACAGTTGAATATTTTAGAATCCCATATGTGTGCTATGTGAATAAATGTGGGGAATTCTTAGAAATATTTGTTTGTTATGACCAATTGGTCGATCTTTGGCATTCCATCTAACCTAAGCAAAGCGGTACGAGTACATATGTATTTACATCAAAAGCAACAAAATAAAAGTGTTACAATATTATTTAAATTACCTCAAATTTTCTTTTTTCACTTCTTGCCTTGCCAATTTTCTTCATAATGGATATCCTGTGCTTAACTACCTTGGTAGGGCTTCGATAGTATGAATATTGTAATAAGGAGAAGCAGTTAACAACATTATAATGCACATGTCAAATGTTAGTACATAAAATAAGTGTGATATATAAACATAATAAATAAAAAGTTTTACTAACCGATATTCAAACTGACAAATCACTTGCTCTAGTATAAGAAATTATCATAATGTTATCTGCATACGTAGCACTTGACACATGAAAGATGCAAGGAATATACATCAAATGATTAAAAAGGAAAGGTAAAATGTGTTTTTAAAATGGTTGCTGAGTAACACGACTAAATGCATGATATGTTAGTATTAATAATTTTTTTAAGAGACTAAAAAAAAATTTAGTCATATTTATAGAGATTTTCTTTTTGGTGACTAGAAGGAGAGTCATTGTTGTCTTTTATATTGCACCAATAACACGGTGACTATAGAGATTTTCTTTTGTCACCATGTTATTGATTATCACCATGTTTTTGGTGCGAATTATTTACCGACTTAATTTGTCAATGACTAATCTTCGTCAGAATATTTGGCTAATTACCTTTAATGGGGTGTCTTCTTCTAACTACATTTTTTCCATCCATAATATTCAAATCCAAAAACCTTGCTTAAAATATATGTAAGTAGAAATAAAAAGAGATAAATAACTTTTGATTATAATATTAATCAAAACTTAAAAAATACTAAAAATGTTATATAAATTTTATGTTTCAATCTTCGTTATAAAAATGATTGAATTATTAAGTTTTGTTGGCTTTTATAATTATAGAGTACATTTCAAAAGTTAATTTTTTTTTCATTTTTAATAAAATCTTTATATGAGGCATGATTAAAGGGTGGATGAAGCATCGCTATCCAAAGTTTCAAAACAAAACAATTAGTGAAGAAATAAAATATTTATGATAGGGAAATGGATATATCTTTAGTTCCCGTTTATTTTTTTTTTGGAAGTCAGGATATCTTTTGGTTAAAAGCAAAAACTAATCTTTCAAGGTACTGAAATATAGGGTCACATTTTTCAACAAATACTCTTTCATATACATACATCTGAAAAAGAAATCACTCAACACATACTTAAGAAAGATGATTATTTTTTTACCATGCTACTCCATATTAGTTCTTTAGCTCGCATTATAACAAAGCTTTTCACCACCCTTCATTATCCAATATAACTACAACATCTCCTGTCGGAAATTATTGTGCTTTTTTGTTTTTGGGTGAATTGAAATCATTGTGCTTTTTGTGGACCACGAGAAGTGCCCACTTTACTATCTTTATTGCACGGTTGCGTATAATGAAACTGTAGTGATTTGATGTTCATAATGAATCTTGTCTACGTAATAAAATCAACTGTGCTAAAGAGAAACCGACAGTAGAATTTTAAAAGTGGATCTTGCTTTTTGTTTCGTAAAATTATAATATAAAACATTTTTTTTTTACATTTGTATATTTATTATAAAAAATTAGTGTGGAAAAATTAAAAGAAAAATTCAAATGGTACAAAATGCGATGCCCTCAAATGAATTTTATTTATAATGTCAAGAATTTAAACCTCACAGTTATCGCTTCAAAAAAATTACAAAGTGTAATTTGGTAACATGGCATAGAAAGGAAAAAAACCCCAAAAAGATGTATTATTATTTTTTTGTTTTTCAAACTAATAAATGCATTTAACCCGAAATAATAGAAGACTCAAGACAGAATAGCTTCAGCTCTCCTATAGCTTATATCCAGTTTCAAGAAAAAGAGAGAAGCAAGTTTGTTCCGGAGGCTAAGGTGGGAAAGCCAGCAAGTCTCCTACCATGAGAAGTAAATTTGGGACCGTTAGATTCACCAAATTTTGAATCAATGGTTAATTTTTTTTCCTTTTTTAATTTTTCTTTTCTCTCTCTATTTTTTTGTTTTGTCCATTTCTTTTTCTTCTTCCCTCCTCTTCTCCTTCCCCTTTCCTTTACCATCGCACTCTTCTCCTTTTCTTTTTCTTCTTCGCTCTTCTTCCTCCTCCTGGCCCTTTCCACCACCACCGTGATGGTGCTTCCTTGTGGGACCTTCATAATCTCCTCCTACTCGGTTCACCTCTTGTTCTCCGTCCTCTGTACGTCCTTTGCCATGCCATAAACTCCTTCTCCATGCGCCTCGTCCATGGTGGCTTTGGCCCCGTCTTCACCGGCACCTAGCACCGTCAAGCTCACGGGCTTTGCCTCCCACCAAGCGTCATATAAAGAGCATCTAATACGATCAATTAATATAAATATTATTAAATTAATAATATTGCTCTGCTCCAAAATCTAAACATTATTATGTTGTTTTGGGTTGCACTTAAACGTGGTAGAGGAAACGAAACCACAAATGATTTTTTTTTTGTTGGGAGAGAACAAAAAGCTGTGTTTTAGAGAAGAAGGAGGAGGAGGTTGATGATTGTAGATCGGTGGAGAGTTCATAGTGTTTTGGGATGGAGACGGGGACATGGGGATGATGGTGATGACTTTGTCGGAGATGTGGTTGGCGGTGAAGAAGGAGATGGGAAGAAGAAGGAAGGAAAAAAAAGGGCAAAGCAGGAAAAGAGGAAGAAAAAGAGAAAATTAAAAAAAGGAAAAAATCTAACCATTGATTCAAGTTTAAATAAATCCAACAGTCCTAAGTTTACTTCCCACGGTGGGAGACTTGGTGGGCTTTCCTAACTAGGGATGGCGAAGTATACTTGACCCTATGGACATCCGCAAAAATATCTGCAAATGGGTAGGGTGAATATCCGCTTATTGGGGATGGGTTCGGGGGTGGGTATTTACCTGCAAATTTTAATGGGGATGGGTGCGGGTATGGGTACTATAGTACCCACCTCGCCCATTACCCACACTTATTATATATATAATAATTTAATTAAAACATCTTATATATATATAATTATATATTTTTAATTATTAATTTAATTACTACAACATAGTATTGATTATTGAAGACATGAATTAATTATGCAGTTAATAATTTAATTATTTGTGCTTAATAAATTATTTGAAACCATTATATTATTTGCTATATTTGCGGTATAAACAAGTTTCAGCTTTGGGAGTGTGTGTGTGCCACTTTGGGTGTCCATATACTAATTGTCCATAATCTTCAATTATTCACTATAGGCAATATAAGATAATTAGTGTTAATGTCCTATTTTTTGGTTGGTCTTCGAGAATACCAACACGTGATGTCCAAGTTTCTATTAATTGTGTTAAATAATTAGAACATTACATTTAAGAATGATTATGTTTCTAATGTTGTTTGGTTATAACTTATGTTTGAATGATTTAAGGTTATGTTTGGATGCTTTTAATGTAATGTTTGAATGCTTTTAATGTTATGCTTGAATGATATAGAAGTGAATTTTCAATTTAGTTGTAGCAATTTTTTTTAATTAACATTTTTTTATTGATTTATTAGTTTTACACATAAGCAAAGTGCGGGTAGCAGGTACGGGTATAGGTATATAGGTACTTAATAGGTACAGGGATGGGTATTAAAGTTGCTACTTGCATAGGTATGGGGGTAGGTACAGGTATTTTTTCAAACGTGGGTATGGAGACAGATACTATAGTACCCTACCTAGACCTTACTTGTAACGACCTGCTATTGCTATTGGATGACATTACAATTCGTTTCATTATTATCATGAGATTTAATGAAAACTACCTTAACATCAATTCACATGCAACTAACATCATTACCAACATTTTATATATATGAGGGAGACCATCTGTCTTAATCATGATCAACTGAAACATATATATATGTATATACAAAAACAAAGATTTAATGAGACATATGAATCAACGCTACTACCCAAAACATACATCAGAAAGGGAGAGGGGGATACAAAACACACTCCCTAAAACTGGTCAAGCTATACATCCGATCTCAAAAGAAAAACAACTTTCAAAAGAACCACAAAACGAGACTGTGATTCATCACGTCTCCTCATCTCTAAGCCAGCAGCTTGCCATCACCTTTGAATAGTTGGATCAACGAAAGGCTCACCATTTACTCCCACATCAATGATGTGATCATCACAGGCACGAACTGCACGTGCAAAACAGTGCAAGGGTAAGCTTACATAAAACAATAAGACATATAATCAAAAGAGAACATCCAACAATAGAATTATACTTCTCCATTCAAATGAAAGAACATAACATTATTCACCATGATATAATATCGTCATACACACACACAAAAAACTCCACAGACACATCCACGATGCATGACCACATCACAAACCAATTTCACCATCCACTATACCAATGCATGAAGACATTACTCTCGATAGGTTTTCACCATTTGAGCGACTAGCACATACATGTTCCTTAACATAGCGCCCTCCATTGCTATTAGGGAACATTGTAGCTCTGATCAATGGATAGGATCAAGTAGTTGATTAGGATAGATATATGTGACTAGTGGCTCACCACAACACAAGGCTTGCAATGACCTTGGCCCCGTGTGGAATTGCCCTTCTACCTATCCCCTAGGTCTTAAGTGCAATGACCCCCATTGAACTTTCAACACTAGGTTGGAGGTCTGGCTGAGCCTCGGCTCCTAACCAACCAACTTATGTGCTTGCTCACAATGCAGTTACCATTACAGACTCATGCATGAATGCATGTACAACACCATCCACTATCAATCCAACATCAATAGTTTAATAAATTCAACAACAATTCAACAGAATTTAACAACAACAATTTAACAGAATTTAACAATAACACCATGTGGGCTCAATTTAGCGCCTCACATGGTCAACAACCACTAATAACTCCATGTAGGCTCAATTCAAGACCTAACATGGCGAACAGGTTAGGCCCTACCTGAGCAGCCTATACCTCTTTAGGATTTTACCAACAAATCCTCTCAACAAGAAGTGCAGGTCCTATCTAAATAACCTTCCACTTTAACAACATATCGAGATTCTAAAATCCTTTAGAACAACAACATCATAAACCAACAACAACAAAGCTCACACACATCCATTTCACAACAACACCAAGCCTTTTAAATCAAGCATACAAGATGAATATATCTTTCTTTTGAAGCTAAACATTTTCCCAATGTTTCAAAGGATCACACCTAACATGAAACCCAAGGAAATCAGCTACACTTCACCTTCTTTCTTGGACCCAACCCTAATGAATCTATGCATAGCTTCACAAAATTGCCGCTCAGCGCTAATCAATAGAGAGGATCAAGCCCTTTGTCGCCCAACACCATAAAACTGGTGCTTAACGCCAATACAACAGAGAGAATCAAGCCTTTTGTCACCTAGCACTAGAATTTTGTCGTTTAGTGCCAAATCTGTGGCTAAGTGCCAAAATTTCGTCGTTAAACGACAAACTTCCAGACAGCTTTCTGTCATCCGTCGCTCAACACCAGAAAATTGGCACTTCGTGATGTAACACCCGTTATAGTAAGACATATATTCATTTTATTTTATTATTCGTTTGTTAGAATGTCGGCTTGATTTAAAACTAATACGTACTTTTTTTTTCGCAAACATTTAGTAAATTCAAGAGACATTATATAAAGAACCACGATCATGAAATAGACATCAAGTCTTACGTACAAAATCAAAGTACATATATAAGAAATACATAAGCAATTACAACAAAAGTACGTTCTAAATACCTCGTCCGTAGCTGTACAACAAAATGACCTATGTCAGAGTAGTATAGGTCTATACTAGGCTAGCCCATCCTATAAAATCTACAAAAGTCATACGTAGAGTAGTCGTCATTACCAGTCCTCATAGTCCATCTGCTTGTATCACAATCGTATATGAAAAGAAACAAACAAGAAAGGAGTGAGGTTTTTATAAAAGCCTCATTCATTCCTTAATAGGCTACATACAATAATTTAAATAAGCAATCAAGGGAAATTGGGAAGCGATTTGCTTTAACCATCAGGAATCATTAGGAAGCGATTGGGAGTTTGTATAATCCCTCACAAGGTACAGACATCCATGTCGTAATCATCATCCTCGAGGAAAGGGCCACACGCCCATCAGGGATATACACTACACCAATCATGGTGATGCTGAGCAGGTGTCAGGGTTGCCAAGTCGGTTTACGTGATTTACCCCGGCTCAGGGTGCTAACCTGACCATTGGGATGTTCACAACTTAGCATCTTTACCCTCAAGACCCGAACAATGGTCCCTGGCTTTCATCCCACAGTGTACCATACTGTGACTTCCCAGACACCGACATTCATGCTTCTCAGCATGGCCTAACTCAATTGGGTTTTCCTATGATTTTACTTTCTAAGTTTCAAGACATACTCTCTAGATAATCCAACAGAGTTCAAGAATTACTTATCACAGGTATTTCATTCATCCATCACATTTTCATAGAACTTAGAAACAATTCAATATGAACATCACAGGGAAGGAAATATCAATAACCAAAGCGTCATGCATATTCATTCTCACACGTTTATACATTTATTGCGATTCTTATTTTAATTATTTTGATTTGTCCTTATCCTTTTCTATCTTTTCAATCTTTTCAATTCAGACTATTTTAAGGAGAAAAACTTTCGTCTACAATTATGACTAGGACATAAAATTTTAAGAGAAGTTCTTTTCTGATGTGGAAGGTCAGACTATGCTGCAACCACAGAGCATACTTAGAGTTTCTCTTCAGTTATTTCTGTTTTACTAAAATTTGGGTTGTTTATTTTACAAAACCAACACTCCTAATTTCAAAAACGCGCAATTGCATGTATTTTATTAAAACCTTTGTAACATTATTTACTTATTTCCATACTAGCCATAATTTGTTCAAAATGATGGTAATAATTTGAAATTGTTTAATAAGGTCTTTATTCTAATTTTTTTTTTCCTAATTTGGGCCTAAAGTCCAAAACTCTATTTCTAAAAACTTAGTAGAACTTGCTTTTTCAAGAAAACATTTTCTTCAACTTTCCTTAGGATTTATTCTTACCAATTTTAACCAATTCAAGTAATTATCAAAAATGCTAAATCTAAATGAAAGGTTTATCTTTTTCATTATTTTAATCCTTTAATGGGCTGAATGCCCTTTTTTGAAAAAGCCTAAATTATTGTTTTTCTTTTTAGAAATTGAGTTCATTTTCTATGTGGTCAAAAATTGATTTTTTTTTTTGTAATTATTATTTTTCAACCATCTAACCCATTCTAATAAGTTAATTGACATAAAAAATATTTCTTACCCTTTTCTTTAAATATGGCCAAGAGCCTTGTGAGGAGAAAATGGGTTCAATTTTTTTTTTCCTTTGAGTGATCTCAAAGCTTAAAATTGGGTTTTTTAGAAAATAGCTATTTTTGCTAGAAAATAAGCCCATAATAGCTATTCATAATAGGATATTTAAGTTATAATATAATGCCAAAATAGTAACGAAAGTAACATCAAAATAAATGACAATAATTAAAATAACAATAAAGTGAAACTTAAGTAAATAACAATAGAATAGCAATAATAATTTTAACAATAAAATAAATGGCAATAATTTAAATGGGCAAAAATTTAAATGACAATAAGTAAAGCAAGAAATTTAAAGAGCAAGAATTTAAATAGCAAGAACTTAAACAATAAAGTAATGACATAATGTAAATGGGCAAAAATATAAATAAAGCATAAAATAAAAATAAATTGCGACATAATGGAAATAATAATAAGACAAGAAAATAAATGACATTAAAGTAAATGACATAATAATAAAGCAATAATTTAAATGACAAGAATATAAATAATTATATAGTAGTAGTAGTAGTAGGATTAATATACTAATTGGGTTTAAGGGAAAATCCATGCACTCACACACTCATTAAGAAACAAACTTTACAGGCTAAAACCACACTCTTCCTTACCTCTAAACAAAGCTTGTTGGTAGAAGATTAGGAGAGGAGAGGTGGCTTTAGAGGTTTAGGATTTTAAAACTTGGTGAAAGCTCTTAATGGTGATGAAAGAAAAAAATTGCAAGAGTTTGGGGAGAAGGGAGAGTGCTGCATGTTCAAGCAGCTGGGAGGGGCAGGGAGAGCTCTGAAAATCTAAAGGAAAGAGTGTGTAATAGTAGAGTGGTTGATGGGGTTATTTATAGGTAAAAAAGTAGGCATTTTGGATTTAATTTTTGACTCAAAAATCATATAGTATCAATTTCCATTGTACTTTCCACATGTAGTCAAAAGGGAAACGTCCCAGACCAGTCAAGACTTCTGGAATTTGAAAAAAATTATTTTATATAATTATTAGATATTAAAAATAATTAAATATTAATTTAATGCAACAAAATTAGATAGAAATTTTGGATAGTTTTTTGAAAAATCCGACCAAACCACATTTTCAAGTATATTTTAGTAAGCTTTAAGAAATTTTTTCAGATTTTTCTCATGTACATATTATTTATAATAAATTTCTTTCATTAAAAAGACATTTCTTAAGCCAATAAATCCAATTTTTGCCAAATAAATATTTTTTTTGAATTCTCACTATTTTTACCTTAAAATAATATTGGTATAATTAAAATATACTCAATATAAACTTTTCAAAATTTTTTGAGGTTAAAAAGCCTCCTGCTGGCTTTCACAGTTGGCTAAGGGTATACCGGTCATTTCCCAAAAACTGTCTCAAAAAATTCCGAAAAAATTTATAAAATTATTATTGATTATTTTGAATATAAATATGATTTAAAAATAATTTTTAAACCACTCTAGATAATTTCTGCTATTTTATCCTATTATGCAAGTTTTTAGGGATAAATCAGTTGTTTTATCGCTCCCGAGTCCTAATCCAAATAAATTATTAAAATATAAACTAGATAGAACTTTCTAACATGAATATATTCATGAAAATCATACCCTTGAGGTTCCTATTTTATTTTTCACAATTAATTATAGAATAATTAGAAAAACAAACAAGTAAGTTAAAGTTGGGGTGTTACAGGTGACAACTGCAATTTCTGCAGTTTATAAGAAGATGACCCAAGGTCCTTTTCGACTCAACAACCAACCCCAAGAGCATCAAAACCCTCCTAGTTGCTTCTAATACCATTCTAACCGATTATACAACAATAAATCATCAAGATTTCGCCCCAAACCCTTTTCTTTTCAGATCTCAGATTTTTCCCCCAAAATCCATTTCCATAAAAAATTTCACCACAACTCACACACATCTTGTTTTGGACCAACCCAAGGCAACATTCACACATAATCAAGTTCATACATCACGAATTTAATAAGTGTAAGCTTCCTTTTGTAACGACCCAATTGTCGCTACTAAACAACCCTACTAAACATACACCTTATCCACATATCAGGTGAATAAAATCATAACATATTTGTATATAAGTCATACTCATCAAACTTCAGAGATCCACCTATCTCTCCTAGTGCCATACATCAATTCTATCTTTAAAACAAATATTCATCATGTATACATATATAAGGGGATAACACCCAGCCATAACAAAACAAGAGTCAAATGTACATCATCGGGGGAAAGGAATACCAAAACTCACTCTCTATAGCTGGTCACATTATACAACCTCATAAAAAAAATGAACCATAACTAAAGCAACAAAAGCTTGGCTTTTCAAGCTAAACATCTCCTGCTCTCGGCTTCATCCGCAGCTCTGAGTCGCCGGATCCACGAAAGCCTCGCCATCTGCTCCCACGCCATAAGACGTGATCATCACAGACACATCAGCACAACAGCAACAACAGGACAACTAGCAACAACAAAACAAGGCAAGGGTAAGCTTACAAAAATCACAACATAGCTTATAAAGTCTGAAACCATCAACATATTCTCAACATTCACACTCATACACGCACACACACACACATACACACACACATAGCATTCCTTCACACGTCAAAGAGTTCTCAGTCCAGAACTCCATATCACACACCAATCCGCCACAACTATGTTAATGCATGGTGACATGACTCTCGAGAGATTTCTACATTTCGAGCAATCAGCCAGGTCTTATCCCCTACCATGGCCATCTAGCACCATTCAAGGATTGCCAAAACTTTGATAAGTTGGATAAGCTTATGGTTGTCAAGATAAGTGAATGTGGGTAGTGGTATACTACGACACAAGGCCTACACTATCTTGGCCTCTTGCGGGATTTACCCATCCACTCATCCCCTAGGCCCTACTTTCAGACCCCACTTCTCATCCAGGCACTAGGTTGGAGGCCTGTTTGAGCTGCAGCTCTGTTCACCCCCAACTTCCATGCCTACCCGCATACGGCATGAGGCCCATACAACCTCAGCTAACAGCATATGTATGAATGCATACAATATACCACAACATCAGCCTAACAACAAGTCAACACACACACACACACACACACACACACACACACACACACACATATATATATATATATATATGTATATATATATATAACCTACATGCCACATCAGCTCAACAACAAGCTAACATATGCATATATATAAGGCGACATACGCAGACCACTGTGGCCTACTCAACACCACCTATGGTCCAACAACTATTATCAACACCATGCAGGCCCATTCCAGCCTCAAGTATAGTCAATAGGTAAGGCCCTATCCAAGTAGCCTACCTCATGAGAAACCTCATACAACAATATCATACACAACAAGTGGAGGTCTTATCTAAGCCACCTTCTGCTTCACAACCAATCCAACAAACAGTTACAATTTGAAAACCAAGACCTTCTTTGAAAAATCATTTGGAAGATTGGCAAATCTTGAGCTTCACAAAACCCATCAAAATAATTCAATTTCTTTAATTTAGAGAAATCGTATTTAAACTAGACCACTTTCCATCATTCCCAAATAGAACTTTTGAAAATGTATGATATCCTTTTTATATGTGTATATACATAATATTTCACAATTTGAAATGAAAACTTTAAAATCTGAAATAGTACATTCAATTCTGAAATAATAGATTAAGTATTGTAATAATAAATTATATCAGTTTAGTAAAAATGCACCAGAATTCGTTTTCTGGCAGGGATTATCAATTATGGATTCTCATAATCGATTATTCTAGAACTAGTTTTAGGAAAAATTTTATTGAAGCCTAGATAATCGATTATGTAATCCCATAATCGATTATTCCAGAACCAAATTTACGAAAACAGCTTCTGGAACTCCAGATAATTGATTATGTGATCCCCATAATCGATTGTTTGCGACGAAATCTAAAAAAAACACAATTTTCTGCAAAGAATTCAACTCCTCAACCATATAAACTCAATTTTCGAATCAATAGGAGTTCTAACATCATCAATCCACCTCAACCAAGCTTATATACATCCGATCTTACAACTAATTCCATAATTCATCACCAAAAATCACAATTCTTCCCCCAAAATCCATTTTTCCCCAAAATATCAAAACCACCAAATATATCCACATCCATAGAGATTCAACCGTTTCCAAGGCAAGAAATCAACATATTAATAGTCACTAACACAGAACAACAAATTTATAAGCTTCCCTTACCTCTAAAAGTCTCTGAATTTGAATTTTGATTCTTTGAGAAACTTGTGTCTTGAGCCAAAACCTTCCGTAGATTTGTTCCTTCTCTCACCACAATCACTAAGTTGGGCTTGGAAATCCTCTAAGACACTTATCAACTTTAGATTTTTAGAGAGAGATTGAGAGAGAAATGAAGAGAGAGAAAGTAAAGAGAGAGGAAGAGAATGAGGGAAACCTCCCCCCTTCCCTTATATACTTTGGCCTTTTAGAGTTCTCACACGGACTTTTGGCTAACTGAGGCCCAAATCTCACCAAGCCACTCCCCTTATTACAAAACTGGTCTAACTTAACTGTTTTCCCTCACAAGCCCAAAATCACACTCACAACACATCTCATTGGCTTAAGCACATATCTCAAGTTTCCTAAATTTAAACCAAAATTTCAAACAAACAACACCAAACCATCACTACATACAACATACTATACATAACAACAATTCATTTATTCCTTTTAATCGCCTAGATTATATATCAAATTTCCACTTTTTAGTTAATAAAACACTTAATCATGCATTAGGAAAAACAGGATGTTACACCTACACCTCTTGGAGTCTTTGAAATTTGAATTTGGGGATGGAAGGGATGAGAAGACAAGAACCCCAGAACCAAATTTGGGGAGAAACTAGCACTCGCAATCACAAGGGCTTCACAAGAAAGAGAGGAGGAATGGGTCTTGAATTCATCTTGGCCTTTGAGAAGTATATGAGAATGCGAGAACTTTTGATGGTATTTAGAGCACATATAAGAGGGAAGAGAGTCTTAAGGTTTTTTATAAGGGTTTTAGGAGAGGTCTTGGGCTCATCAAGGCCCAACTAACACTCTTATGACTCTAAGGCCTGAGAACTAGCCCAATACTACGATTCAACCACTAGGCTAACCAACATACTACTAGTTGGGATATTTGGCCCAAACAACATATCCTCAAATTCCCCAATTCAAATCGGAGCCTCCACGACAACACAGCAAAAACAACCACACACCTATAGTTTATTTATTAACTTTTAATTGCAAAGAAACTAAATTTAATTTCTACTTTCAATTATTAAACCGCTAAATCACACATTAGAAAAACACTGGTGTTACACTACTCATTGCCATCCCTATTCCCAGCTTAGCCTTCGTCGTTTGTTTCATCACATAACTTTAGCAATTTGTGCACTAGATTTCTTTCTAGGGAACTTTAGCTAAATACCAAAATGAATTCAGATTCTCTGCTACCTTTGCAGCAGGAATTTCTCTACAGTAGAAATTACAGCCATTGATCATATTCCCTCTCTCTTTTAACTATTGTTGTAATAACCAATCAATGGTTCAGCTTTTGCCAGCACAATTATTGCAAAGGAATCTAGCTACAGAGGATCCAAACTGTACCAAAACAGTAAACTATATATTTGTGAATCACTTTTTACTACTCTTGAGTGTATAGTCCTCAAATTTGAGGTTTATTAGTTTTAAGATTCAAAGTTAGATATTCTTTTAAAAATGATGATAAAGTAAATTGCCAGGATGAGTTTTTAAGAAATAATTTAAGCAAACTTCTCTCTTAAAAATTTAACATTTTTTAAATAATTTGACTTAAATCTTGAAGGATTGTTCAAAAAATTCTCGTAATGACCTAAAAAGACGTATATAGAGAAAAAAGTGGAAAATTATAACTAATTATATTTCAGCTGATAAAGGGAAATAAATTAAAGGTATAAATATGTCTAGTCTCTATAAATACAGTTAAATTTAATTTTAGTCATTTAAAAAAATTATTAATTCTGGTTCTCATAAATTTTGAGATTTTTTTAGAATATTTCCTATCATCACTTAATGGTGACATGATATGTATCCAATTAAGTGAATGATTATAAGGATTATTTTAAAAAAAATAAAATTTATGAAGACTAAAATTAATAAGATTTTTTGGCTTAAATATTTTTTTGCCCTTATAAATATACCCATTTTTACTTTTAATTCCTGTAATTTTTTTTGTTTATGATTCTTGTAATGTCTAAACTTTTCGTTTTGACTCCTTCTTATCAATTTCTGTTATAAAAACACTTATGTAATTAACTCCATTTGGCCTTGCAACTTAAGCATTTTTATTGTCACGTGACACCGCTTGATGGAGGTATATAAGCTTTTTTTTGTAATGAAAGCTGATGGGAACTGAGAAAGGGCAAAAATAAAATGTCTACATTTCAATAACCATTATCAAAAAATAAAAAAACAAAAAATTACAGACTAAGAAACAAAAAATAGTACATTTACAGGGACAAAAAAATATTAAAATCAATTCTTTTAGAAAACTAAAACCAAATATTTGTAAAGATAAAAATATTTTATCCTAAATTAAATTTGTGCTCCTACATTATCATATGTCATTAATTAATTAAAGCCAGTCACACAAAAGGAATTCATTAAAAGGGAATAGTCAGACCAAAACCTTTTGTCTCAAACTTTGGGTGGTATGTAATGTCACGTACAGTAATGCCCGTCTCAACAATTTCAAAGAGCGAATAGATACATATACAATCGAGCAAATATTGGCTATTGTCACTTTTTTTTTTCCTTTTGTTTAATTGCTAGTCCAGTGGAATGAAATTTTAACTACGTGATTAAAAATTAGAATAAAATAAAATATGTCTATGACAAGTTAAAGTATTATTTAATAAGCTTTACATATTTGACTACCAAGAGTGATTGCACATTAGTTGACTATATATAATAACAGTCTGATCCCGAAAGTTCCATGCCTTGCATTATGAGGCAAGCAGGTTACTGAACAAAAGGTTATCACAAGGATTATAAAATCTGACACAGGAAAAAGAAAAAAAAGAAATTATATTTTTATGAGAAAACAGGTCATGTACTGACAGTGCAAAGTAGTTTTACACTGTCATCCAATCACAAATCACCATTTATTATAAGTTTGTTGACTTTCATAATAAATACCTTAAAAGTTATATCAACGATGATTTCTGATTGGTTGATAGTGTAAAATTGTTTTACACTGACAGTGTATGACCATTAAACTCTATTTTTATTCCCATGCCGCATGTGTCTATCCTCAGCATGTTGTACCAACATAGTGTGACATAGTTGGTAGATAACTTTGTTTCTTAAGCATATGGTCAGTAGTTTGATCCCTAGATCCATGTGTATAGAAAAATATCTATAAGAAAAAGTCAGTCCTTAAATGGATCGCAGTATCTTGGAGAAATTAGTCTTTGGCTCTCGGTTGAAGGATACCCTTAGTTCCAAAAAAGAAGAAGAAGCATGTTTTGACATTGCTTTTGTTTAGCTGGCCATGGGAAGAAAAAGAAAGAGCAAAAGCCGAAAGGTGAAATCTATGCCGTCTGCTTTGAAAGGTAAAATATTGACCACACTTAGAATGGAGGAAACTAAACCCTAATTTCTTGGAATGCTTAATGGACTAAAATAAATTTTGCCATTCTAAAGCTTCCAAAATCATTCCGTTGGAAAAGCACATATTGGTCCATGTTGAAGCTTGCGACTTTAACATTGCTGAATGGCCAAGGGCGTATTATTGGACTCCAGTTTTTAATTATCTACCCAAAAAAGCCACGTTGGAGCCTGCAATGAATTGCTGTACAATAGCAGCGTTAGGAAATTCACATGGTTTTAAATATGGGTATCATATTTAATATAATTATATTAGCTATTTAATTTAATGAACTTAATTTTTAAGTAGTCTAATTTAGTAAGTTTGTAGACATCTAAAATTGATGAGTTTAAGGACTGGATACTAATATTTATTCAGTAAAATATTATGAGAATCCTAATTGATCTATATTAAAAAAAAGGAATTAATTGATTATGATTTTTAATATACCAAAACACAAAAGTTTATCTTTTCACCACCATGAAAAGAGTAACAGTGGCAAAATGGGTCAAGCTCGTTAAGCTATTTCAAACTTGTCCGATGAAATGTAGAATTTGGACTTTAAATTTTGAGTCCGAATTAAACATGAACCTTTTTACCCTGACTCAATCATGGTTCGATCTAAACTTAGCCCATAAAAACCCGTTAAAAGCCCCAAAAAATTAAGCTTTCACAGGACTTGAGCTTCACTTTAGAGGCTCAAATTGAATCCAGGCCTTTTTGTCCTAACCCACTATAACCCCCAACTTGCATTGAGCTGGGTGAAATAAGAAAAAGCGCATAAGAAGGGGGGAGGGGGGTTGAATTGTGCGTTTAAAAACTTTTTCGAAACAAGTAGATTAGTCTGGAAAACGTTTTCAAGGGTATGGATAAAGAGAAGAAAACACAGAAAGTTTTATACTAATTCACTCAACCTGAGCTACGTCCAGTCCCTTCATCCAGAAGGTATCCACTAACCAACCTTAGGTTACAAGTATTGTTCGCGGCCTTTTCAGGCTTTACAACGCAATCACCCTAGATTGCTTAACCTAAGTATTCTTTTACACTAAGCCTCTCCAGGCTTTCACAACACAACAAGTGTTTTAAAAAGAAAGGTCAACTCACGTAGTGAGAATTTGAAAGATTAAGCTCAAGA
Source organism: Spatholobus suberectus (assembly GCA_004329165.1). NCBI lineage: Eukaryota > Viridiplantae > Streptophyta > Magnoliopsida > Fabales > Fabaceae > Spatholobus > Spatholobus suberectus. The sequence goes on from CM014731.1 coordinate 34,511,418, forward strand.
TTACTTTGAGGATCTTTACAAGATATTTGCTATCGTCCACTGGATGCTTCTATCAGAGTATTACAAAAGACTTTATGTACTTGTTCTTTTTCACAGACTTCGCCTTTTCTATTCACTTCGCACTTCTTTTCATCTTCGTTGGTGCATGCATATATATATAGTCTTCAAGAAAAAGATCCGTTGTAGAGGACTTTGACTTGTTATGCAATGAGAAGCTGCAAACTATTTTTTTCAGAAAGGTCAGGCATGGCAGGTTTTAGACTTGCACTAAAAAGGAAGGTGCAGGACTGCGCTGGCGGTTTGTTCTTCTGAACATTCTTCATTTGTCTTGGTAGCTTGATAAGTTGACTTGCTTTATCTATTCTGCTGTGCTTTTGCACTAAAATGATGTTGATGTTATTTAATGCTTCAAACAAATTTGAACGTTAGTTCACAGAAGTAGTAATATGTCAGTTACGAGGAAGATTTAGCATAAATCAAATTGACGTTCAAACTAAAAAACTTAGCCGTTTGAATATATGATCTTGGAGGCTTGTTATGAGTTTATTCATCGGACAATTGCCTTCAGTTTGTTTAATTGGTAGGTCCTCTTTGGCGAGTCTTCTGGACGGTCTTTAACACGTCTACTGGACGATTTTTAACACGTCTATTGGACAGTCATTAACACGTCTGTTGAACGATTTTTAACACGTCTACTGGACGGTCTTCTTAGCTGTGACAGGGTTAGTCTATATGCACAAGATTTAAACATTAATAAGCATGTTATCTTCAAAACATTGAGAGTTTAGACGCTTCTACGTCTTTGGTTCCAACAATGGGTAGCCCATTTTTCCACCAATATAAGAGAGATGACAACCCCATTGATAAATTAAGGCATTTTGGTTGAGGAAGACCACAAACCACCCCCTTTTGTACATGATTTGTAGAGATTTTGCAATAGTTCCTAATCAATTGTTATGAATCTAGATATTTATCCAAACTATAAATCCTTGATAGTCTAACATGATGTAGATCCTAGGACTTTCAATGTTTCGTTTGAGGGTATTAGCATCAAGAATCTTGATTAAAGATTAATAATTAAATTTCCCAAAATATGATTTCCATGTAAATTTTATTGGTGTGGTAATGGTTCAATATTTATAGTCTTTCTCCTATTTCTTAAATTCTTGGAATGTTTTGAATATTGTGAACAATTATTTTCTATGAAAAACATTGTTTTGTCATTTTTTTTTACGCTTGATAGAGTGTTTTAGCGTTTAGCATTGGACCCAAAATTCAAAGATCAAGCTTTAGCATGTTTGGGCAAAATACAAACTTCTGGTTTGTCTGGTATTTTTTAATTGAATCAATTAAAGCATCATGTTGCCAAAGTAATCGTTGTTGTGTAAATTAATTTAATGAAAATTACATAAATGTTTGTGTGATGTTATTATGTGAATTATGTTTGGAGTAACGAAAGAGGTAGTTTGGTCAAATCATGACAATTCTGTAGAACATGACCTCTGACATGTCATGTATTGCATAAGTTTTGATGAAGACAAAGGCAACATCAAGAGAGCTTCATGAAGACCAACTCAAAGCTACAAAGGAACTTATGAAGACAATAAAAAAGAATTAAAGAGCTTCAAGCCAAGACAACAACTAATATAAAGATTTGTGTCATTGTCTTTGGCAATTTTGTAAGATTTGTTAATTCTTGTTAATTATGACTAAGTGTGGCTCAAGGGGATGAATTGGGAAAACTAAAATAGGTTAAAATCAAGTAAAAAGGTTTTGAGTGAAAAATCACGTACTAAGCCAAACTTGGCTTAGGAATCAATTCCACCTTGCTGGGAATCGATTCCCATGAGTTGAAACTAAGTGCAAAATCATGGAATCAATTTTTAAATGCAAAAGTCTCACAAGGAATCGATTCACTCCACTAAGGAATTAATTCCCTCGCGAAGGAATCCATTTCCTTATGGAAGGAATCGATTCCATAATGGTTAAAAAGTTAATTAAGAGAAACGTGATTTGTGATAACTTAGTAATCTTTTTAAAATCAAAACCTATCTTTTAAGATTACGAATTAAACTATTTTTCCCTTAATAAAAGGCTAATCTCCTTGAAACCAAAAAAGTGAGAGTGTGACACCCGTTTACATTGAACATAACCCGTATTTATTTAATTACTTAATTAGAAATTAAGTTTAAATTGATGAAAATACGGATATTTTTTTTTTCGATTTTTATAGTAGAAAAATTCTAAGTTTAACAAAATTTAGAAATGATAGTAAAAAAATAAAATTTGTATATATTCATCGTAGAACTGTACATCATGGTTTCATAATTAGAAAAAATAACTAAAATACAAGGAGATCAAAATATACATCAAATTAATTACTACTTATTCTCAGTACATCAAAAAGATCCTAGTTAGAGCAGTGTCCGTCTACCCTATCCTATAAATAACGAGCCATCAAACTAGGCTTATAGGTCTTCATCAACAACTGGGTATTCATTAACTGCGATCAATCATGCATAAAAGAAAAGTAATGGAGTGAAGTGATTTGTTCTAAAATCACTTTCAAGTGTATGGTAGGAAATCTACCATAAAATGTAGATAAAACACAATTGACAATAAAAGGGAACCTAAAGTTTTTTCTATGTTATACTATTCTTGACTTAGTATGGATTCATACTCTCTATTAGTGGGTAATAGTTCTCAATAGAACCTAGAAAGTGACTGGAAATGCATATATCTCATCAACACCATCGCATAGTACAGTCCTCATCATCAATAAGGAACAAATAATAGTCAAGACGTCCATTTATAGAGGTATACTCTCAAACCAATCTTGGTGATGATTCAGCAGTTGTTAGGGTTATCAAGCCAGTTACGTGATTGTCCCAACATCCAGGTGCTACCCTGTCTAACGACCTAACTTCGTTACAGGAAAACTCTATTACATCAACATAGTTTGTTTAATAATTTAAATTATGAAAAGCTGTCCTTGTTAATTCATTTATGAAAAAGAGTAGGAGTTTGTTTATTTATTTAAAACACATTTTCTTAATATTATTAAAAGCGACACATGATAAAGATTTAATCTACACTAATGGTCATGAAATAGATAAATTTCAAAATTGTTAAAATGTCAATACTACATGCCAACAAGAGACCAAGCTAAAAAGGTGAAGTGTGTGCCATACAGGTGACCATCATACAATTGCAACCAAAGAAAAGGGGAGGGGATTTATACATATGGACACTCCTTAGCTGGTCATAACAACTAACTCATCCAACAAAACAAGGATGACTCCAAAACAGATCTCCTCTCCAAAACCTAAAGCTCTAGCCATATGGTTAGTGGTATAGCTTGAGTTGCCTCTACCACTTCCATGTATATGGGCCTCTCGCCTCTAGGAGCAGTCTGGTGACGCCAAGCCAAAGAAACCATAGGACTGCCTAAAGGATCAAACAGTAACTCCTCCAAGCTCCACAGGGGTGTCAGGGCCTGACATGTACACGACGATAATACCTCATTCTTGACGTCCATTGACCACAGTGATATCCAAAAGATGTCGCCCGTCAGTGTAGATATGCACTCCCAAGAGATGAAAGAGTATCCGAGGTCCAAGTATGCAGGTGCAAACCATGATCCTAGGACTCTCCATGGAAATCTATAAACTTGAGCGACCAGCTCGGATATTCCTTAACAATGGTATAATAAACACAGATACCCTCACCAGGGTTTTCAAAGCGGCACGTGCCTAAACCATTTGGGGAATACCGGTAACTGATCATGGGAGCCAGTGCACTTTGTCAGGATTTCTGTATGGGGGTACTGCCACCACGACACAGGGTTTGCAAGGCCCCGACCTCTTGTGGAATCGCACCATCCATAGTCCTCAAGCTTTCACACCCGGCTAGCACCACGATCCCGTGAATACTGACACCTTCGGTACCGCATGCTCATTCACCAATGCACGTATGCATGACAGTCAATTATCGTACACAGACAATGATGGCAACGTATAATAATATCCGCCTATCCTTCACACCCGAATAGACATTTTATTATGTATCACCTATCTTTCACACCCAAATAGGCATTTTATTACTTATTTTGCACACCCCGATAAGCTTTATGTTTAATAATTTATAACAAAATTCATCAAGCCCTCAAGAGTCACAACATTCATCAAGTCATGCATTCAACAATTCCTTACTAGGAAACTCATTCGAATCCAACACTTACCAAGCCATATATGTACAATATCTCCATAATTAGAATAAAAACGTATGAAATTTGATAAGAATACACTCTTATAAAATCATCGGATTCAAACTTAGGTCTTAACTCTTTTGGAAACATAACTTTGTAGTTTTGTAAAAATATCTTTTATTATTTTCTCCAAATATATTTATGAATTTGTAAAACTTTAGATATTATATTTTAATAAAATATCTATATTTAATTCATTTATTTTGAAGGAAACCACCATTAAATTTTATCATAAAAGATAAGACTATTTAGGGTTAGGCATAAGTCATTATATCCATTATTCTAAAACCGTTTTCCAGAGACTTCCAAATTTCTGTCTCTATTTCAAAAATCAGTTTTAAATAGCAAACGATTTTTGATTAACATGTGCTATACATGGTTGAAAATATAATTTTGTCTGTTTTCTAAAATGATATAGATTGACTCAATCAAAAATCTACAAATAAAGATATAAAAATAACAAGACAGAGAGGTCAGTGCTGCCTTCTGGAGGACCCACGAACCAATCTTGCTATTTTTCAGTTCTAGAGAAGTCCTTTTAGAAATCAAGTTTATTTTTTTCTAAAAGTACACTTAATTTTTTTTTTCAAAAAGCCCAATAAATCAAAAAACCAAGTTCTACACAATTTTATATGATTTTTGAAAGTTCACAGTTTCCAAAACTTCCTTCAGACAGAATGCAAGTACAAGTTCCAGTGTCCAAAAATCATTAAAAATATCAAAACTAACCAAATATAGACAAACCATATATTCTTGGAAATATTTTTGTGTCTACTATTCACTCGTTCAAGTCGTTTCCCGAAATACAAAACATATTTTTCCAGAATCACGTTTTTCTGTCCATTGTCTAGTCAGCGTTTTCAAACAACATGCTCAACTTTCAAAAAGCTCAAATTTTTCGTTTCTAAACCCTTTGGTACTTTTATTGTGTCCATGTTGGAGGAAATCGTGTCTAGTTTATAACAAAACAACAAGCACATGAAAACATTCACTACAGCTCTAGTTATGGTAAAAACAGTGTAACATGTTCAGTCCGAAAATCAAACAGCACCAAAAGCATACCACCAACTTGCACAAAAATGAAACCTTTCATGAAGTTTAGCACTTTAAAAAATACCAACATCATACTTAGCAATAAAACACATCCAAATAAGTAAATCACAGATTCAAACATACAAGAAAAGGGTTAGCTTTCCTTACCACCAAAACAGCCAAGGTTACAACAAGTAGGAACTTGAGTTATTGAGTTTATTTTCTTCACAAAGCTTTGACTTTTCCACCATCCATCACCATGAATGGTCAACATATGAAAAGAACACAAGGAAAGAACAAGGTTTAGGGCCATGGAAATATGGGGGAAAGTCTAGACCACTTAGGTCTAGATAAAAAAGAAAAGGTCAAGGAAGAAGAAGATGGAAAGGATGGAACTCACCTAGAACCACCTCTTGAATACTCAAACTTCTCCCTTCTCTCCCAACACTTAGAGAAACTCAAACTAAGCTCACCCTTTTCTCTCTAAAGCTCACGATTTTGAGCTCTCAAAAATGAAGGAAAGCCTTGCTTAATACAACTTATAAGACAACACAATTGAAGGGTATACGGGTAATTGGCAAAATGGAGGAACTTTGGATCATTAAATGAAAAGTTATTCAACTTCTCCTAAAAATGGGAGCTTGGACGTCCATGGGGGGCAAAAGCAAGGGTTGGAAGTGGTTTTGGTACACTTGATATGACTAGGTGTAGGAATTAGTGAAAAGGCTTTTAGTTAAGTTGAAACTAAACTAGTTTGCCTAGGACTACTAGTTACATTTAGTTTGGTTGGACCTAGGGAAACGTGCAGTTGGTTCTAGAAAGAGAATACTGTATTTTCTCACACTATCAGTGAAAAATGCAATCAAATACCAAGTTTCATGAAATTAGGTTTAGCGTTTTTGACACTTGAATCAATTAAAACATTTTAATTGACATTAGAATCTAAATGAGTTTATGACTCTTTAGAATTTCTTTGATCATGACTGAACTGGCTCTATCTAATCAGGCAGTTGGATTTACTTTATCTGACAAGATTCTAGAAAGGCTTCTCGATAAACGACTTAGAATGGTAACAGAGAAAAACCCAATGTCTCAACCTCTTTAGGTAAGGAAAGCTATTAAACTAAATAGAATCTAATCATAATTAATTTTAAAATTAATTACAATTAAATTCCATGGTCTCATACTGCTCACCAATTGTACATATCGGTGCCAGTCCAACAGATATCATCACAACTAGATTCTCGTAGATTTCTTTGCAAAATCTCAAACAAGGATAGCGTGCAACTTTTTATCACATATTTTCCATTGGACAATAAATTTAATCCTTCTTGTAAATTATTCAATCACTTGATTAGGGATCAACATACTGCAGATCTTACACTATTAGCCTTCACAGTGTACCTCTGTACAGCTGAAATCCAAGCAGGCTAAATTTTCATAGAAAGCTCCACTGAAATTAACGTAATCAAATATTATTAATTGTTCACTTATACTGAATTTAGATTTAATTTCTCTTTTTAGATTATCAACCACTTATGCACAGCTTATAAAAGACAGGTCTTACACCTTGACCATAGGACTCTCACAATTTGATACCATATCCTTAAGACCCTTTTGGTCCCTGTATACATCCTACAATGTACCAAACTGTGACTTTCCTAGCAAGGTGTCATGCTACCACATGTCACTTGCCTTACATTACTCACTTACTTATCAATTTCTAACTTCTCAAGTAGAGGTTTTCCTTAGTCTCACTTAATATGAGCACCAGTATAATCAACATTTCTGCCTTATATGACAGAATAACAATTTAGTAATTATAAATTTTAGTAGAATAACAAATTAATAATTATATTTTAATTATCTAAATTTGAGCAACATAACTACTTAATAAGTGTATTTTAATTATCTAAAATTGAGTAGCATAACAACATAGTAAGTATATTTTAATTATAAAATTGAGCAGAATAACAACTTAGTTAATATATATAATAGTTTAAATTTGAGCAAAGTAACAACTTAGCAATTATAATTTAATAATCTAAATTTGAGTAGAGTAACAACTTAGCAAAAATTAAAGTTTAACATCAAATAGTATAACAATGTAATAATAATAATAAAACTTATGCCTAAACGAGTTTAGGGGAAAACCCTTCTTGCCAACATGCAAAGTGACAATAATTTAGAACCAACCTCACTCCTCCCATTACCTCTAAGGTGGTTGATGAAGAGGATGAAATTGTTGGTACAAAACTTTTAGGAGGAGAACTTTACTAGTTGATGAAAACTAATAAAATTTAAGCAAAATAAAAGATAGAAAGGAAAATTTTTAGAGAGAGAAGCTCTCTGATGTTTTGGCTGGCCAAGGACAGTGAGAAATTTGAATTTTTGAAGGCATGTTTATAGAAAAAGGAAGGGGGTTAGGTGTCCACCAAACTGCATCATCCATGATATCATAAATCCAATTTTTATTTATTTTTAAATCCAATTTAGGACACATATTCAAGAATAGGTGGTGAATCACCCCTCCTAAGCTTGGGGACATTCATAGTGAACTGTCCCAACTTTATTAATGTAAATTTTATCTGCGGTTAAATTAACTGGTACCAATAAAATCGCCTAAACTTGAAAAATTATCTTTTAGTATCAAAATAATTTATTTTAATGAAAAACTGATTATGTAAGTTATTTTTCATCAAAAATAAATTTCTAATAATTAATTTTAATTTTATTAATTTATTTTGAATTATATGTATTTATTTTGTATTTTTAAGCTAGAAAATACATAAAAAATCTATTTTAATTCAATAAATACCAAAATTTTAAGAAAATCCTAAAATTAAATATTTTACCTATAAATGAACTAAAATTACCATTTTCACCATTTTGAATGTCAAATCAATATTGGCTAGGCTTAATAGACATTTAAGGCATTTTAGTCATTTTGCACCGAAATTCTTAAAAATTTTAGAAAATTTTTAAAATTATATTTTAATATATATGACATGATTCTAAGCTTAAATTGACATTTTAATGTCAATTGACTCTTTTTCTCATGTCATCTCTTAATGTTGAGAAATAAGGGCAAAATTGTTATTTTTTAATTTTTTCAAGGTTCAGCTTGAAAAAATTATTAAAAATAACTATTAGATAGCTCTCGACATTTTGAATCTAACTACAAGCAACAAAATTTTGAGATTCCTTTCAAATTTTTTGGAATTAAATTGTCAAATATTAGAAAAACAATTGAAAATTGAAATAGGGGTATTTTTGTCATTTTACAAAAACGATTTCAATAAATTCCTGAAAATTTTCTAAAATTATTATTAATTATTGTAAGGAAAAATAATTTTTTAAACACTTCTAATTATTTTTTTATTAATTATGTTATTTGGCTTTTTAAGGACGAAACAATTATTTTACCAATTTTCAGGCTCCGTTCCCCAAAAATTATTAAAAATCTAAACTAAATATTATTCATTAATATGAATGTAATTGTAGGAATCAAATTTTTGAGATTCTCATTCGGTTCTCCAGAAATAAATTCAAAATAATTTAGAAAATAATTTGATAGACAAAAATAAGGGTGTTACAGATAGAGTTGGCAAAACGGGTGGGCTGTCTCGACGGGCCAAACAGTGAAAGTGGGCCGGCCCGGCCTGACCCATGTTGTTTATGGGCTTCTTTTTATAGGCTCAACTCGGCCCTACATCAGGCCTTTGGGCCAACGGGCCAATTTAGCCTGAATTAAAAATAAATAAAAAAATCTAAATTAAAAAAATTAACTTAATTAATTAGATATATTCTAAAATTAAGTCATACGAGTGAAATTAAAGTCTCAAATAAGCAATATAATTTACAAGACCAATCCAAATGAGCAATAAGATTTCTCAAAGTCTTAAACCAAGACCAAATGTATACCATAAGATTGTCCAAATCATTCAAATGAGTAATATGTAATCTAAGTCTCAAACCATAACATTGCAATACCTATCCAAATGAGCAACAAAAACAAAGTTATTCAAAATCTCAAACTAAAACCAATACATACACATAATACAATATTGTTCAAACTAAAACCAAAGTCTAAAAGTAAATTCAAATAAATACAACTTAAGATGTTGAAATTTTACTACATGCTGAATAAAGTATCACCATAACAGTAGCGTAAAATGGCTCCAAAACAGCACCAAAATTACACCAAAACAATAGCAAAACTGCACCCAAACAGCAACGTAAAATGGCCCCAAAACAACAACAAAACAGCACCAAAACGCACCAAAAGCAGCAGCAAAACTGCACCAAAAACAACAGCAAAACTTCACCAAAATAGCAGTAAAATCCAGCACAAAATAGCAACAAAACACTAGCAAATTAGCTCCATAACAGTAGCAAAAAAATAGCAGCAAAACACCATCCAAACTGCTCTATAACAGCAGAAGGTAGCAACACTTTTTCTGCAAAAGGCAGAACTAATTTAATGAAAATTTCATATCTAATAATGCATAAAGTAAAGTGCAGAATCTACATAGCATACCTTAACAAGTTTAACTTAATCATTCCTTTCTAGAAGTTGGATTTCTCCTTGACTAGTTTGTTCGTAAACAATTGTATCTCCTCTACTTCTTGCATGTCTACAATTAATAGTACAAAATAAGACAATAACGACAATAACTAATTAAATTAAATTAAAATTTACAGTTAAAAAAAGATTTACAACAATATTACCAGTAGGTCCAACTTCTTTAAAACCGTGCAACCAATACGGGTGCAAATGAGGGCTTGCACAGTTTCAAGAAGTAAGCAATTTCTATATTTATGCAAGATGTGACCGCCAATGCTAAATGAGGACTCCGAAGCCACGGTTGTGATTGGAATGCTTAAAATGTCACACGCCATAATTGCAAGTTGAGGAAACCAATGCTTATTCAACTTCCATTATTGAAGGGCATCTATGTCATCCCCAACAAGGCATGATTCACTCAAGTATATGTCCAATTGAGACTTGCCATCATTTGAAGTATTCTGTCTTATTTCTTGGTGATACGCTTACAATTAGATAAACAAATGTAGATTTGAGACTTCAATAAAAAAAATAAATATAATGTACTTAATAAAAAGTATGTTACTCAAACTTACCTCAAGAATGGATGATGAGAAAGATCCACTTGGCATTGGATGAGCATATGAAGGAGAATGAATGTCTCTTGAACTACTAGCTAGAGATGAGCTTGATGTAGAGGCTTGGTTTACATATTCACCAAAGAGTTTATACAAACCTTCCCTCACCTTATTCACCTTCTCCTCATAATCAAATGGATAAAGCCTCTGATAACAAAAGCTTATAAAATTCAACTTTGCCTTTGGGTCAAGAACACATCCAAATGCAAGCGTGACACAATATTCATTCCAATACTTATCAAATTTGGCTTTCATCCTTGTTGCCATATCTTTGATCACCTTATCTTTACAAGACAAATTTTTATTCAATCCCATCTCTATAATTGCAACTTGAATGAAATATAAATTGGAAGTGGGGTAAGATGACCCGGATATCAAGTTAGTAATGTCATAAGATAGGGCCAAGAATTCACATATTTTCTCCACTTTCTCCCACTCTTCATTGGTTGGGCAAAACTTGTAATTTCTATCACTATATCCCAAATTAGTGAATGCACGTCGATACTTAATAACACTTTCAAGCATCATATACGTAGCATTCCATCTTGTTGACACGTCCAACCTCAAGAAACCACCACCCACATCACTTAAATGCACTTCTTCAACACATTTTTGGAATTCCCTCAACCTCCCTTCCAAAGCCTTCACATACTTGACACTTTCTCCAATTTTATACAAAGCATCACCTACTGCCTTCAATCCTTCTTAAGCAATAAGATTCAAGATATGTGTGCAACGCCTCACATGAAAATATTCACCTTTACACAACAAGCCATTTTGCAAATTAAGTCTTTCTATTAAAACTTTTATCATGCTATCATTGGATGGAAGAGGCATTATCCAATGTGAGAGAAAATATTTTGCCTTCTATCCCCCAATCCTTAAGCACCTCAAGTACTTTTCCTAATAATTCTAACCCAGTATGTGAACTATCCTAGTGACAAAATGAAACCAATTTACTATTTAACATCTAATTTTCATCAACATAATGAGTAGTCACAGTCATGTAGCCTTGGATAGTTATAGCTATCCATACATCAGAAGTCAAACATATCCTACCAAGAATAGTAGTTAACACATTTTTTAACTTTGCCTTTTCAGTTAGATACACTTGCTTGCAATCAAGTTTTGCAGTGTTTCTACTTACGGGTTTAAAATCAGGATTCAACACTTTATTCACTGCCCAAACCCCTTCATACTCGGCATAGCTAAGAGGAAGATCATGCTTAATAATACACCTAGCGAGTACATCTCGATAAGCTTTATTATCAAATTTCCATTACTTCAACAAGCTAGCCTTGTTATCCAACAAGACCCCCACATCATGGTATTTAGGAATTGGATTACATTTAGGAATGTGACGTCTCAAATGATTGGTTTCAGAAGCTCCTTTACATGTATTCAATTTTCGACATCCCTTACATTTACATTTTTCCACTCCTTCAATTAGACCGAACTTTTCAAAAAAATTCCACACCTCAGAGGTAGTAGCCGTAATTTTTTTAGCCTATCCAATTTCTTCATCATTATTATCCCTCTTACTCTTACTACCAACAATAGTAATGCTACGATTAACAGAAGGATTACTAACGGGGGTAGCCTTTGTGTTAATAGTATCATGTGGAGTTTCCATTATATCTAAATCATCCTCCATCCTTTCCAAATTTTTATCAAAGTTCATGATTGCAATTAAAAATTAAGCATCATTCACTTAAACAAGTTTTAGATTTATAAAAACAATAAATTAAAACATAATTGAATCAAAAAGGCACTAAATAATACATAATTACAAGCAAATGTACACAAGTAACACAAGATGGCAACTGTTAGAAATTCTTTAGCTATAACTGTAGTAAAAAATTACGCACATTAGGCTCACAATTTTTGTAAAACAAATTATCTACATCATAAGTTCATAACAGCATAGAGCAAGGGAAAATGTACACAACATCTATGGACTGTGGCTACTAAAATCATTAGAAGATTCAGAATAATGCATCAAAAACCAAAAATTAATTAATAATTTCAGAAAATGGGTTCATAATATGTTAATAATCAGAAGAAAATAACACATAATTAGAGGCAAAAACTCATACAGCAAGTCTGTGTCAGGGCCATAGGGCATGTGAGGAAGAAGGGGCAAACTGTAAATGGGTTTGTAGTAAGGGATAAGGGGTGACTGGTGAGCGACTGCAACTCTGTAAGGGGTGCAACGGATGGTCGGAGGTGGCGCTGCAGAGGCGTTATGAGGACTGGGTCGCGTCATGCGTGCAAAGGTGGGAGCTAGAACTGGAGCTACCAAGGAGAGGCGTTGGGTAACAGACGTTGCAAAGGGCCAGCGGATGGCCAGGCGGTGCGATGCCAGGGGTGTCACGTAGCAGAGTCAAAGGAGGAGAAGACCGACAAGATGAACAAAAAGCCCAAAATGAGATTTCAAATTTGGGGCGACGTGCGTTAGCGTTTCTGCAGTTCACGTTCACAGTTTAGAGATTAAAATGTTTTGTAACTTTTGTTTCAATAGTACTCTACCTTTAAAAAAAAATAATTTTAACATATATTATATATTAATATTTATATTATTATAATATAAAATATATTAGATTTCGGGCCAACTCGACCTGAGATCAATTGGCTAGCCGGGCCAAATTAGCCCAATCCTATTTGGACTACCATTTTTTGAGCCTAGCCCAGCCCATTTTACGGGTTGTGCGGGCTGGCCCATCAGGTCAGGCTCATTTTGCCAGCTCTAGTTATAGAGAGCAAAGATAATCAGTGAGCATTTAGGGTAATTCTACTTGAGCATGCACTTAGAGAGAATTGTGAGTCTTAGAGCTTCAATTTGTTATCTCTACCATTGAGAGTGGTAAAGGCTTTCAATTTTGTTTTGAGGAAGTCCAAGAGTAGGTTCTCTAGGCAAGGAAGTCCTGACCTAGGAGGTCTCTGGTGTAACACTCTTGCTTTTGTATATTAAATTATTCTATATTTATTTTTCGAGAAATGGAGGGAAATCTCAAAAGTTTGATCCCTATAGTTATGTTTATACTAGAAAGTAGTATTTAGTTTAGATTTTTAATAATTATTGGAGAACGGAGTTTAAAATTTATTAAATGACCGTTTTGTTCTTAAAAAACTAGATAACAGAATTAATAAGAAAAAATAATTGGAAGTGTTTAAAAATTATTTTTAATTCATCAATGTACTTAGAATAATTATTAATAATTTTAAAAAAATTTCAAAATTTATTGAAATAATTTTGCAAAAATGACAAAATACCCCTAGTTAACTATGGGAACCAACCAGAGACTTTTTGACCTTAAAATATTTTGAAAATTTTATACTAAGTATCTTTCGTTATAAAAATTTTATTTTGAAAGAAAATGGTGAAAAATATAATAATCTTATTTTAATTTTTTTAACTGTTTTTCTAATATTTGACAATGTAATTCTAAAAAATTGGAAAGAAATTTCAAAATTCTGATTTCCACCATTATGTTCAAAATTTCAAGAGCTATTTAACCATGATTTTTAATAATTTTTCTAAGCTGGAGCCTGAAAAAATTAGAAAATGACGATTTTCTCTCTATTTCTCAACATTAAGGGTTGACATGAGAAAAAACCACAATTCGCATTAAAATGTCCATTTGAACTTGGAATCATGTTATATTTATTTAAATATAATTTTGAAAATTTTCTGAAATTCTTGCATAAAATGACCAAAATGCCCCTAGGTGTCTGTTAAGTCTAGCCAATATTGGTTTAATATCCAAAAAGGGTGAAAATGATATTTTTAGTTTATTTATGGGTAAAATATTAAATTTTATAATTTTCATAAAAATTTTGGTATTTATTGAATTAAAATGGATTTTTTAATGAATTTTCTACCTTAAAAATACAAAATAACTACATATAATTTGAAATAAATTATTAAAAATTAAAATTTATTATTAGAAATTTATTTTTGACAAAAAATAATGTATTTGTCCAGTTTTTGCATTAAAATGCATTATTTTGATATTAAAAACTAATTTTTCAAATTTAGGCATTTTTATCGATACTAGTTAATTCATCTACAAATAAAATTTATATTGAGGAGCTTGAGGATAACTCATATAGCACGTCCCCAAGCCTAGGAGGGGTGATTCACCACCCTAAATTGTGTATGTGTCCCTAAATTAGATGAAAAATAAATAAAAATTTGATTTATGACATAATGCTTACATAATGGCTTATGTAATTTTGTGGACACCTAACCCCTTCTCCTCCTCTATAAATAGCCATGGTTTTGGACCATTTTTCAGCACCTCTCCCTCTCTCAAGCTATCAAATTCTTAGAAAGCTTCTCTCTCTAGAAAAACATTTCTTTTATTTTGCTTTTATGCTAAAATTTTACTACTTTTCCAACAACTAGTAAAGTTCTCTTCCTAGGAACTTTGCATCAACAATTTCATCCTCTTCATCAATCGTCTTAGAGGTAATGGGGGGAGTGGGGTTGGTTCTAGATTATTGTTATTTTGCATGTTGGTAGGAAGGGTTTTCCTCTAAACCCGTTTAGGCTTAAGTTTTATTATTGTTTGATGTTAAACTTTAATTTTTGCTAAGTTGTTACTCTGCCCAAATTTAGATTATTAAATCATAATTACTAAATTGTTACTCTGCTCAAATTTAAATTATTAAATTATACTTGCTAAGCTATTACTCTGTTCAATTTTAGAAAATTAAAATGCATTTGCTAAGCTGTTACTATGCTCAAGTTTAGAAAATTAAAATGTATTTATTTAGTTATTATTCTGCCAAAATTTTAGTAATTAAATTATAATTACTATGTTATTATTTTACTAAAATTTTATATGATTACTAAATTGTTATTCTGTTAAAATTTTGGTATTGTGCAATTTCTGCAAAATAAGGCAGAATGTTGATTATACTGGTGCTCAAATTAAATTAGACCAAGGAAACCTCTACTTGAGAAATTAGGAATTAATAGTTTAGTGAGTAATGTAAAGCAAGTGACATGTAGTGGCATGACACCTTGTAAGGGAAGCTACAGTTTGGTACGCTAAGGAATGAAAGGCAAGGACCCATTTGAGGAGGTCTTGGGGTAGGCATCGAGTGGTGAATGTCCCAATGGCCAGGGTAGCGCCCTTGAGCTGGGATATTTGCCTGACCAAGCTCGATAACCTTGACAACTACTCAACATTCCGGGATTGGTGTGAGAGTATACCTTTGTAAATGGATGTCCTGACTGATATTTGTTCCTTATTTTTGATGAGGACTATACCATGAGATGCTGTTGATGAGGTATATGTACTCCTAGTCACTTCCTAGGTTCTGTTGAGAACTATTACTCACTAATGGGAAGTATAGATCCATACCAAGTCAAGGTAGTGTAGTATAACTTAGAATAAATCCTAGGTTCCCTATGTTAATTATGTTTTAATTCCTACCATACATGTGTAAGTGATTTTAGAACAAATCACCTCACTCCATTGTTTTTCTTCATTGTATGATTGATTGCAATTATTGAAGATGACGACAATGCATGATGATGCTAAGGATGAGTTAAAGGATACTCCTCCGGATTTGTGTACATAGTTCATAATATTTTCCTTGAGGGATATGGTAGATAAATACTGCTCTGTATAGGATCTTTTTGATGTATATGTTGGGCTAGGTAATATATGTCTATATATATATATTAGTCAAATCATGATGTACAGTTTAATATATATATATATATATATATATATTTATTTATTTATTTATAAGCAGTTTTTATCATTTCACTTCTATTTCCAAATTCTGTTAAATTTAGAATTTTTCTATTATAAAATAAAAAAAATTGTACTCATATTTTCATCAATTTAACTTAATAATTAAATTAATATGAATTATATTTAAAATCAAAAGAGTGTTACATCTGGCAGGAAATCCATGAATGGGTTCTCTTGGTCCAGGTATAGGTTTTCCTAAGGAGTGATTAAAGTGAGAATGTATGGAGCGTCCTGGGTTAGGTTGCTAAGGTAAGGTTCCTTGGGTGTAAAAGGCTTGCTGCACTATAAACTATAATTTGTTAGTGGTTTATCTCAAGTGTAGCTTGGGTACTAAATGTACGTTGAAATTTGTGACCAAACCAATATAAATCACGATGCATTCTTCTCCTTAGCCTTCTATTATTACTTTATTGTCTTAGTTTGTCTTTGTGTGTTTTTTGTTTTATTTGATTTTGATTAGCCCTAATATAAAACAAACAAAAAGAACTATCCTTCATCTATTTGTTCAATTATATTCTTCACGATTAAAAGATGAAACATTTTTGAAAAAGTATTTATTATAACTCAATTCACCCCCTCTTGAGTTATTGAGACCACTTAGTTAACAAGTGGTATCAGAGCTTGACTCTTAGGTCAAGCTTAACAGCTTTAAGAGGAATGGCCTCTATTAACTCTTTTTCGCAAGAGGGCGGCTTTATAGTTGTGCTCCTACCTTCAATGGTGAAGGATATAATTACTAGAAAGAGAGAATGGAATTTTCACTGAATTAATTAACATGGATATTTGGGAAGTTGTTGAAACTGGGGTTTTTATGCCTACTTATATTGTTAATGGTAAAATTGAACAGAAACTCAAAAACCTGTGGACTGACGATGAAAGGAAAAAGCTTCAACATAATTTGAAAGCTAAAAAATGATAATTGCTGCTTTGTTTTATAATGAGTTTTATTGGGTCTCTAACTACAAGATTACCAAGGAGATGTAGGATACCCTTTAGCTGGCTCACAAGGGTATAAGCGATGTTAAGAGAGCAAGAATAAATTCTCTCACCCCATGAACATGAAATGTTTAAAATGACAAAGGGTGAATCAATTTTTGATATGCAAAAGCATTTTACTCATATTGTGAATCATCTCATTGGTCTGGATAAGCAACTTACCAATGAGGAGATGATTAACAAGCACTTGAGATGTCTTAACAAGTCTTGGTAGCCCAAAGTAACAATATTGGAGAATCTAGAGCCCTGAAGGATATGGACCCGACAACTTTGTTCAGGAAACTTGAGGAATATTAAATTCAACTAAATAGGTTGGTTCAAGAAGAAAAAGAAGAATAGACAAAGAAAAGCATTGCCTTCCTTGCTGTTACTAACAAAAAGGAAAAAAAAAAAAAATTCATGAAGAGAGAAGGATCCTTCAACCTAAAGAAGAACGAAGTTGTGAAAGAAGAGCAATTGTTTTGAATGCGGGCAGCCTAGACACTTCGAATCCGATTATCCTATATTCTAAAAAAATGTTGAAAAGTACAAGAGGAAAAAGAAAGGAAAAAGAGCTTATATAGCCTAGGAGAATGATGATAACAGCTCTTCAGAGGGATAAAATGAGAAAGCAAGCTTCTGTCTAGTGGCCAACAATGAAGATGATGAGGTTAGTGACTCTAACTCTAATGTTATGCCCTCCTATGATGAATTGCAACGTGATTTTGAGGAATTAAATGTCTAAGCTAATAAGTGTTTTAAAATGCTTACCTTTAAGAAAAAAAAAACTTCTTAACTAGAGAAGGAACTTGCTATTAAAGCTGAGCTTACCAAACTACAAAACACTACATCTTTTTCTTCTCCTTCTCCCCATGATTGTTTTAACTGTGAAACCAGTAAAAAAGGTAGAGGAATTAACTTCTTTACTTTTGATGGATGTCCCATCCTAAAAAAAGAAAATACTACTTTGATTAATGATTTGACTAAATTCACAATGAGCACTAACAACTTGAGTGACATTCTAAGGAATCAAAAGAATTTCTCTAATAAAGGAGGACTAGGGTACAATCCTGCAAAAAATAAAAAACCTAAAACTCCTACTAATCCCCCTAAGCAACCTAAGAAACCTAAAAGGTCTAACAAGCATTCCACTCCTCCTAAGAAATCTAAGAACAAATACATTACCTACTTTTACTATGGAAGGAATGGACACACTGCATCTATTTGTGATCATAGAAAAAAGGGACCCAAGATTGCCAAGCAAATCTGGGTTTCCAAGCGACTAATTCCTAGTGGTCTCTCTTAAGTACCCAGGACTATTTAGGTTCTTAAGCCACCTAATAGTGGCACCTTCAAGGGAGGGAAGTACTATGTGTTTGTGCATTGATTTATTAGAACTTCCTTTCCCTTATACTCTTGCATCTACATTCATATAGGTCATTACATGCAATTATTGACTTGTCCTCTTTAGTTTGTATATATTTGCGTGCTTATGTCTGCCTTAACTCATTTTGTGTGCATTCATGCTCATAAGTTAAAAGTGAAAAATCCTTGTGAGTAAAGGAATCAATTCCTTCAACATGAAATTGATTCCCTTTCTAAGAGAATTGATTCTTGCACACTAAAAGCTTGCAAATACTCGATTCCTCATAAGCAAGACTCAATTTCCTTGATCTTAATCATATCTCATTAAAATATATGTTTATACATGCATTTATAGCATCACACCATTATGCAATAATTAATAATCACCTATAAATGATCATAGGGATTGCTTTTATGATGAATATGGAAGACATTACAACATGTATCAAAATTTTATCTATCTTCCATGTAAAATTGTCATTAGGTGAAAGCCTAATACAAAAAAACTTTGTAAGTAGATTGATAATTAGCATAAAGTTTCTTGTTTTGGTTTCCGTTATTGATTTTAGCTTCTAAATGTGAGGTTTGGACCTATTTGATGGGTATGCTTTACATCATATTATATGCCCCATTTTCTTCATGAGTGTGATTGTTTCGCTAAGCTTGTCTTTTAGAACTTGCATGTGACCCTTTCAAGGAAAATTAGGTATTTCTTTTTGGCCCCAAACTTTGCTACATAATTCTCCTTTGTTGCTCACCTTGAGCCTCTTATATTATAAGAATAATTTTTCTTTGGTACCTCTACTTTCTATTGAAACTATTTTGTTGGTACCCTTTTATTTTTTATTATTATAAAATGACACATTTCTTTGTAATACCTTTGTGATATATTTTTGAACAAGAAAAATAAAATTCAAAAGGGAAAGTGAAAAAGAAAGAAAAAGGAAGAAAAAAGTAGCAAAGAAAAGAAAAGGAAAAGGAAAAATTCAAAATGAAGTAAAAGAAAATAAGAAAAAGAAAAAGTAAGAGGAATGAAAAATGAAATTTGTTCTTAAGTTTCTTTATTATGCTTCAAAATTCTACTCTTTCATTTATACTTTAAAAATATTTGTTATATTACTTTTAGGCCCTTGCTTATCCTTTCCTTTCTTTATCTCAGCCTACATTATTTCTCCCTAGCCCCATTACAACCAAAGAAAAACCTTATGATTCTTGCAAGCATTCAAAATAAATAGTGGAGATTGGATCACCTTTCAAGCCTATGGTAAGACATTTGCTTTTGAGAAATTGAGTGCCTAAATGTTCAACCCTTAAACACTAGAGAGAAAGGGGAGATGAGTATCTTGATTGATGATGTAAATTACCTCAAGGAACCTAAGTCTCTATTTGGATCTATATTCAAAGCAAAATCTTGAAACCTTAAACTAACCTTTGACTGTATTCATGGATTACAAATGTATGGTAAATTGTTTTTGAAGTCTTGGTGGTTCAACTTAAAAGCTACCTCTATATGGATCATCTATAGGGTCTCATTCATGTGCATTCATTATATCTTAGAAAATCAAAAACTCAATTCTACATTTTCATCAATACCATGCCTAAATTGAAAATTACTCTCATGCACTGCGTTAGTTGATTATTTGCTTCTAGGGTCAAGATACTAGCCATGTGATTCCATGCATAATATTCTATCCTTCAATCAATTATGTGTATGCATAAATTACTTTATGGCAAAATCAATCAAGACTAGTATGGTCTTAAACTATTTGACTACTCTTGATATATGTCAATCCTTGATTGAATTGAATTGTTGCTTAATTGCTTGAATTACTTTTTAAATTTCAATTAAGATATATAAATTTGAAATTTGCCCTCCTAGGTACTTTAGGACTTGTATGACTAAACATTATCTTGCATCCCTTACTGCATACCATAACCCTTGATTGAGTTAATTGTATTCTAAAATGCATAAATTGGTTAATTGAATCTCAATTAAGGTACAATAATGATCAATTTGGTTGGTTGTGTGACTTAATTGTACATTGCCAAAAAAATAAGGTTTAGACATAATAATGAGGAAAAGCTGAAAAGACATGGGTAAAAATGTAAAATCCATAAGAAATTTTATTAAAAAGGATCTCTACGCCATGAAATCAATTCCCCTGACCTAGAATAATGACGGGAAATCGATTCCCCAAAATTCAAAATTGATTCACAAGCGGAGAAATCTCGCATGGAGTTGATTCTTTTTGAGGTGGAATTGAGTCCCATGACCTCTTTTGGGCTTTCAAGGGAGCCCACGAGCAAAGGAATTGATTCCCTTGGGGATGGAATCGATTCCCACACATTAATAGGGCTACAAAGGGTGGTGCAACCCTAACCGCCACTACCACCTCCTTTTCCAAATTCTCTCAACCTTTGCCACATTCTAACTTAGATAACTTGTTTTTAAGTCGATTACAGTGATTTCTGAGCCCATATTCTTCCTTTACTCCTCAAAATCTTTTATTTGCATAAATTAGATTTTTAAATTCCTTCCCTAAACCCCCATATCTCCATGGCCCCAAAGAGAAGGAACACCAGAGGTGCTAGCAGCTTTGCACCTCCACCTTCTCCAATTCAGGCTCCCTTAGAGGAAGCCTAGAGGATTGACTACTCCAAGTTCTTCAATTTCCAGGAGAAAATAAAGAGATTTTCTAACCAGATCTTCACTAGGAAGTTGGTGGAGCCCAGGTATATGTCTTGTGCATTCTTTAGGATAGAGCACTTCACTTTTCAAGAGCTAATAGTGGGATAAGGCCTAAAACGGTTTGTAAATCTTTAGGGTCTCTATTACATTAACTTAGTGAGAGTCTTTTACTCTAATATGTTTGTTGATGAGTTTCGGGTATTTGTCTCTAAGATTTTAGGGAGACAAATTGTCATCACAGCTAACATGTGGCTATCAGTCATTGGACTGAAGCATGAGAGGAGAGAGTTGAACCTTAAAAGGACCAATGAGTAGGCTGACTTTGAAAGATTGGTTGTATTGACAAGGATGCTCAAGAAAAGAGCAAGACTGCTCACTAATAGGATTATGACCACTAGGTTTATGATTGTGGAAGATAGGATGTTGCACTATGCCCTATACAAGATTATTGATGCCCGAGCAGGTAATTATGCTAGGCTCTTTGAGGAAGACATTTTCCTCCTATGGCTTCTACAAGCCAAGCACCAAATTAATTGGCCCATGTTCTTCACTAAGAGGATGTGAAGGCTAGGAGGAAGGCCTTTTGTGACCTTCCATATGCTATTCTATTCTTTACCTTCCTCAGGGCTTCAAGGATTGATCTTATTGGAGTCACCAGCTTTGTTCTCAACACCCGAAGTGCCTTTGAAAAGGATACATTTGGGCAAATGGGCCTCAATCAAACTGCCTTAGGCTGCTGGGTGTATAAAATCACCCTTATAGTTGTAGAGATTTAGGATGAGGATGTTGTAGATATGATGAATGTTGAGTAGGATGAGGAACCTCAAGATCTCACTACTATTGCACTATAGCAAATCATGGCTTAGCTGAGAAGGATGAGAGCTGAGCACAATAGAGACATGGGGAGTAGTTTAGGGTTTCTAGTTTTCTCTAGTAGGATTTATCTATCATTTTAGGACCCTATGTTTAGGCTTTTTTGTTGAACATGACTTCTATTTTATTGTTCATTCTCCTCAAATTTTTATTCTTTTTGATAATGTCAAAAGGGAGAGAAAGGTTGTGTTCTTGTGCTTTTTAGATATCTACAAGGAGAGCTTAAAGACTCATGGACTCACAAAAAGAGGGGGAGCTCATTGCATACATTCAAAGGGAGCAACAAGTTCCAATGGTAGAAGCTTAAGCTATCTCAAACCTATCAAGAACACAAGATTGGTTTGTCATCATAAAAAAAGAAGAGATTGTTGAACATGACCTCTGACATGTCATGTATTGCATAAGTTTTGATGAAGACAAAGCCAACATCAAAAGAGTTTCATGAAGACCAACTCAAAGCTAAAAAAGAACTTACGAAAACAATAAAAAAGAATTAAAGAGCTTCAAGCCAAGATAGCAACTAATATGAAGATTTGTGTCGTTGTCTTCGGCAATTTTGTAAGACTTTCTAATTTTGACTAAGTGTGGCTCAAGAGGATGAATTGGGAAAGCTAAAATAGGTTAAAATCAACAAGTAAAAAGATTTTTAGTGAAAAATATGTACTAAGCCAAACTTGGCTTAGGAAAGCTGAAACTGAGTGCAAAATCATGGAATCGATTTATGAATGCAAAAGTCTCACAAGGAATCAATTCCTTTGTACAAGGAATCAATTCCCTCCACAAAGGAATTGATTCCCTCGCATAGGAATCAATTCCTTCATGGAAGGAATTGATTCCATAATGGTTAAAAAGTTAATTCAAAAAAACGTGATTTGTGATCACTAAGTAATCTTTTTAAAATCAAAACCTATCTTTTGAGATTATGAATTAAACTAGTTTTCCTCTTAATAAAAGGCTAATCTCCTTGAAATCAAAAGAGTGGGACCAACGAGAATCAGTGAGCATTGGGGTAATTTTGCTTGTGCTAGACTTAGAAAGAATTGTGAGTCCTAGAGCTTCAATTTGTGTTATCTCCATTATTGAGTGGTAAAGGCTTTTAGTTTTGTTTTGAGGAAGTCCAAGAGTAGGTTCTCTTGGTAAGGAAGTCCCGAGACAGAGGTCTTTGACAGGAAATCTAGGAGTGGTTCTCTTGGTCTACGAATTGGTTTTCCCATGGAGTGATTAGAGTGAAAAGGTGAAAAGCATCCCAGGTTAGGTTGCCAAGGTAGGGTTCCTTAGATGGAAAAGGCTTGCTACACTGTAAACTTTGATTTTTTAGTGATTAATCTCAAGCGTGGCTTGAGGACTCCAAACCAGTATAAATCATGGTGCACTCTTTTCCTTACTCTTTTCTTATTCTTTATTGTCTTAGTTTGTCATTGTGTGTTTTTGTTTCATATGATTTTGATTAACTCTAATATAAAACAAAACAAAAAAAAGAACTATCCTTCATCTCTTTGCTCAATTATATTCTTCACGATTAAAGGGTGAAATGTTTGCAAAAAGTTTTTATCATAACTCAATTCACCCCCCCCCCCCTCTTGAGTTATTGAGGCCACTTGGTCAACAATGTCTATAGTGATAGATATGTGACAATTACAAAGTTTTATTTTCTATGAGCAATAATTGGTGCAAAGAAAGACCATTGTTTGAAAGAACTAATCATCAATGTTTGATTATTTCATTTAGAGTACCACTTACAAATTAATTTCTTTGTCCAAAGACTAGGAATTAATGGTATATTGTGATAGAATGCCAATTTGGATGATTTGTTTATGTATTTTGTGTTATTTTATTTATGTGAGTGATTTATTTTTCTAATACTCTTTCCAATTTTTGTTTTTAGTGATGTGAATATTTTTGCTCACGTTAGTAGCATCTAATTGTTAAATGAGATGAATTTCAAAGTCTAGGAAAAAGTGGAGATAATCCTTAATTGTATGAATTAGATATTACACTTACAACATAGCGACCCATTCCTACTATGAAAAACCCAAATAAGTTTAAAATTGAGAAGTGAGATCACTCTAATTAAATGTGCTTGATGATCATGAAATGATCAATTATAGAAGCATTTCAAGGCTTTATTGTGGAAAACAAAAATGCCTAAAATTTCCTTGAGTAAGTTAAGCAATAACTTGCAAAGAATGAAAAAGATAGAGACAAGTAATCTTTTAGCCAAACTCGTCTCGGTGAAGTATAAGGGTAAAAGGAACATAAAAGAGTACATTATTTTTAATGATTAATTAAATTTATAATTTATTTACGTAATATTATATTATTATATGCCTACATAATTTATATACAAGTTAATCATATA
This sequence comes from Spatholobus suberectus, assembly GCA_004329165.1. Taxonomy (NCBI): domain Eukaryota; kingdom Viridiplantae; phylum Streptophyta; class Magnoliopsida; order Fabales; family Fabaceae; genus Spatholobus; species Spatholobus suberectus. The sequence goes on from CM014731.1 coordinate 34,535,933, forward strand.
TATTATTGTATATATTTGTATATTTGTATATTTCTATGATTATATATATGTATGTATGTGTGTGTGTGTGTGTATAATAAAATACTATATATATCATAATTTTTTGAAGGAAAAGCCTATTGTAATGGCCTCTGTATTACTTATTGAAAAGTCATTTGTAATGTCTTCATACATAAAAAATAATAATTAAGCTTTTGTAATAGATATTTATAGACAAAACTGTCCACTATAATTTATCGATGGAGAAACCTACTATAATGGCTCTATGTTACTAATAGTAAAGCACATTGTAATCTTTTTGTATTACCAACAGCCTCGAGGCCCATTATAAATGCCCTATGGTAATAGTGAAAATTCTTGAAATGGAGTTTGGATACCTCATTGTCAAACTTTTGAAGTAAAAGTGGTTAAAACCTCCTATCCAGATGTTTAAAAGTATAGACACTGAATATCTTTTCATTGTCAAACAAGATCTATTAAGTTGAATCTTAAGGCGTGATCCTTGGAGTTAGATTTTAAGAAAAGTTGCATGAATGGGGAGAAAAAATGTTGTTACTCTCCACAACTATTAAGTGCCTAAGACACATTAAAAAAAGAAGAGGTTGATTTGTGTTTTCTATACATATTTGAAAATGAAAAATTTCGTTTGCAAAATCTAAGTGCACAAATACTATTTTGAATAGATTGTGCAACAATCTTTGATTTTATTAATTATTAGGTAAGGTCGAATGATCTAGTCTTCACATTTAGAAAAAGATTACATTAAGAGAAGTTTTTTCACAAATCAATTTTAAAACATGACAAGTTATCCTTTTTTTAGCTTGATACAAAGAAATAATAAATAGATATAGGATACCTAGTTCTCACACATGAAGGTATTAATAATATTAAACTTACCAAAACAAGCTTATTACTATGTCAGTACTTTTCAAGATGAAAGATGATGAGACTATAAATAAAATGTTTGGAACATTGTAGACTATTTTGAATGATCTAAGAGCTCTTGAAAAGGATTACAACATTGAAGAAAATAGCATGAAATTACTGGATAACCTTCCCAAGGTGTAGGTGTAACACCCTCACTTTTATTTAATTAATTGTTTTATTTATTTATTTATTCTATATATTTAATTCTAAAAAATCAGGAAGAAATCTAAAAATTCTGATTCCCACGGTTAAATTCAGAATATCAAAAACTATCTAATCGTGATTTTTAATAATTTTTCCAAACCGAAGTTCAGAGAAATTAGAAAATAACGATTTTATTCTTATTTGTCAATATTAACGGCCGACATGAGAAAAAGATTCAATTGATATTAAAATGTCAAATTGAGTTTAAAATCATGTCATATGTATTAAAATATAATTTTGGGAATTTTTTGGGAATTTTCTGAAATTCCTCTATAAAATGACCAAAATACCCCTAATTGTCAGATAACCAACTCAGTATTGGTTTGACATCCAAAAATGATGAAAATGATATTTTTAGTACATTTCTAGGTAAAATATGTAATTTTATAATTTTCATAAAAATTTGAGCATTTATTGAATTTAATATGAATTTTCTAAGCTTAAAATATATAATATATATATTTATAATTCGAAAAAAATTAAAATTTATTTTTAGAAATTATTTTTGATGAAAAATATTACATTTTTTCAGATTTATATCTAAATTAATTATTTTGGTATTAAAAGTTAATTTTTTCAAGTTTAGGCGATTTTATCGGTACCGACTAATCTAATTACAGGTAAAATTTACACTGGAAAATGTTGGACAGCTGCTATCCCACGTTGAAACTCTAGAAGGGAGGTGATTCACCACCTAATGGGATATGTGTCCCTAATTTTCAATTAAAAATAAATTAAAAATAGAAATTTTGACATAATAGCTTATGTCATTTAAGGACACCTAAGCTCAAAATTTTCCCTATAAATAGCAATCAAATTGAACTAATTTCTCATTCCTTTCCTCCTTTCACCACCGTAAATCTCCATAGAGAAATTCTCTTCCTTTAGAAAAAATTTCTTTTACTTTGTTTTTATGCTAAAATTCTACTAGTTTTCCAATAACTAGTAAAAATCTTCTTCCTAGGAGCTCTGCACCAACAATTTCACCAACTCTTTGAGGTAATGGGGGGAATGGGGTTGGTTCTAAATTTTAATTACTTTGCATGTTGGTAGAAAGGGTTTTTCCCCTAAATCCGTTTAGACTTTAGTTTTATTATTAATATTATTGTTATATTGTTTAATGTTAAACTTAATTTTTGCTAAGATATTATTTTGCTCAAATTTAAATTATTAAATTATACCAGGCTGTTATTCTGTTCAATTTTAGAAAATTAAAATACACTTGCCAAGCTATTACTCTACTCATTTTTAGAAAATTAAAATGCATTTGCTAAGATGTTACTCTGTTCAATTTTAGATAATTAAAATACTCTTATTAAGTAGTTATACTGCTTAAATTTAGACAACTATAGTATAATTATTAAGTTGTTATACTGCTCGAATTCAAAGAATTATAATAGAATTACTAAGCTGTTATACTGCCCAAATTTAGAAAAAAATATTTTTAGCTATTATGATAAATAATTAAATTATTAAATTATCAAATTTTAGTAATACTCAATTAGTTTAGCAAAAATAGTAGAAGAAATAAACCATAAATCTCATAATATGAAACTAAAGATAGAAATTATTTTATGAGCTATTTATGAATTTATTTTTAGAAAACTACTATAGAAATTTCAGTTTGAGTTCTTATCGTTCAGGTAAGGTCTAGACACACTAATAGACCATCTGTAAAAATTTCATAAATTTTAAAGCTTATTTAGTACTTTTAATTGTGCTTTATAAGTGCCTGTGGACACATTTTTCTTAGAAATACTAAATTTCAAAAATTTTTGAAAAAATTCTAAAAATTCATGATAAAATTATAATTATTTTTCTAAGTTTAAAAATTATTTTTATGGAATTTTTTACCATTCTATGATTTATTTCTTAATTATCAGTCTTTATTTTAATTTGTATATCTTTATTTTTATTGAATTATTGCTTATGTGCTTTAATTTGAATTATGAATCATGTGAATGATATGTATGGATCAAATCTCTGTAATATAAGGCAAAGATATTATTAGAAATTATACTGGTGCTCAAATACTTGAGACCAGAATGAACCTTTAGAAATTAATAGATTAGTGAGTAATGTAAAGCAAGGGACATTCAATGGCATGACACCCTGTTAGGGAAGCTATAGTTTGGTATGCTGAGGAATGAAAGGCAGGGACCCATTTGGGGAGGTCTCGGGGGTAGGTATCGGGTGGTGAAAGTCCTAATAGCTAGGGTAGCGCCTGTGAGCTAGGATATTCACCTGACTAAGCTCGATAACCCCGACAACTGCTTAGCATTCCGGGATTGGTTTGAGAGTATACCTCTATAAATGGACATCCTGACTGATATTTGTTCCTCATTGATGATGAGGACTGTACCATGTGATGATGTTGATGAGGTATTTGTACTCCCAGTCACTTTCCAGGTTCTGTTGAGAACTACTACTCACTGATAGGAAGTATGAATCCATACCAAGTCAAGGGTAGTGTAGTATAACTTAGAATAAACCTTAGATTCCCTTCATTAATTGTATTTAAATTCCTACCATACATGTGAAAGTGATTTAGAACAAATCACCTCACTCCATTATTTTTGTTATGCATGTTCAATCATGATTGTTGAAGATGACGACAATGCCTGATGTTGCTGAGGACGAGTCAGAGGATATTCCTCCAGATTTGAAGACCTAGTTTATGATATTTTCTTAAGGGATAGGGTAGATAAATACTGTTCTGTATAGGATCCTTTTTTATGTATATATTGGGTTAGGTAGTATATGTTTTTTGATGTACTTTTGTTTTCTCTTTGACTATTATGTATTATTCAAACCATGATGTATAGTTGGATATATATATATATACATAAGCAGTTTTTATCATTTCACTTCTATTTCTAAATTCTGTTTTTCTAGTATAAAAAAAAATTACTCACATTTTCATAAACTTAAAGTAATAATTAAATTAATATAAATTATATTTAGAATTAAAGGAGTGTTACAGTAGGAACCCAAGATCATAATAATCTAGGAAGTAAGAGACTTAAGCAACTAAAAGATGGATGAGCTTTTGGGTTCTTTGAGAATCGACAAGCTATATCTCAGTCAAAGAGATCCAAACAAAAAGAGCAAGTTTATTGCTTTCCAAGCTAGCAATTGAAAAGTGACAAATCTATCCCATCTAAACTAGAAAGGATGTCTTTATCCAAATTTCTCAAAATTGAGGAGAAAAGTGATTAAGAGAAAAAAGATTAGATGGCAAAAGTAGGCTTAAGACAGAAGACGAAATTTCCTTGATTTTAAAAGAATAAAAAAGATAATACACAAAAAAAAAGGAAGGGACAACATTTTAAGACAAAAATTATAAGGAAAAAGAAGTTGAGTAGATCGACAAGAGAAAACTAAAGTTATTTGCTTCATGTATAAGAAGCTTAGACACCTCTAAGATAAATGTCCAAGTTTGAAGAAAAACTCAAAGAAATTATTTAAAAAGAAGAAAAAGGTTTGATGAAAACTTGGAAAGACTTGGACAATAGTTCTTTTGAAAGCAAATGAAGCAATGTAATATGCAAATCTTTGTCTGTTGACAAACACAAACTTAGACGATGATGAATCTAAAGTAGAATATAAATCTTTTGATCTTCAAATTGCTTATAATCTTTTTCTCAAAGACTCTAATGTTCTCACTTCAAAGTATTTTGAACTTAAAAAAATGAAGATCTTGCAAAAGTTCATGAAATAAGAAGTTTAGAGAACAAAATTTTGAGTGGTGATAACGTCAAACTCAAGATTAAGATTAGACTCTTTAAAGCCAAACTCAACAAAGCTAATATCATTAGTGAGACTTCATACTTTACCAATGTAGAAAGACTTTATGATAAGGAGAAAGAAGTCATTAAAGATCTAGTTAGTTTTGTCAATGGTACAACCATTCTAAATAAGATTTTAAAACATCAAAAGCATCCATTTGACAAAACTATTATAGGATTTAAAAGGAAGAAGATCTATAAGAAGAATAAGAATAACTTTTTTTCTTCTATTTATAGAACAACTTTTTTGTTCTTATTGTGGGAAGTATAGACATGTAATGTTTAGATGTTACAACAAAAGGAAACAAAGGTCTACTAAGACCTTAGGAACTAACTCCTAAGAAGGCAAGAAGATATGGGTACGTATAAGATGAAATCATTCTTGTTATGGATATCTTTAATAGGAAAAAAAAAAAAAGACCCAACAAATGGTACATAAATAGGGAATGCTCATGACACATAACGAGAGAAAAGTTTATGTTCTTAGACATTCAATCACATAAAGGTGAGATTGTTGCTATTTGGAGGCAACCAACAAGGAAAGATAATTGATATTAGTAAAGTTGGTAAGTATACTCTGCCTACTATTGAAAATGTTTTATATGTTTAAAACATAATCAATTGAGCATTAGTCAATTTTATGATAGTGGATATAATAATGTTTCATTTGACAGAGATTTATATATAGTAAATAAACATCTAATGAAATAATTCTTTTAACTACTAAAAGACACAACAATATTTACAAAATTGATATGGAAAACAAAGGGCCCATTTGGGGTGGTTGTGAGTTTTTAGTTTTTTGATGTAATTTTCAAAAACAAAACATGTTTGGCTAAAATGGAGTTGAAATGGTTTTTAACTCAAATTCAAAATATATACTTTTACATTCATTTTCCAAACCAATAGAAAATGATTTGTAAATTTGATTTTTTTATTTTAAAAAAGCACACTCTTGCTACATTTAATAGTGGCCTTTCTCCTTATTCTCATCACCACCACCACCACCACTGTCGCCACTATCACTATTGTTGCCATCGCCACCATTGTATTTGCCACCATTGTTGCCACAACCATAATTGCTATCATCACTGCTGTCACTGTGACCATTGTCACTACTACTACACAAACGCACTCTTAAACTAATTTTAATAGGATAGGGAACTTTCAAAGTCAGTTTATTTTAAAACCAAAAATTAGAAGAAAAAAAAAACTAAAATTAATTTTTAGAAACTATAAAGTAGTTGTAGTTTTTGAAATTTTTGAAACTTACAACTAAACCGTCCCAAATGGGCTCTAAGTAATCAACATGTAACTTGTTTAGATTCCAAAGAAGATGAAAATAATGGACTTGACATAAAATACTTGGGCATGCTGGTCTTAAACATATTTCAATACTTTACAAAAAAAAAGTCTTATCAAATGACTGCTTAAAAATGATCTTCTTTGTGATGTTTTTTAAAAGGAAAAAAGTCAAAAAAATGATAAGAAAAAATGAATGGAAATATATCCTTTTCATCTATCACATATACAACCTTAAAAGGATCATCCTAAGATTGTCTAACAACACGGTTTAAAGCACCTTCATTCTAAGAAGGTCTAACATCATAGTTTGAAGACTCATTCATCCTATAATCTTCTTATACCCTCAATGGTCACTCAAAATGAAACTAATCTCCAAGTCAACCTTAGAAAAGCTCAACAATCTTAAGCATTGCTCTTGATACCAAAATGGATGCGACAAAATAAACTTTCAACTACGAAAAAATCTTTTCCTACACCAAAAATGGAAAGTTCTAGCCAAAGTTACTTATTTTGATTTTTCTATCATCTCAAGAGGAACACAAAAACTAATCTTGTAAGAAAGCAATCAACATTCAAATGCATTTAATGCACATTAATTTAATGAGGCCTCAACGTTATGTTTGTTTGATGCTCTCTTGAGTTGAAGATTTTTTGTCTTTCAACGAGTTTCAGTTATAAATAAATAAAGAGAATGAAACACTAAATATTGTTGGTTACTTCAAAACCACATTAACTCTTACCATATACCATTTATTTTATTTTTTTTGAAAATGCTTTTGTTGTTATACTATAGTGATTGACTTAGAACAACTATGCTTGCACAAATCTAATATCTATCTTTAAGAGATAGTCATGCTTTCCCATTTTCTTCAAAAAATGAGGGAAAAACCTACAAAGTCTTGTTTCAATTTTCCAAGAATTCTTGGGTTATGAGATTAGATTATTAATTATTGTAATTCCAACATAGCCCTATTTTCAGGGGTGAGCCAACATAAACCTTTGTCTTCTTACTCATTATCTATTTTCATTTATCTTCTAACTAAATGAAAGGATAAATGTGAAGATGTTACAAAATCAAAAAGTATTTTCTTAATGTGTATCTTGAATCATTTCACCTATAAGACAATACCCTTTTAGTATTCGTCTTTCTTAGAATGTGGGTTTGGGACTAACTCAACCTTACAAAGCCGACTTGTAAGGTGAGGGTTGCCTCCCACTTATATACACTTATTTAGTCAAATCACTAGTCGATGTGGGATCTCCAACACACCTCCCTCACGCCGAGGATTAGACATCTCGAGCGTGAAGTTTGCAGGACTAGACATCTGCAAATGGTCCGATAATGACCGATAGCAGGTGGCCGATAAGCCCAACAATAATCGCTAGGATAGGCTCTGATACCATCTTAGAATGTGGGTTTGGGTCTAACTCAACCTTACAAAGCGGCTTGTAAGGTGAGGGTTGCCTCCCACTTATATACACTTATTTAGTCATATCACTAGTCGATGTGGGATCTCCAACAGTCTTAATTAGAATGAATTTGTTAAAAGAATATCTTTCTTTGTTTATAAATTAAGCATTTGATTTGTCAAAAAGATTTTAGAGACAACAACACACAACTTAACCCTTTTCTTGTGTTTTGTGATAACTTTTGCCTTTACAATATTTCCAAATTAGATTAAAGAACAAGATTTAATAAGCATTTAATAAATTAAAATTCATTTTATCATTTATTGAAAGATTGGTTTCCTTCTATTTGGACTAGGGATGGCAAAAACTTCATACTTGCAGATATATGCATGTAAAACTGTTATGGATTAAAAATGGATAATTAAATAAATACCCACTTATTAATAAGGTGAGATATATGCATGTAAAACTGTAAAAAATTCATACCTGCAAATACCCTTAGTTATATATAAAATAAATTGCTTTAATTTATTTTTAGTATAAATATATGCTACAAAATTATTTTTTAATATGAATATATGTTTCAAAAATATTTATTTTTAGTTTCATTTTTTTTTTACTTTTTGTTTAAAATTTTATATTTTACAAATATTTACAGAGACACATGGATACCTACATATATATATATATATATATATATATATATATATATATGTATGTATAGGGAACGTATTAAGTGAGAGGGCTTTTTTTATGTGAGAGTAAGAGGAATAGATATTAACCATTAGATTTTTTTATAAATGGACAAGATTAAAACATACAAAGTCATGTGAGTTTTTTAAAAAATCACATGATTTCTTAAGTGGTCACATGACATTAAATCTTGACCCTCCAAGTATGGTTGTATGACCAAGATTAACTCCTCTCACTCTCATATAAAAATGACCCTCTCACTAGATATGTCCCCTATATATATATATATATATATATATATATATATATATATTCTAATGGTTAATATCTATTCCTCTTACTCTCACATAAATATATGTATGTATGTATGTATGTATGTATGTAAAATTTGTGGATACCTGCTTATCAGATATCCGTATAAATACGTGCAGGTATGAGAGGAGTACTATCCGTACCCATCCTGCTGTCATCCCAAATTTGGACTCCTAAGGAGTGCTAACGATGCACTCTATAACACTTTTCTAACATAGTCTTTATAATTGGCTAAAATTTATAGGAAATCATGAGTGAGATTCATTTGATAGGGAGTGAGACCTACATATTTTGTGTAATTCCCAATAAATTTTAACTAACAATAAAAGGTAAGTTTGAAAAAATGTGTTAGATAATGTGTTGTTAACATTTCTCTTAGACTCATTTCAACAAATCTTTTAGTTATTATTTTGATTAGTGCAATTGTCACTACTCACTAATTGTGGTGTTAATTTGGTCTAGCCCAGTGCGAGCCAACTAAAAATTCATATTAGAGTAAGTTAGCCCAATTTAGTTACAAGTTAACATTACGAGTTGTGAGTCAAATGGATTGGGCTCACATTTTTTTTAAAAAGTATTTACTTTACAACTATAATAATTTAATAATACAATAGTTAACATTTATATAATATTTATATAAAATTATTAATTTACTTATATTTTCTATCAATATTTTAAATTTAATATATTTATAACTTGATAAAGTTTATCATAAATCTATTTGACTTTTAATAGTTTTTTGTTTATTGTTTTATGATATAGAGATATAGGCTGATAATAAGAAATATATTCCAAATAAATAAAGCTCTCTAAAATTGTACAAGAAAAATAAAAATAAATATAAAAATTAGGCTAGCGTGCTAGCTCTAGTGCTCTACCGATCCATTGCGAACTTAACCTACAGCGGATAATCAATTTTCAGGTTAAGCTAAGTATTAAGATCAATCTTGAAGTTTTAAAAGTCATCCCGCACCATATGTTTGTTTATTCACACTAACCCACCAAACTCAACTTATTTTAGCATACTTAATCACCACGTAAAAGATCATTAGTAAAATAATTCAAAATTTATTATTTTTACGTTTTTTCCTTTAAATTCTATGTAAACATGAAACAGTATTTGTATGTAGAGAATATTCACCAAATAAATAAAAAGTATGTAGAGAATAATTTGTTTGCTTATTGTCAATAGATTATTTTGTTTCAGATTTATTATATTCGTTATTCAATAGAATAAGTTGAAATGATGTGGATATTGGAAAAGAACTAAAAATTAATAATTAATTGATAAATAATGCTCAAACAAGTATTTATTTTCTGTGCTTATTTATTTCTATTGTTATTCATTGATTGATTCTTGTGTCTTTAACTTATACTAATTTAGTTAAAATAAATGTGTGTTTTAAATTAAAGTATTTAAATAAGTTAATTTTATGCTTGATTAATTATGTTAATTAAAAATTATTCTAAATTAATTTATTTTATTTAAATAGTCTAAAATGACCTTTATTATAAAATTATAGAAAGATATGGAGTTATTTGTACTATTTTATTATATATTTAAAATATTTAATCATCATGGATAAAATAGGAAATAGCTCGCCAGTAAACCAATCAATTTAAATTATAAATTCCAAAAGTTTACTTATGAAAAACAATTTGACAAAAAAAAAATTATTGCTATAATAATTTTACCAAACATACTAGCTTTTCTAAAAATAACTTTTATTCTTAAAATACTTTTTACTGCAAAAGTATTTTTACTAGGCTATTCATTTTAACAAGTTTGTAACTAATTTAACTAACTTAAAAGGCTATTTGCCAAAAACAAAAGTATTTGATAAACAAGTTTATTCGTAACCTAAATTGTCCACTAACTTTTTTGATAAACATAGAGTAATTTATTAATAATAGAAGCTAATATTAGCATAAGGAATACCATAATTCAACATACAATCGGTTACATATGCTCCCATCAAGAGATCTGTGTAGACTCAAAATAGTAATAGTGAAGAAATATGATATACATACAACAATTTTTACAATAATTTATACAACATTATTTTTTATGTTTATCTTTCTCCATCACATCATTTATTATATTTTAAAATTTTCTCTCATTTTCTATGTCTATCTCTCTCCATTACATATACATCCATCAATAAACATGGACAAGGCCATGCCCTAATTACACCATCCAAAATAATAAAACAAAAAACTAAAAGCTCACATTTGAGCATATAAACACAATATACAAAATAGTTCTCCATGCCAAAACTCAAGGGCTCCATAACCTGCTTAATCTGGAACATGAAAACTTAAACTAGTGAGACAATGTCTTAGTGAGTGTCATAATATGCAATAACATAAACAGGTTTCACAAATTCATGCTTCATGTAAAACTTTGCTTCATTATTTACATAAAAACACATCCTAAACTTTACATGCTTATCATTTTCTTTTCCCTTTTTTTCGTCTATGGCCAAATTGATCTCAAATTCTCAAGGAGTGTCCCCCTTGTTTATGCGATCACTCTTCCTTTACCATATCTTTGAGGACCGAGGGGGATGAAAACCCTTCCCTTGTCAAAGAAGATATAAAAGTTTTATGCATGCTTATCTTGTTTACTTAAACACTTTGTCATCCTTTGATGTCCGAAAGGGTTACTATCCTCTTTCCTCTAAAGGAGATTCCTCAACATTCATACATAAATATTGAAATTATCATGTAGTTATAACAAGGTATAAAGTATAATAAGTATGGATAAAAACATGAAGCAAATCATATGTTGTTTTAGGGGTCTCGCGCTTAGCACAGGCATGGCCACGTTGAGCATGCTGGACCCTGACGCTTAACACCATTGCACAAGGCCTCCACACACTTGTTCTCTGGAAGTCTCATGCTTAGCGTGACTGTTTAAGGACTTGGGACACCCTTTCTATATGTCTTGACGGTGGGTGCGCTTAGTGCAGATCTACTCGCATATGGCCTTCCATGGCCTCCAACCCATACCTAACAAAAAATCATGCGATAAACCACTTCAAATACGCTTAAAATCTTTAGATTTATCATTTAAAGTACACAATCATATCAAAATCTCCCAAATCCCAAACCCCTTATGAATAGTGCTAAAAATTCATTTCACAACAAAGGAACAATCAAGATACAACCAATCAAAGGGAAAAGGGAGGAAGATGGAAGGGCAAGCACTCACAATGATCTCCTAAGTGTGTGTGTCTTTCCTCTTCTCTTCATCTTTCTCCTTCTTTTCTTTCTCTTCTTCACCTTCTTTCTCTCTTTTTCTCTCTATTTCACTTTTTAAAGCTTTTGTGTTAGTGAGTGAGTGTGGAGGGGGAGGGGTTAGAAGGGTATAGACCCTTAGTGGGTTTTTGGGCGCTTTCTCTCAAAACTTGATATAACTATGGTTCATTATCCCTTAATTATATAGAGCACTTGTTAAATAAGCAGAGAAAGACATTTTATGTACTTTATCTTATTAATCCTTATTAGCCTAATTTTGGCGATGATATCCTGCCATAGTTTTCATTTACTAGCCATAGGACTAGGTGAGTAAACATTAGCTATGAATCACATAATCCCAGTTTGCTTCCACTCCGACACACACCAATAAAACCATCTCCCTCAAACGTGAACTTGATACTCAATAATCCTGACTTCCAAATACAAATAAGACCACCCGATAGAGCAGGAGATGATTTAGCCACCCATTCAAAATCTAAGCTGCCCCACAAGCTGGATATCAACCTGTCATCAAATTGGCTACATTTTGTTTCTTGTAACAGGCAGAGTTCCAACTGACCTAAATGAACTAATGATCAGATCCTACTCCTCTTGGATCGATCTCCAAATCCTTTTACGTTTAGAGACATGGAGTTTATAAATTGTCCACTAATTATTTTATACATTTACACGAAAACAAATAAAGCCGAAATAACGTAAAAAAAATAAATAATATAAACGTCAGAAGCTAAGTATTAACATTGTTTTCCTTTTAATAATTATAAAATTATTCTAAATGCCGAGTACTATAATGCATTCAATAACATAAAATAAAATACCATAATCCATAAATAAACATAATAATAAATCCACATATTAAATGTCCAAAAAAACCTCCAACCTATAACAACGTTAGAGTTTCTTAAATAAATATAGCAGGTTTGATCATTCTTGAGTATCTGTAAAACAAAAAACTAAGCTAATGAGGAGAAAAATCTCAATGAGTAAGCAGACTAGGTAATGATCACTTAACCTATAAACATAATCATTTAATCTTATCACTTTTTACTCCCTACTTATAAAAACCAACCAGAGCTCCATGATTATCCAAAGAGTTATACTAGCCTCAAATATGAAAAGAGGTTATGCTAGCCTTAAATCCTGAATGTATGTACAATATGGAGGTTTGCCTACGGGAACAAGCTTTGGTTCCAACCCACCCCAAAGTGAACTTTGGCATTGGAGTTATATTTTCATCTTTTTCATACACAAGCATTCGTGTCTCCATAACAAATTTCTCAAACATCACATCAAACTTACTTTATACATATTAATATAGCTATACATTTAATTGTAGCTTGAATACAACATAGAAGTTACATATAGTGTTATGCAATAATTGGTAATTTTTTATGTTAACATTCAAACCTTTGTCTTTTTTATATAATTAAGTTTCTATAAGCAATTTTAATCGTTTATTATGAAAATTAAATTCACATATATAAGAATTTAATGCTATATTGAACATATTCATTTTGTAATTATAATTATATAAATATACATTTTAAGTTTAATTACAAGTTTAGTTTGTGTTCATATCTTAATCTTAAAATGTTCACAATTTTCTTTATATGTGTAAAACACAAGAAACAAGAAGTAAGTTGAATTGTGTTTTTAAAAATTATTGCAAAACCTTTTTCAAAAACAAGTATCATTTGATTAATAGACGAAATGTATAGCTCACTAAAAACGGATTTCAAAAGAATTTCTAAAGAAAAATGATTCCTTTTAAGAGATAAACATTTTTAGTGAATCAAGGCAAAAAAAAAATAAATAGAAAAAGACACAAAGTTTTATACTGGTTCGTCTTACCCCAGAAACTACGTCCAGTTCTTGGCACACCACCAAGTTCTACTATAACTTTAACCAAGTTACAAGTATTCTTTTATTCAAGCCTCTTCAGGCTTATCCTAAGTAGTATTTTACTTGTCTTTCCAAGCAAACACCCAAGTATTCTTTAACACAAAGCCTCTTCACAAAGAAATGATTAAAAGGTAAGTGTTTATAGACTAGGTTGCGTCTCTTTAGAAGGATATGCACTAAAGCTCAAGAACTTGTCTAAGACACTTTTTACAAAGATTTCTTTTAAATTCAAGAAAGAGAGTTAAGCACTTAGAGATTGAAAGCAAAGAATTCAGCTATTGTTATATATATGTGTTCACATAAGTCTTCTCTTTTATTTATAATACTCCTTAAAAAGTGTCTGTTGTGAGTGCTTTATAGACATCCTTTGTCTGTTGTTGCATAAAGATGAAAATGTTCGTTGGAGTATTAAATGTTGCATTTAATGCTTTTCACCAACCGGTTACATTGATAAGATAAAACAGTCTATTTATCTTGTCTTTGTCGTATTGAATCTTGTTTTAGTAGGCATGTTTTGCCTTTTAGTATTGGCAAGTACATTGAAGTTCCTTCTTTTTGGCAGATAGATGTATCTTTTCAAAAGTAGGTATATTGACATCTTCTTTTTCAAGAAAGTGGGAATGTGAACTTTTAAACAGGGTTCAATACTTGTATAAAACATATCAAACAAAAACTAAAACCAATGGTCCTTGATAGCTTTTGTCTGTTATGAGTAAACAACATAATTTTTATGTATTTCAAAAACAAACGTTCAGATGGTCAGTAAAAACATTAATCTGCTTGGCATAATCAAAACAAAATGAGGGTTACATAATCGTCCTTTGTCCTAACAATATGTTATCTTTGTAGTTTTGCACTAAGTATAAATGTATCCTATATATAATAGTAAAGAAGGAACATTGAATGTATAAAGGAAATGACGTAATAATGAAACGTAGTATGAGAATGAGATTAAAGAATGGAAGCTATAATATGAAGGAATGAGAACTCTTTCTACGATAGTAAAAAGACATGAAGGAACAATATAAACAATTATACAAGAAAGAACAACATGAACGAAAAATAATTTGATTACTCACGTTGATTTCTTGGCTTGTTCTCCTTCTAACTCTTGTGACTAGGACCTGTTTTCCCTCTTCCTCTATTTTTCGTTGAAACAATCTTGACACAATTTAGGTGCTAAGATTATTTTGGGATGAGTACAGGTGCTTCTACCTTTCTCTATTTATGAAGATGGCTTAAGGTTAGGTTTTACGCATGCTTAGAGTTCACGTGTCTTTCTTCCCCTGTCCCTTTTATGAAATCATTGCTTAACCTAGGTAATAACTAGAATTTATGCCACTTTAATTAACTTTAATTGTATAATTGACCACTAACTCTTTCTTACTTTATTTCCTACGATTAACCTTAATTCTCCTAAATATCACACGTCGAAGCACCCTAATTTCTATGAATCTTCTTTGTTTTTCATCCCATATGCCACGACCACACTACTTTGTGTAACTTCTAACCTTATGATGCTAAATTTACCATCAATGAGTAGCCTACACTCTTAATTCTCCCATGTGCTTAATTCCATAACTTTTGACTACAATAGTCCTCTATTCTTTTATCTTTCACTTTATTTCACATGTGTATAATTCTAATGTCTAATGAATTTTATAGTCCAATCTCTCTTTCTTTCATGTATCATGTGTTTAATTCTATTACAATAATGGCAACAAGGTTTGAATCTAGGACTTTATGCAAACTACTCAAACTCCCTACTACAGGGCCAATCTTAATGGGTTTAATTCTTTTAGGCTTGTGTATATTTGGCTTAATTACACCTTTTGTCCCCAAAGTTTAATAATTTCACAAATTTTGTCATTCAAAATTATTTTTTTGCGAATTTTGCCCCCGATTTACAAAATATCGCAAATTTTGTCTTAACATAGAAAAACTGTGTCAATTTAGACATTTTGTGGTAGTTTTTCCCCCTCAAATTGCCACAATTAAGACAATTTTTTGACGGCTTTTCTTTAATTGTGGTAGTTTTTCTAGTTGGGGGCAAAATTAGAGATATTTTGTAAACTAGGGGACAAAATTTACAAAAAAAATTTGGAGTGGCAAAATTCACAAAATTGTAAACTTTTGGGGTGCAAAAAGTAGTAATTAAGCCTATATGTTTTTAGTCCTTGTAAAATGAGTGAGTTTTGATTTTAGTCCTTATAACATTTTTTCTTTATTTTTCATCCTCAAAAAACTAAAATAATTATTTTTGGTCCTTACTATTATGTGATACTCGTTAATTGCTTATGTGTTTGACGAAAGGTCAATTGACCATCTCAGATGATACTCACTAATGTTTGTAGTACCTATGTCAACATATAATACCTCTAAATTTTTTCTAGATTCCAAAAATAAATATTATTTATCTATCTCAAAATGAATGTTAGGGACCAAAAATAGTTGTTTCAAATTTTAGAGGGATGGAAATTAAAGAAAAAAGTTTTACAGGGACTAAAATAAAAATTTGCTCATTTTGTAGAGATAAAAAAATGGTGATTTTAAATTCTAGAGGGATAAAAAATAAAGAAATTTTTTACAAGGATCAAAATCAAAACTCGCTTATTTTATAAGGACTAAAAATATATTTAAGCCATTCTTCTATGTGCTTAATTCTATTAACTAAATGAGCCTAGCCTTCTAAGTATATCGTTTTCTCTCATTCTATTTATTTTTATGGATTGTATGCTTGGTTCATATTTAAATATTTTTTAATTAATATAAAATAGTGTTTTAGGAATTTTGGTTATAACAACATAGCATTTCAATATTTTATGTCTAGGAAATTTCGACCATATTTATATAAATAAAGCTTTTAATCATTAATTTAAGGTTTGCATGTTGATAATTCCTTGATTTTATTTTATGTCTAAGAGTTGACTTATTTATTAAAAATATATTTCTATTTTACAATAATCATGCAAATTAATCAATTCTTAGTTCACAATAAATAATATGAATATACTTTTAGAAACCATATAACTTTTTTGTTAAACAAATTTCTAAATCAGGGGATGTTATTACATTATTCTCTACCTTATATTTATAACATCCCCAAAATTAGGCTAATAAGGATTAATAAGATAAAATATATAAAATGTCTTTCTCTATTTATTTAACAAGTGTTGTATATGATATAGGTATAATGAACCATAGTTATGTCAAGTTTTGAGAAAAAGAGCATATAAGGCCCATTAAGGGCTTATATGTCTAAACTCACGCACACACACTCACTAACACACAAAATCCACTTAGAAGAGAGAAAAGAGAGATAGGAAGGGAAAAGAGAGAAAGAAGGAGAAGAAAGGAAAAAAGAGAAGGAGAAGGAAGAGAAGATGAAGAGGATAGAAGAGACCATATGCCCACAGGAGATCATTATGAGAGTTTCCCTTCCATCTTCCTCCCTTTTCCCATTGATTAGTTGTATCTTGATTGTTCCTTTGTTGTGAAATAGGTTTTGATCACTGTTCTAGAGGATTTGGAGATTTTGATATGATTGTGTAGTTTAAATGTTAGATTTCAAGATTCTAAACATATTTGAATTGGTTTGTTGAATGATTTTGAGTTGGGTATGGATTAGAGGCCATGGGCAAGTAGATTTACGATTTTTGCAATCTACAAATTGCTCGCTCGCGTTAAGCCCATATTCATGGCACTAAGCCTAGATCATGCAAGGCTTGGGTTTAATGCCCAGTGCTTCTATGCTAAGCGTGAACCTTCTAGTGTCTATTGTTAAGGCTGTGAGTAGTGGAGCTAAGCACAACCACCATACGCTAAGCATGGGACATTCAGAGAGGGTGTCCTAAGTCCTTACGTAGCCACACTAAGTGTAGTCCTTGTATGCTAAGTGTGGGACCTCTAAAGAGCAGGTCTGAAGCCCTTGCATAGTGGCGCTAAGCACCACTTAAGCGTGCTAAGCACTAGTGCGCTAAGTACAACCATGCTTATGCTAAGCGCGAGACCCTTATAACAACATATGATTTCCTTCTTGTTTTTATACACATTTATTATACTTTATACCTTGTTATAATTTCATGATGATTTCAAATGTTTATGTATGAATTTTTAGGAGTCTCCTTTGGAGGAAGGAGGATAGTAACCTCTCCAAACACCAAAGGATGACAAAGATTTTAAGTAAACAAGATAAGCATGCATACGTATACCCTCTTTGACAAGGGAGGGTTTTTGTCCCCCGGCCTCACTCCTCATAGATGTGGTAAGATGCTCTTCAGTAAGGGAAGGGTGATGGTATAGGCAAAGGGGGGCACTCCTTAAGAATTTGAGCTCAATTCGACCATAGATAGAAAGAGAAAAAGATAACGATAAGCATGAAAAGTTAAGAATTATGTTTTAAATGTAAATGATGAAGCAAAGTTTTTCATATTAGGGAACTCTTGAGACATCATTTCATTAGTTTAAGTTTTCATGTTCCAGATTAAGCAGGTTAAGGAGCTCGAGTTTTGGCATAGAGAACTATTATGTATATTATGTTTGTATTCTCAAGTGTGAGGTTTTAGTTTTATGTTTTATTAATTTGGATATGATGCAATTAGGGCATGGCCCTCTCTATGTAGGCTAATCTATATATTTTGAAATACCCCTTTGATATCTTGGAATCTCACCCAAGAAAACTGTTGTATTACTATATATTGTTTTAATTTTAATGTATGATGTTTATTTCCACATGGTGTTCTCTAATGTCTATATGATAGAAAAAGGTAATATCCTCTAGATATTACAATATTTCTTTTAAACACATTTAAGCTTTTAGCTTGTTATAACTTTTTCTACTATCACTCTTAATATTTTAATAAAATTACTCTTCTAGTCCCTATTATTTTTTATAACTCATTACTAATTTATTGTGGGACCTTAGATCATAAGTTAATTTTGTTTACAATTTTGGGGATAACATAATAAAAAGGATCCAAAATATTTATTTTAATTATTATATTATCTTAATTGTTTTGGAACAAACTTTTAAATATTGTACTCTTTATTTTAGTTGTTGCACTTTATTTAGATTTTTAATAACATATTTTATCTTTAAACAAAAAAAGTATAAAATTTCAAAATTAACTAAAAAAACTTAAAATTCTAATCACCTAAAAGTAGAATTTATATATAAAATATGTTTCTTCTTTTATGTCAATCTACATTCACTAATTAATTTAATAGCTAATTTTGCCAAACACTTCTAATTTAAAAAGATAGTTTAATGAACCTAACCAATTAGAAATCATTCTACGGACAACTTTTAAAATAATTATTATAAAAGTAAATAATCTTTTCATACATATCACTCTATGATTGAATGACAATTTAAAAAACTTTTACTTTGTTGGTACAGTCTAATTTAATAACTTTTACCTTTCAACTAATAACTTTTACCTAAGAATTAATTTTTCAATTTAATGAGTTTTTTTTTTCAAAAAAATTAGTTAATTTATCGGCTACTTTCGTAAAAACAATATATGATCTTTAAATTATTTATTGTCATCGATCAAAAAGAAATATTTTTCAATTTTTGTTATTAATAAAGGAGAAAATCGTCTGATTCCTAGCTATATGTGTGTGTGTGTGCCCACCCTTCATATATGTGTGTGCCCCCCCAGTTATTTGGTTATAATTTGTGTGTGTACAAACACACATTTTGTTGTTTGGTTATAACTTTAGGGTTTAGGGTCTGAGGCACACATAATGTAAAAGGTTATTTACAATACACACACAAAAACATAATTATCACTTTCATTATTTGAATCTATTTCTAATAACTTATCATCTTAAAAATTAGGATAATAGTTTTTAAATTTTATATTACACAAAAATAATGAAGATTTGATGATTTTGCTTAATCCTTCTCAAGTATAGGATTTTTTAGTTTTGAAAACAATGGACGGTTGTAGTTGTTTTTTTTTTTTTTGTGATGTGTTTCCTTCTTTTTTCACTAAAAAATATAATTTAATTAAATACGCTTATATCAATTTAATTTTAACATGATTCAAAGGGCACCTAAAACTTGAAATTGTGCGGCATGAATGAAATATAGGGGTGGCACAACAATGACGGGCGGTGTGGTGGCGACGATTAACAACCTGAATGTGGATGTTGCCAACGATGCATCTTGCCTCTATCTGCATGTGAGAGCAGAAAACATGAGAGAAAAAACGTGAGATCACTGAGAGTGATAGGATAGACAAAATGGGTTTCTAAAATGAAATAAAAAAAAAGAAGATAAAAAGAGATATCAAGTAAATTAGTGAGAATAAAATTAAAAAAAAAAGCTACTAACTTAGAAGCTAAAAGTTAGTTAAAATAATTTATAAAAATAAGGTTATACACTAAACAAGCTTATTTTAATTCAACCAACTCATAATCTACTATAATCACTTGACAAACATAATTTTAGAATACGCTGAATCATGTAGCACTTGTTTCAATGGGAAAAGAATATATAGCTTGAAAAGTTAAAAGTAAATTTTAATAATTATGCTCTTCAAAGCGATTCTTTGAGATGAAATTTGGAAATTCTCTACCCATCAGAAAATAAAAAAGAGGAACATAAAGTAAACAGCTGATAGGTCACTTAAATGTGATCCCTTCCACACCTTAATCACTCAGAAAAAGGAAGTACATATTCATATTCTTTTCTTCTCAACTTCACGTCACATTCATATTAAAGAATATACGACATGAAAAATTATTTTTTAAGATATAGTTAAACAATCTTAATTATAATTTTTTATATTTGTAACTTTTATAAAATCTTTATAAAAAATTATTTATTCTAATAGTATTTTCAAATTATTTAATTTTATGAACGAACATAAACATTTATATTGAAGTTCCTCTAAGGCCCTCTCGAATACTTTTATGGTCTACTCTCTCTCTCTCTCTCTCTGGCGCTCATCAGTCACCGCTCTCTTCGTTCTTACTTTTATACACGTTAAGCGTGCTTGTTTATTAAATACTGCTTTCTTTCCCATGTTGAAGACACTTTTACCAAAGAGATAACGACACGTAGTCCAGGTTTGTGTTAAAATTTTAAATTTAATAGTACGTCTATTTTTGTAGTAAAATTAGGTTAAACTATTGAATATGTAATTGAACTTTTAGATAATTTTTAATTTGGTTTTTGTATTAATATTTTTTTAATTGAATCTTTAATCGTTTTTTTTTTTTTAAATTTGGTTCCTAGGGTTAAATTGTTATGAAGATACCATTAACTTGGATGGAATATTTCTTGATTAAGGACTCAATTAAAAAAATTTAATACAAGGACTTAATTAAAAATTACTTAAAAGTTTAGGGACTTACATAACAGTTTAACCTTATATTTATTCTTTTATCTTGATTTGCCTTTGTTTTATTTTAAAAAAAAAGGATTAATTATAAAAAAGAACAGAAAGCATCTCTCAAAATTTAAATGTTGTCACATTATTATTATGTGGCTAAAATTTCAGGAACTTGAGCATTGACTTGACCTCGATGTCAAGCCATCGATGAACTGTGTGTTTTGTAGGACCTTTGAATGAAACATGGTGGAATACTTGCATAGATATAATTTATACAATAAATTAAATAAATTAATAATAAATATAATGTTATTTTATATTAAATGATATATAATTTTTTTGTATGACGTGATATTTTTTATTAATTAATTAAGTTTATTAAATTATATAAATAGTGTTTATACAAAGACTATATCTTTTTTATTTTTTTGGTAATCATGTTATAGGTGAGAATTATTTACAAGCTTTGCCAATAACTAATCTTCGTTAGAAAACTTGGCTGACCACCTTTTAGTGAGGTCTTCCCTCTTAACCATTTTTTTTTCATTCACAAGTAGGGATAGAAATAGGCCAAGCTACTCAACAGGAGCCTATGATCTAGTCTACATCAGGCCCAGGTTAGGCCAAACTTTTTTAGAAAATAGACTAGGTCAAGGCTTTTATTAAAGTCTATTTAGTTAAAAAGGCTAGGCTTAGGCCATTCAAAAAGCCTTTTAGGCCTAACAAACCGACCTATTTAAATAAAAAAAAAATTTATTGTTAATGTCATTATTATTGTATTAAATTTGTTATAATGTATTAATATTATACATTTATTTATCTTTTTAAATGATAAGCATGTTGACCTACATAAAGACTCAAGCTTATAAGTTTATTGAAAGATAAATTATATTCTATTTAGAGGTCTTATTGCAAAATATGTTTTTAAATAAATTATCATACCTTTATCATGGTATTAAATTATCACAAAGTAAGCCCTTAAATAGGCTTGTAGGCCAGGCCAAACCTTTAAGAAAAGCCTATGATAGGTAAACAAGTCAGACTCATATTATAGATTTTTAATCAAGGCCAGACTCAGGCCCAACGAAGCCTAACTTGGCCTAGCCTATTTTCTCTCCTATCTACAAGACTCAAACTCAAGACTTTTTTTGACTAAACATAATATTAGTAAATTAAAGGTTAAACTATTAAGTAGGTTCCTAAACTTTTAGGTAATTTTTAATTAGGTCCCTGTCCTATTTTTTTAACTGAGTCCTTAATCTCTTAATTTTTTTAATTTAGTCCTTAATTAGACTGAATTTAACCCTAGGGACCAAATTAAAAAAATTAAGAGATTAAAGACTCAATTAAATGGAATTAGAAAAGAAACCTAATCAAAAAACCTAACAATTGGTCGTTTTCTTTATTTAGTTTTCAGAGAAGTGAAAAGGAAATAGTGTTGTTGACTCTGGAATTTAGAAGTTTTATTGACAAGACTTTTTTCGATGTTAAGTAAAATAGGTTTAATGGGTAATAAAATAATAATAGATAAAATTAAAGGTTAATAAAGTTTTTAGTTCCTCAACTATTTCAGAATTTAGTTTTTAGTTCTTATAAATTTTTTTGTCCATTTTTTGTCCCTCGTTTATTTTTATTCATCAATATTAGTTCCTAAGAGGGACTAAAAATAGGCAATAAAAATAAATGAGATTAAAAATAGACGAAAAAAATTGTATAGGAATTAAAAATTGAATTCAACAACAGTTGAGGGACTAAAAACTTACTTAACCCTAAAATTAAATTTTCATCAATTTACTTTTTATATAAACAAATGAATAGAAAGAAAATTTTACTTTTTTCTTTTATTTCTATCCATTCAAATAACTTAAAAATTAATCCTATTCTATTCCTTTTTTTTCCTCTCTCTTTTCTCTACTCTACTTTTATCCTTTCCTACTTCTCTTCACATTCAAATATAACCTAATAGGTATGTTTGTCAACATTTTTGAGCTTCTTTTTCAGTATTTTATTTTATTTTTATTTTTGCAGAGTCATAATCAATTGACAACATACAAAATCTTTTGAAATCATTTGATGTTCAGTTCTAATTTCTTTAGTTTTGACAGCCGTAATTTTACACCAAGTCATATTAGGTACATGCAAAGCCAGGAACTAAATTAAAGAATACTTTCTTGTCCCTGTTTTTACCTCATTTAGTAATTTTAAAATTCTTCTTCAATAGTGTGTCTATTTTTTTAGTAAAAATTAGTCGTTTTCTTTGTTTAATTTTGAGAGAAAGTGAAAAGGAATTAAAATAGTGTTGTCGAGGTTTAATGAGTAGTAAAATAGTTATATATAAAATTAAACTTCTTTCAATTTACTTTTTATATATAAAAAATGAATGGAAAGAGAATTTTACTTTTTTATTTATCCATTCAAATAACTTAAAAAACAATCCTATTCTATTCTTTTTTTTCCTCTCTCTTTCTTTTTTCTACTCTTCTTTTTTCCTTTCCCACTTCTTTTCACATTCAAATATAACCTAAGAGGTATGTTAGTCAACATATTTGAGCTTCTTTTTCAGTGTTTCATTATATTTTGTTTTTGTAGACTCATAATCAATTGACAACGTACAAAATCTTTTGAAATCATTTGATGTTTAGCTCTAATTTATTTTGCTAGTTTTGACAACCATAATTTACCCTAAGTCATATTAGGAACATGAGATCAAAGTCGGGAAATAAATTAGAGAATATACTTTCTCGATCCCTATTTTTACCTTATTATTTTCTCATTCACAATTTCAGCCATGAGGTAATATTTTCTCCTATTGTTTTCCTAATTCTCCGCAATTAACTAGGGATCATAGACATTATAAATAAATAATAAGAAGTTGTAAAAAACAATTTCATAAAAGCTAAAGTTAAACAACAAATTTAAATCTCTTTTAACAAATTTGAAATTATAAAAAAATATAGTAAAGTATATTAGGAAAAATTAAAAGTATATTAATATATTAATTATTAAGAAAAAATAAAAAAATCGTGTATATGTATGTATAAAGGGATAGTTTTGTCTCATTCCTATGTTATTCTCGTGTGGAAAAAAAATCCTCAAATTTCAAATATCTAACGGCAGAACAATGTTTAGAAAATTTGGGCCCTAAAGCAAAACTTTTAGGGAGACCTAAAATTTGGGGCCTAAAGCAAAACTTTTAGGGAGACTTAATGTAGTATTAATCATTATTTTTTATAGTAATTTTCTAGTTTTTTGAGTTGTAAAATCATTTATCAATGTTTTATTATCAAGTAATTCTAACATTTCACTCTCAATATATAATTAAGATAGCTAATCCACTCAATTTATCTTGTAATGTTGCTGATCTTAAACAAGATTTAAGCAATTTTAATTTTGAAAAACTTCTTTCAACAATAACAAACATTACAAGTATTGTTAATAATATTCTATAACTAATGCGTGCATTTTCTCTTTTTCTTTAATTTTTCAAAAATGAATTCTTACTTTTTATTTGACAATTTATATTACTACAATTCTATAAAGTATAATAAAATAAAAAGGCAACAATAAAAAATATAAATAAAAAGTATTGCAAAATAAATAAGAAAAATTGATGAAATGAAAAAAATTACGTGTTGATATTAATTATTCATGCCAACAATTTGATAACAGCTATCCACTTTAACAATTCACTTCAAGTCCTTAGAAGAATATGAAAATGATAAAGAGAGAGAGATAGACAGAAAAAAAAAATGAGATAGTTAAAAGAATTTGAAGTAAAAATAATAAATTTTGTAAAATATATATAAAGAATCAAATTAATAACCATTACATATATTTTTTGAACATCTAATAAATAGCACAACCTTTTAAATTTAACATTATACTCAATTACTAGTTTTAATTAAGAGTGTCAAGTTTAAGAGTTACTTATTCCATAATTTCCATAGAAGAGAACAATTGAGCAAATGGTATTATGAATATCTAATAGTCAAATAACCAATAGCCCAATAGAGATGGTATTATGAATATTTAGCCAATATGGTGCACTGGTGCAACATCATGATTCATGCTAAGGCCTTTCTAATTTTTAGTGAATATATGATGTATTAATGGGAACACAACTACACATACTTTTATGGTTATTAATATCCTAATAGGTATACTAAAGCCTGAAGACTGAACGGAAGCAAAGCAATTATATATTGGAAATTGGGAATACAAAAATCTTACTCAACTATACTTATTAAACAATTAATAAACATGTAATTCATTACGGGGCCTAAGTCAAGTGATGGCCTTTCATGTTACACAACCTTGTCTAAAGGAACTGTTCTCGCGAAATATTTTATTTAGGGCGTCTTTGACAAAACAAACTCATAAATTATCTAAAAATATTTATATGCTAGTTGAAAGTTTGTAAGTTAAAAGATAAGAGTTGAAAAGTTGAAAGCTTATAACCTAGTTAAATATTATCCTCTAGAGTCTTATAAGCCTATATATATATATATATATATATATAGGGAACAAATGATTGATGTTTTCATTTAAATTCATCTAGTCATAATTCGATCGATTTGGTTGTATATATAATAGAAAATTTTATTGAAAGAAGTGAAATTTATTTTGATAATTTTTACGTCTCAAATAGATTAATCTCCAATTAAGAGATATGTCCTTTATATTCACTTCTTCAAAGTTTCTACATATTTAACACGTTTCTAAAAATTTAAAATAAATAAATAACAAGGTGATTTTAACCGTTTGTGGCACTGATTTCTAAGTTGTTGGCCGTATTAATATATTAGAGCTAGTTTATTGAAAGTGAAATACATAGCCTCCATTATTTTGTTCATCTTAATTATCGCCGATAGTTCGTAAACAAATTTCTACAAAAGACCAGACCGGAAAACATTGCTGATAAGTAAGATGAATGATTACCTCAATGTGATCACTTTTTCTTTTGATTCGACAAATAAGCATACGTGACAAGGGAAGAACAGACGTATTAATATATGTAATGACTCTCCTCACTTTAAGTGGGTAACCAATATCTACGACTAATATAAAGTGTTTTAAGGTCCACTCTTTTGACTTTAAGCACAAACTGATATGGAAGCATACAAAAGCTGCACATGGTGCTTGCATTTCAAACGAAAGCAGAAAATAATTGAGTGAATGAGTTGGATTGATTTGAGGCCAGTAATGCTAACATTAATGAGTGGAGGAATTTTCTTTAGCTGTTTATCATACGTTTAATTTTGCTTAATTTTTATATTGAAATGACTTTTCAAGTAAAGGTTCTGCTTGTATTATTTTGACGAATAATTAGCTCATCATGTCCTTAATCAATAAGGATGGGAGAGGGAGGTAAGCTCGACTATAGCTGGTCACTTCTTCCATTTCTGTCATTTTTTGTATACTAATACAGTACAAGTAAATTTATCATTAGCGTCAGTTAAAAGTTGACGCTAAATTACTAAATTACAAAAGTTGACACTACATATAATTTGTTAAGTGTTGGCTTTGCAATTGACACAAATTTTGTCAAAACTACACTTTAGCGTTGGCCACTCATCGATCAAATCAATGCTAAAGTGAAAGTTCTATATATTTTTTAAAAATTGCCAACAACACTAAAATTAGTTGATGTTAACTTAATTAAAAAGTAACACTAAATTTAGCATGATGGAGTTAGCGTCAGTCAAACCAATGCCAAGTTTAGCTATGTAGAGTTAGTATCAGTCAGACCAATACTAACTTCAAAATTTTTTATTTATTACTTATATATACAAAACCTAAATATAAATTAAAATTATAAAAACATACCAAAGACATAATATATGAATAATAATACAGAAATACATAAAAATAATTGTCATGACAATACAATCATCATTATCCATACAATGCAAGTGTCAAAGTAAATAAGAAAAATATATAAAAAAGAATAAAAATGTCTTTAGTTAGGTCTCATCATCATCTGAGGATTGATCATCCATTTCATCTTGGTATTGTAGATGTCCAGGCATCCTACCCTTTGTACAAGAGTCTAACTAGAGCTTTAGAGCTTCAACGCACCTCGATCATAGTGCGCATGTACTACTTTGAGGAAGCATTCCTTTCCTAAACAGTCATAGGCTTCTACTCAACAGCACTAGCCCTCTCCTCAGTAGTCGTAACCTTTTGCTCAGCTCTAATGGCTCTATCATTAGACCATCCTTGGCTTAGTGTTCTAACTTTAAGAAAGACCCTCAGTATAAATGTATGAAGATGCCTTTCTTTTACAGTAATGCTTCTATAAGTATTAAAGGCCAAAAACGGGATTGCTTTAGTGATGGTGGGATTCTAGTAAAATGCATGCTTTGAGTAATGTCTATTAGGGGAAGTTAATCAAACAAAGACCTTGCAACCTACAAATCTTTAGTGTGTATGGGTGCCTATTCCAGGGTTGCCTTACTTGGGTGATTCTATGACTAGCACTTAATTGGCTTTCTCGTGGGTATTGGACCAACCGAGTCCTAATTCAGGAGGGTATATAGCACTTAAAGTCATAAGTACCTTGTGCATGAAGTGACTCGAACATGGGATAGACTAAGTCCTAATTTGGGGGGGTTTATAGCCTCTAAAGTCATGAGTTCCTTTATGCCGAAAGTGATTCAAGCATGGGGTTGACCGAGTCTTAATTTGGCAGAGTGATGATGTTTGATGTAACGACCCACAGTTGCTACTACACAACACCACTTCTTTTTTCCTTTAAGAAAAGGGTTTATCTAGGTAAATGCCTTGCTATATAGAGTTTTTCATAAAAGTAACCTGTAACATCCTGGGCGCTAACGAGGGCAGGGAGTGATTGCCGGTGCAAAAGAGATAAGGCATGGACAAGGAGCGGCTCTTGGTAGACTTCTAGCGGGAGGGGCATATGAATGAATTGAATACATACCAACATGAGAGGGATCCAGAGGCTGTGTACGTGTGGGATTGTACAGTTGAGGATAACTTAAAGGAATTAATAAGTACTACCTATATCAACAAGATGTATCTACTTTTTGGTAGCCTATGACTTGAGAACTTCATAGTTAAACGTGCTTGACTTAGAGCGATTTTGAGATAGGTAACCTCCTAGGAAGTTTCCTAGGAAACATGTGAGTGAGGGCAAAGTACGCTGAAAAGTCTTGTATGTGTTTATGGGGACAACTGTCAATCGTGAAAGCAGTCGGGCATTACATAACGACCCATAAACACTACTACACAACACCACTTCTTCTTTCCTTTAAGAAAGGGTTTATTTAGGTAAATGCCCTGCTATATAAAGTTTTTCTCTTTTTTTTGTTCTCGAAGGATAATCCAGTAACTTCATACCACTGAGCATTACCATCGTGTGTAAGCATGTTTATATACGTATATAAGTACAAACATCAAAATGAAACCCATCCGTCTCAAGTAATACCACCATACAATCTTTACAACTCACAAAGAATAAACAAATAAGAAAGATGACATCAAGACCAGAATATACATCAATAAAAGGGGAGAGGGGTACAAAACACACTCCCTAGGACTGGTTACACAATACAACCCAACAAAAGATGAAATAGTTATCACAAAAGCATCAAAAGAGCAAATATGACTCATCGCGTCACACTACCTCCTACTAACAGTCCTGCCTTCAGCTCTAGGTAGCTGGATCCACTGAGGCTTCACCGTCTGCTCCTATGCCCAAAGACGTGATCATCACGGTTAAATAGAAAGCAACGACAACAACGACAACAGTAACAACCACTACAAAACAACAAAGTAAGGGTAAGCTTACTTAAAAATAACATAGCATATTATTAGAGGAATTGTCAACAACTCACATCATTGCTTGCATGTATACAAATATATAAGATTCCACAATGTTAGATCACATGATGCAACGATTTCACCACTACTATGTCCATGCATAAGGACACGACTCTTAAGAGATTTACAACAACTCGAGCGACCAGCCAAGTCTCACCCCCTAATATGGCGTCAACAGCACCTCGTCACGTGCCTCTCACTATTCAGGGATTGCCAAACTTTGATCTATGGATAAGATTATGTGATCTATCAAGATAAGTGTATGTGGGTGGTGGTTCACTGTGACTCAAGGTTTGCATTATCTTGGTCCCTTACGAAATCTCCCATTCATTTATCCCCAAAGGCCCTTGACAACGACCCCACGTCTTATCCAGCACTAGGTTGGAAGCCTTGTTTGAGGCGTTTGCTCCAGTCAGCTAATCAACTTACGTGCTTACTCGCACCACGATGTGAGGTCCATCATCAATGACATTAGCTGCCAACATATGCATGAATGCATGTACAACACCACAACAATCACCTCAATGTCCACAAGTTAATAAATTTTAACAATAACACCATGTGGGCTTAATTTAGCACCACACATGGCCAGACAACTACTACCAACTCCATGTAGGCTCAATTTAGCACCATATATGGTAAACAGGTAAGGCTCTATCCAAGCAGCCTGTACCCCATAGAGAATCTCAAAACAACATCATTTACAACAATTGGAGGTCTTATCCAAGCAACCTTCCACATTTCCCCTACACTCAACAATTCTCACAACAGATTCATATTGAGAGTCCTCCTCAAACTACTTTCAACATAGTTAAATCTCTAACTAAGACAACAACTGACTAGCCAACTCGCTCAGCGATCCATATATTCGTTCGACGAAGGTCTCCCTTACAAAGGGCTCACTTTCCCCCATGAAGGTTCTCACTTAGTGACCATAAGTCCCACTAAGTGAATACCCATTCTAGAGAGCACCCCATTTTGTCTTTAGAGTCTCTCGCTTAGCGATAACCGGGATCGCTCAGCGAATTCGTTCCAGGGACTTTTATAATTTCTCTCTACCACAGTTTGCTCAGCAAGTTCCTTACTCACTTAGCGATCAACCACTCTAGAGAGTGACCAATTTTTAAAACACGCCCCTCGCAAAGCAAACACATTACTCGCTCAGCTTAAGGCTTCCCACAAAAGGCACCAACCCTATAAGACACAAAATCGCTCAACGAGTCTAGTCCTCGCCCAGTGAACCACTCTCAGGTATTTTGAAATGTCCATGCTCACTTAGTAAGTCTCCTACTCGCTCAGTGAACTACTTTATAGAAATTCTCCAAATTTCCATGAATGCTCGCTAAGCGAACTGAACTTCGCTCAACGAATTTCTTCCTTTCCTTAACCCTAACAACATATTAAGAGCATTTGCTCAGTGACATCAAGGGTCACTCAGTGAAGTTCAACCTGAAAGCTTCACTTTACTCCCATGGGATTTCTCGCTTAGCGAGAGCCTTCGTCGCTCAGTGACTACCAGGTAACAAAACTAGATACTCTCGTCGAAAAACCCAAAAATTCAAACTTTACTCCTATCCATACTGTAAATCAATCCCACATAAGTCAAACAACATCGTCCAACATGTCACAACATTATATTCAATAGGATTCATAACCATTACAACATTTCAACAACAAATCATCACATTCATCAACAAACCCATTTTCAACAAAAATCCAACAAAACTCATTCAATTTCGTTTCTCAACACAAACCAAGGTAATATTCACACACAACCAAGTTCATACATCAAGAATTCAACAAGTGTATGCTTTTCTTACTTCTTGGAGCTTCCGAAATATGGATTTGTGGAAGAGGAGAATGTGGAAAGGTGAACACCTTGAGCCAAATCTTTTAGAGAACAATCCTTCTCATCATAAGGGAATGGGACAAGTCTACAAATCTTGTTTTTCTCTTGAAGGTTTTAAGAGAGATTGAGAGTTTGAGAAAGATTGGGGAATGTGGTTTGTGGGTGGCCTAGCAAAATGAGAGGGAAGCGACTTTGGATGTCTTAAAGTCCCCCAAGGCCCTAAGAAGGGCTTTGGGCTCACTAAGGCCCAGGGTCCAACTAACCACTCCCTAAGATCCCAAACTGTCTCGACATCACCGTTCACTCAACAACCTAGATGGATACCATTAACAACTTCATTTGGCTTAAAGAACATTTTCCTTGAGTTCCAAAAATTTAGACTAGAGCTCTAAGTCAAAACAACATAAAATAACAATCACATAATCAACAACTTATTTAATTTCTCTTTATTATCAAGATCATATTTTTATTTTCACTTTCAGTTATTAAATCACTAAATCACATATTAAGGAAAACACAAGCGTTACAGTCTTCCCCAACAAGAAAATTTTTGACCTAGAAAATTCTTTTACCTGAGAACAAATTTGGATGTGGTTCCTTCATCTTTTCTTCAAGCTCTTACGTGGACTCTCCAATCACATCATTCCATACCACCCTAACTAACACGATGTCTTTGCCTCTAAGTTGTTTCGTCCTCTTATCCGTGATCCTTACAGGTAGCGTTTCATAGGTCAAGTTCTCTCGAATCTGTACTGAGTCAGGCTCTATGACGTGTGTAGGGTCATGGATATACTTCCTCAACTGAGATCCATGGAAGACACTGTGGATGTTGGACAAGAAAGGATGTAAAGCTATTTAGTAAGCGATGGGTCTGACTCAACAAAGAATCTGGTAAGGACCAATAAACTTGGGAGTGAATTTCCTGGACTTTATCACCCTACTTACCCCAGTCACGGATGTGACTCCTAAGAAGACATGGTCACCTTCTTCGAACTCGAGGGATCTCCTATGCTTATCGGCATACGACTTTTGGCGACTATCGGCAACTCTCATATTTTTTTGAATCTTCTTCACCTTTTCTATTGTTTACTATACCAACTCTGGCCCCACAAACATACTCTCTCCATCTTGATACTAACACAGAGGGGTTCTACACCTTCTACCATACAAAGCTTCAAATGGTGTCATTCCAATGCTCGCATAGAAATTGTTGTTGTACGTGAATTCCACCAAAGTTAGAATTTTATCCCAATTACCAAGATGATCCAACACACATGCTGGCAAAAGGTCCTCCAAGGACTGAATCATCCTCTCAGATTGGCCATCCGTTTGGGGATGATATGTAGAACTGAGTCTCAACTTTATGCCCAACGCCTGATGCAAACTTTACCAAAACCTCGATGTAAACCTTGGATCCCTGTCAAAGATGATATTGGAAGGCACTCCATGCAACCTTACTATCTCCTTGATGCACAATTACGTCAACCTCTCCAAAGAGAACTTGATGTTAATAGGCAAGAAGTGAGCACACTTTGTTAACCTATCAATAATGACCCAAATAGCATCAAAACCTCTCACCTTTCTAGGCAAGCTTGCTACAAAATCCATAGTGATGCTATCCTACTTCCATACAGGTATTTCCATCATCTGCAGCAAACCATCGGGTCTCTAATGCTCTATCTTGGCCTTTTGATAGGTTAGACAGGCTGTGACATACTCTGCCACGTCTCTTTTCATAGCAGACCACCAAAACATCTTCTTCAAGTCTTGATACATCTTAATGGAACTTGGATGCAAACTCAACTTACTTTGTGGCCTTCATCTAGAACAAGCTTTTTTAATTCTGGGGCTTATGGTATGCACACTCTACCCTTAAACCTTAACACACCATCTGCACCTAAATTAAAATCCTCCGCCTTCTCTATACCCAACAACTCCTTATTCTTGCGAAGACTAGGATCTACCAACTGCTTTTCTTTGACCATCTCAAGGAAACCACTGGCTATCGTGATCATACCATAACTAATACGATCAAGTGATATCTCCACATACAAGTTCAAATCTCTGAACTTCTCCACTAGCTTTAACTCTTTCACCATCAAAGCTGACAAGTGCACAATCTTCCTACTCAAAGCATCAGCTACTACATTCGCCTTACCAGGGTGGTATATCAACTGAAAATCATAATCTTTTAGGAACTCCATCCACCGTCTCTACCTCATGTTCAACTTCTATTGATCGAGCAGATACTTCAAGCTTTTGTGATCACAGAACACATCAAACTTTGCTCCATACAGATAATGCTTCCATATCTTCAAGGCAAACACAACTGCGACCAACTCTAAATCATGGGTAGGATAATTCCTCCTATGATTCTTTATCTGTCTCAATGCATAAGCCACAACCTTTCTATACTGCATCAGCACACATCCTAATCCTTGATGAGAAGCATCACAGTAAACCTCGAAAGGCTCACTAGGATCAGGCAATACTAGGACAGGAAAAGCAGTCAGCCTTTTCTTTAACTCTTGAAAACTATCTTCACAAGCTTCGATCCAAGCAGAAAGTTGATCCTTGTGGGTAAGTTAGGTCAACGGTGCAA
This sequence comes from Spatholobus suberectus, assembly GCA_004329165.1. NCBI lineage: Eukaryota > Viridiplantae > Streptophyta > Magnoliopsida > Fabales > Fabaceae > Spatholobus > Spatholobus suberectus. The sequence continues at coordinate 34,569,371 of CM014731.1, forward strand.
TTATCCTCGAAAAACCTTTTATAAACCTTTGGTAGTAAACAGCTAACCCAACAAAACTCCTAATCTCGATGGTCGTATTCGAACGCTCCCACTGCAACATTGTCTCTACTTTTTTAGGGTCCACTACAATCCCGCTAGCTGATATCACATGCCCTAAGAATCTCACTTCATCTAACTAGAATTCACACTTAGACAGTTTGGCATACAACTGTTTCTCCTTCAAAATCTCTAATACCATCCTCAAGTGCCTTTCATGCTCTTCACACGAACGGGAATAAACTAGAATGTCATTGATGAATACAACGATAAACTTGTCTAAGAAAGGACGGAAGATCCTATTCATATAATCTATAAATATGGTAGGGGAAATCCTTACTCCAAACGGCACCACCACATACTCGAAATGCCCATACCGAGTCCAGAAAGCCGTCTTTGGTATGTCTTCGTCCTTTATTCGTATTTGATGGTAGCTCAACCTCAAATCTATCTTTGAGAACATTGTTGCTCCTTTCAACTAATCCATCAAATCATCAATCTTTGGCAATGGATACTTGTTCTTGATGGTGATCTTGTTCAACTATCAATAATCCACACACAACCTTGAACTACCATCATTTTTCTTCACCAATAACACTAATGCTCCCCAAGGGAAAACACTTGGTCTGATCATTTTCTTCTCTAACAACTCTTCCTCCTATTTCTTCAACTCAGTTAACTTCAGAAGTGCCATTCTATAAGGGGCTATCGCAATCGGTGCTACTCTTGGAACCAAGTCTATAGCGAATTCTACCTCTTGTTGCGGAGGTAAACTAGGTATGTCCTCAAGAAAAACTTCAGGAAACTCTCCAACCACCATCCTCGAGTCCAGGTCTAGGTTATTCTTAACTTCTAGAAAAGACAAGATCATGTACCCTTGAGCTCCTTCTTGTAAAGAAGTCTAGGCTTGGTTGGGAATGATAAATCTAGAATCCTTGAAACTATTAAAGATTCGGGTCTTTCTAGCATAATCAATCAAGATATGGTTGAAAGATAACCAATCCATCCTTAAGATCACATCCAATTCAGATAGAGGGAGACAAATCAAGTTGACTCTGTTACTGCGCCCACTAACAACAATCGGGCAGTTAGCACAAACAACCGAAGTTGCCACAACAGTAGCGGTCGACGTAAAAACAAACAAGTCAAAAGGTAGGGAATAGGAAGGAAATTGTAACTTCTCCATACACTCATAGGAAATGAAAGAATGCGTGGCACCTGAATCAAATAGTACAAATAGAAGATTACCAGCTATCTTGCATTTGCCTTGTATCGGATCATCAAAACAGGAGGCTTCCACTCCACTCAAAGCAAAGACATGACTAGCTGCTGTGGGCTTTATAGCTCTGGTGGCATTCATGGTAGACTCTGCCTTTATTGGGGCTCCACAATCTCTGGCTATGTGATTAGGCTTCTGACAGTTGTAGCAAACACTACTCCTCAAGGAACACTGACTAGCATAGTGTGGTCCTCCACACCTGAAGCATCGAACCTTCTGCGATCTAGTCTGAGGCGTGACTGAAGAACGGCTCTGAGAACCCAAAACTCCATATTGCTAAGGTCTAAAAGACTACTGTTGTCCCAACGGTTTGTTGTAGGGTTTCTTCTGCTGCCTTCCTGTTTTGGATCCAGACGATCCATTGTTATAGGTCCTTACCACTCAAGTGCCAGACTCCAACCACTCCACCGTCTTGGACTTCTCCACAAGTGTAGGGAACTCCTTGATAGTCATGGGAACTATCATCCTCTTCAGCTCGTGCCTCAAGCCCTTTTTGAACTTGTGACACCTCCACTCCTCGGTGGCCATCTATAAGTAAAATCGGGCTAAGTATTCAAACTTGCTCGCATACTCACTCACAATCATGTTCCCTTGGTATAACCTTAGGAACTCCATCTTCTTTACATGCCTGACACTTGCTGGGAAGTACTTCTCCAAGAAGCAGTCCCGAAAGCTAACCTTGGTGATAGCCTCACCTTGGGCCTCCATCAACTACTGGGCTCTTTGCTACCAGTACTTTGCTTCACCAACCACCATGTATGTGGCATATATGACTTTTCGATCATCCGGACAAGTCATCGCCCTAAAGATCTTCTCCATCTCCCCTATCCACAAATTAGTCGCATCCGAATTTGACTCACCCTTAAATTGGGGAAGGTCACTTTTTTGGAATTCTGCCAACCGTTGAAATTCAAGAGGCACTGTAGCACGAGCAGCTTCAGCAGCGGCTTGAAATAACTCCAATTGTGCCATAGCAGCTTGATGCTTCTAGGCCATGGCAATTTGTTGCTGGGCCACAATATTTTGTTGTTGGGCCATAGCAACAACCATTGCCTCTATAGCCCTAACGATCTGGGAGAAATCAACTGAAGGTGGTGGTGGTGGGTTAGATCCCCTTATTGAGATCTTATGAAACCAACCACAACAAACAACAACAACTCATAAGTCATCTAATCTTAATCACTTCTATAATAGAAGGATCCACACCATGGCAACACAACTAAAATAATCAACACATATCATTATATCAGAAACACACAACAAAAGCACATTGGACCTATTTCCCACAGCGTAACCCGAAAGACACGACCAGCTCTGATACCATAAATTTAACGACCTACAGTCGCTACTACACAACACCACTTCTTCTCCCATTTAAGAAAGGGTTTATCTAGGTAAACGCCCTGCTATATAGAGTTTTTCTCTCTCTTTTTTCTCTCGAAGGATAATCCAATAACTTCATACCATTGAGCACTACCATCACGTGTAAGCATGTTTATATATACATATATGTACAAACATCAAAATGAGAACCATCCTCTTCAACCAATACCACCATACAATCTTTACAACTCACAAAGAATAAACAGACAGGAAGAACGACATCAAAACCAAAATATACATTAATAAAAGGGGATAGTGGTACAAAACACACTCCCTAGAACTGGTCACATTATACAACCCAACAAAAGATGAAACAGTTATCACAAAAGCATCAAAAGAGAGAATGTGACTTATCGTGTCACACTACCTCTTACTAATAGTCCTGTCGTCAGCTCTAGGTAGTCGGATCTACTAAGGCCTCACTGTCTGCTCCCACGCCCAAAGACGTGATCATCACAGTCAAACAAAAAGCAACGATGGCAATAGCAACAACCACACAAAATAACAAAGCAAAGGTAAGCTTACTTAAAAATAACATAGCATATCATTAGAGGAACCATCAACAACTCACATAATCACTCGCATGTATACAAATATATAATCTTATGGTATGGATTCCACAATGTTAGACTACATGATGCAACAATTTCACAACTATCATGTCAATGCATGAGGGCACAATTCTCGAGCGACTAGCCAAGTCTCAACCCCTAACATGGAGTCAACAACACCTTGTCACGTGTCTTTCACTATTCAGGGATTGCCAAACTCTGATCTACAGATAAGATTATATGATCTGTCAAGATAAGTATATATGGGTGGTGGCACACTACAACTCAAGGTTTGCATTACCTTGGTCCCCTACGGAATTGCCCATCCATTTATCCCCAAAGGCCCATGACAGTGACCACATGTCTTATCCAGCACTAAGTTGAAGCCTTGTCTAAGCTGTCTGCTCTAGTCATCCAACCAACTTACGTGCCTGCTCGCACCACGGCGTGAGGTTCATCATTAACGACCTCAGCCGCCAACATATGCATGAATGCATGTACAACACCATAATAATCACCTTAACATCCATAAGTTACTAAATTTTAACAACAACATCATGTGGGCTCAATTTAGCACCACATATGGCTAGACAACCGCTACCAACTCCATGCAGGCTCAATTCAGCACTATACATGGTAAACAGGTAAAGCCTTATCCAAGCAGCCCATACCCCATGGAGAATCTCAAAACAACATGATTTACAACAAGTGGAGGTCCTATCTAAGCAACCTTCCACATTTCTCCTATACTCAACAATTCTCACAACAGATTTATATTGAGAGTCCTCCTTAAACTACTTTCAACATAGTTAAATCTCTAACTAAGACAACAATTGACTACCTAACTTGCTCAGTGATCCATATGTTCACTCAACAAAGGTCTCCTTTACAGAGGGTCTACTTTCTCCCACGAAGGTTCTCGCTTAATGACCATAAGTCCTGCTAAGCGAATAGCCACTACAGAGAACACCTTTTTTTGTCTCCATAGTCTTTCACTCAATGATAACCGGGATCACTTAGCAAATTCATTCTAGGGACTTTTATAATTTCTCTCAACCACAGTACGCTCAGTGAGTTCCCATTCACTCAACAACCAACCATTCCAGAGAATGACCAATTTTTAAAGCAAGCCTCTCACCGAGCGAACACATTACTCGCTCAACGAAAGGCTTGCCATAGAGGGCACCAACTCTCTAGGACACAAAATCGCTCAGCGAGTCTAGTCCTTGCCTAGCAAACCATTTTCAAGCATTTTGAAATGCCCATGCTTGCTCAGTGAGTCTCCTACTCGCTCAGTAAACTACTTTATGGAAATTCTCTAGATTTCCATGAACGCTCGCTCAACGAAATGAACTTCGCTTAACAAATTTCTTCTTTTCCTTAACCCCAACAACATCTTAAGAGTACTCGTTCAGCAACATCAAGGGTCGCTTAGCAAATTTCAACTCGAAAGCCTCACTTTACTCCCAAGGGATTTCTCATTAAGCGAGAGCCCTCATTACTCAGTGACTACCAGGTAACAAAACCAAAGACTCTTGTGAAAAACCCAAAAATTCAAACTTTTCTTCTATCCATACTCTAAATCAATCCCACAGAAGTCAAATAATATCGTCCAACGTATCACAACATCATATTCAAGAGGATTCACAACCATTACAACATTTCAACAACAAATCATCACATTCATCAACAAACCCATTTTCAACAAAAATCCAACAAAACTCATTCAATTTCGTTTCTCAACACAAACCAAGGTAATATTCACACACAACCAAGTTCATACATCAAGAATTCAACAAGTGTAAGCTTCCTTTCCCTCTTGGAGCTTCTGAAATCTGGATTTGTGGAAGAGGAAAATGTGGAAAGGTGAACACCTTAAGCCAAATCTTCTAGAGAGCAATCCTTCTTACCATAAGGGAATAGGACAAGTCTACGAATCTTGTTTTTCTCTTGAAGGTTTTAAGAGAGATTGACAGTTTGAGAGAGATTGGGGAATGTCGTTTGTGGGTGGTCTAGCAAAATGAGAGGGAAGTGGCTTTGGATGTGTTAAAGTCCCCCAAGGCCCTAAGAAGGGCTTCGGGCTCACTGAGGCCCAGGGTCCATCTAATCACTCCTTAAGATCCCAAACTGTCTCGACATCACCGTTCACTCAACAACCTAGATGGATACCATTAACAACTTCATTTGGCTTAAAGAACACTTTCCTCAAGTTCTAAAAATTCAAACCAGAGCTTTAAGGCAAAACAACATAAAATAACAATCACATAATCAACAACTTATTTAATTTGTCTTAATTATCGATATCATATTTCAATTTCCACTTTTAGTTATTAAATTACTAAATCACACATTAAGGAAAACGCAAGCATTACATTTGACATGCGCTTGTTGGTGTCACACGGTGACCTTTTGCATTTTGGTAGCAACGATTAAGATTTTAAGTGTTTCAATCTAGGTTGTTGTTGAAGATAGTAGGCGATGTTTTCGTTCTGCGTGACGTGCGATGGGGTTAATTCCCTCATATATATCACTTCAAGTGTCACCTCGCATTAAGTGAGAGTCAAGTGCCTTTTACCATTTTAACTTTTTATATAAATTGTAGAGTGCATGTGGTGTGCAACATTATTGGGTCCTTCCTCAAGTCAAATCTTATAGTGGAGTCATTATTTCGTGATTTCCAGGTCCATTTTCTTGTCTTCTTTACCTATTGTTGTTCTATGGGAATATAAGTAGCAATAAGGTTATGGTTGGAGCTAGCAGCGGTCTTGCTTCGAGTGTATCTTGTGCCGAGATGCTAACAATGAATGATTGTGGAGGGGAGCCTTTCCAGATATAGCGGGAACTCACTAAAGAAGATGAAGTCATGGTAGGTTGCAGGGCCCTAATGAGAGTGTTGGTGGTGATGACTAGTGTGACGATGGATAAGCGAGTTCTCACCTGCTATGATAATCTCAAAAGTAGTGATAATCTAATCTTCTCATAAAAATCTAAAGTCAAAATGGCTTAAGAATCTTTAGATATAATTTTTTAACTTTAATGAAATACATTGAATTAGGGGTGTTTTAGGAGTTCAAAATTTTTAATTAATTTACTTCTTAAAGAGTACCCTACCAATACAAATTTGAACTTAATTAAATTTATTAAAATTTAGTTATGACTTTTAAGTGGAACCATAAGGATTACTTCATAAAATTTAATAACATGCTTTTTACACATAAACAACAATTTAATTGTAGAAAGTGAAAAACATATAAATGGACTTATAAAATATTTGAAATCTAATGTAACCCTATTTAGGGTGTTTTTATGTACTTAGAATCTTGTGGAGGGCTACATTGAGTGTAGCGAAATTGTTGGGACCCTTGGCAGTTAATTTGGGTTATAGCTTGATGTTTTTGCTACTTGAGTGTAACATTGTTGTTTCTCCTTGTTAAGGCTTAAGTGATGATATTGGAATATTTTTTTTCTAATAATATATTTAGTTGTATGATTATGCATTTATGGGCATAAGATTGTATTTCTGTAAACAAACATACGCTTAGTTTTAGATAAATGTGAGAAGCCTAGTAGAGGTTACTCGTAGTAGGACCTTGAGGATATGTAGACTTGCGAATCCACATGAGGATGGGACCTTTGCAAACCCCATGTCATGGTGGTGATATTACCCTCGTATGTATATCCTAACAAAGACACAGTTGCTCCTTGATCGGATCTATTTGTCCACCAAATGGTTTTTGGCATTAGTTTTGACCTAATGGTTAGCATTGATATTATACCATGTTAGGGGACACTATTGATTGATTGCTTGGTGATTAGAAATCTTCACATAGTCGAGTCTGTCGTAAGCATTGCTATTAAAATGTTACATCATTTTGCATGCATATGTTGTTTTGGCCATTTCTGTGATGTAGCATATTACCTTCTTTGCAATTAATACTTGATTTGGTTATCGTCATTATATGTTGCTATTTGTTAGATTACTATTATGTTGTCTATTTAAAGCATGCCATTAGACACATATTTCCCTATTTATATTTTTATAAGCTTTCCCTTCTACTTGTGTGTATATGTGTGTGTGTGTAATGATCTTGACATTTTCATTCACGAGAGCAATTGGAGAGGATGAGGCAACTCTTGGGAACACTTTTCATTGAGTTCGTAGAAACCTTGTGGGGAGGAATGAAGTGTGGCATCTTGACTTTGATGGTCAATAGGTTTGCTACACAGGCAATATTACATCAACATACATCCTTGTAGGTAAGGCCAAAAAATTTGCACGCACGGATATCTGCTGGTAAAACTTACTTTGGTACCCATTTATTAACGGAGTGGATATAGATGATAAGGTACACGTACCCATGGGTAACTGTAGTTTGAAATTACTTAAATACCCTTATTATATACAAAGTAAGTTACTCTGATTTATTTTTAATATAAATATATATTTCAAAATTATTTATTTTTTGTATAAATATATGTTTCAAAATTATATATTTTTAATATAAATATACGTTTCAAAACTATTTCTTTTAAATTTTATTTTATGTTTTTTTACTTATTCTTTAAAATTTTATATTTAACAAATTAATCCATGGATATACGCGAATAGTAATAAAATTCGTGGATACACGCTTAATGGATGCTTGGGAAGATACAGGTGGGTGACGGGGACTACTATCCGTACTTGTCCCACCCCATTGTCGTCCCTACCTGTAAGTGTTCCTACAATCTCACTATTTGTCAACATGTTCGTAGAGTTTTGGTTGCCAATAGAGGATATGTGAAAGATGTCATTCTCCCAGCCTCTAGAATGTTCTGTGACTTCATCTGTGTAACATCCTATTTTTCCTAATATATGATCTAGTATTTTAATAATTAAAAAGTAGCAATTAATATGTGATCTTGGTGTTCAAAACAAATAAAATAAATTATTGTTGTTAATTGTTGTTGTGGTGTGCTTATAGTTTTGTGTTGTTGTCTTGGAATTCCTGATTGAATTTAGGGAACCTGAGAAAATGTACTTGAGCCAAAGTGATATGTTGTTGGTGTTTATCTAAATTATTGAGGGAAAGAGCCATGTTGAGCCAGTTGTGGGCCATGGGGAGTGTTTAGATAGACCATCGGAGTCAGTGGGCCCAAAGCCTTTGTGAGGCCCAAGGAAGTTAAGAAGGGTGCCCAACCTCTTTTCCCATTCATTCTTTTATTCTCCCATTTCTTTTCTCACATTCTCTCACCTTCCATCCTCTCAAACACTCTCAAACCCACCAAGTGAGAGGTGAGATTTCGGAGCATCCCATTCCCTTTGGTGAGGAGCATTGCCTTCTCTAGAGATTTGGCTTAAGGGTTCACCATTCTCGTTTTCTCTCCTTCCCCAAATTTAGATTTCTAGAACTCCAAGAGGTAAAGGAAGCTTACACTTGTTGAATACTTGTTGTATGAATGTAGTGGTATGCATATGTTGTTGTGGATTTGACTGAAATGTATGATTTGGCTTAGTTGTGTCGATATATGGTTGAAAATGGGTTTTTCTTGATTTCGTGGTTGATTCATGTTGAAATGTTGTATAGATTGTTGAATAAGTTGAGTATGTTGATGTGGGTTGTTGTATGGTCATATTTGACCTCTAAGGGGTTGATTTGGGGTATAGGTGGGTGGAAAGTTTGGATTTTTAGGATTTTTCGAAAAGAGTTTCTACTACTGTCATCTGATAGTCACTGAGCAAGAGAGTGGAGTAAGGCTCTTAGGTTGGGGATCGCTGAGCGAGCGGAGCGAGTGTTCTTGAGTTGTAGGGAGTGACTAAAGGAAAGAGGAGACTCGTCGAGTGATGGTCGATTCGCTGAGTGAGTAATCATGAGGATTATGGAAATTTTCTAAAAAGTGGTTTGCTGAATGAGTGGTGAGTGTCTAGAATGCCTAGGAGCAATCCGTTGAACGAGTACTGAGCTTGCTAAGCGAATTGGCGTCCTAAAGAGATATTGCTCTCTGTTGTAAATATGTCGTTGAGTGAACGCCGTGTTCGTTAGGCGAAGAAATAGTGTAGTTTCTAACTGCTCTCTAGAGTAGCTAGTCACTAAGCGAGTATGCGACTCGCTGAGCGAATTGTTGTTGATAGAGATTTGGAGGAAGTCCCTGGAACAAATCCGCTGAGCGAATCTTATGGTTACTGAGCGAGAACCTTCGTAGGGGAAAGTTGGTCCTCTATAAGGAAGGTCTTCGCTAAGTGAGCATGTGGGTTGCTGAGCAAATGAAATGTTCTACTATTGATCAAATTTTGAAAGGGTAGTTATGTGAAACATCGTTGAAAAGGACTCCTAGTGTGAGTCTAACGTGAGAATTGTTGGAAAATATGAATAGAGTGGAAGGTTGCTTGGATAGGACCTCCACTAGTTGTGTTGTGTTGTTGTGGTGAGACATTTCACTGGGGGTGCAGGTTGCTTAGATAGGACCACCACCTGTGTTATGTAAGACTTCTCACAAGGTAAGAGCTGCTTGGATAGGACCTTACCTGTTGACTATGTTTAGGGCCGGATTGGGCCTGCATGGTGTTGGTAGTTATTGTTGGGGCTGCATGAGGTAGCTGATAATAGACCTCATACCATGGGTTATATTGATATGTGTGTGTGTGTGTGTGTGTGTGTGTATGTTGACTAGTTGTGGCTGAGTAGATGTTGTGTTGTGACACATGCATTCATGCATAAGTTGGCAGCTAAGGTAGTTAATGATGGACCTCATGCCATGATGTGGGCAGGCACGTAAGTTGGATGGTTGACTGGAGTTGCAATTTAAACGGGCCTCCAACCTAGTGCTAGATGAGACGTGGGGTAGTTGACAATGGGCCTTCGGGGATGAGTGGATGGGCGATTTTGTAGGAGGCCAAGGTGGTGCTGACCTTAAGTCGCAGTAAACCACCACCCATATACACTTATCCCGACAAACCACTAAGCTTGTCCTTAGATCAGAGTTTGGCAATCCCTAAATGGTGCTTGGATAGGCCATGGTAAGGAGTAAGACCTGGCTGATTGCCTGAGATGTGGTAAATCTCTCAAGAGTTATACTATCATGCATTGACATTGTTGTGATGGATTTGCTGTATCATAGGGTTCTAAGTCGAGAACTCTAAATATATGAATTGTATGCCATATTGATGTGTGTGAATGTTGAGAATTGTTGGTGATTCTCTTTAATCATATGCTTTATCCTTGTTTTAGTAAGCTTACCCTTGCCTTGCTATCTTTGTTGTGGTTCCTGTTGTTGCTATTGTGTGATGGTGTGACTATGATGCATGTCGTTTGGCATAGGAGCAGATGGCGAGGCTTTAGTGGTTCCGACTACTCGTAGCTGATAGTGGAGGTCTCTATACGAAGACGATAGAAGGCCTTTATGGGTTGATGTTTTTGGATATGGTTGTCTTCTGGACAATTCTTTTGTTTCTTTTGATGGGGGTGTATATAATATGACCAGTTATAGGGAGCGTGTTTTGTACCCCTCTCCCCTTGTTGATGCATTTGTATATTTCATTTTATTTTTATCATATAGCCTTGGTGTTATTTCCCCTATTCTCTTGATCTTTGAAAGTTGTAAGGACTAGTATATTAGTGGTAGGAGAGATGGATAGATCTCTCAAGATATATGTATTCCATACATATATGTATGGAATACATATATCTATACATATATACATCTATATATATATATATATACATCTATATATATATATATACATATACATATACATATACATATACATATATACATATACATATACATATATATATATACATATACATATACATATATATATATATATGGATTCATTTATGCTTATATGAGATAGTAAAGGATAATAGTGTTGTTGATTAGCAACGGTCAGGTCGTTACAATCTGCATGTAGCAATATTCATGGCAAACCTTGTTGTAGTTTGTCTAAATGTCTTCCTAGCTCGGAGAAGGAGGATCTGTCGAAGGCTTCTCAATAGAAAAGGTTAGGATTAGATGTTATGGTTAGTGTAGGGATATTTTGATGTAGTAGGGCCACCCTTTCCCTTTTTGATATATTTTCAGATCTATTATTGCACACCTTTTATGACCATGACATGCGTGAGTTATTTTGAAATACTCTATGACTTAGTTATAAAAAAATTTTGTTTGGCTTGTGCAAAACAAATTTTGAAATTTTCTATGATTTAGTATTGTATTATCTGATTATGGGATATAGTGTCATACAACATGGTACATTACTTATGTTTCTAGATGCATAATGTCCTTTAAGTATTTTCAGTTACAGATGTTTACTTTGGTTGTTTCAAAATATTTATGTATGATGTTTATTTTTTGAATTGCAAAAAAATTAATTACCTATATTTTCATATAATCAAATTAATTCTCTTTTATTTAAAATTAATTTTTCGATGATTTTCATTAGTTAGGGGTGTTACCGTTACCATAATCATAATTAATGAATCCAAATTGATTACTTAATTATTAAGATTGAATTTTTTTAAGGGTGAATTATTATATTCTAGTTAATGTTCCTTTTTGATATACAAAAATTGTGCCTAATCAAATTAACCCTACTTTCATGGTAGTTAGATTCAAATTAAACCCATTAAGTTTCATAATAATTTATTAGTGCCCCCACAAAACCTAAAACTACTTTCATAATTTATATCTTACATTCAGATTCTTATTGTTCCAACAATTAGGTTCAACTTTCAATTCTTCCCTAATTTTCTAAGAGGTGCAAACATGTGACCTACAAATTCACACAAATACACTCAATAAGAATCAAATCAAATGGAATTCAAACACTAATAAAAAGGGGAACAATTTGGGCTATGCCCAATCATAAAAACAAAGAAACTACCCAATCATAGAGAAGCCACAAAGATAGAACAAGAACAAGCACACCTAGAATCTCAAAGAGAGGGGAATAAGGTGAAAGAATTTGCCTTGGATCTTGTGTTCGAGTTGTCCCTTTTTTTTGGGTTATGAACCCCCTTAACAATCCCTAAAGGATGCATTTAAACCTAAGGTCTAAAGCGGCTCAAGCCCACTACATAACAAAACATAAAAAGGTAGCAAACAGTGTTTGGAATGTCACTATGGTCGTGGGTAGAACCATGGCTAGGCAATGGATTTTTCAGCAAATGTGTTTGTATCAAAATTGTAGATAAATTTGTCAATGAAATTTTGGCACTAGTATCACATTGTTTTGATTTCCACACTCAAGACATGCTCACAACACTACACCTACATCAGGGTGTATGGATAGAACATCAACTTTAACTTTAAGCCTAATTTCCTCTATGATCTTCGCTAAATCAGATGGAAGTCTTTTCATAAAAAGTGTAGATCTTTATTTAGATTTTTATAGATACCAATATTGTAATGCCTGGCCACTTTCAGGATCGATGGTTGTCCCCACAAACCAACACAAGACTTTTTAGCATGCTTTGTCCTCACTCACACACTTTCTAGGAAACTTTCCAGGAGGTTACCCATCCCAAAATTGTCCAAGTCAAGCATACTTAATTGTGGAGTTCTTAAGTGATAAGTTACCAAAAAGTAGATGTATCTTGTTGGTATAGGTAACACTTATTAATTCCCTTAAGTTATCTTCAACTGTACAGTCCTATACTTGCACAGCCTCTGGATCCCTCTCATTTCGGTGTGAATTCGATTCATTCATGTATCCTTCCCGCTAGGAGCTACTCCTTGTCTGTGCCTCATCTCTTTTGCACTAGCGATTACTCTCCGCCCTCGTCAGCGCTCGGGATATTACATACCCACCAGCTTCGCTTGGTTCGTCCTCGAACCACACCATACTGGGAGAGAAGCCCTACTCTGATACCACTTTGTAACGTCTGGCCGCTTTCAAGATCAACGGTTGTCCCCATAAACCAATACAAGACTTTTCAGTATGCTTTGTCCTCATTCACACACTTCCTAGGAGGTCACCCATCCCAAAATTGCTTCAAGTCAAGCACGCTTAACTGTGGAGTTCTTAAGTGATAAGCTACTAAAAAGTAGATGCATCTTGTTGGTATAGGTAGCAATTATTAATTCCTTTAAGCTATCCTCAACTATACAGTCTTATACCTGCACAGCCTTTGGATCCCTCTCATTCTAGTGTGTATTCAATTTATTCATGTATCCCTTCCGCTAAAAGCCTGCCAGGAGCCGCTCCTTGTCTGTGCCTCATCTCTTTTGCACCAACGATCACTCCTCACCCTCGTCAGTGCCCAGGATGTTACATGTATCAGCTCAACCACATTACTCGAGCCCAAGTTATTATTGCTCTTTTATTTAGATTTAGTTTAGTCACGAATTTAAGGTTTGTAATATATGTTGCCTTTCTTGGGTAAACGATCTCAAATCGACATTTTTATTTAAGCAGATCTGTGAAAATTATTGATTTTTTTAAGTCATTTGTCCCTAGCATCTTATCTTCTTATTAGAAGTGTAAGGCAGTAATCTTGTGTAGTGGGCTAGTTCGCAGAATCGATATCTGTATTTGTAGTTCTTGCTGCTCCAGTTCACTTCACAAACAATCTCTTATGAAATCACAAAAACACAACCTAATGTAGTAAAAAAATTATATAGAAGAGAAATTATGTAAATAATGATGGAATAAGGGCTAAATCTAACACAAAATGCATGCAGAACATGATACAAAGGAGTACACATCACAATGTCTACATGATTGATCAATATATTTTGAGACACTTATTATAGTTTTGTGATTAGGTTTATTGGATGTTTATTATACTTAATATTGGTATTTTAGTTGAGTTTTCTATTCTTGGAATTTATTGGGCTTTAATGCAAATCTTGATTAATTTTTAGATTTTAATGCATTTTGACGTTTCCTCTTTGTTTAGGTCATAACCTGGACTATGGTGATGTGATTGAGGTGATCTTGGTGTTTATGAAAATATTTAACAAATATCTACGATTTTTATGAAGGGATTCTAAGCATATTTAGTGTGTATCAGAGATGAAACTGGGTTTGAATTTGAAATCTCTGTTCTATCCTATGAACTTAACATAGGTGTAGTCTTTTGAACATATCTTGAGTTGTAGAGATCAAAATGATATAGAACCAACGCCAAAATTTCAAGAAATTTTTTTTCTATAACTTTTACTCTGAAAGTAAAATTGGCCATTTGGAGGGTCAAATAATTTATGGGTAGAGGCAAACATATTTTGGTCTACAACTCAACTAATTTTTATAGGATTGAATTGTGATTGGGTTAATTAACATCTAATGGGGCCATATTTTGGGTAGAGGATTTAGTTGACATTAGGGAGACTTTATATAAATTTATTTTAAGACCATAGAATACGACCCCTTAGTTTTGATTTAAGACTCTTTCCTCGCTAAGGTTTTTGCTACTTTTGTATTTCTTGTTTCCATTTTCTCTTTTCTTTGAGGATTGCATGTGAAGCCTCCATGGAAGGCTAAACACCTTTTAGATTAATTTAGTGATTGAATGATGCTTAATCTCTAACCTAAATTAATCATATTTTGAATGCTTAATTTAGTAGTGAAATTTCTAATATTGGTTGATTAAATTAAATCAAGAATCAAGATGAATCTTCAAAAATCTAAGCTAAAACCAAATAGAATCCTAGCCGGTGGATTGGTCATTTTATTGAATTGAATTCCCTCTTATTTGCAATCTATGTTTTTATCCTTGAAAACTCAAACCCTTTTTCTAACAATACTAATTGGTTACTACATTTTAAGATCTTTGTGAAATGACTAAGGTTGTTACCTTGTACTGCAAGTTTTACTTGTTTTTGACCCATGTACGAAAATGATTAGCTTAAAGGATATATCTTCAAAAGATGTACAATATTTGCTGAGTAAAAATAAAGGTTCTTGGTTATGTCATAATATAACCGCTCACTCTTCCTTAATGGAAATGGAATAACAATTGATATCCTTTCTTTGGATGATAAACTGCACTTTGTAGGTGTTAAGGAGGAATCAGTAATGTGTAAAAAGTGTATATATATATATATATATATATATATATATATATATATATATATTATTATTTATTTATTTATTAATCCCTTTTACAGTAAGTGTACTGGTCAAATAAGTAGTAAAAACCCTGGTGAGTAGGGTATCATTCTTCTAAGGGATTAATGGAGTAATATGCTCAATTCAATCACTCAACTATCATAGAGGTGGGCAATATTGTAAGTAAAAGTAAATTTATTGCTATGTTCATAGTTTTTCAAATAGGATTTTATAGGGATGGTAAGAGTAATTAGGAATTCAACTCATTTTACGTTCATCCTTTGCATTTTCCCCAAATTCAACCTGATTCAAACAAGATTTAGACATTTGGATTTCACAATTATAGATTAACCTAATTCCTTGGTGAAAATCACTATGATTCAATTTTAATGCCTTACTTCCGTAGATCCATTAAAAATCAAATCAAGCATTATGTTTGAAATCTAAGTGAACACATATCTTATGAAGGGTTATTCCTAAACTCAACTTAAGACATGGTAATTAAACCTAAATCAGAATATGCATAAATGATTCCTCAAACTTCACATATTCAAGATCAATCTCAACAATGGTTAGTTGCAAGAAGCATGAAAAGCAGAGTTGATATATACACAAGAAATCTAATTAAATCAAGAGTCAATAAAAACAAATCCCACAAAAATTGTTTAATCCTAACTATAATGAAAAATTAGAAAAACATAAGAAATGATAAAGTGAGAGAAAGTAAGAAATGACAATGGCTGATGGTGGATACACTGAATCTTCAAGATTTTCTTCCAAAGGTTGAAACTTCAATGGTGGAATGGAGAAAAAACCTAAAGAATAGGATGAATGATGGTGAGAATGCACCTTCCAACATTCTCTCCTCCTAAATAGGCCTTGTAAATGGCTTTCATATTAGCTGAAATGGGCCTAATACCAACAGAAACTATTTCACGCTGTTAGCAAATTATCACCAATGTCCCACGCTAGCCAAGAGCTTGAGATGTTGAGTGCAAGAAATATTTGACAAGCTCCAAGCATTTACACACTGCATAGCATGTCGAACGCTAATCTACCAACATGGAATTGAAGCTCAAGTGTCCCGTTCAACGTCTCCAAGCATGACTGGTGTCTTAGACATTGTTCTACTCGAGATGTCTAGTGCTTCCACTGTTTTACATAGTGTTTTGATCTTAATCTCAGTGTCCAAAGCTAGGCTTCCATTGGAGAGCTTACTGCTTGTCTTAGAATAGCGTGGGACACCATCCAACATTTCACATGCTACACTTTCAAATGCAAGAGTTTTGCTTTATTTACCTATAAAAAATGTGGAAAAGATCCTCATGAGTTTATTTATTCACAAACACTAAAAGTAAAATATTTTTATATTTTTCTTAGCATTTTCTTCTTTTTATATGCCCTTTTCTTATCTTTTTTTTTTTGCAACGAAATCATGCACTAAATCATTAAATAAAGATTCATCAAAACCCCAAACTTAGAACTTTGTTTATCCTCAAGAAAATAATCAATCATAAAGAGATAGCAAAACAATAAGCACAACTACATGATTTATTTAATTCATTTGTTTTCTCAAAAGAAAAAAAATCTTTTTCTTTTGATTTTCTATGAATCTATTCAATATGAAGAAGCAAGGATTTTCTAACAATACAAAGGCACTAAGAACTGTTGGAAAACAATTCAAATTTCAATTTCAAATCTCTAGGATATTGTTTAGATTTAAAGATATTGTTTTTATTTTAGGGATTTGTTTCATCTTTTAAGATTAGGATGCTAAGTCTATAAATAGAAGTTTTTGATACGAGAAGAACCATTGGCCTATAGATAGGGTCACCACCCTAAGAGAAAGGGCAGTCATGTGAAGGGAGAGTTTTTCAAGTTTGTCCAAAAAACTTGTAATGGGTGAATATTTGAGATGAATAAAATTGAGATGTTCTTGTGGACGTAAGCAAGAGGTGTCGAACCATGTTAAATAAATTGGTATCATTTCGCTATTTTTATTTTATGGTGGTGTTGTATGGTGTTGTTTCCCCAGCAAGAACAAACAAAATTATTCATCAAGCAAGGAATTAATTTCAAGCTCTCTTTCTCTCATGTGTTTTACTCAAGTGTTTGAGCTTGTGTTTTCACTCCGATCTCAAGAAAGATCATTCCCTACCATATGTTTGCCATAGTTCTAGGGATTCTCAATCACAAAATCAGTTTTTTTCAAGAAGTCTTTTATTGGTTGTAATGGAGTTTGGGTAAGGGTAGATGAGAAAGTCATTTAGGTAATATCTCATTTGGGTACACAAAAATTAATGTAATATATACTTTTAAATACAAAAAAGCATAAATAATTACTTTAATTATTTTTTATTGTTATTCAATTTTTGTAAATTTTGACATGTATATATATTAACGTAAAATCTTATTTTAAGAAAACCAAGTTTCAGATATCAAAAAAAAGAAAAAAAAAAAGAAAATCAAGTTTCATTCCATTTGAAAAAAGAGATAATGATTGCAATAAATTGTTTTATCGCCTTTTTTTTTTTTTTTTTTCAGTCACCGGAGGGATTGCTATATATGTGGATTGAATGTTTCATGAACAATTTTTGCAGACAAGTAATTTTACTTTGGTACGGTGTGCCATATATCATGGATAGTGCTGGACTTTGTGTATATGTATGTTAAAATTACAAGGCTAATTACCAGGCCATTCGGCAAACCGGCAAGTACAATTTGCTATATCATATCATAATTATTCTTTTGTTGACGTATGCATGATGCTGCAAATGATGCATGCTAAACATTTTGATTTGTACCAGCGTCACGATTAAAATTCGAATTCCATATTTTGTGCCCTTAACTAGATACTATATGCTAAAAGATTATTGTGAAAACTATGTAATTAAAATTAATGACTAAGAAAAATTATAATCTATTTATTAAAGAGTTTAATGGTCATGCACTGACAGTGTAAAGTAGTTTTACACTGTCATTCAATCACAAACCACCATTTATTGTAAGTTTGTTGACTTTTATAATAAATACATTAAAAGTCATATTAATGGTGATTTTTAATTAGATGACAATGTAAAACTTTTTACATTGACAGTACATGACCATTAAACTCTTTATTAAATGTTCAAAATTTAATATAGAGCTTTTATTATTACCAAAAAATTAAAGTACTATTTTATTTGATCACAACAACAACTTTTTTATGTATATATGGGAATGAATCAAATGAATTTTTTTTTAATAATAGAAATGTGAACTATAAGTCATTAGATTATATTTAGATAGTCAAGATTAAAAGAAAAATATATATGACTTTATTAAGTAATCATATGACTATTAACTAAATTTTTATCTTGACATTTTATATATAGTTGTATGATTCAGATTTAATATTCTTATTTCTCATAATAAAAAGAATTCTCACTTGATAATTAGAAACATGTACATTATGACATAATTTATCATTAGAAACATTATTGGTTTCTTTTTGTTGATCTATTATCCACATTTCAATAAAAGTAAAATATATGATAAACATATAATCACTAAATGCATCGATCTGATATGGGATTGTTTCAACTTAATTAATGATCTTAAATTTGAGCCTTATAAATATTAAGCTGTGTTAAATACTCAAGAGGGAATCTTTATAACTTATAATGGTCTTACTCAGCTCAATCATATTTGTCTCTCATGGAAAATTCATGTGGTCTCCAAAAAGAACAATAATCATATATACTTAATTAATGATGCAATGAATAATGTACAAAATTCAATCTCTTAGAAGAATTATTTCAATGAATTTTAATCATTAAAAATAATAATTAAATAGTCATTCAAAATTATAAACGTGGAATAGTTTAGGCATTCAGGCATTTTTTTTTTATTTTCAATACATAATTAGTCCCTAAAAAATGAATCATATATTAATTTAATCCCTAATAAAGTCATTTGTGACCTAAATTAATTCTTGAAGATGTTAATTCAAATAAATGAAAGAAAATCTTTCACGTTTATAATTCTGGAAGACTGCATTATTAGTTCTTTTTTTATTTTAAGAAAATCAAAGTGTCTCCGGTGTTTTTTTAGGACCAATTGAAATATTTTACTCTAACTTATTCTAGAGAGGAGTAAAATTTAGATATAAATTACAAAATTATAATTATTGATTAAAACATTAATAATTAAAATTATAATAAAATAGTATATGTTCCTGCATATAATAAATATTACTACCTCCTTCCCATATTAAGGTTAATGCATATAAGCTGTCAAAAAAGAAAACAGGTTAATGCATAATTGCGTATAAATTAATAAATATTTAATGAAAGTAAAATATTACTCCCCCCGATCCTATTTACAAGAACTAAATTGAGAATGTTATTTGGTCCTTTTTAACCAATCCATAATGTCACTTACATTAATTTTTTCTTTGCAAAAATACCCTTAATTAAAGTCATTTATCTAAGTTCAATAAGTAGTTAGTGGATATATTAAATTTAAACTCATGAAAGATGGAAAGTTTAATGTTAGGGATAGTTTTGAAAAAAAAATATAAATTTAAGACAAATTTAACGTTATCAACTAAATTAACTAATTTTCTTAATCCTGGTGATATAGTTAATTGAGTCTTATAAATATGAATGGAAGGAGTATTATATTTGAACTAAAATATCCTTATTTAATACTATCCCCATTCCTTTTTAAGTGTTGTTTAAGGATTTTGTACAAAAATCAAGAAATGCAATAAATTTTCTTATTTTTCATAAAATAGTTTTGAAGTTTTTTATTGTATCTTTTCTCATTTCTACTCCACAATAAATGCATATTAGTTGTAAATATGTAAATTAATTAAAAATTAAGTAAGAAGTAAGAGTATAATTAATAAAGAAGTGATTAATGTTATCTTAAAATTTAAAATGACAGATAAATAGAAAACAAATTTTTTTAAAAAAACTAACAAGTAAAAAGGAACAGAGAGAGTATCTTGATCCTTGATAACTGCACCAAGTGGGATATTAAATAAGGGTATATTTGAAAATGAAAGTATTAATTAACCTTTGAAATTCTAAAACATCAATTATTTTGGGATAAAAAAAAAGATCCTATTAACCGGTGTCCTTAGATATTAATTAAAGAATCAATAAGTAGAAATTTTTTAAATTAAGATTACATTGAAAATCACAGTAGAGTGTATTATTACATTTTTTAATAAAAAAAACTTTCTACTTTTGATTCCTTAACATAACATTTAAAAAAAAAAAAAAGAAGAAAAGCAGCTAAACCATTTAACGATACGAGAATGAGGGTAGCAGTACTAATCAATAATTATGACTTTGGTTATCATATATATATATATATATATATAACTATGACTTTGTATTTTTTAAGTGCACCTTTCACTTTAACGTGTCTAATAATTCACCAAAGAAAATCCAAAAAACTCCCTCTAGTTATCAGCCATGTCCAAAAGAGGAATTTTAGAATGCAGTGGCAATTAATCATTTAATCCATGTCTTTAGAAGATCTAACCCATTAATTTTAAGTTGACTTTCCAAAAATTTATGGCGGTAAGAAACCTAGTATTAACGGTGAAAATCTTGCAAGAGTATATATTAAATGGATATGGTTCATATAATTAAACGAGTTGACTTACAAAATATTTATAATTTAAATCAAGGATGAATGCATTTTTATTTTCTTATATATATATATATTTATATTAGTTTTTAAAGAAAACAAGTCTGTATTAAATAATATAAGAGAGGTTTTCATGGTACAATATGAGTTCTAAAGAATAGGAAATTTTCTGCAAATGAAGAAATTTTCTCCAACTTTAACCTATTTAATTTTCTCTCAACCTCTACTTGATAATCCCATCGTTGCCACTTCTAGCCGCTAGACATGCACTGGTTAAGGACAGCAAGACGAAACGAACATCAGTACATTCCCTCATGATTCCCACAAAAGGCCATCACAACCCTATATATGATCCCCCTCCCTTAATTAAGATTCCTTTGTACTCATATTGAAATAATAATATATAATCAAAATAATGTAATATCTATCACCAAAACTACAGGGAAGAAGCTCAGTAAAAGGGTAGGTAAATGCCGAATTATTCAACCATGTGCCACAATTAAACTAATTTAAGTACTAACCATTGAACTGAATTACCATAAAAACTCTCATTAAATGATTTTATAATTATGAGTGGAGAAAATATAACCTGGATTTCTGGTTTCTATTTGGTCGGAAAGATATGTTTTTAACCTTCTTTTTCATTCCACTCTTATCTTCCCCTTCTCAAGTTAAATAAATTAAATGTGGTAGGGCTAATGCCTAAAAGCAAAAAGTATAAAATAAATAAATAAATAAAAGCAAGGTGCAGAATCGGTGGATGAATGGTGAAATACCGAAGCAGACCTTAACGTACTATGGCTCTCCATATCTCTGTAACAAGGATAGTAGGTTGTGGGGACCCAGGCACACCCTTCATGGGAGACATATATGTCTCTGCCTCTTTGGCTTCTTTCACTGTTATAAGAGAGAAAAATTGCATATGCACATATATTTCATGAAGAGTATATGTGCTTTACTTTCCGTGTGCCTTTCCCAATTCAAATTTCCAAAAGCAAAAACTATACTTCCATGCCCACTCTTCTTTTCAGCGCTTGCCCCTGGCTTTTCCTTGGGGATTTAGAAGTGTTTTATTAACAAGGTTAATTATATTAATAGCATTAATGTCATAAATCAAAGGAGAAGTCCCTTCTTTTCTTTCACACATATATTCATATGCTGGTTGATTTAATCAAATAACCATTGAAGATTTAATTTGCGTGAAAATTTGGTGTAAACAATTATTGCAATGTGACACTCAAATTTGTTTAAATATGAAATAAAATAATCAAGAAAACGAGTAAAAAAGAAAAATATGTGTGTTCCTAAATTAAAGTTTTTTGTTTTTGTATATTTATATCTCTTTAATGCTACGCGGTATGTACTTCAATAAAGTCAATTTCTTTCTCTGGTTTTCCAAAATATAATGCATGTACTAATTTATCAAAAAAGAATCTTTTCGTAAACTGTGAAGGTATTATAGGATAATGATCACGTAATAGAAACCATTTGCTCGAACATTTTTACAATAAACCAATATAATGGAATATTGATTTTCCACCTTTCTTTTTCCACATGAAAAGAAACAAAAAGAACAAGGGATTCTGGGAAGAATATATTTTTCCGAATCTTAAACATAAAGCAAATTACCATTAATTCTTTCCTGGGATTCTGGGAATAATCCTTTATTTCTAATCAAGTTCATTGTTTTCAAACCATCTGTTGTGTGTCTAATGCGTTCAGAAGATTCCTTTCCTTTTATAATATTTTATCTAAAAACTAAAGGAAACACAAAATAAATTTTCTACATAAAAAAGCAATTGGAGTTGAATCCTAGAATTATTTCTGATTTCTTTCACGAATTGGTATAGTATTTGTACATATAATTCCTCAACTTTTTTATAAGCTAAGAAAAATCATTAGAGTATTATATGTACGAATACAATACCAATAATATGGCATCTCTTGACCATCAATGGCATAAAAAAAAAGGAGGGTTTTGAATCCTTGTGTTTGCACGGGAAAAAGGTGAAGCATTCAAGGAACATAATCGATATTTTTTCTTTTCTTAGAGTTCTCTAAGTCAAAGAAAGATTTCTTGTGCAAGCAGCCAAACAAGAAAAAGCCACCGCACCACCTTTTACCACCCTCTGCGCCTTCTTTCCATCTCGTGCCAATGGCTTTACCTTTCCAGATTCTTTATATAATATTTCATTTTCAATTACATGATGGTCCCTTCATAAAAATTGTTATTTATATTTTGCAAGATGACCTCATTATACTGTTATAATTTCCTTAAATTTTCAAAATATATGATTGAAATATGTTTGTTTTTAATAAATAAGCTGTATCATAAAATAAATAACTAGCTAGGGGAAACATGCATGCAATGAACATTCAATAAAACGTGAAACGGAAATTGGAGGTAATGCGGAGCGTTAAGGAATTCTTGTATATATAAAAGGTATTTCGCCTTAACAAATTTGTTTGTTAATCATGTGGTTTTTTTGGTACATTATTAATCATGTATCTGAGCTATAAGCACAGGGGGGGTGGCAGGCAGGGGCCTTGCGCCCGCTGTCCCCCGCCCCCTTCTTGTTTTGAGATTAATACTTAATGTTTCAATTGTTATAATTGATAAATTATTTTTAACTATAAAAATAGTAAAAAAATAGGTTTAAAAAGAACAATGTTCACTACTTAAATAAATAATATAATGTATTTATTATTATAATTTAATGTTTATTTAATATTTATTATTAATTTCTTTTTCTGGCCCCCCCTTTAATAGGTTTCTGGATCTGTCCCTGTATAAGCACTCACAGATACATGTAGATTCTATTAAAAACAAAAATCAAAAATTAAATTTTGGCGATAATTTATTTTATTTCCAAAAGGGGTATTGAAATCTACTGGTGGAGGAGAAACGTGATGAGTGGTGATGTATACAAAATTCAACTTTGACAATTTTTAGGATCAAACTAAGAAAAAAAATTAATTAGTTTAAATGAGCCGAAATTAACCTACGCAAAATTATTAATTAATTAATCAAAATCTAAAGAAATTATTCTTAATGATTTCAAATTTTAGGTGTTCAAATTATGAGAATAATTAGTAATATTGTTTGAATCTTATTCTGAAAACCCCAATTCTTTCATAAATTACGGCTACCGTTTTCTTTAAACAATAATTAGGATTAACTTTTATTTCTATGATATCAGGCGTGGTCATTTTGGTAAATTCAGTCATCTATGTGCTACACCTTTCATGTAAAACTTCCATAATAAGTTGGTCTTGGTTCTCGGACAAATGTGCATCGAATTTCAATACCCCCAACCAAAATCACTTTTGTTGAAGCTTCTCATCCTCTCTTCCCTTTCTTTCTCTCTCTTTAACCCAATTTGATTAACTTTCTTCCTACTATTCTGCCTCTATTGTTCTTTCCTCCTCTTCATAGCCTTGGAGCTGGTTGATGGATATTGAACCCTTGTGGGCTCTTGGGGGGTGGTCTTTTCTTTCAAATTGCATGGCTGAACCTAAATCATCATCATCATCACCCATCTCAGAACCTTTCTCAAAATCACCCACTTTTCTTCAGCTCCTCTCACTTTTCTTCATCCTCCTCGTCCTCATCAATCTATCCCACCAACCACACCCTTCTACCATGGCCTCTTCAGAAAGCACCAAATCATCAGAATCAACCATGTCAACCACAAGCATGCACCCTCACAATACCCACAACTCCCATAGTCCATCTTCTAAGGATGCTGGAAGAGAATTTGGTGCTGGTGCTCATGAAGTTCCAAGTGGTCCAAACCCTATATCAAATTAACGGGTAAGTCAGAACTCAGAGGCTTATACCAGCACATATATGAACCATATATAGCTAGAGCTAGCTAATTGAAGATGACAAGGAGATGTAACGGCATAGTCACTATTGTAATGGTCATCTTCATAATGCTTATTATAGTTCATCATTAATATGGCCTGTCCTCTGTGAGAGCTTTGTTAGTAATGTTATCGTCTTCATCTTTAGCAAAATTAAATTTCTCCCTTTTTTGCTGGAAATGTATAGCAAGAGATACTCTATTTTCTATATGCATGTATGTACCCACCTATTTCTTTCTTATATAGATGGTGACAAAATGGTGTTGGTGATGATGGCATAAGCATTTACATATATCCGTCTGCTTCTATGTGTGATAATTTTTTGGTTTTCTACCATATTTGTATCACAAATTAAGAACAAAAGGTTCAAAGTTATGTGATTGAGTTGTGTGACATATATATATATATATTTTTTTTATATCTTTCACTTTTTCTTTAGTTCCTGCCCTTTTCTTTCCCTTAACATCTGGATTGATTATGGGTTATTTTCCACTTTGATGTAATCTCCATCTTCTTCCTTCCTTATTTTATTTAATAACAAAGGAGGGATTTAATGCAACTTACATCTTGGTACTTTATTTCTGAACAAAGAAGTCAACAATTATTGTGCCATTTGGTTGTAGTGTTTGCTAGTGATTTAGAAGATGTGAAGGGGAATTCATTTCTTTTGTTAAGCAAAAAGCAGTGTAGTTTTAACAAGAAACTCACGCTAGAAATTACTGTTTGAAACACTACTAATTAAGTTGAAAGGAGAATCGGAAAGAACAAACAAGAAGGAGCAGTAGGTAGGTGGTGGTGGCTAAGGTTTGCATGGCTGCTCTTTCACTGGATTCTATTGGATTTCAGAACTGAGGAGGAAGGAAAGATGCAGATAAGAACGGAATCTGAGGCACACATTGAGCACTGGTGTCAGATCTATGACACAATAGTGAGAGAACTTGGTACCTTTTGTTTTGCCTGAGCAAAATTATTTTTTCTGCCTTTGGACATTGCTTTTGTCTTCTCAAACACATCTATCGAGAAAGCTGGTACCAACCAAAGGTTATGAGTGAGCCCATGATTTGATAATTATAACAGTATCATTTCCTAGTGCTGAATCAGCTTCTATTCCAATCATAAACTTTACCATAACCCCCGCCCCCTTCCCACTCTCTTTCTCTACTTTAATTTCTTTTAAAAACTACGATTGAATTGATTCCATAATTTCTCTTTAAATTACAACTAGACCGCCATTTGACTAATATGTTGTAGTCATATCATCCACAGTGTAGTAGTCCTTGCAAGTCAAGGAATTATATAAACATACATGGCATGACAAACTTATCTAATTATATTATTATAATGTGAATAAATATGTTTTTCACCCTTCAAAATATTTGAAAATTCTATTTTAGTCTTTATAAAAATTAAAAAAATTAATCTTTATATTTTAATAGAAACATATATTTTTAAGTTTCTAACGAAGGATTAGAACTATATTATTTTTAATAAATATAAGGACTAAAATTATATTTTTTTTATAGAGATTAAAATTGAATTTCAAAATATTTAAAAAAACAGAAACATATTTTATTCTTATATTAATATGAAAAATGATAGATATACACTTTATTTTTATAGGAGATAGTAAAAAGAAGATATAATAAATGATGTAATATGATAAAATAAAAAAAATAAAAAATAAAAATAAAGATACAATGTAACTGTATTAATATTATCATTATATTATTATGCCACACAGTAGTTGATCACTTTTCTAATTTAAAGGGGATACAAAAGCTGGGCTGGTTTGCATTCAAAATTGCCTTTTTGTAAAGCTGTATCTTTTGACTTGTGTCGTTTTCTAATACATAATCCCTGCCGTGGGGTTTCTTGAATTTTTTGTGGCATAATTATTGCAAAAGCTAGATAAGCAAAATCTGAAGCAGTTGTCAATGGCCAAGCAGCGATTTGACAAGCTTACAACTTACAGCACTGGGACCCATGTGGAAACTAAGCGTGATGCATTGAAGCCTTCAAATTCTTAATTGAAGCAATTTTGTCTTACACATTTATGATAATTTTGGAGATTCATTGAATTTTCAGTTTTAGACCCCGTGCTAAATCAACATTGAAAGTTAGGAAATCATACTCAGAACTTGGGTCCCACTAATTATTGACTAATAATCCAAGAATTTTAATTGTGTCTTTAAAGTTATACTAATCATTATCTTATGCCACTGTTACAGAAAAAAAAAAAAGAGATTTCTATTTGCAGTTAAACACCTATAATAACAATTTTAACCGTTAAATATTGGTTGAGAATTACATTAACAATATGTTTTGTTTAAGAAAAAAGTGAAAAGAAAGAAAAGAAGAAGAAAGAAAAAGAGAGAATAGAAAATATGATGATTTTTAGGTTATTTGATATAAAAGAAATGCAAGAAAAGAAAGATTTTTTTTTTCTTATTTGGTTAAGTAGAAAGTAAAAGGAAAAAAAGTATGTGTATAAAATAACATAAATATTGCTGATAAAAAAAATTATATAATAATAAGGATATTTTGGTATTTTTCTTACTCTCTGTCACTTTTTATGCTTCTTTCTTTCAAAATTGAAAAGATTGTAAAATTGGTAGGTCCCACTTACTTTTTGATATTTCTTTCCTTCTTAAATTCATACCAAACATTGGAATAGTTTAATTTTGGGTTCCTTTATTTCTTTCTATAAACTTTCTGCTCAGTTTTAGTCATTCTAACCATAGCATAAATAGTTTCAACTAGTTATAATAGTGGAACTTTTATTAGCAATTCAAAGTAGTAATCTAGGATCTACCATATTGGCAGAAAATCCACCTTGAATTTGTTCACTCTAGCTCTTAAAGAGCTAACCCATTTGATGCTCAAAACTCTTCAAAGTAGTTTTCATTTTCTTCATAAATGATTGTGTAGTCATCATAAACTGCTTCAAAGTTTCCTTCATGTTCAAAATCATTTTTTGGAACCTGTGAGGACTGCTCTCCTAGATAATGCCCCCTTTGTTATCCTTAAGGTTGTTGACATGAACTTTGTGGTTGGAACATAGGTTGTTGATATGGAGGCCTATGTTGGTAAGGTGCTCTTTGACTAGAATTCTCATGTTGCTTCCACACAAAGTTTGGGGAGGATTTCCACCCAAACTGATAGTTTTTACATGAGGGTGGATTTGATTTTGGAAAATTTCCCATATAATTAGCTTCTTGTACACTGGATGGTCCTTCACAATTCCCCAATTCATGCGGTCCTCCACATGCCTCGCATTAAATCTCTTGACCTACATTGACTGACTGAATGTAGGCATGAGTATAAGCAACTTGTAAAGGATTGCAATTGCTTTGTCACTGCCTCCAATTGCTTAGTGATGAGTTTGTTTTGTGCTAATAAGGCATCATGAGATTCAAGCTTAAACTTGCCCTTCCTTGAGGACCCTTTTATCAAATTGCATAAGCTTATCATTCTTGACCATGGACTTGATTAGGAATTGAGCTTTAGATGGATTCTTTGTATACATAGTCCCACCAACTGATGCATCCAATAACATTTTGTTTTGTGGTTGTAAGCCTTAATAGAAATATGAGACTTCCTCTGCTTCATTGAAGTCATGATTTGGCCATCTCCTCAATAGCTTAATGTACCTATCCCATGCTTCATGTAATTCCTCTCTTTTTCTCTAGTAAAAGTTCTTGACATCCATCTTTGCCTTAAAGAACCAGCTCTGTGGAAAATATTGGGCTAGGAATTGCTACGCTCCATAGCATCCCAAGTAATGATAATTCTGTTGGGCAAAGATTGTAGCCAAATTCCTTGCCTTGTCCCTCAAAGAAAATGAAAATAGCCTTAACCGAAAGACATCTATAGGCACACTATTGGTTCTCACACTGTTGTATATCTCTAAGAATGTTTCTAAATGCATATATAGATCTTCATATTCCATCTTGAAAAATGAGCAGGATGCAAATCCAGGTTTCCTTCCGTGATTAATGGTAAGACAATACATAGCAGTCTACGACTTGTGGGAATCAACATATTCCCAAGCATAATCTCCCTCTCAGGTTCATCCATCTCGTTGAATTGTTTGGGAGGGGTTTGGTAGATGTCCAAACTATTTTGCTTGGATTTCACCACTTTGGCACGAACCTTCTTCCTAAATGCACGAGCTGTCCTTTTGATCTTAAGATCAAAGACAAGTCCAGTGGTTTTTCCTTTTATACACATCTCGATAAAAAGAATTAGTAATAACAAAATTCTACCCTACAACTAATTTTAATAACAACAAAAACAGAGCATATATGCAAAAGAACAATAAACAAGGTATATAGTTACACTATGAAGATATTCACAAAAACATCATAATAGCTGCCTAATTGAACTGAATTACAGTCCAATCCTTGACAACAACGCCTAAAACTTCTTAAGGTTCTAGATGCAGTATGTGTAAAATGTATATATGTTCAATTTCAATTTAAAAATCTCTTTTATAGCAAGTGCACTAGTCAAACAAGCAGTGAAAAACCTCAGTGAGTAGGGTATCATTCTTATCAAGGATTGGAGTAATATGCTCAATTCAACTATTCAACTATCATAAAGGCAGGCAATAATGTGTTGTCACTCCACAAAATGCCAAAGAATCAAATATGAAAAATTAAATCTAATGCTATGTTTATGGGTTTTTCAAAAATGATTTTATATTGGTGAAAAGTATAATTAGGAATTCAATTCATCTTATGTTCATCCCCTGCATTTCCCCCCCAATTCAACACAATACAAACAGGGTTTAGATGTTCGTATCTCATGAAAGTAGATCAACCTAATTCCTTGGTGAAGATCTCTATGAATCAATCTCAACACCCTACTTTTGCAAATCTATTGAAAACTGAATCAAACATTAAGTTCAAAATCTAAGAGAACACATGTCTTATGAGGGGCTATTCTTAGGCTCAACGTAAAACATGGTAATCAAGCACCAATTGAGAACGTATGCATATGATTCCTCATCATGCATACATTCACATCATTCTCATTAATGGATAATTATGAAAAAGCATTAAAAATAGAGTTAAATACTCATAAATGCAAGAAATTACATTAAATCAAAAGATACATACAAAGAAATCCCACAAAACATTAAATCCCAATTACACCAAATTTAGCAAAACATGGGAAAAGAAAAAATGACAAGAACACATAAATGGTAATGGAAGATGGTGAATACATTTGATCTTCAAGCTCCCCTTCCAAGGGACAAACGTCAATTGTGGAAATGGGAGAAAACCTAAAATTAGAGTGACTGAAGGTAAGAAGCATCTTCAACATTCCCTTTCTCTCCAATTAGCCTTCCATTTGGCTTTTATATGAGTTAGAACAGGCCTAACATGTTGTTAGGAAAATACAGCCAATATCCCAAGATGGCTAGGCGTTTGGGATGTTGAGTGAAAATTATAATATGTAAAGACAAGCTTGAAGATGTTAAGCCTTGTTTTAGTTTTAGGCTGTGTTTTAGTTTTGATGTGCCTCACTTGATGAGTGCCAAGTTATAAGTTGTTTTGGCCTGCTTTATTTGCTTTCATTGTGTGTGTGCATGTGTGTCATAGGTACGTAAGTCTTTCATAAGTGGTGATGATCTAAGAGAAAATTGAGATGATCCATGCTTAACTAAAAAGTGCTTTAAAAATCATTTAAGACATGTTTTCAAAAATTTTAAAGAGTTTTTCAAAGACTTAATGAGTTTAGAGGTAACAAATTAAAACTTTGACTCTTAAGAAATGTGAAACATGTTTAAAACTTGTTAAAAATATAAAAAACTTGTTTTTAGAATAGAATAATTGATT
Organism: Spatholobus suberectus; assembly: GCA_004329165.1. NCBI lineage: Eukaryota > Viridiplantae > Streptophyta > Magnoliopsida > Fabales > Fabaceae > Spatholobus > Spatholobus suberectus. The sequence continues at coordinate 34,600,004 of CM014731.1, forward strand.
AAGAAATAAATATAATCGATTATTTTCTCTTGCTCTATTTTTTAGAAAACCACCTTTGCGCAAATAATCGGTTATCTTAAGTAAATAATTGATTATTTTAAGGATAAGGAAATCTCAAATGATAATACCTTTACTCGCTTTTGAAATGACAGGAGAAGCAAGAAGTTTAGACTTTTTTGGGGCAACCCCTTTTCTGCTTACCCTTAGCCTTTTTCTATTCTTTTTGCTTCATCGCCTTATCTTGCTCCAAGGCCATGGCAAATGCGACCATTCGTGATTTCACCATCTCGTCTACAGAGAAAACAAAGTCAACTAGTATAAATAGCACATACATGAATCATAAAATTAAGAATAAAAGTTAAGTAAATAAAAATACATATGTAAACACACCAAAATTATGTTGATACTCGGCAAGAGTGGTACCAACAAGCCATTAGTAGGGAATCTGACCTCGAAGATTTTTAATCATAATTCCTCCCGGGTAAGGTTATTTTCTCAAACCACAAACCGGTTGGATTCTAAGCAGTGATGGCCATATGACCAATATAAAGGGAATCGCGGCTTGTTCATATTCTCTCCCGCACCTTGCACAACAAAGAGAGTTTCCCATGTTTTCACTCAAGGATAAAGAAAGAAGAACTTTTCATTATATTATTTGTAGGAATCTTGAAAAGGCTTTAAAAAAGGTCGATCTCTAACACTACGAAAAGAAACTGGGAAACACTTCTTGTTGTAGATGTGGTGAATGGGTGAAAAATAATACAAAAATAGGTTAATTGTGCACACGACCCTTCCTTATAGCACAAATTCTCGAAAGACACCATGAAAGCCCAAGAATTTGGATGGAGTTGTGAGGGTGTGACATTTAGAAAGTTCAAGATTGATGTTTGAAAATCTATAAAGGGAAGTCTCATATCCAAATGCTCAAAAAATGTTAAGTACATTGGCAAGAAATCAGGATATAAATAGTCGGCCTCTATGCCACAATCTCATCTGAGGGGATTCCCATATTCTCCTTCTGGCCTTGGGAACATGTTCTTCCATCATCTCCCAAAGCTAGCACATCCCAAAGGATGACGTTACCATCACGGGCCAAAACTAAACGACCATTTAGTGCATTTAACGCTTCTTAGCTAAAGCAAAACTGGGTCTCGACTATTTCATCATCAACCCAATCCATGTTTAGATTTGCCGCCTTATAATAAGCTTCTGGGGTGGTCTTAACGTTTCTCACAATTTTTCCCATCTCCCTGTCAAAAACACCGCAAGAATGGGCAGATGTTGTTGATATATTAAACCTGGTTGACTGGGCTTGAACCCCGGCTTAAGGTGTTGAACTTTTCTCTTCCTTGGTTTCCTTCACCGACATAGATACATTGGAAGTGCTACCGAGACTAGACAGAATTTTCAGTAGATCATGAAACTCCATCCAAGCTTTGGTATACTCCAAAACCTCATCAAGGCTGTAAGGCATTCCCACCAATTTCAAATGATTCCAACATGTGTCGAGAATTTCAAGGCATATCTTTATCACCAGTGGAGCCAGCTTTTTGGGGTCAGCGATCATTAGACAGTCATCTTTCCTCCTATCCTCCCTCGATCCTCTTTGATTACCTTAAACAATGGACAAGTCACCATGACTAGACTTATCCCTAGAGCCAGCTACCCTCCCGTAAGAAGCAACAAGGGGAACTGAAGAACCGACCCGATCTCCAGCACCTATACAATCGCTGGAGAGCCTCTTGCCAGTGATTAGAGATGGAGGAATGGTTAGAGACCTAAACAGCTAGTTAGCGACAAAGCTCACTGGACGGGTGCCACGACTAGAAGATGGAGTGTTTTGTCTGCGCAAACCCATCTTTGACAAAACAAAAAACCAAGTATGCACAATGTAGCGACAAAGAATAAAAATTTTAGTGAAAAGAAAAATCAAAGAGAAAGGCATTACGTTAAACAAAAGAAGAACAAAGGAACACTTGCAAATAGAGAAGAAAGCACTGAACGTTCACCAAAAGAAGTAAAGCCACAAGAAAAGCACAGGAGATAAGTGAAAACAATAGTAAAGGTAAAACGAAAAGTAAAATCTAAATGGTATGAGACAAAATAGGCCTAAGTTTTCACAAGGACCAAATCCACAAATGGTTAAAAGAATTTCAAAATTGTCCCGAATCTTTTGGAATTTGAGAGATTTTAAAATTCAAAATTTTGAATCATTATGCGTTTAATGCACCTTGGTTCCCACAAAAATGCAACGGAACTATCTGAAGCAAATGAAAAGACACATCCCTTTCGTTTGAAACGACACTAACACAGGTTAGATGATCCAACCTCAAGGTATGTCCTTAAGCCAACATTGCTTCCTCCTAAGCAATATCGACTTGGGGGCAACTATTCATTGGCCAGGATTATCTAACCTCAACTGTTATGCAAGTGTTGCTTCTCCTAAGTAACATTGGCTTGGGGCAACATTGTTTTGGAGGTCATCTTAAACTCTTAAGCTGACGCTGATTCTTCTACAACACCGGCTTGGGGGCAACTATTCTAAGGGTTACCCCGACTACCAATCCTTAAGCAGGCCCACTTTGGCATCCAAGTTAAGAATTACTGGATCAACTAACAGTGGCATCGACAATTAAGGCTTACCCGGTTTAGTTGTCTCACGTATCCCAACTATCATGATATCGCCTACCCGGTCATAACGATCCTACTTATCCCAATTACGAATTTTATGGCCATCCCAGTCACAGTATTAAGACTTAACTAATTTTGATTACAAATTGTTATTTAGTTAGTACAATTAGTAACAGTTAGTGGTCAGTTATTGGTATTCTGTTAATATAGCTGGCAATAGTTGGTAGATGTAGCTTGAGTAGGAAGTAGCTTAAGTTGCATTATTAGGCCCTTCACTATAAAAAGGAACCCATAGTATCCATTATAACTAGATCATAATTTTGATATTCAAATGAAATAAATCACTTACACTCTCTGTCAAGATTTTCTCTACTTTTACTTTCTTCTTTACTAGTATTTGTATGATGGTATCAGAGCTTATTCATTGAGTTCTGCTACGCATCTTCTTCATCATGCCTAGGAAACATAATGGTGTTACCTCTAATGGCGAATCCTCGACGGATCCATCACAGAACCCTTCAAGTGTGTATTATGCGCATCCAGGAGAAAGTCCGACGACAATTCTTGTTAACCCTCCATTCATTGGAGGAAACTACTACTCTTGGGCCAGATCAATGAAAAGAGATTTGATCACAAAGAACAAGTGGTGTTTTCTTGATGGAAGCATTAAGATACCAGATTGTGTTTGATCCAAGTTACAAAACATACGACAAGTGCAATAATCTTGTATATTCATGGATTGTGAATTCAGTTTTGAGTTCGATTGCTATCAGTACCATGTATATGGAACATGTGTCAGAAGTTTGGAAGGATCGATTCTCAAAGGGAGATCGAGTGCATGTGGCAGAATTGCAATAAGAAATATATGGTCTCAAACAAAATGCAATGTCAGTGACTGATTACTTCATTAAACTGAAGGCCTTATGGGAAGAATTGGAGATATATAGACCTATACCTTTGTGCACTTGCATGGTGAAATGCACGTGTGATGCGATGAAGAATTCTAGAAAATTCAAGGAAGAAGATTATGTGATAAGATTTCTTATGAGACTTAATAAAAAATTTTGGAGTGATAAAGTCATAAATCCTCCTCATGAATCCGCTGCCTACTCTAGTAAATGTTTTTTTAATGGCTGTTCAACAAAAAAGACATAGTGGCATGCACAATTTGGAAGAAAACTCAATAGCGATGAATCTTGCAGATGGAAGAAGATTCAATGGTAAAGGTAGAGGTGGTTATGGTGGAAAGGTTTGCACTTATTGTGGAAGGATAGGACATACAGTGGAGACATGCTATCGAAAGCGTGGTTTTTCACCTGTTTTCAAATTTAGGAACAATGGTTCTACAACAAACTTTGTGGGTAATGAAGAAGCAGATTCTAAGTCAGAAGTTAGAGGTGATAGAGAGCAATTGTCATCAGCTACTGCCACATTTACTCACGAAGAATATAAAGCTTTGATGTCTTTGTTACAATCTATTGTGCAGAAGAAGACGGATGAAGGTGTAAACAACATTAGTCAAATTCGTTCCTTACGTGCAATGAACAACAAAGAGATTCAAGGAGGAGGTAATTTTTCATGTTTCAATACTAGGAGATATTCAAACTGTTGGATACTAGATAATGGTGCCACTAACCACATTTGTTTATGCTTAGATTTATTTTATTCTTATAATGAAATTGGACCAATTTCAGTTAGATTACCAAACGGTAATGATGTTCTGGCTAGAATTTCTAAAAAAGTGTATATTGGGGATTCAATTGTGCTTTCAGATGTGTTGTACTTGCCTTCATTCAGTGTAAATTTACTGTCTATTTCGAAATTGGTAAAAGAAGCTGGGTGTACCTTTACATTCTCTAATTGAAAATATGTCATATAGGATAAAGCACAGAAGATGATTGGTTTGAGTGAATTGAATGGAGGTTTGTACTGCTTGGAAATAAATTCAATAAACTAATTGGCTTCAACAGCTACTTCTCAGGTTTGAGTAGAGAATTACATTTACAATTCAGTTTCTATTCCTAAGCTAGCATTATGGCATTTTAGGCTTGGTCACACTTCTGTAGCCAAACTTGAAATTCTGAAAAATGTATGTCCTTCTATTCAATCAATAAAATGTGATGTGATACATGTCACTTTGCAAAGCAGAAGAAAATTCCTATTTCTACTCGTTTGAGTAGAGTTGGTTCTATTTTTGAGCTATTACACATGGACTTGTGGAGTCCTTTTTCTAGTACTACTATACATGGTCATAGATATTTCTTAACCATCGTTGATGATTTTAGTAGATATACCTAGCTTATTTTGCTGAAAGGAAAATATGAAGCACAAAGTCAGATAGAAAAGTTTATTCTATTGATGGAAAATCACTTCAAAGTAGCAATAAAGACAGTTACAATTGACAACAGGCCCGAATTTTCTTTGCCTTCTTTCTATGCTAAGAAGGGAATTTATCACCAGAAGAGTTGTGTGGAAACTCCATAACAAAATGGGAGAGTGGACAGAAAGCATCAACAAATACTTAATGTAGTTAGAGCACTTTTATTTCAAGCCTACTTATCAACAAAATTCTGGGGTTATGTAGTTGTTCATGTTGTACACTTGATTAATAGGGTGCGTACAAAGGCTGTACAGGATCAAATTCCTTATACGCTCTTGCATGAATCACACCCTAACTTAAATGAGCTACGGGTGTTTGGGTGTTTATGTTTTGTGTCTATTCTTAATACACAAAGAAATAAGTTCAGTAGTAGGGCCAGAAAGTGTATCTATTTAGGTCATAGGCCTAGAATTAAAGGTTAGGTTGCCTATGATCTCAATAATAAAGAAATTGTTATATCTAGAAACGTTCAATTTTGTGAATTGGTGTTTCCATATGAAGAAAAGGTAGCAGCTTCCTACAAGTGGGAATACTTGGATTAGGAGCCTGAACTTGATGGTGACCATCGTCAAATATTTGATGAAATAACTAGACTTGAAGCTAGTTTCATTCGCAATTCGGAAGAACATGAAACAGCCACCACTGCTAAACATGAACCACAAGAATCCATAACACAGGATATACAATCTAGTCCTTCTATCCTTGAAGAAGTCAATCAACATATCAAAAAATCTACTCGAGTGAAGAAGAAGCCATCTTATCTACTGGACTATCAATGCAACAATGCTTCTAACAACATTAGATACTCAGTTTCAGATCATGTGAGTTAGCACAGGCTTTTGCTTCTCATTAGGCATATGCATTATCCGTTCTTTCTGAACAAGAACCAAACAATTACAATGAAGCTTGCCAACATAGATGCTGGGTTGATGCAATGCAAAAGGAACTAAAGGCTCTTGAGTATAATAAGACATGGTCCCTTGTTGACTTGCCAAACAGAGTGAAGCTTATTAGAAGTAAGTGGGTCTATAAAATTAAAAGAAAAGTAGATGGTAGCATTGAGAGATATAAAGCCCGGTTAGTTGCTAAGGGATACAACCAAGTTAAAAGGCTGGACTTCTTTAAAACGTTATCCTCGATGGCAAAAATGACCATGGTCAAACTGGTGCTTGCATTAGCATCGATTAATGAGTGGATGGTTCAACAGCTTGATGTAAGTAACGCTTTTTTACATAGAGATCTTTATGAGGACGTGTAAATGCAGATTCCTCAAGGGTTGAACACTGAAGTAGAGGGCAAGGTTTGCAAGCATCTCTTTATGGGCTTAAACAAGCTAACAGAAAATGGAATGAGAAGCTCACTTCAGTTCTTACCAAATCTGGTTACATTCAAGCACCTTTAGATTACTCATTGTTTACCAAGCATTGTGGGAGCTCCTTGACAACACTTTTAGTCTAAGTGAATGACATAGTGCTTGTAGGAAATTGTCACGGAAAATAGATACAATCAAAAGCACACTACACTCCCTTTTCGGTATTAAGGATTTGAGGACTTTGAAGTTCTTCTTTGGACTTGAAGCTGCTCCTTCGAAGAAAGGAATCAGCTTATATAAAAGGAAATACTATTTAGAATTATTGGCTGAAACTGGACTACTTGCTTGTAAACCAATCTCCACTCCTTTTGATCTAAGCACCCGATTATACCAAGATGATGGGCCACTATTTGAGGATGTGAGTTCCTATAGAAGACTTATTGGTAAGCTCTTGTACCTCACCACAACCAGGCTAGATATTTGCTTTCCTGTACAGCAGCTTAGTCAATTCCTAGGTAAACCCACTATAACTTATTATAAGGCTACTCAAAGAGTTCTTAGATATCTAAAAGGTAGTCCAGGAACTAGCTTGTTTTATCTTAGAACCTTTTCACTACACATCAAAAGTTTTGCCAATGTAAATTGGGCTGGTTGCCTATATACTAGGAGATCCATTTCTGGCTTATGCTTCTTTCTTGGTGACACGCTAATTTGCTAGAGGTCAAAAAAGCAAAATACTGTGGCTAAATCTTCTTCAAAAGCCAAGTATAAGGCTTTGGCATTTGCTACATGTGAGCTTCTCTGGTTGAGTTATTTGCTCAAGGATCTTCAAATTCATTGTCCTAAGTTCCCTGCTCTCCACTGTGATAACCAGAGTGCAATCCACATTGCTAGCAACCCTGTGTTTCACGAGAGGACTAGACATCTAGAAATCGATTTCCACTTTGTGAGGGATAAATTACACAGTGGTTTCATGAAACTATTGCCTCAAAAGATCTCAAGCAAAATGAAATTGATTAAGAAGAGATAGGGTTTTAGTTCATCTTTCAATCTCAAGCACTACTCATTGCTTTTTTTTGTTTTGGGTCTTGAACAAAATTGAAATTCATATATTTACTTATCTTTTATTATGATAATATGAGAACATCAGTTCTTTATATTCTCAAGTAAAACCTCAGTAAAAAAAGACAACTGTGAATGCCCAATTTTGTCTACCCCTTATCATTCAATTCCTTCAATGTTCAAATAACTATTTCATTACTTGTTTTTGTCTCTTTCTTTATCATATTTCTTAATTCTTTTTGTTTCATTGTCTTTAATATCTAAAATCGAATTTGTGTCAAAACAAAAAATTAAAATTGTCAAAAAAAAAGTGAGAAAAACAAATTGGGCCTATGAACCCATCAAGTCCAAGGCTTTTACTAAATACACTCCCCTTGATTGCTAATGCACTCCCCTTTCATATTTTTAGTACTTTTTTTTTTCATAAAAATACCCCTCTTTAGAAGTTACTTTCTGAAATCTGGAAGCAACTAAACACTGCCTAACACTGGCTCTGTGGTTTGGATCCACACACTTCCCAAATACTTCAAATACAACAATTTCTCAAGCTTTGTCAAGCAACTATACAATTATGTAAGTATTCTCTTCACCACCATTTGCTTCACTTGTTATGCCTCTAATCCTTCTAGTCTTACAACTTATAAGTATTGATTCCTCTATAATGCTTGCACCCCACACCTCTACCTTTTTATTCGATGACTTAGCTTTTGGTAATGGGATGATTTGATGATTGTTTAGTTGTGGATGATGGTCAACTGTCTCAAATCCAAATAATGACCATATGCAGTTGTTGTAAGCTTTTTCAATTCACAATTTTTCAATTAAAGGCACACATGTTCCCACTTACTATATAAAACATGAATAGATACAAAAGTTTTCTACTTCATGATCTTTGAACTAAACTATCATACAAACTTTATCCATAAAAGAGAAAAACCGTATACCTAATCAAATACACTTTCACAAAGTTGTGAACTTGTAAGTTGTAACTATGACTATGGTTGCAATAATGGTGATATGATGACAGAAGAAACTGCTGGAAAATGCCCAAAAGTAGTTTGACACTTATATGTCAGTGTCTATGCAGATAGAACCATACTTCAATTGGATCAATTAACAATAGAATCAAGTAAACATAGGCTCTTACATAAACATAAATGGATCAAAATAAACAAACTAGCATAAACCATAACTCAAGAATTAAAAGGACAAAACAAAGCACAAAAACTAACATGTAAATCAACACAAACATGGTTATAAAGAGAGACAAAAATAGAAGCCAAACCAAAGGCTAATAAAGTGATTGTATCTTTGGTCTTGGCTTTTGGAAGTTCAACTGCAAGCCAGTGGACAAGCAATTATAAACTCTAGTTTTGAAAGTGGTTATATTTGAATTTTAGAACATACAAATCTATACTAATTAGAAAAGGCATCACTTATTGCTGAAAATTTGGGGAAACTGACGGTGGGTAGCAGGGGTATGAAATTTGTGTTGATTCATGGCAATGGCTAGCAGAAAACTGATGCCCTCTCGCTCTAGAAAAAGGGATGAAGATGAGGTTGGAAAAACTTTGACTTGGTTGTTAATTGAAGATTTGGAGAAGAAAGGTGTTCTAGAAAATACTAGTCCTATGGTGTAAGGGGATGGGGGGAGTGCGGTGCGGCACGAGGTGCAGTGTGATGCAAGAGGGGGGAGGAGTGTTATTTTGAAGACGAATAAAAATAAGGTTAATTAAGTAATTGTGCGTAAAAAAATTAAAAAGGGGAGTGTATTATGTAAATGAAGGGCGTGTAAATAGCAAAAGCCCAAGTCCAATTGAATGCTAGAATTCTACACAAGTAATATCCAATCCAATTTACAAATAATTAAAAAAAAAAACAAAAAAATATAAAAATAATAATGATAATAACAAGTCTTCTTTTCTGCCACACTACAATCATCACCTCCTCTGCATCTTCATCATTTTATTTCAAACTTCCTCTGCTCCACCGTTTTCCACCTACATCTGCACTGGTGACCATTTTTTTACAAACCTCCTCTGCTCCACCGTTTTCAACCTGCGCCTGTGACCATTTTTTTCAAACCTCCTCTGCACTTGTGATACCATTGTCAACAAAACAGCTAAAGAAATGAATTAAAAAATGAATCAAAATGCCTATAAATTTTGAGAGCTCAATCAAGTAAAGGGTCGAAAAGAAATCGTGGGTGAAATCGGAAAAATTAGAGAGTGAAACAGAACACCGAAATTCTAAGAAACTGTGATATTTGGCTGCGAGAGTCAGAGAGAAAAAGAAGTGGAAAAACTTAGGCTACAATTAGGTATGAAATCACACTCTCTGCTGTTCTAATTCTCGCATGTGTGTTTGCACTTATGGTTTTTTATCTGTAATTTGTTTCTGGTATAATGAGCACGCATACACACAAGGATCATAATTGATTACCAATCAAAATTCATGAAGTGTGAATAAATATGTACTCAAGACAATATCAGTTCCATTAGTTCATAGTAAAAAAAAGCAAAACAAAAAAAAATTAAGTAAGCCACAATCAGGAAATTAAAGAAAAGGAATAGGAATCAATTAAAAAAAATTAGAACCAACCCTCTCGCCGCCGGGCTCCGCCTCGTGCCGCCGCCGAAGATGATTTCCGGCAGCGGCACTACCTCATCCCTCTTCGTTTGCTTCCCTACTTCTTTTGCCCCTCTCATTCTCCCTTTCGCTCTTTGCTTGGTTGTGGCTAATGACCATTGTGGCTATGGCAAAACCATCGCGCCACTCTCTTCTTTATCTGCCACCCTCCGCTCGCTAGCGGTCTTAAACCTGCTCACAGGCAGTATCGCGCACGTTGCCAGCATCACCGAATGTCGCCGTGTTGGTCGTTTCGCTTCCGTCGCCATCATTGCTGGGGCGAAGCGCCAACGCAAAAGCGCCCTTTTCTTTTCTATCGTCGCACCCCCTTTTCTGGTGGTGAACAGGGTGTAAACCCTTTTGTTTCACGGATGAGGAAATTTCCTCAAGCCTTCTCTTTTTTCTTTTATCTGATTCTTTTTTATTTTATTTTGTCATGAATTTATTTTGTTGGATTGGATATTGGGCCTACAGGGTTGTCTGTGGAAACTGGAGTTCATTTCAACCTATTTTTTAATTTTAATTGTTTGTGGATCGAATCCAGTTCGTACAGCTTACTGGTTTATTGGGTTTTAATAAGTCACAATTGTCTTAACTGATTTGTTGCTTATTTAGGCCATTAAATTTGTTTAAGGTGTATATATAAGACTTTAGTATAATTTAGTTTATTTAGATATTATTAATAAAATAATAAGTTTAAAAAGAAAAAAGACTTTAAAGAATGTTCTCGTTACTTATAATATAAATATAAAAGTTATTACGACAGTCATTTTATTATAAAAAAGTTTTACTAAGACGTAATTAACTATTAAAAACGTAACCATATATTACATGTATAATCACAAATATTTTACTAATATGACATAACTAAATAGGAGTAACAAAATAATTGAAGTTTGATTTTCATCAAAAATAATAATACGACAAAATCTTTAATAGAGAAGGAATTATTTGGATGTGACATTCTCTTAATCTTAGGGCGTAAAGATGCAACTTGTGACAGCTTGTTGTCTTAAAGCTCTTGTCTAAATTAAAAGCAAAATTAATAATGTGAACAATAAAAATAATGATACAATTTTCAATAAAAATATTTTGTGACAAGTCAAATCATCTTATAATTTAACTAAAGATTATCATAATTTTTTTTTTTTGAGGAAGGGTTAATTGAGTGTGACATCCTTTTAATTCTGAGATTTTGAAGCTCAAGTTGTGATAGCTTGATGTCTAAAATTTTTCTCAAAAACAAAATGTTAAACCAAAATTAGATTGCTAGGAAAATAAAATATTAAATCAAAATTAAAATAATGGATTGACTTGGGTGTATACCTCTATCAATTTTATTTTTAGGATGTATGAGCTGCGACAGTTCAGAAATTCTAAAATTTCGTAAACATAAAATTAATAATAAAAAATATTAACACACATATATTTTCTACAAAAAAACTATGTGCGTTTGATTCTCCATTGTATCGGGGATATGTAGGAGCAAGGGACCACTCCTATCAATCTAAAAAAAACAAAATTTAATCAATTGCAATATAAAAATAAAACTATTTTTTTAAGTAATTTCTTTTCGTTGTAATTATTTGGGTAAGATAATATTTAAAAGTTACTAATAGATTGCTAAATTAATTAAAGGTAACCGTCATTATGATAGACGTTGTAGAGTGCTAGTACCTTCCTTACACATAAGTGACTCCTGAACCCAAAATCTGGGTTCGAAGATCATGCTTCTTTTTAAAGGTTTTTCTAATGTATTTTTCAAAATAAATATTAGTAGCGACTCCATGTTTTTAAACATTTTTTTCACCGTCCCACCGCGACCCTGTTGTCTAATAATTTTTCAAGATGATGGCAATCTTGTGTTGCGTGAGCTGCAAGGAACAATTCTGTGGCAACTTTTTGATTCCCCAACCGATAGTCTTCTTCCCGGTCAACCTCTTACTAGATACACACAACTTGTGCCTTCAAGAAGTGAGAGTAACCATTCATCTGGTTTCTGTAAGTTGTTCTTTGACGATGACAACGCTCTTGGTCTTCTCTATGATATGGCCCTGCAGATGTTTCCAGCTTTTACTGGCCAAACCCCTGGCAAGTAAGTTGTGATGCTGGAAGGTATATTTACAATAGCAGTAGATTTGCGGTGTTGGACTCTCTTGGGATATTCATTTCATCAGATGGTTTTACTTTTAGAACATCTGATTAAGGCATTGTGAAGAAGAGAAGATTGAAAATTGATTGTGATGGTACCCTGAGGGTGTATTGTCTGCATGATGACGTGTTGAATAAATGGAATGTTTATTGGCAAGCGAAAGGAGACACATGCTATATCCATGGAATTTGTGGAGCTGACAGCGTGTGTAGTTCTGATCTGGAAGGAAGTGCTCGTGTCTTCCGGGACACAGAGTGAAGAACCATAGTGATTGGTCTTATGGTTGTGAACCCGTGTTTGTTTTCTCTTGCAATAGAAGTGAGTCTACCTTCTTGGAGATGCCAGGTGTTGAGCTTTATGGTTATGATTCTAATTTTTTGGAACCTAATACTTCTAGTTATTGTGAGAATTTGTGCTTAGAAGACTGTAATTGTATAGGGTTCCAGATCTCATACAATGATGTCAAGAACGATTTCAAGTGCTACACGAGAAGAAACAATTGCTCAATGGGCGGCGTGCACCAAATTTCAAAGGAACAACATATTTGAGAGTGTCTAAAAATCATAGCATTTTTTCATGAAGAATCCTTCGTTGCAAATGAGCATGCTTGTTCTGTACAGATTCCCAGAGTGTTTTCTCTTTGGGTTGCTATTGCAATTGGTGCTTGTGAAATGGTTTGCATTTTTGTGGTGTGGCTCTTCATATTTAGGACAGGCCAAAAGTCTTCTTCAGATCAAGAGGGCTACAACTACCATCTTGTAGCAAATAGATTCAGAAAATTTAGTTATTCTGAGTTAAAAGAAGCAACCAATGGATTCACGCAAGAGATTGGAAGGGGTGCAGGAGGGGTTGTGTACAAAGGCATTTTATCAGATCAAAGACCTGCAGCAATAAAAAGACTCAAGGAAGCTAAACAAGGAGAAGGGGAATTCCTTGCTGAAGTGAGCATCATTGGTAGGCTCGAGCACATGAACTTGATTGAAATGTTGGGGTGCTGCGTTGAGGGAAAGCATAGATTATTGGTGTATTGAGTATATGGAAAATGGTTCTTTGGCAGAAAATCTCTCATCCAACAAACTTGATTGGAGTAAAAGGTATAACATTGCTCTTGGAACAGCAAGAGTTCTAGCATATCTGCATGAAGAATGCTTGGACTGGATTTTGCACTGTGATATAAAGCCTCAAAACATTCTTCTTGATTATCAGCCCAAGGTAGCAGATATTGTCTTGTCTAAGCTAGTGAACAGAAATAACCTCAGTAATTCAAGCTTCTCAATGATAAGAGGAAGCAGAGGAATATGGCACCCGAGTGGGTTTACAATTTACCAATCACCTCCAAAGTGGATGTTTACAGCTATGGAATTGTTCTTTTTGGAGATGATAACTGGAAAAAGCCCAACAACCGGTGTCCAAAGCATTAATGGAGAAGACTCGCATAATTAATGGAAGGCCGGTAACATGGGTGAGAGAGAAAATGAGTGGCACAATTTGGCTAGAGCAAATAGTCGATCCTGCAATTAAAGCAAATTACGATGAATCTAAGATGGACCTTTTGGCTAGAGTGGCTTTGGATTGTGTTGTGGAAAATAAAGATTCAAGACCCACCATGAGCCAAGTAGTCGAGATGCTTCAAAGCCATGAAAGTAATCCTTAGTAATACTAATGGTGCACCACGTTATATCATTAATTAATTCTTGATGATTAACTGATTACTTTAGACAGATTACGTACTCACAGCAGAATAAGAAAGTTCTCTCCCTTTTAATCCAATGATAGTAAACGAAGTGGATTTTAGATTTTTGGTGCTTTTATACCATTTTTTGATTTTAATCTCTGCAATACTTTTATATATATTTTTTCTCTTTTATGTTTTAGTGTCCGCAAACTCACTCATGTTTGTAAGATTGTTTAATTTAATAAATAAATTTCGTTAATTAGGTTCAAATTTTATCGGTAACCTGACCTCATCGAAAAAGATTGATGAGACGGGAACTTCTTAACAATAACTCAGGAGTACAGAATCAATATATATATATATATATATATATATATATATATAGATAGATAGATAGATAACATTGTTGACAGAAATTTGGCTCAATAGTTATGAATGATAATCTAGGACATAGAATTACCTCTTAGGATTCTGTAGGCGAGGAGCTAGCGTTTTACCTTTCATTTGATGGCATGTATGTGTGTGATTTCAAGTTCTTTAGTCTTTATTTGGACGAGGATTTGGATATGTAAATAATATAAGTATAAATAACCAATTTTGAATTGGTTACAAACAATTAAAATGAAATTGAAAAGATAACTATGCGTAACTGAACAAATAAAGTAAATTACATGCAAAGCATTTATCCTATTCGTCTAATAGAAAATTTGAAATTCGAAGGAATAACTTAAGCAAATCAATAAAACAACTTTTAAAAAAATGTAAAAAGACTGTAAAAAAACAAAATAACTGCAAGAAAGTGAATCAATATGCAGAAAATTAATAAATAATAAATTAATCAAAAGATAACAATTCATAAAGAAGAAATGAATGGAAAGTCAATCAGCTACTGAAATAGAAATGTGAAAATTTTAAATAAAGCAGTAAAAATAAATCAAAAATAAAAACTAACTTGAAAGACTAAACAATAAAGTGTAAATGGAAGTAATTGTAAACTTGAATTGTAAATAAAGAATAAAATAAATTGGAATTAGAGAACTTAGAAGAAAAGAAAGATAAAGAATGCAAACCAAATTTATGAAAATTAGAAAGACAAAAAAAATGTTTCAATCACTCTATATCAACACCTTTTCTTAGAAACATTAGTATAAGCATAATATAAAGAGGAAGGGATCAAGAGAGATCACATGCAAGAGTTATCCTAAATTGTCTTACAATTCAAGACTATGTTTAGTCCTCGGCTTCAACCAAATTTTTTATTATAGCACAACTGTTACGTGGAAAATCTATTTCTTCACAATCCAAGTATTTTTTATACTTGTCTCTCTAGAAATTTAACCTGAGTATTCTTTAATACAAGTCTCTTAAACTTCCACAATCTCAAAATGCATAATAAAGAATCTAACAAGAAACTATCGTCTATTAGGTTTGATAGTACTAAAGTTGATAACTTTAAAGAAAACTTAAATTATTTATATAATAAGTGCATAGAAAGTTTGTTTGAATAATTAAAAATAAATGAAGTGTACATTAACTCTATCTTTAGTGTAAACTATTGACTATGTATAGAATCTTGGAAACAAGAGGCTGGATAACTTCTACTTCAACATGGGATTCTTTAGCCTAAACGTTGACGATTGTTAATTGCAACATTAAATGTTATTTCTATTTTGCTAGATAATTAGAGTCAAAGATACGGTTTACCTTGTGCTTTTTTGTACTTTGGTTATGCAAGAAGTGAGCATTTCCTTTCCTATAATTGATGTGCCAAATTTTCTTAATAAACATCTTGGCATTTTCCACTTTTGTGTTAGGCACACTGCTTAACAATGCTTCTGTCGCTGGAACTGAATTCTTCAAAGTTTTGTCTCTTTTAAGCCTATTGAAAGACACTCTAAAGCTTGGAAAATACACTTGGTAGGCTTCGAATTCTTTGAACTCATAGGATGAAGCAAGGTACAATGGTGCTTGTGACTTTCATAAGACAAAGTGTGGTAGGATGAAGCATTTATTTTTAGCGACATTCAAAGCATTCAATCTTTTTAATTGCACATTCAATTAAAGGTATTAGAAAATAAAACACCTAATATTCATTTATTATTTGTTTGTTCTCATTACAACCAAGGATTTGGCCATCTTAGACTAAAGAGTTTATATCCTTCTATGGAAGACAATTATTGAACCATTAGACCACTAGTCTCATGCCTCCTAGTTGAAGTGGCCAATAGATGTTGGGTTCTAACTTCTTCAGCTATAAATTTTGAATTGATATCTTGTTTAGGTTCATGAGAAAAACTTTATTACTTTTATGCTTCTTAGCAATGTTTTGGACATCATTCTTAAGGCTTTTAAAATATGTAATAGACAACCTTAAATTGTTGTTAGTGTTCAAAAGAGATGAAAATTGTATTTCATACATAGGGTGTAAAGTAAAATTCAATCAAGTTTTCATTTGTAAATGACTTATTTGATATGCTTTATGCTTTTATTGATCATATTTTAATGTGCGCATTCATCAACGTTATTGTAATTTGATTATGTTGACAATGAAATTTTGCACCTTTTTTGTCAACAAACATAATCTCACTCTAGATTTTGAGGAAAGGGATATTTACTCCCTTTGGAGGCCTTTAACCTCCTTTATAGGCCTTTTACCCTAGGTCTGTGATTAAATTTTTATTAATTTTGATAAAACATCTAAATTTAAACATACATTACATTATATAGATATTATTAGAATAGGGTTATACACAAAAGAAAAAGTCATAGACAGAAGAAAGGGTCATCAAAAGGAAAAAGAGTTATTGAAAGAAGAAAGGGTCATCGGTAGAAGAAAGGGTCATAGAAAGATCGAAATTAAATTGCAAAGAAAGAGTTATCAAAAGAAGAAAGGATCATAGGTAGAAGGAATCGAGATGTAAAGTAGAAGAAATGGGGGAAGAAGAAGATTTGCATAAATATAAATTGTGGTAAGGAACATTGTAGTAACCCATCGATCCGTAAACGTCGAGGACTTAGGATATATAGGATGTTTACAATATCCAACCCTTATTACATAGTACAAACTAGTATTTATAGACAACAAATTCCTAACTACTAATAACTACTACAAACTTCTACTAAATCTTCACCATTGATGGCTTTTGTCTTCAATCTTCACTGTTGACAACTTTTGTCTTCAATATTCACCTTTGATGACTTTTGTCTTCAATCTTCACTGTTGATGACTTTTCTAGTCTTGATGCTTTTCGAATCTTCAATTTTTTTGTTACCATCTTGTTAAAACGAGATCAGTAGAAAGGTTATATTTTGACACTTAGTCAAAATAGTATGCTGAAATAGCAATTCTAGCACTTAGTCGAAATGTCCTCAAAAGACCATTTTTTTATATTTTCTCAAAATGTCTTTTCGATTTTCTCAAAAAAATGGTGATATTAACAGAGCCCCTCCACTATTTGTGTTGACTGAATAGGAAAAAGATAAATACTAAAAATTTTTGACTAACATTAATCCAATATCAGTATTAGATTTTTCAATTAACACAAGCCAACCATTACTCAACAAAAATTAATCCAACATCAGTATTGTATTTTTAATTTTCATGTGGCCAACAATCAAATTGATAGAAATATGGTAAGTTATCCCACTTTTGATTTATTAAGAAATTAGCCTTTTTCATTGTTTGAATTTGCCAACTTAATGTTCGACCATCCTTTTTTTCGATAGACCTGTTTTGACTTCGATTAGTCACTTCTGCAGGTTGAACACCATCTTTCAACATACATTTAATTAAGGATGATCTATCATCCAACATTCATCTCTTTTCCTTCTTTTTTTTTCGACTTCAACTTCAACTTTAAAGAAAGAATAGAGGCAAAACGGTTGACTAACTCCAATACTAATCGAGACTTCCTTTACCACATCTTTTTCAACTTTGATCTCAATTATGTCGTCATGAAATTCAAATGCTATCAAACAATGATTTTTTGAATTAAGCAATAGATGGATCTTCATTTCGACTATTGGTCATCAAGAACTTTTTGACCAAACTTCTTGATTTATTACCTCGAAAAAACATTTTCGACTTTTGCCAAATTTGATGCTGATAAGTTTTTGACTTAGACAATTTCTTCTGTCGACTTCGATCAAAAAATCAATGCTTGTTGAATACATTTCTCAAATTCAACAATTTTCAATTGTACATGATTGGTCGAATGCTAATGGCCATTATCATTGAACTGCCATCATACATTTCAAATCCTAATCAACATCTTAACAATAGAATATCATCTCTCAATGAAGATGAAATTAGAGATGGCTTTACCCTTCTTTCAAGAACCATTTTTTTTAAATGCCATACTTCATGATCAGAGACCTTCAAATCATTTAGGCCTAAGTCATCTCTCTTTTTTCATTTTTTCAAGGCCATAATTAACTTTGATTAATAATTAACATTTCCAAAATTTGAAAAATTTAGGCCTTAACTTCCACAGTTTTATTGTCCTAGAGGCTTATCGCTTCAATTTATTTTTTTGCGTGCACATGTTTATTGTGACTTGTTTGCAAGTCTTGTTTCATAATAATCCTTTTAATCAAATAATCTAAATGCAAGCCATTTTCCAACTATCTCAGTGACTCAAATTCACCAATGTCAGGCGATTTCAAATTTTTAATCACCGAGAATGTCCTTTCAAGATCAATTGAAAAATATTTAAAATTGGAATGGTTACTGTTAACATACAATTGACCATCACCAAATATTGGATAGCCTCCCGCAATATCAAAAGCATGAATAGATTTACCCTTCAAATTAAGGCCAGATTAATTCAAATCATATTGACCATTAAGAATAAAGATAGAAGGGACCTCACACCATAACAATGTTAGGCAATATAATTGATGGCCATAACTAAAAATTTAACACATGACACCCATTTTTGGGCCCCTGCCTAACGCATGATTTTGTTGACAATGAAATTTTGCACTTTTTTTTGTCAACAAACATAATCTCATTCTAGATTTTGAGGAAGAGGACATTTACTCCCTTTCGATGCCTTTAACCTCCTTTGTAGCCCTTTACCCTAGGTTTGTGGTTAGATTGTAAAGAAAGAGTTATCGAAAGAAGAAAGGGTCATAGGTTGAAGAAATCGAGATGAGAAGTGAAGAAATGGGGGAAGAAGAAGATTTGCATAAATGTAAATTGTAGTTGGGAACATTGTAGTAACCTGTCGATTTGTGAACGTTAGGGACTTAGGATATGTAGGGTGCTTTACAATGTCCAACCCTTATTACATGGTACAAACTAGTATTTATAGACAAAGGGTTCCTAACTACTAATAATCACTACAAACTTCTACTAAATCATTACCATTGGTGGCTTTTGTTTTCAATATTCATTGTTGATGATTTTTTGTCTTCAATCTTCACTATCATTGATGACTTTTCTTATCTTGATACTTTTCGGATATTCATATTTTTTGTTTTCGTCTTCTCAAAATGAGCTTAGTAAAAAAAATATAACACTTAGTCAAAATAGTATGCTGGAATACCAATTTCCAACACTTAGTCGAAATGTTTTCTTGAAAGACCATTCTTTTCGATTTTCTCAAAATGTCCTCGAAAGACCATTTTTTTATTTTCTATTAGGGTCATTATGAAATTGGTCGAATATGGTTGTCAAAAAGAAATACATAGTTGTTATCAAACATCTGTGCTTTTTTCGATAAGATTCAAATTTTGTCGAAATACCTTGTTCAACAAGATTATAATTAGTACACAAAAAAGCTGCTCAAAAGTGTTTAACTCGAGAATTTTCAAGGAATTCGAGTAAAAATCCCAACTATTCAGAGATATTCAAATGACGTTTGACAAAAGATCTTGGACAAATCAGAAAGATACATAAAGGAGATTATAATAACATTGGAAGCAGTTACTATTAGAAGAAGGTTCTGTATAGGTGGCAACATATTATTTAGAAGTTATTTATATGTTGTAAACTGTGTCTTGTTCTAGTAATTTTACTGTTAGATGGAATGCCTATAAATAAACGACCGTATAGTCATTTTTCTTTGGTTCTGACCATTTACACAAATCCTATATACCACACACGCCACACATATGACTACCGGTCCCAAGGAAAACGTGTATGTTTTAACCCATCTTTTATTTCAATGCATTACCTTTGTTACAATTCCTTTTGATAACTCTTTCTTCTTTCAATAACTCCTTCACAATGTTTTAATTTTTATGTTCTTGTTTGATTACTTTATAATATCTTGAAAAGATACTTTTACATATATTACAAACAAATCTAATACTAATTCAATTTGTATCAAGAACATAACAAATTCAAGTATTATATGGAATTACTGTTAAATAATGGAATAATAATCGAATTGTTCTCAAGTTGAAAGTTTAAAATACTAGTTCTAATACAAGAATACACACTAAAATTTTAGATTCTAAGTCCCAATTAAATTTTTTTATTTGTTGATTAGAATCTGTAAGAAGTTATTTATTAAGAATTGAAACAATTTCGATTTCTCAAACAAATTTCCTCCATCAACAAATTGGCACGCTCAGTGGGACTCCAATGTTACCATAATGTTTAGAACTAGTCTTAAGAATTTGCATGATTTTAAGCAGTAGTAGAATAATGGCCAGTTCTAGGGGTCCAGGCAATCCTGGGAGTAATGCTAGTCGAAGGAATAGGACACCTAACAATGACAATAATAATAATATAAATAATCCACCAGTGTCAGAGGCTAATAATAATTCTATGACAGAAAGTGTAGTCTTAACATAAATGGAAAGGTATAAATACTGCACAAGGAGTTTTGCCTCCTTTATCAGAGGCAGGTCCTAGTCACAGTACACCTTTATAAGTAAGCCAACCTTAGGGAATGTCAGGATGGAGGTTGCAACAAACAAACATGAAAATGCCTTTTGCTCAACCCCAATTAGTACCTTCAGCCCATATGTTTGTACATTTGACACAGCCAAGGAATAGAAACTCAAACTTACAAGGGATAAATTATGCATATAATAGTGAGCAACTACAATTAGTGGGGGCAAACACTGAGGGTAATATGTTAAGAGAAAGTAATTTCTCAACTAGTATTACTAATCTAACTTTGATGGCACTTAGACAGCAAATGGATCATAGTAATCATGATATAGTGAATATGTTAACTAATCAAATGACTATAGTTTTAAATCCTATGTTTCAAACTACTCATAACAGTTATCAACAGTTATCCATGTTGATGGCAAGGATTACAGATGCTTTAGAAAACCTTCAAGGGCAACGGTTAGTAGGAAATCAAACTACAAGCCAAATTCCTGTAACTAATGTTATAAATCCTGTAAATAGCCATCAAGAGTTGTTTGAAAATCCTTTTACAATAAATTGGAATCAAAATGCAAGAGGGAATGATCAACAAAATCCCGTTTTGGTTAATAGAAATCAAGATGTTGACCAATTTGTAAATTTATTTAGACAAGGTCAACAAAATCCTAGAGAAAACAATCTCCAAAATCAGCCAAATCTTTTAAGACAAAATATTCAGAACCCACAACAAATAAATCAGATGATTGAACAAGCACTTAATAGGCATGGTTTTGAAGTAGGTTACTATAATCAACCATACTTTGTTTCTACATTTCTTGATTATGTTTTACAATCAGAATTACCAAGAGGATTTAAAGTTCCAAAATTCTCCAAATTTGCAGGAGAATTAGAGGAATCAACTGTAGAACGTGTTGCTTAATACCAAATAGAATGTGGGGATATAGCTTCTAATGAATATGTTCGAATGAAATATTTCCCTAATTCTTTAACTAAGAATGCATTTACTTGGTTCACTACTTTACCTCCTAATTTGATATATAATTGGGTTCAATTAGAAAGAATTTTCCATGAACAATTCTTTAGGGGTGAAACTAGAGTGAGTCTGCTAGATTTATTGAATATTAAGAGATTTAATTCTGAATAAGTTGATGATTATTTAAATAGATTCAAGCAAATGAAATCTAGATGCTATACTCAAATACCTGAACATGAGATATCGAATGGCTGCTGTTGGATTAGAATTTTCGATTCGAAAGAAATTGGTGAATTAACAGCTAAGGGATATGGCACAATTAGGAGATAAGGTTAGAAGAATTGAGCAAATAAAATTCAAAAAGGATAAAAATAAGAGGTTGTAAAGCACAAAGATAGCACAAGAAGGGGGGTTGAATTGTGTTATTATAGCAAAATTTCGCAAAACCTTTTTCGAGATGTATCATCTGAAAGATATGATTAAAGAAGTTTTCAAAGACGTTTTATAAAATAGAAGAATATTAAAACTAAGCAAAGCAAACTGAAAGGCACATAAGATTTATACTGGTTCATCTCACCCCAGAGACTAGGTCTAGTTCTTAGTAACAACCAAGTTTCACTAACTTTTTCAAGTTACAAGTATTCTTTCCACAAGCCTCTTCAAGCTCAACCCAAGTAGTCTTTTACTTGCCTCTCCAAGCAAAAACCCAAGTATTCTTTGAATCAAAGCTTTTCAAGCTTCCACCAATCTCGTTAAGAAAAAGGTTTACGTGAGAGTTACCTCACTAGGTTTAACGTCTTATCGGACGAATATACAATGAAGTACAAAAATAATTTTACAATTAGAATATATAAGAGCCTTTTCTTTTCTTAAAGAAGTTATGATTTTTCAGAATCAGCAGTGACTATGACAACAACAGCAATTCGAAAGAGGTCTCTTCTTCTATTTATAAGCTTCTCCAAAAGTATCTGTTGAGTGCTTTGTAGGAGACGACCTTTGTCTGATGAAGAGAGTCGTTGGAGCATTAAATGTAATGCAACATTTAATGCCTTTCGCCAACTTGTCATATGATAAGATAAAGCAGTCTGCTTATCTTTTCTATTCTTGTACTCAATCTTGTAGCAGTTGTCATGTTTACTTTCCCGTTCTGACATTCGCACACATATTCCTCCTTTTTCGCTGACTTTCCTCAAGAGTAGGTATATAGGCTTTATAAGTTTCAAGGTAACTTTTGCTCTAATTGATGTACAAATCATTTTTAGAACGGTGTCATCGTCTTGTAAGATCTATTACAGATTTAATCAAAGGATAAAGACGATATATATATATATATATATATATATTAAAGATATCAGACAGTTGCGTATAAACTTGTTACGGATGACCAGACGATTGTGTAGAAACATATATTTTAACTGTTTGTTATTATCAAAAAATTTGAGGCTTATAAATTCATCCTTTGTCCTAATAGAGGTTCAACAAGATAATTTGAAAAGACAAAGTTGCATTTATCAAAACAAATAAAATAGAGAACCTAAAATTAACTTCGATACAGATATCGAATACGAAGAATGAAGTAACAAAAGCTGATAAAATATTTGATATTTTGTTAAAAGACAAGTAGATTATATTGACTGATGGTCATAAATTGCCTTCTTTTGAGCAAAGAAAAGGGAAAAGATATTATAAGTATCATAATGTATTTGGTCATTGGACTAATAATTGTATCCGTTTTAGGAAAATGATTCACAAGGTAATAAATGATGGGAGATTGAAATTCGAAGAAAGACTAATGCAGGTAGATATGGATCCTTTTTTAGGTACAAAAAAACTATGCAGAGCTTGTTCACATTCTTATGGTAGGACGCTTCGATTAAAGAAGATGAAAGGAAATCAATCAAGTTTCCAATTTTTGAGGAAGACCTGCAAAGGGTTTTAGATAAGTTTGAGAAGGAAAAAGATCAAATTTTTCCTCAAGCAGGCGACACACTAGTAGAATTCTTACTGCGTAAGAAAAATGGTAACATTGAAGTTATGTTATGTCCTAGGTACAGTGCCGTTTTCGACAAGTCTACTGCCAAAGCTTTTGAGACGTCAAATGCAACCTATTTGCCAAGTGCACGAGTCCCATTGAAAAAATGGTTCCGACAAGGTTATCCATCTGGAAACGTGAAGGCAAGACCTCTTAAGGTTGGTGATGCTATGCTCAAGATTGGTGGGAGTTTAGGATCAAAGCCTCAGGTATCTTATCCTTACCCTTAAAATATTCAGAAATCTAACTTTTACAAGGTCCCTTGGGAGAATAGGAACGTGACAAAAACCCAATGGAGAAGAAATCAGAGGTTTAGGAAGGCTGCTTTTGAGAATCAATCTGTAAGCGAAATTGTAAGAGGGCATTGCATGGAAGCCATTAAAGATTGACCTAATGTTGAAAATGACGAATACTTAATAACAGATTGCTTCGAGTCTGGATTCGAAGATTCTTTCGAGGATATATGTGGAGTGGTTTCGATGCTGCCAGTTGAATTCACTCAACAATTCGAGGAATGTCAAGCGATGGAAGATTTCATAAGAGAAGATTATTTCAAAGATTTTGCAATAAAGTCGAAAGCTATCTGGGTCAATTAGGTTTCTTGTATAGTGCCAAAGTATAAAATGCTACAGTATTTAACCCACCAATAGAAGAAATGAAGGTGCATCTAAAACCTTTAGTCCTTACAGCAATAATTGAAGGGCAAAAAGTGGATAAGGTTCTAGTAGATGGTGGAGCAGCAATAAATATATTGCCAAGGACAATGTTGAAGAGATTTGGATAGTCATTAGAGGATTTGATTCCACATAACATTGTGGTTTCAGATTTTAGTGGGAAATCCTCGAAGTCTGATGGAATAGTGGCTTTGGATATCACAGTTGGTAGTCGAAAGTGACCAATTATTTTTGTGGTAGTACCTTCACAGGCAAGTTTTAATGTTCTTTTGGGAAGAGAGTGGATTCATGGCCTGGGAGTAGTGTCTTCTACTGTTCATCAAAAGTTATCCTTCTGGAATGAAGAAGGCCATTTAGAAGTAGTCGAAGCAAATCAGAGTTCCTACGAGGTGTATGCTTCATTGCAAATCAGGAACACAAAACTTTGGCTATTACAACACCTTTCGAAATAGATGATTCATATTATGTGAATCAAAAGGACAAGGACAAGTTTTTCTAGTAGAATTTGGATGAGGGATTCATGTTAACTCGAAAGGCCAAAGATGATTCAACCATAGTTGAATGATGGATAAGCAAAACATTTATTCGAGCTTCTTAGCTTGAATATCGGCCTACGTGGCTGAGAATAAAGCAAGAGCTTCTGTTATCGAAGCAAAGTCGAATAGAACGACTGAAGCTGTTGGAAGTCAAAAAAGGAAAGATGTTGACATTGATGTTTTTGATAAAAATAACAAAGGAATGGCCTTAGAGGCCATGTACAAAGAAAAAGTAAATTCGGCAGAAATTGTCGAAGATAGGAAAAGAAGTATGGAATTCGAGGAGGGAAAGTCCTTAAAAAATCAAGAATGGATGATGGAAGATAAGCAAGAATATCAAAAGCTAGATTGTATATATGATAATTCTTCTTGAGGCTTCGAGAAGCTTGCATCCCCAAAGATGAAGAAAATGGAAGCGTAGGATCCTCTCGAGGAAATTAATTTGGGATATGAAGTGAATCAAAGGCCAACGTACATAAGTAAACTGTTGGACAATAATTTGTGTAGGCAAATTATTGAACTATTAAAATAGTACAAGGACTATTTTGCATGCGATTATAATGAAATGTCGGGTTTGAGTTAAGAATTGGTCGAACATAAATTACCTATTAAGCAAGGAAAAAGACCAGTTAAACAAGCTCCTTGAAGATTTGCACCAGAAATGGTCTTGAATATAAAAGAGGAGATTGAAAGGCTACTAAAGGCCAAATTCATAAGGACAATCAGGTATATTGATTGGATTTCAAATATTGTTCCTGTTACTAAAAAGAATGGTAAAATGCATGTTTGTATAGACTTTCAAGATTCAAATTCAGCTACTCCTAAGATGAATATCCAATGCCTATTGCTGATATGTTAGTTGATTCAGCAACAACAAATGAAATGCTAAGTTTATTAGATGGGTATTCAGGCTATAATCAAATATATATAGCAAAACAAAACATCTCGAAAATAACTTTTTGATACCCAAGATCTTTAGGAACTTATGAATGGGTTCTGATGCTTTTTGGATTAAAAAATGCTGGTGCAACATATCAAAGGATAATGAAACTTCTTTTTCATGACTTAATGGAAAAATTTATGCAAGTTTATATTAATGATATTGTTGTTAAGTCAAAATCGAAAAATAACCATTTAGATCATTTGAGACAGTCATTCGAAAGAATGAAAAAACATGGTTTAAAAATGAATCTTATTTAGTGTGCTTTTAGTGTGTTTGCAAGAGAATTTTTAGGTTTCGTTGTCCATCAAAAGGGCATCAAGATAGACAGTAACAAAGCTAAAGCTGTTTTTGAAGTAGTATCTCCTCAAAATAAGAGAGAACTTCAATCATTATTAGGTAAAGTAAATTTTCTTCGAAGATTTTCATCTCTAATCTATTTGGAAAAACTAAAGTGTTTTCTTAATTACCTAGACTACAAAATGATGTTGAATTCAAGTGGGAAAAATAGCATGAGCATGCTTTCAAGGAGATCAAG
This sequence comes from Spatholobus suberectus, assembly GCA_004329165.1. Taxonomy (NCBI): domain Eukaryota; kingdom Viridiplantae; phylum Streptophyta; class Magnoliopsida; order Fabales; family Fabaceae; genus Spatholobus; species Spatholobus suberectus. The sequence goes on from CM014731.1 coordinate 34,626,387, forward strand.
AAATACTTGACTAATCCACCAATTATTGGTCCACTAATGAAAGGTCGATGTTAAATGATGTTGAAACCAGATATGCTCCAATAGAGAAATTGTGCCTATGTTTGTATTTCTCTTGTACAAAATTGAGATATTACATTAGACCTTTCGATGTACCTGTACTCTTTAAAAATAATATAATAAAGTTCATGTTGTCCAAATCTATTTTGTATAATCGAGTGGGAAAATGGGCTTTAACTCTTACTAGAATTTTCTCTAAGTTTTGCTCCTTTAAAAGAAATTAAGGGTCAAATAGTTACTAATTTTACAACTGATCATACTCCTGTTAATATTGAAGAATTTTATGTAGGAGTGAAACTGTGGATACTTTATTTTGATGGTTCAAAACATGTTAATGGCTCTAGAGTTGGTATTATAATTATTTCTCCTGATTACATACCTACTATATTAATGTTTGAAATAAAACCCCATTATTCAAATAATGAAGTAGAATATAAAGCTTTAATAGTTGGATTGGAAACTCTAATTGTACTAGGAGATAATAATGTTTTAATTCAAGGGGATTCTCAGTTAGTTATCAAAAAACTAACTCGAGAATATAGATGTATTAGCGCAAATTTGATTAAGTATTTTTCCTGAGCAATTTTACTATTAAATATGTTTGATGAAGTTATATTTGAACATGTTTCTCAAATTGAGAATAGCGAAGCAAATGACTTGGCACAAATTGCTTCGGGATATAAGTTAACTAAACAGAAATTTAAATCATTGATTAGTGTGAGAAATAAGTTACTAGATGTGTTTGAGGAATTTAATATAAGGTTTTGACTGCTAATGATTGGAGAAAGCCATTAGTAGATTATTTGAAGAAACCTAATACATCTGTTGATTGAAAGATTAAATATAAAGCTCTTAGTTATGCTATTTTGGGTAATGAACTATATAAGAAAGGAATAGATATAACTTTGCTTCGTTGTCTGGGTAAAGTTGAAGCATATATTGCCATAACAGAAATTCATGAAGGCATTTGTGGATCCCATCAAGCTGGAAAGAAAATGAAATGGCTTTTATTTTGACAAGGGTATTATTGGCCTACAATTTTAAAAGATTACATAAATTATGCCAAATCTTGTGAAGAATGTCCAAAACATGGATCAATTCAACAAGTTCCTACGAGTGAATTACATTCAATTATTAGACCCTAGCCATTTCAAGGATGGGCAATGGATTTAATAGGACAAATACATCCTCTGTCATCTAAACAACACAAATATATTTTAGTTGCATTAGATTATTTTACCAAATGGGTTGAAGCAATTGCTTTGAAAGATGTTGATCAACATGACATAATCAATTTCATTGAGGAATATATCATACATCGATTTGGCATTCCAGACACTATTACAACAAACCAAGGAACTGTTTTTACTGGTCGAAAAGTTGTTAAATATGCTAAATCGAGAAGTATTAAATTAATAACTTCAACCCCTTATTATGCCCAAGCAAATGGTCAAGTTGAAGCTGTAAATAAAATTTTGATAAGCTTAATTAAAAAACATATTGGTAGAAAACCAAGAAGTTGGCATGAAACTTTAAGTCATATTTTATGGGCTTATTAAAATTCGCCAAAAGGAGCTACAGGGTTGACGCCTTTTCAACTAGTCTATGGTCATGAAGTTGTTTTGCCAATCGAAATTAATTTACAATCAATACAAATTCAAAGGAAAAATGAGTTACCCCTTTAAGATTATTGGAATCTTATGTTTGATGAATTGAATAATCTAAACAATGAAAGGTTGTTTGCTATAGAGAATATAATTTGACAAAAAGAAAGAATTGCTTGATTTTATAATAAGAAAGTAAAGAATAAATCATTTCAAGTTGGAGACTTGGTTTGGAAAGTGATTGTACCAATTGATAAGAAGTCGAGAACTTATGGTAAATGGTCATCAAGTTAGGATGGACCATATATTGTCGAAAAAGTATATTATAATAGTGCTTACTCAATTCGAGAAGTTAATACAAGTAGTCAAATTATGTCAATCAACGAAAAATATTTAAAACAATATAGCCAAACAATTACAGAAATCAAAATACCATTCCATTAAAATAATTGTGCACAAGAGGATAGAGATAGTTTTGGCATCATTTTCTTTTGCATCATTTATTTTCTTTTGCTTCCTTCGATTCTCACCAAGAACTTTCTGAATTTGTTTGAGCTGCTTTTCTAAGTCTTTTTCTTTGATTTCCAAGTTATTTAGAGATAGATCGAGCTTGGTAAAATCCTTTTTAAGACTTTCAACTAATGTTTTGGTTTTCTCTAGTTGAGATCGATCTTCTTTGGTCTCATTCTCAATTATTTCAATAGTCTCCAAACATTATCAATCATCTTTTTGGACTTTGTATGTAGCATTGAAAATGTCCAAAAATTGCTCCATCTTCACTATCAAAGAATCCCAATTTGTCGAGAGCATCCTCTATTTCCTTATTATAGTAAGTTTTGGCCAAATTAGCAAGCAAATCTTCATCGAAGGCCAAACTTTGGAAATGATTGAATGCTTGTTGGAAGGCTTCTTTATTATCAGGTTTATTTTGGCTTGCCTTTGAAACTTTGAAAGATACAGAATGGCCACTTGACTATTTAGTAAGTATGTCGAAAATGTCTTCTTCTTCTTCCAATCCTTCTAACTCCAATTCAGGAGGATTATTAGCGATTTGATAACTAGAAGATTTACTAGCAGTGGCTACAGGAGTTGGCTCTAGCGTCTTTTCTTTTCCTTTTCTAAGCTCTTTTGGAACGGTAACTTGTTCTTCGCCACACTCTTCATTTGGAATAACAAGACTAGGTTGATCGAAATCCATAAGATCATTTTGTTCATGTTCACTTAAAACTTCCTCTTCTTCAATTGGAATGGCTCCCGTATGTTGCTTACCTGTTTTTTCCAAAGGAGAAGACTCACTTTGGCTTAGGGTTCCTTTATCTTAAGGTTTCGAAGTTTCGAGATAAAGAGAAGTATCCTTTGATGTACCTTGTCCCAAAAGAAATCAATAAGGATCAGTATAAATGATTCGAAAGATAAAAGTAATGTATATATGGTTAGAAAAAGCCAATTTGTGCAACTAGCTATGTTGGACTCATTCACTAAAGAGTTGAACTGGCTTCTAGAGTTGTTTCCTCATTTATATTAGGCTGGAAACATGAAGTGATTAGGAAAATATTCATGATAAATAATAATTAATCGAGTAAAGGTATTTTTACCATGCTTGTTTCGAAAGGTTTTGATGGAGGCTTACGAGAAGAAGAAACATCCATTACATCCAAATCTTGCAAGTAATTTAACCAAGATTTTTCTCGATTAACACTGTCACAAGATTTTTTATCAAAAGTTCGACCATATAGGCTAATCATAGATCTTGTATGGTATATCCTTATTGGTACTGCCTAAAATACTTGGCTAAGTTAAAATAGTGATGGAAGGAATTTTACAATACGATCGATGTATAATTTACATTAGATTTTTTCTTCTTCCTAATGGAAGACTTCTGTACAGAAGGAAGATCTTCATCAGATTCATCAGCACTATGTTTTTCGATTATCTTTTTGCTCAGGTTGACTTATTGATGAAAATGATGTCAAAAGGAATATCAATTGTGAAAAATCATCAAAATAAAAATACCTGAGTTTGAGTCGTGGTGGTCACACCAATTGTATTTTCTATGGGGGCAAATATAGGCTTCTTTGAAGTTTTTTCTTTGATTATTGATGCCCCCATGATCTAATTAATCACAAATTCGTATAGTTATTGAAAAGGAAAAAAATAGAAGAAGTTGAAATATTTAATATAAATTTGAAATACTTACCATTTTTTCTAAAGAAGTTTTGCCTTCAACTTCTTTTTTCAATTTCTTTCTTGCAAGAGACTTGAAGTTCCCGTTTTTGAAGAAATCTGATATTAAAATACGTATTAGTCAGAAGGTAATTATTAAAAGGAAAAGAAATTGAAATACTTACTTTTGGGGGGCAGCAACCTCAGTGCTTGGAGCTTTTCATTTCTTTGTTTTTAATGGTTGAGAGTCTTCATCTCCATTCTCCCATTCTTCTGTCCTTAGTGGAACAAGTTGCTTGATAGCTATGAAAAGAAATTCAAAAATAGGTGAGACAATATTGAAAAAATACAATTCGATATTTAAATCGAGTTTCTTACCGATTCCTGTTTTTGTTAACAATTTGACATCTTATATATCATAGTGTAGCCAATGAGGAGGGTCGGAGAAAGTCATCGAATTAACATTTAGCAAATGTGGCTCTTTCATTTTTCAGAATTCTTTCATATCTAAAAATGGTAAGGAGACTATGAAGTTCTAGAGCCCAAATAGGATACCTTAAATCATTAGCTACGCCAAAGTGGGTAGTAGGCAAAAGGTGTAAGTCATTAGGACAATACTTTTCGAAGTCAGTGTTTCCTAAAGGATTAATAATTTTTCAATTAACTCTATTTTTCTTGATTTTTTCCCTTAAGGTAAAGGTTTCCTCTTTGATAGTTAAAGAGATGTCCTTTAGATGATAACAAGTATGGTAGAAATTCTCGAATTTTATAATCTTTGATTTGAGACTCCATTTACCTTCATTATGTTCTGGTGCCTACAAAAATGAAAAATTTGTGGTTATCTTCTTGAAACATTGTATTGATGAGATTGCTTGAGGAGAATAATAACTCTACCACTATTCATTGAACTGGTTGGATACAAAAGAAGCTATTTTCAAATGGAATTGGGTTGAACTCAGGGTAATATTTTCTTCCACCCTCCATCCAAAGTGGGGCCTATTAAATCCTCCTGGCCAGCCAGAAAGTTTGTTTCACGCCTCTTTCTGAATAATGGAACTGGTAAAAGTTGGCATAAACCAAAATATCAAGCCAAAAGTTATGGCTGATAGGCATAGAATTGAATTTCTCTTGGTTGAAAGCCAACAAAAATAACATCTTGAGTTAGGAAGGCTTTCTAGATTTTGATTAATTCTAATTGTTCACCCGAAGTTGCACAAGGAAATCTCATTTTAAGCCAATCTAAACCAATTAAGTTTTGCTTAATAAACGGCGCTAAGTCCATCGCTAAATTCTTGAAAACCCAGAAAGATTTTGATATATTTTTTGAAATGGTCAAGCATAACTTTCTTTTTGTGACTTGGGGTTAGGTAGGTCAAACTTACGCCTTTGATTGGTTGGTTTGTTAGTTTTCCTAAAAGTGGTATCCTTTTTTCAAGAATAGCATTCAGCCAAAGTTGTGTCAACTAGAGAGGGCTAGCAATGCTCTTCAACTGTTTAGGCGCTTTAGCAATTCAACCGCTTCATCCATTGCAGAGTATATAGAAGCCAACAACAATTTACTCAAGTAAATATTCTTACCAATATGGAGAGCTTGTGCAAGATTAAAATAATATTTTGGCACTTGTAGTGATCGAGTACAAAATACATGAGAAGCTAGCCAATAAAGAAGAAAAGCAACGTGCTCATTATCATCAACAGGGGCAAGTCTTTCTCCCATGTGTTCGAGGAAATAATGATTATAGGTCTTCATGTCCCAATTCACTGAAATGCTTTCGATATCTATTTCATCCTTAAATAAACTTAACCCATAAGGTAAATTAGTGGGTTTCAAACTCGTTATCATAGCTATGTCAAGAAGAGTAGGGCTAACAAATCCACAAGGGAATTCGAAAGCATGACAGCTTTGATTCCAAAAACTGAAAAGAAACAATCAACATAGGGAATATCTAGAGAAAAAACATCTAAACAACTTAGCTGAATAAAATCATATATTCCTAGGTTTTTTCCAGTCATCCTATTTCACTACCTTTACTCTATCTAATCAACAAAGTAGGTTTCTTTGGAAACAGGTGGTGATGCCCTAAATACTTTAGTCGGCTCCTTAATGAAGTCTGCTCTTATGGTTTCACCATAAATCAAGGGTCTATCTTGATTAGAAGGAGGAAGAAACAAAGAAAGTTTTCTGAGAAAGGTAAGGGTCGTATAACCCAAGAAAAGCAAGGTTCTGGGAACATATGGAGAAAGGGATGAATACCTACGAGGCCCATATCTTCATACTTTCATCTTCGTAGAATGGAGTTGGAATGAATTTCTTGCTGTCCACTTGAAGAAGTTCTTCGCCTTCTACTGCCATTGGAACAGAAGACTTGTGGGTGGACGTGGTTGCTGCTTTTTGTGAAGAGGAAGCCATTGCTAATGATGGTGAGAAAAAAGCTTGAAACTTGGAAGAACCTTCAAACTCTTAGGGGAAGAAAGAGGAAAAACAGTGAGAGTAAGAAAGTTCAAGATGAAAAGGTAAAGATATAAAGGGTTTTATGACATCTTATATAGAGGTTTTTGGGTAGTGGGAAATTAATATCCACTTCAAAATTTAAATATTTATCTTTTAATTTATCAAATCCCTAGAGATACCATCGTAAATCCATCATGAGGTATTGGGAAGCCAAATTTGCGCTGCACGATGTGATATTGACGGTTACATCTATAGCATGTTATCATAATGGGTAAGCAAAAGACTTTTTATACCCCTTGAAAACCAATCGTTAGCTTTCAGAATAAAAGTGCAAGAGGAAATCACTAAGTTATAAAAATACCTTTGCTTTCGACTAATTTCAAGCAAAGTATTTTTAGGGGGCATCTATTAGGGTCATCATGAAATAGGTTGAATATAGTTGTCAAAAAGAAATACATAGTTGTTATCAAACATTTGTGCTTTTTTTGATAAGATTCAAATTTTGTCGAAATACCTTGTTCGACAAGATTATAATTAGTACACAAGAAAGCTGCTCGAAAGTGTTTAACTCAAGAATTTTCAAGGAATTCAAGTAAAAATCCCAACTATTCGGGGAGATATTCAAATGACGTTTAACAAAAGATCTTGGACAAATCAGAAAGATACATAAAGGAGATTATAATAACATTGGAAGCAATTACTACTAGAAGACGGTTCTGTATAGGTGGCAACATATTATTTAGAAGTTATTTATATGTTGTAAACGTGTCTTGTTGTAGTAATTTTACCATTAGATGGAATGTCTATAAATAAATAACCGTGTTGTCTTTTTTCTTTGGTTTTAACCATTTACACAAAATCTTGTATACCATACATGCCACACGTATGACTACTGGTCTTAAGGAGAACATGTATGTTCTAACCCATCTTTTATTTCAATGCATTACCTTTGTTGCAATTCCATTGGATAACTCTTTCTTCTTTCAATAACACCTTCACAATTTAGTTTTTATTTTTATTTTCTTGTTCAATTACTTTATAATATCCCGAAAACACACTTTTACATATATTACAAATAAATCTAATACTAATTCAATTTGTATCAAGAACATAACAAATTCAAGTATTATATGGAATTACTATTAAATAATGAAATACTAATCGAATTGTTCTCAAGTTGATAGTTTAAACTACTAGTTCTAATAAAAGAATTCACAGTAAAATTTTAGATTCTAAGTCCCGTTTAAATTTTTTTTTATTTTTTGATTAGAATCTGTGAGAAGTTATCTATTGAGAATCGAAACAATTTCGATTTCTCAAACAAATTTCCACCATCAACATTTTCTCAAAATGTCTTTTTGGTTTTCTCGAAAAATGGTGACATTAAGAGACTGACATTTGACAAGATTTAGAGTTGCCATGATGATATGTGAAATTTAGGTTTAAGATGTAAAATCCATTCTAGCATGCTACAAGTAATAAAACTTAACCTTGTGTTGATGTAACTTTGTAAAATTTCTAAGTGTTTGTAACGTGCATTCGATGAATGAATTCAATTTTTTGAAGATGTTGTTTCAAATTGAAGTTTGAAATTGAATTGAGGTGTTTAATTGGTTAAATAGTTTGAGGATTGAAGTTGAAGATTGAATAACCAAAGGACTAAATATTCTAAAAATTGCTAAGTGTTAGGCGGTAAAGCATCTCGATGTAAGGTTTGAGTCAAAGAGGAATAACTTTAGTTATTTTCAACATGTAATTATTTTCAAATTGCAAATCGAGAGACACAATAGAAGAATATTGAGTCTAAGTACAATTCAACAAATAGAATTTGAACTTTTTGGCCCATTTATACCATTCTTAATTTGGTTATGCTAGTGTTTCTTACATGAGGTGGTGTAGGAAATGTCTTTCTTGGTGAATCCTATAAGAATCACTAGTTCTAATGAATTTTGGGCTATGATCTGGTGCTTCACAACTGTAATAAGGTTCATCCTCTTCTAAAAGGTTCTCGATATATAGGCTTTATAGCCTAGTTATTGTGTTTCGGTTATTGGGTCAGTACATGGGCTTAATGGCTTTTGATATTGACATTTCCCTGTATTAATAAGTATAGCCCCTTCCTTTTTCTTATTTTTTTTATTAAAATATCCTTTTATATGAAAACAATAAAACCTTATTTTTGCCCTCCCCCCTTCTTCATTATTCTTTAAAACCTTATTTTTGCACCCCTTATATTCATTATTCTTTAAACCATATTTTTGCACCCTCATCTTTATCATTCTTTAAACTTTATTTTTGCACCCCTCCCTCCAATCTTCATTAATCCTTAATCCCTATTTCTCTCCTTCTCTTCTTTTTTTAGTCTTTTATTCTTAGTTTTCTCCTTTTTTTATCACTTTCCTTTTTAATTTGCAAGGTTTTATGAAGATAGGGTGGGGGCCTGTAGAGATGGTTTGATGGATGGTTCTATGAGTAAGAGAGAGGGGGGAGTGCAAGAGCCTCAAACAACGAAGAAAATATATGTAAATGGTTTAAAGAATAATAAAGATAAGACATAAAAATAAGGTTTAAAGAATGATAAAAATGAAGTGTAAAAGTAGGATTTAAATGATCAAGAAGATAGGATCTAAAAATAGGATTTTAAATAATCAAAATGGGGTATAAAAAAGAAATTTTATTGTTTTTATATAAAAGGATATTTTGGTAATAAAAAATATAGAAGAAAGCAAAGGGATATACTTATTAATTAGGAGAAGTGTAAATGTCAAAAGTTTGGCTTAATTTGTCAAACTGGACTCAAATTCTCTAAAGAGAGGTTCAAAATAGATATAAAATAATATTTTATATGATCAGTTGAAATTGTATTGGCTTAATATTTTTAGAAGAAAATAAAAGTTGTTATATATATATATATATATATAGGGCGTGTTTGGATACATATTAAAAGATCTTTTAAGAGCTTACCTTTTAGAATAAACACTTTGTTATGTAAAAAGTGGCACTTGGATGTACATTTTTTTTTTAGCTTTTGAAAAATAAAAGCTCCTAGTAGAGCTTATGGTGAAGCTAAAATTTTCAGCTTCTCAAATAATTATCATTTTGAATAAGCACTTACGAATGTATTATCCAAACACAATATTAGCTTATTTCAAAAAATCTTTTCATAATAAAGCTTCTAAATAAGCTCTTTTTCTATAAGTTCTTTCATAAAAACTTATCCAAACAAGTTCTCTCTCTCTCTCTATATATATATATAAAAGATAAAAAATATATTTTACTCAATTAAAGTCAATTTAAATAATTAATTAAATGTCTACAAGAATATTACAAAAATTATTTTAAAAATATCTATGAAAATATAAATTATAATTTCACCAACTATTATAATGTACACCTACGTGTTGAAACCTTTTCAGTATAGACTTCTTTGGTCATAACTATTTAAAATCTATAGATCACCCATGACTGCTTAAGCATACAAGTGCAAATAATTGTGGATCTTTTATGTATTTTTTGACCTTTGAATGATTCAAAGAGTAACTCGTTGGAGGTGTGAATTTGGAAAACGTTTTTTTAGTTTATTTGAATGTGGTATTTGCTATAGATCTTATCAAATTTTATTTATTATATGCACATAGAATTAATAATATATATATATATATATATATATATAATCGTTTAACAATTAATTTACAATCATATTAAATATATGAAAAGATGTTACTTTTTCCATTTTTTTATGCTTCAATTATAACAGAAATAAATAATTATTAATCTTTTATTATTATTTTCAACTTTTAAGTAATTGTTTTTTAAAATAATATAAAATATTACGCCCCACCCATCATTGACCCAGGCATTGCATGGTCCAAAGTCTAGCACATAATAAAGAGAAAAAATGTGCTGTACAGTGGGGGTGTAAATGGTTGGAGATGGGTCTGGTTTACCATAATTGAAGATCCAATTCAATTAAATTTAATTGAGTTGGGTTGGGTTAGATTAGATTTAATTTTACTTTTTTTTTGTAGTAATTCAACCCAATCCAATTATAAATTCGGTTGGGTAATCGAGTTGCATAAAAAATTTGAATTTTGAAAAAATCAAAAAAAAAAGGGAAAAAATGAAATATAATTAGTTAATTAGTTTAACTCATTCAATGTATGTTTAAATTAAATTAAAATTTGAATAATTTAAATAAAATGGGAAAAATGTATAAAGTAAATAATATTTTATTGTTTTTATTAATTAAATAAGAAATCAGGTTAGATTAGATTTATCGGAGTTAAAATATCTCAATGCGTGATCCAACTCGATTTTAATTGAATTTGTCAAAATGAATCTAAATCAACCTAACAACTGAACTCAACTCTCAAAAACGTAATTGTACTGGGTCGGTCGGATTCGAGAGTTGAGTCAGACCCCAGCTTCCAGCCGTCCTATACAGAAAAGCAAAGACTGACCAGAGTCAACCAAGTTATAAGTCTCTGTGGAAGAAGGACAGCTAACCACATATTGACATATATAGTAGACATGTTTTTTTCTTATAAACAGACACGGGCATCACTTCACATTCACTCATAAAGCATCCATAGCCTGGACTGCAATTGCCCGATCATGGCTTTCTCAATCTCCCTCTTTTTTCTGCTCCTGCTTCTTTCTTTTCAATCTTCGTCTTCTCTATCGTCACTGAACAAGGGGTCCTCCCTCTCAGTGGAGAAATACGCAGAAGACGTTATTGTCTCCCCAAATCAAATGTTCTGTGCCGGCTTCTTTCAAGGTGGTGAAAACGCCTTTTCCTTGGCCATATGTTCAACGAGCCTCGCACTCACAATAACAACACCGTGGTTTGGATGGCAAACCGTGAACAACCCGTTAATGGAAAGCTCTCAAAGCTTTCCGTCTTACGTAGCGGTAACATTGTCTTGGTTGACGCAGGTCAACTCACCACTTGGTCATCAAACACAGCAACAAATGCCCCAGTAGAGTTGCATCTCAAAGATGACGGAAATCTTGTGTTACGTGAGCTCCAAGGAACTATTTTGTGGCAAAGTTTTGATTCCCCAACTGATACTCTCCTTCCCGGTCAGCCTCTTACTAGATACACACAGCTTGTATCTTCAAGAAGTCAAAGTAACCATTCATCTGGTTTCTATAAGATGCTCTTTGACGACTGATAACATTCTTCGTCTTATTTATGACGGTCCTGATGTGTCAAGCACATATTGGCCGCAACCTTGGTTACTAAGTTGGCAAGCTGGAAGGTTTAATTACAACAGCAGCAGAGTTGCAGTGTTAAATTCTCTTGGAAATTTCACATCATCGGATAATTATACATTTTTCCAGGAACGATCATGGCACGGTGATGCCAAGAAGGTTAACACTGGATTCTGATGGTAACGTTTGTGTGTACAGTAGAAATGAGCGTATTAAAGCTAGTGGTACGTTTCATGGCAAATCATATTTGATACATGCACCATTCACGAGATTTGTGGTGCTAACAGCGCTTGCAGTTATGATCCTAAAAGGCGAAGTAGATGCTCCTGCCTACCAGGATACAGAGTAAAAAACCATAATGATTGGTCTTACGGGTGTGAACCCGTGTTTGATCTTTCTTGCAATAGAAATGAGTCTACATTTTTGGAGATGCAGGGTGTTGAGTTTTACGGTTATGACAATAACTATCTCTCAAACAGTACCTACATGAATTGTGTGAATTTATGTTCGCAAGATTGTAACTGCAAAGGGTTTCATTACAGAGATAATGGGGACTACTTTACCTGCTTTACAAAGTTACAGTTGCGGAATGGAAGGCTTTTGCCAAGTTATAAAGGAACAACTTACTTGAGACTGCCTAACAGCAATAAGTTCTCCAAGGGAGAATCTGTGAGTGCGTATGATCGCAAAGACTATGTCAGAAAGCTGCCAAATCGTTTTGTGATATTTTTTCTGTGGCTTGCTACTGCAGTTGGAGCTTTAGAAATGGTTTGCTTTTTGGTGATTTGGGGTTTCTTGATTAGGACGCGCCAAAAGTCTGGCGCGGATCAACAAGGCTTCCATCTTGCAGCAGTAGGATTCAGAAAATTTAGTTATTCTGAGTTGAAGGAGGCGACAAAGGGGTTCAGCCAAGAGATTGAAAAGGGTGCAGGAGGGGTTGTGTACAAAGGCATTTTATCAGATCCAAGACATACTGCAATTAAGAGACTCAATGAAGCTAAACAAGGAGAAGGGGAATTCCTTGCTGAAGTCGGCATCATTGGAAGGCTCAACCACATGAACTTGATTGAAATGTGGGGATACTGTGCTGAGGGAAAGCATAGGTTGTTGGTGTATGAGTATATGGAGAATGGTTCTTTGGCAGATAATCTCTCATCCAACACACTTGATTGGAGTAAGAGATATAACATTGCTCTTGGAACGGCAAGAGTTCTAGCATATCTGCATGAAGAATGCTTGGAGTGGATTTTGCACTGTGATATAAAGCCCCAAAACATTCTTCTTGATGCTAATTATCAGCCCAGGGTAGCAGATTTTGGCTTGTCCAAGTTACTAGACAGAAATAACCTCAACAACAATTCGAGATTTTCAATGATAAGAGGAACCAGAGGATATATGGCACCTGAGTGGATTCTCAACTTAGCAATCACCTCCAAGGTTGATGTTTACAGCTATGGAATTGTTCTCTTGGAGATGATAACTGGGAAGAGCCCCACAACCGGTGTCCAAAACATTGATGGAGAAGACACATACAATGGAAGGCTGGTAGCATGGGTGAGAGTGAGAGAGAAAAGTGGTGGCACATCTTGGCTAGAGCACATAATTGATCCTGCAATTAAAACAAATTATGATGAATGTAAGATGGACCTTTTGGCTAAAGTGGCTTTGAACTGTGTAGAGGAAGACAAAGATGCAAGGCCCAGCATGAGCCAAGTAGTCGAAATGCTTCAAAGCCATGAAAGTGATCCTCGGTAATATATATTAATGTTGCGCCACGTTATATCATTAATTCTTGATGGTTACTTTTCACATATTAGGTACTCACCAGAATAAGAGAGACCTCTCACTTAAATACGGTGCTAGTAAACGAAGTACATTTTAGGTTTTTGATGCGTCTATATATATATATATATATATTTTTTATTTTATTTTTTTTATTAATCTCTGTAATAGTTTTATATTTTTCTGTCTCATGTATTATTGTCTACAAACTCACTCTTGTTTGTAAGGTTGTTTAATTTAAGAAATAAATTTCGTTAGTTTCAAGTTTTATTGTTAACCTGACCTCTTCGAACCAGATTAACTCATTAATACCGGAGCCAAAGTAACAAAAATACATAAGCGAGACAATAAGATAAAGGATAATCCTAAATAGTAAAACCCCTGATTTCCGTCTTTTTCTTTTTTATACATGCCATAAGGATTCGTATGGTTTCGTTTCGTACCAAATAGCAAAAGCCTAAGATAAATTGTTAAACGATTTGAATGCCCCACCTGACGGTTATGTTATTGGATATTAATTTGTATAGAAAACAATATGGTCTCTTGGATATAATTGTCACTATGATGGCTTAGAGCCATGTTTCATAGTTTGTTTTAGACCAAATGGTTAAATGGATCTCAGTACCTTTCGGATGATATCTTGAATTCACCTAAAAGAAGTAGTTTCTTTTAGTACTATTATTAATTAACTACTATTTACAAGAAGGATACAAATCATCTATCTTTTTTTTGTTTTCTTACCTATTTATTTCGAAATCAATTTTGATTTTTGAACATCCACATAGTGCAAACATGTCATTGACATTTTACATTTTTCTTTATTATTATCTTTTTATAACATCATATCATTTATATATCACATTTATACTTCTCTTTTTTCCATTTTTTTTTCTCTGTGGATGTCTACTAGCATGCGATATCCACGAAATATTTTTCTTTCAAAATTGACATCTCAATAAAAAAAAATTCTTTATCATATTTTCTATCTTAATTTTTTTATTTTTGAAAATAAATCGTCTAAATGATATTTTTCCTCTTAATTGTTATTTCTTTTGACTGAAGTTTAATTTTTAATAAAAAAACTAGGAAAAGAAATAAGAAAAAAGGAAGATAATTTAATTCTTTATAAGAGTCTGACGACGTTTAAAATTAGGATTTAGTATTTTATTTAAGGTTATACATAATCGTTGATGTTTCATTAAATATGTTTATGTATTGTAATTTGAGTAATGTTTGCATAGTTAAAAAATTTAACAAGAGTTTTTTTGAATTTAAAAATAATTATTTTAAAAATTATATTTAGGATAATATCTAATTAGTTAACATATAGTTTTTTTCATAAATACATCAAAATCAGACTCTTATGATTTATATCCGGTGGGGTTGAATATCTTTAATTGGTGGAATCATTTTTTATCTTACTAGTAAAAAATTTAGACCGAAGAGATGTGAGACTCTATCTTACTCTATTGGACCAATCTCTTGAAATTTATGATGAGATCACTTTTTTTTTACCAATGACACAATAACAATATCAAGTCACCCAGCCAAAAAATTAGGCAAAAGGGCATATTAGATTGAGATTTTAAAAGACTTTTTTATGATAAAAAAGTCTAGTGGTTTCAATCAAGACTTTTTAATAATATAAATAAATTTTGTGGTATTCAATTAGAACTATCAGGATTTTTTTAAGAGGATAACAAAATGTAGTGGTTTTCAATTGAGTTTTTTTACAACTTACAAAAAGTCTTCTGTTATTGAAAACATACAAATTTTGATGAATTATTTTGTAAGGTTAATTTTATGTGACTTTTCTGTGAGATGTATAAATATCACAACCATCCAACAATCTCATGAAAATCCTTGAGACTTTTCTACTCTCTCATTCCTTCTTTTTCTACCATTGCCAATAGGGGTGTTCGTGGGATAGGTTGGGACGGGTTAGCCTATGTTCATACCTGGCCCGAAATTTTAATAGGGTCAATTTTGTGAACTCGAATTCGACCCAATCAAGACTCGACAATATTTGAGACAAGACGGGGTCAACCTTACTTGTTGACACAATATACTAATATTAACATTATATATAAATAAATCATAGAATCAAAGAAGTATACAACTACAATTAAGGTATATTTTATAATATGTATTTTAAGATAAATGATATCAATATAAATATACTATCTTGTTAGACAAAATATTATTTATTAAGTCAAGAAGTTGTATCATCAATATATAATTGTTTAAAAATTATACTTTTTAAAAGAATATATAACTTTGGACCAGGTTGGGACGATCCAAAGTATAACCCGAACCCGTCCTCAAAATACAATGGATCCAATTTTTTAAACCTGAATCCGTCAAAAGTACCTTTGGCCCGGGTCAAGTTATTAGTGGGACGAGACAAGCCACGAACAACCCTAATTACTAGACTTTTTCCATCACACATAATTCCTTCTCTCTTTGTTGAAGGTGGTATAGACGTTGGTACTATACTTGGTCATCTCTTTCTTCTAATCCTACATGCCTTCTCTGTAATTAAGTAAAAGACCTTTCTATTTGCCTCTACCAATTTGTTTGGATGAATTCATTGTGTACATCACCATAAAGACAATGTAAAAACCATATAAAAAACCCCATGCATCACCAATGCTAATCACACACTCGCACACTGATACTAACATAAATTATAGGACTCTATTTCAACTTCGAATAAAATACTATGCTCTGCAATGTGGGTTGTGTGGACTTCATGTTCCCTAATATTATTAGGAATTCGAACCCCCCTCCCCCCCCCAATAAAATTATTAGATAGTTCAAACTTTTTTTTCTTCTCATGCTGAAGTGCTTTATCTATTTGTTCTTGAACAATCTCTATTGTTTAAATAACAATGTCATGTGCTTAAAGTTTAGCAGTTCTACAATACTAAACAAGCACTATGAACTATGACTTGTTATGTGATTGAGGCATTAATAGGAGCCTCAAATTGTAGTGAAATTCAAAACCAATTTTATTTAAGGGATAAATTGTCCAAAATTAAATGAAAATAGTAGGAGATATTAGCTAATAATTGTTTTGTGGGCTTAGTTGCTTGATATATCTTAATATAGTAAACAAATAAATTAGTTTCTCTTGAACAATTAGCCTTCAACAATTCCTTCTTGTTATGGATATAATTAAATTTTGTTGGTATGTAATTCTACAATTCATAGATTAGTAAAATGAAATTGCAAATGGAGTTACTAAAATATCTCAATAAATTGAGTACAACTTCAAACATGTAAGGTTTATGTCTAGTTGTCTACACAACTATACGCACAATAATTTCTTGATGTTACTTGTAAGAAGAGATAGATTACGTATGCACAATGTTGATAAGAAAACTTCAAATAAGGGGATACAAAACATTTCAATGCTTGCATTGAACCTTTCATTGTTAGAATATAAATCCCAACATTTAGAAAATGATAGAAGAATTTAGGTGATTTTGGGAAAGAAAGTAATCAAGAATGTGCCAATTTGTTTGCATTATGGATCAGTTGCAATGTGGAGAACAAAACTAATCAGGAAGGATGAGAATGTGGGGATGGAGTAGAGTGAGAACATTTGGATATCATTATAAACAAACTTACTGCATATGAACATAGGAGGTACAACGAGTGAAGGTGTTGTGATTTATGATATTCATAACATACAAGGAGCAAAATTAAAAGAAAAAAAATTTACGAAGAGATAGTTAAATACCTCTTAAAAAGAGAGTGATTGCTATGTAATTTTGGATTTGAACAACTGATGAGTATAAAGTTACGTACAATTAATTATTGTCCATAACATTTATTAAACTTATGCGTGAACTAAATACAAGATATTATACTGTCTAATTAAAATACAATTTAATTATAATAAAAGATATTAAATAATTTTTTTCAGGTTAAATAATATATAATTTATTTTTTGATATCTAATTATAGAATTTTTTTTAATTAATTAGAATTAAGTGTAAATTTAACATCAATTATAATATAATTGTTATTCTTGTATTTAATTCTATTGAATTAAGCGTGAATTTTTTTTATTTTGGTGTCCAATAACGACAACAAAGTTAGACTTTTGCATATTACCCAAATTGCCACCACTAGATTGACCTAGCTGGTTAATTAAGCATGAATTATTATACTTAAATATGTCAAAATTTAGTTTGAATTTGTTGAGTGTGTGAGACAGAAAGTTAAGGCCATAAATATGTTTTAACTCTTCTGGTAACTGTCATTCTTGTCATGTGATTTGAATTTGAAATGACAAGTTTTGATAGAGCACTTAAAATTATATTAAAAAATACATAATTTATGTATAAAAAAAATATTAATTGTTCATGTACCATCAACTACTTGCTGTAGATGATTTTTCGCAACACAATGGGGAATATATGGGTGCTTAAACAATAATTCCCTCTTCCCCTATGTAGTTTTTGGACCATTTTTATGCTGGCGTTGATAACAATTAGGGAGAAAAAAAAAAACAATATTCATATCAGTTATTTAGCTTGACTATGTATTTTTCAAATTTGGTTCAGATTTCATGAGATGTTGCTAGAAGGAAAAAAAAAAAAAACTCTCATTTTGGATCCTTTCCTTCATTGGAGCTTGCCCAAGATATTATTAGATCATTGTTTAGAGTATCAGATCACTTCCAACTTGCCCAGTGCTTGCTGCCGCGATTCAATCTCTTCTATTCTCTCACCCACAATATTCTAAAATGGCCTACTATCACCTCTTAGAGACTAAATATGAGAAATCAATACATGTTTAGTTGTGGCTGCGTTTGCCTTCACCTCTTTTTACAAAAGGGTCTTTAAATTATGGATCAAGAAAAGCCTTATGAAGAGTGAAACTTATGAAGAATGAAATAAGAGAAAGAGCAAATATTGATATCACCTTCGACTTCTTTTGTTGAGAATTGTGGTGTCTCATGAGAATTGTAGTTTAGAGCATTCACAGAAAAAGGAGAACAAATACTACCTTTGACAGGTTAATTTAGGTCAAAATTGACATGAAAGACTTCACCTCTTTCTACAAAAGGGTCTTCTAAATTATAGATCGAGAAAAAACTTATAAAGAGTAAAATAATAGAAACAACAAATATCAAATTATGAGCAAGCAAAAAACTTATGAAGAATGAAATTAGAGAAAGAACAAATACCGATATCACCTTTGGGTTCTGATGAGAATTGTGGTTTAGAGCATTCACAAGAGGAGAGAATGAATACTACCTTAGATAGATTTATTTAGGTCTAAATTAACAATGAGAGGTGAATTGTGTAGAGCATTTAGTATACGAGAGATGTAATAGAAGGTGCAATTTCTCAAACATTGACACATGAGCAAACAGATTGAAGTGACAAATAATAGTATACTAACGTAGCAACGTATGTTTTCTCAGCTCAGAAATTATATATTATGTATATTATAATTGACACATGAGCAAATAGGTTGACATGGCAAATAATAATATATATCAATGTGGCAACGTGTATGGTTTTTTAGCTTAGAAATTATATATTATAAATAGATTGCAAGTAAAGCATTTATCCTATTTGACTAATAGAAAACTCGAACTTCAAAGGAAATAACTTAAGCAAATCAATAAAAACAACTTTTAAAGAAATGTAAAAAGATTGTAAAAACAGAGTAATGGCAAGAAAGTGATCTAATATGTAGAAAATTAATAAATTAATAAATCAATCAAAAGTGAACTATTCATAAAGAAAAAATGAATGGAAAGTCAATCAGTTACTGAAAAGAAATGTGAAAATTTTAAATAAAGTAGTTAAAATAAATCAAAAATAAAAATTAACTTGAAAGAATATAGAATAAAGTGTAAATGAAAGTAATTATAAACTTGAATTGTTAATAAAGAATAAAATAAATTGGAAATAGAGAACTTAGAAGAAAAGAAAGATAAAGAATGTAAACCAAGTTTTATGAAAACTCTTTAGAAACCATATTATATGTGTTAGGTTTTCTAAGAAAAAAGTGTCTATGTATCTTGGATATTTTGTAGCTGTCCAAGGGAAAAAAATATGGTAATTGTGCACTTTTTTTTAGAGAAAAATTTGGTAGTTGTTCACCATTAACGATGGTAATGGGACAAGGCCAGGGCGCATAGTACCCACCTGTCAACTGCCTCATATTGCATGGGTATCTGTTAAGCAGGTACCCATGAATTTTATATATCTATGGGTATACACAAATATTCGTAGATATTTGTTAAAATATAAATTTTTAAACCAAAACGTAAAAAATAAAATAAAACTAAAAATAAATATTTTTGAAACATATATTAATTTATACAAAAAAATAATTTTGTAACATATATTTATGCAAAAAATAAATAATTTTGAAATATATATTTATACTAAAAATAAATTCAAGCAACTTACTTTATATAAAATCAAGAGTGTTTAAGTAATTCCAATGTGCAAATATACCTGTGTGTATAGGTACCTTATTACCCGTCCCTGGCCCACTAATAAGAAGGTGCCCATTAAATTATCCATGAATTTTTTTGTTATCCCTATTCACCATGTTGAAGGGAGAGGTGTGGGACCTGTTGTTGGGATTAGGACCTTAACCCTCTACGTAGGTCAAAGATAAAGTAAATCTTTTAAATCTAAAGGCAATGAAAAAGCAAGTAAATTTTTCACTTTTTAAAACCTAGATTTATTTTACAACATAATTACATTTAAAATAGATGAAGAATTATCTCCGCATATCCAATAGGAAGTTTATAAAACTGAAAGTGTGATATATTTTGCATGAAAACTCTATATTCACAAACACTTCACTTTTCAAGTTGTTCTGTTCGCAAGTACCTGATAAACAATTTATAAAACCTAGATGTACATATATATACGTATCCATCAGTCAAGCTGTATACACCTGCGCAATAAAAGATATACATTAAAGTTTTAAGGAAAAAGGGCATCAAGGTCTGCAAAACATATCAGGAAGGTACCTATGATACATATATACATAAATATACCAAAGATGCAAGGCAAGACCTAACCCTACATAGCTACTACATTAAATGACTGCATAAAATATCCGTCAAGCACTTAACTTTCCAACCTAACCATTAGTGGTCAAAACAGGTACGCCTTGGGCCAAGGTGGTAAGACTCCCCTAAACTACGAGATAAGGGAGAATAGCAAGTATAATCCTTTCCACTATCTTCCCCATCCTCATCCTCCCTAACAGACCCCACCTGGGCCTCCAACTTTGCGAACTCCCTTGGGGCTTATGAAGGGCTTGCACCCTCAACAATCTAGGAAAAGGTATAAAAGTGGGGAAGTGTAGACTTCCTTGCAATCATCCTAGTCTTGGCTCTTCAGGGGCCTCCAGGCTGGGGGAGCCCTTTGCCCAATAGGGACAGGTACATCTATGGGTAATGATCATTTAGGATATAATAGAGTACTCCAAGGAAATGAATTTGCCTTCTAAAATTGATCGGTTCAACTCGAAGTAGCACTTAGAAGCCATTAATTCCTTTCTCGGTTAATTAGTAATTTTTAATCACTAATTTTAATCTATAAAACTAATCTAAACTCTTAAAAACACACACCTTAATTTATTTATAACAAACTCCATGATTTAATTAATTAAATCACTTTTTTATAATTATAAGCAACATAATTATTTTTACTAGCTATTTTAATTAATAGCAACAACTTTAACCAATTTAAAAAAATATTAGCAATCAAAATATAATTTCTTAGTTGTAAAATCATCTTATTGATTTTACAAATTTTTGAAAATAAAAATATAACAATGACAATCACCTTTTTATAATACACACACCAACAATTACCATTTCTAAAACTATATTCTATCTTTATAGCAATTTAAAATAGTTGTATTTAAGTTCATCAATAATAATAAGATTCTTATATAATTTATTTTGATAAAGCTCTTTTGAAATGAATAAATACATTTACATATATAAATTTTCTCTTAAATCATAAAATCCCAAATATAATAATACTCATAATAATAATAATATCAATAATACCTATCTATGGAAATTAATTTAATTAATTATTTTATACTATTTTCTCAAAATATAAGTATTGTAATTTAAATGGATAAAACCTTCTAATCAAATTAATTTATTGCCAACAAATATCATATATATAGGTTATATGATATTTTGATACTTTATTAAAAACTTAAGATATTACTCCCTTTTCTTAGGAAAACTTGGATACATATATTAATAATCAAAATAGCTTAATCATCAATTATATATTATAAAAGAAGGTTTTGTCATGTAAGCACATGTCACATAGCAACACCATATTCATTCTTTTCTCGCCAAAATGCCTTTGAAATTTTTTATTTTATTTTTTAATTCATAAAATATATAATTATAGCAATTAAGAAAATTATGATCAATATGACTTTTATGATTTGAACATTTAAACGAATAATACAAGTATATATTCTAATTCAAATTAATTGATAATACTAATGTATATTCTAATACATAATTAAGGAAATTATGATCAGTATGACTTTTACAATTTAAACATTCAAATTAATAATAGAAGTATATATTTTGATTCAAATTAATTGATAGTATTAATATATATATACTCTAATACATAATTATAGTAATTAAGGAAATTATGATCAATATGATTTTTATGATTTGAACTTTTAAATACAAGTATATATGATGATTCAAACTAAATGATTATATCTTCTAATTCAATTTTATATCATATTCAAATTAAGAAATCTCACAAGATTTATATCAATTTCATAACATAAATACATAATTGTAAATTTAAACAGTTTAAACACTATATATATATAAGTAATTGCTGGTATTCTTTGTTACAAAATATGGAAGACTATTTTTATGTATTGAGGAAAAAATTAGGAGTGATTTTCTCCCTTTCTTCTTTCTAGATTGAAATGACATTGGTTATTTTAATCTTTTCAGTGAAATGGTGAAGTGGACAAAGATTTCAAAGAAAAGTTTTTTGGTGAGCTTGCCTCTGAGTAGAAGCTAATTAACAAGAGAAATATTCATATTATCCGATACAAAAAGTTATTGTTCTAATTCATATTATTCAGTTTATTCTATTATGAAACAATGTATATTGTTTAAATTTTTTCGTTTCACGATTTCAAGAAGGGCAAAAATTTATTATTTAAATTTAAAAATTGCAATATAATCATTTTGAATGTATATAGAGTTGATTAGTTTTTTTTTTTTTAATTTGTATGAAGATGGGAATATATGAGTGTGAATGTAATTCTTAATGTATATAACATTAATCATTTACATAAAAAAATTAAAAAAGTAATCATTAGTTTTTTGCTTCCTTAATAGCGATGTATTGTATTCACTGAAAAGTAACTTTATGAGACCCATTAGAATTTGTTATTGTTGTTCACTCTTACTTGTTAATGAAGAATGTTCTTTTTTAAAAAACTATTTAATTGATGATAAAAGATTTTACTATTGTTTTTATTCTAATTCTAATAATCATTATACGTTGTACATTACTTTTTTTTTTTACTAAACATATCTATTGTCTAATGTATGTTGAATCTTCTCACATCAAAATAATTGTTTATGAATATTGAGGTAAATCAATTAGTATGATGAATCAAAGAAACAAAAGCTATTATAGCAAAGAATCTATTCATATTAATAAAGTTGTTGTCAGAGAGGGAAAACTTTTTCCACTCAAAGTAAGGGTAATTCTAACAATTTATTTCACAATTACTACATTTATTCTTTCAAAATTCTATTAAATGCATTAACCATTGAAAAACAAAAATTGTGCATTAACCATTAAAAAACAAAAACTATGCACAAAGGTCATTCATATACTGTCATATATCTTATATATATTGGGGGTGTTTTGTATATCGATTACTTTTGTAACACTCCTTTAATTTTACATATAATTTATATTAATTTAATTATTAATTTAAGTTGATGAAAATGTTGGTATTTTTTTTCTTTTTTTTATAATAGAAATTTTCTAAATTTGATAGAATTTGAAAATAGAAATGAAATGATAAAAACCGCTTATGTATATATGTATATATATCAAACGATACATCATGGTTTGAGGATAATACATAACAGTCAAAAAACAAAAGTACATCAAAAGACATATACTACCTAGCCATTATATACATCGAAAAGATCCTATACAGAGCAGTGTTCATCTACCCTATCCCTTATACAAAAAGAAAAATACTATAGGTCTTCAGGTCCTCCCCCGTTGAGATGTTCTCTATCTCGTACTCAGCATCACGAAACGTAATGTCGTCTTCAATAATCACGATCAATCATACACAGAAGAAGACAATGGAGTGATGTGTTTTGTTCTAAAATCACTTTTACATGTACGGTAGGAAATCTATCATAAAATAAAGATAAAACGCAGCTGACAACACAAGGGATCCTAAGGTTCATTCTAAGTTGTATCAGACTACCCTTGACTAGGTATGGATCCATACTTCCCATTAGTGGGTAATAGTTCTCAATAGAACCTAGGAAGTGACTAGGAGTACATATACCTCATCAACATCATCACATGGTACAATCCTCATCATTATTGAGGAAAATAACAATCAGGATATCCATTTATATAGGTATACTCTCAACCAATCCTAGAATGCTGAGCAGTTGTTAGGGTTATCAAGTTTGGTCAAGCAAATATCCCAGCTCAAAGGCGCTACCTTGGCCATTAGGACCTTCACCACTCGATGCCTACCCCCAAGACCTCCGCAAATGGGTCCCTGCCTTTCATTTCTCAGCATACCAAACTATAGCTTCCCTAGCAGGGTGCCATGCCACTACATGTCACTCACTTTACATTACTCACTAAGCTATCAATTTCTAACTTCTCAAGCAGAGGTTTCCCTGGTCTCATTTAATTTGAGTACCAGTACAATCAACATTTCTACCTTATTTTGCAAAAATTGTATAATACCAAAATTTTAACAGAATAATAATTTAGTAATCATATAAAACTTTAGCAGAATAACAATATAGTAGTTATAATTTAATTACTAAAATTTTGGCAGAATAACAACTAAATAAATGCATTTTGATTTTCTAAATTTGAGCAAAGTAACAACTTAGCAAATGCATTTTTATTTTCTAAAATTGAACAGTGTAACAACTTAGTAAGTAAAATTTAATAATTTAAATTTAAGCAGAGTAACAATTTAGTAATTATGATTTAATAATCTAAATTTGGGCAGAGTAACAACTTTGCAAAAGTTAAAGTTTAACATTAAACAATAATAAAACTTAATCCTAAACGAGTTTAGGGGAAAACCCTTTCTACTAACATGCAAAGTGATAATAATTTAGAACCAACCCCACTCCCCCCATTACCTCTAAGATAGTTGATGAAGAGGATGAAATTGTTGATGCAAAGCTCTTAGGAAGAGAACTTTACTAGTTGTTAGAAAACTACTAAAATTTTAGCATAAAAACAAAGTAAAATAATTTTTTTTCTAGAGAGAGAAGCTCTCTAAGAATTTGGCTAGCTTGAGAGAGGAAAGGATGAGTGAAAATCTGAAAACTTTGAGGCCTATTTATAGAAGGAGGGGGGTTAGGTATCCAAAGATTTACATCATCCATTATGTAAGCATTATGTCATCAATCAAATTTTTATTTATTTTTAATCCAATTTAGGGACACATATCCCAAATAAGTGGTGAATCACCTATTTCAGGGTTGGGGACATGCTCCACCAACTGTCCCAAGCCTCCATGTGTCAAATTTTATCTGTAGGTGAATTAACCGGTACCGATAAAAACACCTAAACTTGAAAAATTAGCTTTTAATATCAAAATAATGCATTTTAATGCAAAACTGGACAAATACATTATTTTTCATCAAAAATAAATTTTAATTTTTATTAATTTATTTCAAATTATATGTATTTATTTTGTATTTTTAAGCTAGAAAATTCATAGAAAATCCATTTTAATTCAATAAATACCAAAATTTTTATGAAAATTCTAAAATTAAATATTTTACCCATAAATAAACTAAAATTACCATTTTCACCCTTTTTGAATGTCAAACTAGTACTGGTTGGCTTATTAGACACGTAGGGACATTTTGGTCATTTTACACAGAAATTTCAGAAAATTTCCAAAATTATATTTTAATGTATATGACATAATTCCAATCTCAAATTAACATTTTAATGTCAATTGAATCTTTTCTGTATGTTAGTCCTTAATGTTGAGAAATAGGGACATAATTGTTATTTTCTAATTTCTCCGGGCTCCGGCTCGAAAAAATTAGTAAAAATCACGATTAAATAGCTCTTGAAATTTTAAGAAAAATTGTAGGAGTCAAAATTTTGAAATTCCTGTCTGATTTTTTAAAATTGCATTGTCAAATATTAAAAAAAATAGTGGAAGAATTGAAATAGGATTGTTATATTTTTCACTACTTTTCTTTCAAAATAAAGTTTTTATAATGAGAGATACTTAATATAAAATTTTCAAAATATTTTGAGGTCAAAAAGTCTCTAGTTGGTTCCTACAGTCAACAGGGATATGTTTGTCATTTTACAAAAATTATCTCAATAAATTCTAGAAAAATTTCTAAAATTATTATTAATTGTTCTAAATACATTGATGATTTAAAAAAAAAATTTAAACATACAAAATAATTTAATATATAAAAGTGGGGTGTTACAACTTTTCTTCTACTCTACTATTTTGCATTGCCTTAATCGTCCCAAAATACATAAGTGTTTTAGATTTTTTTTTTGTTATCCTTACTTTTATTATTTATTTATTTATCCATAATGGGGTATTCATATGGAATTTTCTCTGTTTCTCTTTCTTCTACTTTTTCTTATTCAAAGTTTGAGCTTTATTTATTTTTGTTTTTCTTATTCTTACTTTTTCTTCTTATTATTATTTATTTATATGTAGAAGGGAAAAATGTTCTCTCAGTGATGGTTGAAAACAATTTATAACACAAAAATGATTGCGGGAGGGTCAATTGTTGAAGTTACGTAGTTTAAATGATCTTGAGTTACTTTTAGATAGTTTTTTAGTTAATTAGAAAAATTCCTAATATAGTGGTATTATTTGGTTGTAATTTTGATTGTCACATGTAACACTATGGAGATTAAGATGTTGTCCTCTTGGATTATGTTTATAAATTGGAATAAAATTTTCATATTTTATTAATTTATTTTTCAGTTACAAATATTGAAATAATATAGATTAAATAAATATTAAAATTTCAATGTAGAAATCTATCAAGCATTGTCCAATTAAATAATTATTTGCAATATGAAAGAATCTAGATAAGACTGAAAAAAATTATATATTCCCAAAATAAATACGGGATGAAAATATATCAATGTATAATTAGATACATTTATGTGGCACATAAATTTTTAAAAGATATCAATGTAAAATTGACCACTAAATAAAGATATTTACAAAATCATATTTACGTGTTGCATAAAAATAACAAAAAATTACAATTAAAATATCATTACATATTGTTTAAAAGATACACTTTATTTTTGATATTTTTTATTAGAATATTAAATAAAATATTTTATTACTTTTTTCACCAAAATATTAGATTAGATAAGATATTAGAAATATTAGATTAGATAAAATATTAATAATATTAGATTAGATAAAATATTGATAACATTTTAGTAATATGTTTTTATATTTTAAAAAAATGGTAATTCGCAATTTTAGTTACTTTTTTTATCTTACGAAAATGTTAGATAAATTTTTTGATATTTTTTATCAGAATATTAAATAAAATATTTTATTAGTTTTTTCTATCTGAATATTAGATTACTAATATTAATAACATTACTAATGTGTTTAGATTACTAATTATGTTATTTAAAACAATAAATTTAAATTTTTTATGGTTTACAGTAACCATGGATGAAAGCATTATGTTTATTAATTTTTCTTTTATTAATTAAAATAAAAGACATTGGGGAATTCTTTCCTCTCAAAGAGTCTGCTAAAACAAAAAAAAATCCCACTCAAAATTAGGGATCATATTGTAATTTGATCTTTAGGTGGCAAGTTGCAAAAATTAAATTTCGAAATAAGCAAAAATTTTAGCATTTAATAATTAAAGGTAAGTAATTTAAATTTAAAATATTAAATCACACTAAATTAAGGATTTACTTAAATAGAAACAAATTGATATTAAATGAAAACAAATTTAAAAGATATACTAGGAAATTTTTTGTAATTTTCATAATAGTTACCTTCAATATAAAATTCATATTCTTATCATTATTAAAATCCATATAAGACCTAAAAAAATTAGATATTTACAAAATAAATAGAGGATGACAATAGATCAATGTATCATTAGATACATTTACATGATGCATAAATTTTTAAAAGATATCAATGTAAAATGGACTAGTAAATAAAGATATTTACAAAATTATATTTACATGGTGCATCAAAATAATAAAAATATAATAAAATATCATTATATATTGTTTAAAAGATATACTTTATTTTTGACATTTTTAATCAGAATATTAAATAAAATATTTTATTTCTTTATTATATCAAAATATTAGATTTGATAAGATATTTGAAATATTAGATTAGATAAAATATCAATAATATTAGATTAGATGAAATATTGGTAATATTTTAGTAATATATTTTTATATTTTAAAAAAAATTATAATTCACAATTTTAGTTACTTTTTTATTGTATGAAAATGTTAGATAACATTTTTTATATTTTTTTTCAAAATATTTTATTACATTTTTTATCCGCATATTTGATTAAAGAAGATATTAGTAATATTAGATTACATAAAATATTAGTAATATTAGATTAAATAAAATATTAGTAATATTCTAGTAATATCTTTTTATATTTTCTTATCTTCTTCTTACATTTTTTTGGTATTTTTCATTAGTTAAAGTAATCTATCTTTTATTAATTACTTAAACAAATTAATATTTTATTAAATAATTATGGGCGATCAAAATTTTATATTTTCTTATCTTCTTACATATATTTTATGTTTTATATATTTTATTAGTTAAAATAATCTTTCTTTTACATGCATTAAAATATTTAAAAAAATATTTATTACTTTTTTTTTCAGAATATTAGATTAGATAACATATTAGAAATATTAGATTAGATAAAATATTAGTAATATAAGATAAGATAAAAATTGGTAACATTTTAGTAATATGTTTTTACTGTTTTAAAAAATAGTAATTTGCAATTTTAGTTACTTCTTTTCTCCTATGAAAATGTTAGATAAATTTTTTGATATTTTTTATCAAAATATTAAATAAAATATTTTATTACTTTTTTTATCAGAATATTAGATATTTGATTAAATAAGATATTGGTAATATTAGATTGCATAAAATGTTAGTAATATTAGATTAGATAAAATATTAGTAACATTTTAATTATATGTTTTTATATTACATATCTTTTTATATTTTATATTTTTATATATTAAATAAGTATATGCTTTTTTACTTCATAGACGATTCACATTCTGAATTACAAAATATGTTTTTTTTTTTGCGTTTGTCACTTGCTTCATATGTTACTGATACCTCTCTTCTTTTTTCGACATTCTTATTCTCATTTAGAATGGATTGATTCTCCTAAATTCTACTAGATTAAGTACAAGCAAGAAAAGGTAAGGTTTTTTGTCACTTCTTTTTATAAAGAACCACAGTTGTATGTTCTTCATATATCAATAATCGAGTTTTATGATTTTTTTTTTTTTCAATCTATGTTCTGAAAATCGAACCAGACCGGCTGGTCGAACCGAAAAACCGGTGAACCAGTCACCTGACTGGTTCAAATAAACCACAAAACCGGCCTAAAGAAAAACTAGTCAAAGAACCAAAAAACCAGTCAAAAATTGATAAAACCGGTCAAAAATTGGTTCACAACGGGTCAATGAAAAATGCTTAATACAACATTATTTTGATTTTTTTCTTAAAAAATAAAAACCAACCTAAAGTTTTTATCATTTTCTTTTTAATTTTAAAAATAAACTTTTTTTTATTAATAAATATTGATGTGTATAGTTAAAATTTATACTTAAGTATCATGACATATTTGTTTTCACTTTTGTAGGTATTGTAAATGTAAATAACCTATAATATTATGTTTTATTTTTAATTTTTAATATTATAAAGTTATGATATTTTATTTTATTGATATTATTTTATGTATTATTTAATTATTATTATTATTTTATTAATATCGGTTCGACCATGGTTGAACCATTGAACCTTAAACCAATGCCTTGACTGGTTCAATAACCGGTCTGATTTTAAAAACATTGTGTTCAATCTACTTATTCAGATTTCAAAATATTATTTTCGTTTCACATTTCTACAGTCAAATATAATTACTACAAATACATTAATGGTGTATAAGGTTAATGTTTAATAGGATGGCTATTGGGAAAAACCTAAGTCTCACACCGGTAAGAGACGGTGCCAAGATAGAGTATATAAGTGAGGGGCAAGCTTCACCATATGACCTAGCTTTTGGGGTTAAGTTAGGCCCAAACCTAAATTCTAAGATGGTATCAAAGTTCATTCTAGATCCATTAACGGGGTTACCTACCATATTATCCATGCACCAAGCCCAAAAGCGTTGGGCGTGAAGGGGTGTATTGGAAAAAATCCAAGTCTCACATTGGCTAGAGATAGTGCCAAGATAGAATATATAAGTGAGGGGCAACCCTCACCCTATGAGCTAGCTCTTAAGGTTGAGTTACCCCCAAACCCAATTTCTAAAAATGGCATCTACAAGCAAGAGAAAGTTTAGCAATTGGTTTAAGACTTTTATCACAAAGATTTACCCAAACAAGGTGCATTATTTCTTTTATACTTTAGCACTTCAAATTAATTCATGTCCAACTATACTGATTTTTTTTAATTATGTTTATTTAATGAGTAGGATTTTATGACTATTGGGCGTGATTTTTATAATTATTGTAGAGATAGTCTATTACTTAGATTATCCTACACAATGGATCCAAATGGAAATGTATTGACCCTTCATGTTTTTAACAACGTTAACAAACCCCATTTTAGATATGGTGCAATAAAGATGGCCCAATTTTATTTGTTAGAAGAAAAACATCTTCTTATTATGCACTATATGGGAGATAATATGTTTCACATGAGGATTTTGACACAGTCAAGTATTAGGAAATAGAATACCCAAATCTGAATGTTTTTAGCAATGCTCCTACACCTAAATTTTCAGAAGACTTTTATAGTACTTCAAAGGCAACTTTGAATCCTAATGGGGTCATTTTTTGTTTGTAAAATCTATTTTTTTGTATTTTTTTCAATTTTTATTATAAGGTGCATCTTATACCAGTGTGCTTACCGATCAATTTGAAATTATCCATAGGATAATATGCAATTGGGCACTAATATAATCTATGTATGCTGGGGATGCATATTTGGAGGATCCAATTGGAAACAAGTTTTGTCTCCAATTATTTGAAATTAAGCCCCATATTATTGTTTTCACTTTTGGAGTGTTGAAAATGGCCGAGTTTTATTAGCTAGAAATAATACATTAGTGTTGGTTGCATTATTTAGGCGATAATGTTTTTCAGATAAACATTTTTTTCTCTTGATAAACACTACTACAAAATATGCTTTCAATGTCGTTTGTTGTTGGGTTTCTACATTGGTTCTTGAACCAATGTAGATACAGACGATGTAGAAAGTCACTTTCAACAACGGTTCACTTATTAACCGATGTAGAAAGGTGTCATTTTCTACATCGATTCACATTACAACCGATGTAGAAAGTCAGTTTCTATGTGTAGAAATTAACACCTTTCTACATTGGTTCATACATTAACTGATATAAAAAGTGACTTGTGACATCGATCGGTTATAGCATTAATTGATGTCAAAAGTCATTTTTTTAAAATATTTCATCTATTTTTGTAAATTTTCCAACTTGTAATGTAAAAATAGACCCCAAGAAGGCAATTTAATCATATTTACATATATTAAATCAGAAATATTAATCAATAATATTATTATACGCAATTGGCAGCATAATTATATGATAAAGTACATCATAAACACATTTCAAACAATTCTAAACTACTTAAATTCATTCTGAACTAACTAACTACAACTAATTCTAGACTACCTCCTAAACACACTTAAAACAATTCTAAACTAGCTAAATACATTTTAAAGAAACATTGTTATCAATTGTTACTAATTTCTACCAAGAACTTTGCCTAAGTCTATCGAATGTCAACAATTGCCTCATCACCCAATGGATTCAAGTTGATGAATAACTGCAACATATAATAACTCAACATTAGATTATAGACAATAAAAAAGATAATTAATATAACTTGTTAAAGTAAAATTATATTACTTGATTCCAAGAATCCACAATATTCGCTTGGACTATGGTGGACATCCATTGCATCACGTAATAACCACACTCATAAGATCCATTTTGTTTATTACACTATAATTCAATATGAAATGTAATTATATCATGTAATTGTTATACATAGAAACTAATAAAGTTTGCTTTTGAATGTCAGGATTGTAAGCTACTTACCTTGGGAAGAATCCATTAAAGATGTTGCTATGGCCCTGCCCTCCAAAATATGATATGTAGATAAAACATTGATTAAAAAACATATGAATGTAAATTATTTTATAAGATTAAGACTTATAATATAAAGTAGAAAGCAAATGTTTTACATATTAAAGCTTACATTTGTACTAAGTTTTGCATCTCTTTTGTGGGCTTCTTGTGCAAGGAACATAACCACACAGCAACATTGTCCCTAGGATAGACAATCAAGAGCTACCAATGGGACCTACATTGGGCAACAACTAGTGACAACAATGACATAATTTAAAAGCAATTCTAAACTTGTACTTACTAATGAATGAAGGTGCCGTGTAAATTCATTTCTTTGAACCATTCGTCCACCTAGACATGTATGTCTGGGTTTCTTTTTTCTTATTCCTTAACTTGAAGGGCTTGAGACTCAAAGAAACCATACGTATATGCAGTCACCTTTTCTATACTTAATCGATGCATATACCTAAAATGTAGAAATAAATGTTAATTATAAACTAGTTATACTTAATTAGCTAATGAACCTACAAATAAAATGTACTTACAATATCCATAACTGTACAATTGAGATGTTGAGCATCATATTGCCCCCACTAATTTCCAACATATCGTTGAAGTTTATATATAATGGGACAGTGCTCTCCCTACCAAATACATTAGCATCCTACGACACCTGTATAGGCTCATCTTGGTGGTCCTTAACCAAATCAAGCAAGCCCACAATTGCACCTTGTAGGGGTTTCGACATTTTTTTGGGTGGAACCCTTCTCTTTGGTCCATTAATATCCTACGAAATAAACATAATTTAATATTAGTAATGTTAAAAGGAAAGAAACAGAGACATGTTTAAACTGAAACTATGTGTCTGAATACACAACGGATGTATGTTTACATAGGTTTATTACATTGATTATACATAAATAGAGAATATATTGTTTCCTCTAAATCAGAGATTACATGTCTATAAATCATAATTATTACAATAAATATGGGTTATTCAGTTTTTATTTCAACACTCCCCCTCAAGCTGGAACATATAAATTATATGCGCCTAACTTGGTACAAATATAGCCAATTCTCGATCCCCTTAAGGACTTGGTGAAGATGTCTGCCAACTGGTCACTAGAGTTGATGAAACTCGTGGTAATGTCCCCTTGACTCGATCTTGTCCCTGATGAAATGACAATCAACTTCAATATGTTTGGATTCTTTCATGGAAGACGGGATTAGATGCAATATGCAAAGCTGCTTGATTATAACAAATCAGCATCATTTGCATAGACTCTTCAAACTTAAGTTCTCTGAGAAGCTGCTTCAGCCAAATGAGTTCACATGTTACCAAAGCCATGGCCCTGTATTCTGCTTCAACACTGGATCTTGCTACAACATTTTGCTTCTTACTTTTCCAAGATATCAAGTTTCCTCCAATTAGCACATAATACCCAGAGGTAAATCGCCCGTCACTAGGTGAACCAGCCCAATCAGCATCTGAGTACCCAACTATCTGAGTATGTCCCCTGTCTTCATAAATGAGGCCTTTACCTAGAGCACTCTTAATGTATTTTAGTATCTGAATTACAGCATTCTAATGGTCCTGGCAGGGAGAGTTCAAGAATTGGCTTACCACACTCACAGCAAAGGCAATATCTAGACGAGTGACTATGAGATAGTTCAACTTTCCTACCAATCTCCTATATCTCCCAAGATTTGATAAGGGCTTCCCCTGATTGGGTAGTAGTTTGACATTAGGTTCCATAGGAGTATCTACTGGTTTAGCATTTAGTAGACCAATCTCTTCCAGGATGTCAAGAGCATATTTCCTCTGAGAGATTATCACACCATCCTTGGATTAAGCCACTTCGATACTTAGGAAATATCAAAGCTTACCAAGGTCTTTAGTTTGGAACTGTCGGGAAAGGTATTGTTTCAGATTGAGGATGCTATGCTGATCACTGCCTGTAATCACAATATCATCCACATAAACAATGAGATAGATGCATTCCTGATGTGAATGGCGATAGAAGACAGAATGGTCAGCTTCATTTCGAGTCATACTGAATTGTTGTACAACAGTGCAAAAGTAGCCGAACCAGGCGTGGAGGGACTGTTTAAGCCCATACAAGGACCGACGAAGCCGACAAACCATAGTAGAGGACTCCCCCTGAGCAACAATCCCGGGAGGTTGCTCCATGTAGACTTCTTCATCAAGATCGCCATGTAAGAAAGCATTTTTAATATCAAGTTGGAAGAAAGGCCAATGACGAATGGTAGCCATGGACAGTAGCAGTCGAACAGAAGCCATCTTAGCCACTGGCGAGAAGGTATTAATGTAGTCCTGCCCATAGACCAGGGTGTATCCTTTGGCCACCAAACGTGCCTTGAAACGATCAATGGTTCCATTAAGGCCAACTTTAAGTGTGTATAGCCAACGACAACCAACAACAGATTTGCCAGGAGGAAGAGGAACCAAATCCCAGGTACCACTGCTCTGTAGGGCGCATATCTCGTCAATCATTGCTTGCCTCCACTCAAGGTGAGATAAGGCTTCACCTGGAGAGTTAGGGATAGACACAGAAGACAAACAAGAGAGGCAAGTATAATGCAAAGGAGAAACACGGTGATAACTAAAGGTAACATAGTGAGGAGAAAGGTTGTGAGTAGAACGAGTACATTTTCGGAGAGCAATGGGCCAATCAATGTCAGGTGGCAAGGCCCGAATCTAGTAGAGAGGATGGCGCCGGGGAAGAGTCTAGCATGGGCTCTATTATATCATCAGGAGTCGACGCAAAGGCTGGTGTAGGGTGTGGGCGACGTTGATATGTTCAAAGGGGTTGCACAGTCGGGGGTGCTACTGGAACATCGTGATTCACCTCAGGGTTATCAAGAAAAACAAAGGGAAGGGGGACAAGGGTAGGGGAATCAGGAAGAATAAAAAAACACATGTCGGGAGGAGAATGAGCAGACTCGAAATAAGGGACAGATTCAAAGGAGACATCAGCAGAGATGAAATACCGTGGAAGGGTCGGTGAGAAGCAATCATATCCTTTTTGTGATCGATGATAACCTAGGAAGATGCATTTGATGGACCTAGCGAAGAGTTTGTCAAGGCCCGGAGTGAGGTTGTGAACAAAGCATGTGGAGCTGAAGACACGAGGAGGAAGTGTATGAAGTTGTGAATGAGGAAAGAGAACTAAATGGGGAACTTGATTATTGAGGACAGATGATGGCATGCGATTGATAAGGTAGCAAGCTGTGAGGACAACATCACCCCAGAAGCGTAGGGGAACATGGTCGTGGAGAAGAAGAGTTCAAGTGGTGTTAATGTGATGTCGGTTCTTGCACTCAGCCATCCCATTTTGCTGAGGGGTGTGAGCACAAGATGCTTGATGAAGAATGCCTTTCGATGCCATAAAGTGCTAAAACTGATGAGAGAAAAATTCACGTGCATTATCACTACAAAGAGAGCGTATAGGAATTCCAAATTAGGTATGTATTTCATGATAAAACTTTTCAAAAAGGGAAAACAATTCAGACCTGCTTTTCATCAAACACAACCACGTACAACAAGAAAAATCATCAATAAAATTGACAAAATATTTAAAACCAGATGGGGTAATAAGATGAGAAGGACCCCAAA
Source organism: Spatholobus suberectus (assembly GCA_004329165.1). NCBI lineage: Eukaryota > Viridiplantae > Streptophyta > Magnoliopsida > Fabales > Fabaceae > Spatholobus > Spatholobus suberectus. The sequence continues at coordinate 34,662,005 of CM014731.1, forward strand.
CATTGGAATGAACTAAGGCAAAATGGGATGTAGCTCGTTTATTATCGCAATTGGGAAACGAAGTATGAGTGTGTTTTCCTAACTGACACGACTCACAAGGAAAGGTGGACAACTTGGAAAGACTGGGTACCATTTGCTGAAGTTTTGGTAAACCAGGATGTCCTAGCTGAGCATGGATCGTCATCAGAGAGGCTGTGGTCAAGCATGCTTACGGTGTCGCGGAGAGATAATAGAGGCCATGAGACTCACATCCGATGCCAATCATCCGTCCCAAAGTCCGTTCCTGCATAGTAACAGAATCTTTAGTAAATGTAATGACAAAGTCATGGGATTGGGTAAGACAATGGACAGATAGGAGGTTAAAATGGCAACTCGGGACGTATAAAACAGACTCGACGGTGAGAGAGGGAAAGGGGTGGGCGGTGCCAATTCCTTTGGACTGTGTTTGAGAACCATTAGCAGAAGTAATGGCAAGTAAAAAACCAGAGGTAGAAAGGGAAGAGAAAATAGAGCGGTTACTAGAGATATGATCAGATACACCAGAATCAAGGACCTAAGGACCTAGAGAAGGAGAATGAAAGATGCAAGCAATAGAATTACCAGTGTGTGCAATGGAAGTAGTGGTACCAGGGAAGAGGGGTGCATCGACCGTAGGTAGAGTAAAACCTGTAGAAGCCATATAGAAAATGGAGTGAACAATACTAGAGGTGCCTGGTTTGCAAAGGAAGTATCGTCAAACAGCCACGGATAGGGACGAAAATTAGGGGGTAGGGTTACATAGGGGGGGCAACTTAAGTGTCCAAAATGTAGACAAAACGAAAGCAGGACGTGCAGATCAAGGCCGTTGTTTGGCGCGGCAAAGGCTGCGCGCGTGAGGGAGCGTGACTGGGCGTTTGGAGACGCAATCTGGAGGGTCTCGTAGATCGGCAAGAGGCGAGCTAGAAGGGGCGGGTGGTCGCTGGAAAGGTCGTCGGAAAAGTCACTGGAGTGACAGCGGTGACCGAATAATTGGTCGGAAAAGAGGAAATGGTTGAAAAAGCGAATTGGAGAGAGACATAGTTCGCAAAATTTTTTATCACCAGGGACAATGGGTTCACCAGGCAGAACACAGTTTTGTATGTTGAGATGCCTCTGTTAAGCTCTGGATACCATGTTAAAAGGAAAGAAATAGAGATATGTTTAAACTGATACCATGTGTCTGAATACACAACGGATGCATGTTTATATAAGCTTATTACATTGATTATACATAAATAGAGAATATACTGTTTCCTCTAAATCAGAGATTACATGCCTATAAATCATAATTATTACAATAAATATGGGATATTCAATTTTGATTTCAACAAGTAAAACATGGTTATGTTATTTCAATTTTTAATAGAAAAGAAACATAAGTAAATAATATACCTTCATCGAGATAGGCTTCACAAGATGTCTTAGCCGTGTAATGAAAGCTTTAAAGGTCTACCACACAAACTAAACTTATGCAGTGGGCATAGGAACTTGAGCATTACCATATCAAATCTGTTCAACCACCACCCTTACCAAATCGTCCTACATGCACATGTGGTGTATGGTTGAACCCCCTTCATAAACTTTTCGAAAGGCCATTAGTCGAAAAGGGTCTTCTTGAACTCCCTTCACGATGGATCTAAAGTAGCAATAGTAGCACTACTCCCCTTTGTGTAGACACGAACAATAGAAGGAGTTGCATGTGGCTCAATAGGAGTAACTTGTTGGGAGAGACCAAGAGACTCCAACCGCTAGTCAAACTCCTGTCTCAATCTCTATGTAACCTCTTGTGTTAGCTGCTTCATCATTTCCTGGCTAATCGATGTAGTGGAGTAAGAATCATGTGAAGGAGGTTTAAAGAAATATCGAATTTGCACACTAACTCCAGTAATGCGAACAAGGCCTGGGTGGTCCAGTCATCCAATGGTAGTTGTCAGTATATCCTGATGTCCATGGGGAACAAAGGAACACTGTGTGCTTTGCTCAACCAAGAATTCCTACAACCAACAAATGTGAAATTTGTAAGACACTTTGCAGGCTTGTAACAATTAAAATTTGAAAAAAAAATTAACTTACAATCCTTTCAGCAATGTCACGTGCCTCTTGAGTAGTATAATCGCCCTTTGGTCTTATGGAGGTGTGCATCCACTTCTATGTGCATGTGGGTGGTGATGGAGGATCAACAACTGCTGCTGAATCAAATGGGGCTGACTCCTTTCGTTTCTTCGCCTTATCTGCCATCATCTTTTACTCAAGTAAGTCATAACCCCCACGAGACAATCTAGTGGGGGTGTTGTTCTTTTTTTGGATTTCCCATGCCTTTTTTCTTAGTCCCTGTTAAAAATAACAAACTATTAACTTTAGTAAAGCAATAAAATGACATATAAATGACATTTTTAAAAACAATTAGCCCAACTAACTACCCAAGAATCATCCATCAGGCTCTGAACAAATTGCTGCCATGTGTCCTCATCAAAACCATATTTCTAACAAGGAGATATGTCCTTCTTATCCCCATATGTGTATTTGCTAGTGAGGTTTATCTTAAATTGCCTCCATTTTGTAGCAATAAATGAAAGCATCTTCTTATTCATTATTTTTGTCCAAAGAATATCAAAGGTGGTCTACATTACATAGATTTATTATGGGAAATATCGTAACATCTTGCCAAATCAATTTTTTTCTAGACTCTAATACATGATCCTAATTAGGGACCAAAATAAACACCTTTGATCTAGCTATGACCCCCAAATAATTATTGAATTTACTTGCATTTTGCCTTAAAGCTCTGCCGGTCTGAGGATGTATATCAACTCGTACCTTCTCTGCAACTCACCAAATGGCTATATCTCTCAGTCATATGGCTTGTCTAGTCCTTTTGACATGGACTGTGAAGAAAGGCTGCTAGATTCCTCAGCCATGTGCCTGTTAGTCAAAAATATAACAAAGGTTAATAGCAAGATAAATCACAACCACAAAACATCACACAACATCCTACTAAGCTATATGTGGCCAAGCATGCAAACACATCATAAGCACAATCCTCAATAGTTATACAAATCAATTAGGTTGAAAAGCCAAATTGTCAAATGAAGCTTTCCTCAAGTGGAAACCTAAAAATAGATTTAGTTCCACTAAAAATAGGATTGTAGGCTTTGGTTTCATCCATAAAACCTAGACGGTGTTAAAGTTATGCACATTGGAAGTTTGAGAATCGAAAGAATTCTAGAAAGCAGTCTTCTATGAAAATTGAGCTACAAATCCCTAGAGTTGCTGGGGACCAAAAATAGATTTTATATGTATTAAAGGTGACTTGAGGGCTTTGGTTTCGTTTGAAAAACCTACGTGGTTAAGAAATGGCACGCGTCTGAAGTTTGCTAAATGCACTAATCTAGAAAATAGGTTTTTATGTCAAACTTGAGCTACGTATCCTGAGGATATGTGAGACCTTAAAACAGATTTAGTTCACATAAAAACTAAGTTGTAGTCTTTGGTTTCACTTGAAAAAAGCAAAAGGTTTGAAATTGGTGTGTGTTGCAAGTTTTAAGCCAAAAAATGGTCAAAAAGGGGGTTTTCAATGGCAAACCTAAAATTTGTTGGAAGAAACTTGGAAAGACCTTAAAACAAATTTAGTTCACATAAAAACTAAGCTGTAACCTTTGGTTTCACTAGAAAAATGTGAACAATTTGAAAATGGAGCGCGTTACAAGTTTTTGGCCAAAAAATGGGTCAAAAGAAAGGGGTTTTCAAGAGTAAACCTAAAATCTGTTAAAAGAAACTTGTAAAGACCTTAAAAAAAATTTCTTACACGTGAGAATAAGATTGTAGGAACTGGTCTCACTTAAAAGTTTGTTATAGATCAAAATCTAGGTTTTCAAGACCCTAAATGAGGTTTTTTTTTTTTTGTCAAAATAAACCTGGGATTCCAAATTAAGCTACAAAAGTCGAATGAGTCTAATTTTTGTAGAGAGTTAGACTTTAGCAATACAAAACTATAGGTGTAAGTCTTTTTCCATAACAAGGTTTATGTAGAAAGTTATGCAGTTGCAAAGTTGCCTAAACAATGACCAAATCTCCTAAAAGGTGGCAACTTCACAATTGCATAACTTTCTCCATAATTTTTTTTTTCAAGTGGGACTATTTTCTACAACTTTGTATGATTGAAATCTAACTCTACAAAAATCCAAAGTTAAATAGTTTTTGTAGCTCAATTTGGACCCTTAGGTTCCAATTAGCCAAAAACTAGCTCATTTTGAAGTATAATAGCCTAGATTTTGATCCGTAAGGAGTTTTCAAGCGAGACCAATTCCTACAACTTTGTTTTTATGTGCTGCAAACCTGTTTTAGGTCCCCACAATGATTCTTCCAATAAATTTTGGTTTCACCCCTCAAAACTCCTTTTTTTTGTAGTCCATTTTCTTAAAGTTTGGCATAAGCACTAAGTAAGATGAAAGATTTCTATGAGATTGTGTTGACTTATTATTATCAATTGCTATTGGGGTGAAACCTAACGATCACCTTTGTGCTATTGGAGTCAAATTCTGGGGCCAAACTTATCGTGTGTTAATTTGTAAGCCTGATGACAGATATGATTATTGCCTTTGAAAATTATTAAATTTTTAGTACAAAATCATATCCAAGCAGTGCTAAAGTTGGCAATGAGTGAAGCATAATTATATTGTCTAATTTAATATACTTTCATATTAAATTTTTTACACTAATGTGTTGGTAGATTCTACCTAATCTCCGTAGTTTAACTTTTTTCAGGGCCATATCATGTCCAAGTAGTGCACAAGTTAACAATGTGTCAAGTACAATTACATAGTTTAAAATTAATATATTCTAGGCATACTAAACCAACATTCCAAAATCTACTGGCATACTAAACCAACATTCAAAATTAATCTATTTCAATCATACTAAACCCATCACAAGCATCCTAAACACCAATAGAGTGTCCCAAACAACAATCTCATTAATCAAGCAAAAATTAACCTATAAATAACATATAATTCACACCTCGAAATTCCAAACGAAATTCACACAATGCCCTCAAATTTCAAATCCAAATGCACACTTGTAACACCTCGTTTCTCCTAATACTTGATTTAGTATTTAATAACTAAAAGCAGGAACTTAGATATGTAATCTAGGTGATTAAAAGGAAGAAATGAATTGTTGTTGTATATGGTTGTTATATGTGGTGAAAGTGGCGAATTATCTGTTTGAATTCGGGTTTGAATTTAGGGGATTTGAGATATGTGCTTGAGCCAATCTAGATATGTTGTGAGAGTGATTTTGGGCTTTTGAGTGACAACAGTTGACTTAAATCAGTTTTGGGATAAGAGCAGTGGTTTGGTAAGATTTGGGTCTCAGTTGGCCAAAAGTCTATGTAAGAGCTCTGGCGGGCTTGGATATAAAAGGAGGAGAAGGGGGGAGACCCTCATTCTCTCATTCTCCTTCTTTCTCTTCAGTGTTTCTCTCATCCCTTCTCCCTTTTTTCTTCATCTCTCTCTATTTCTCTTGAGATTTCTCGAGTTAGTTAGGGATGTTAGAGGTTTCTTAACCCCAATTTCGTGTTCTTGAGTTGCGGAGGGTAGATTTCTTAGAAGATTAGCTCAAGAGTTCTCTTCTCTCATATTCTCATCTTCCCAACTTTCAAATTTGGAAGCTTTTGAGGTAAGGGAAGCTTACTATTATTTGATTTCATGTGGTCGCTGATATGTTGATTTCTTGCCTTGGAAATGGTTGAATCTCTGTGGATGTGGATATATTTGGTGGGTTTGATATTTTGGAAAAAAATGGGCTTTTGGAAAGGGATTTTGAGATTTGAGAATGATTTATGGATAAAACTGTTATATAATCGGTTAGAAATGTATTAAAAGTGGTTAGAATTGATTTGGATTGATTGTATATGAATTAAAAGCTAAGGAATTGAAGAATTTCATCCCATATACCTTATTCGCAGGCAGGCCACGTCGGGCGACGGCCCTCTCCCACCGGGCGAGGTTTTTCCCGAGCCAAGAAGGTGGCTCTTGGAAAAACTTCACTGGGTGACGTCTTTGTTCCGCCGGGCAACGATTAACCTGAGGCCAAAAAAATGGATCTCGGGCAGTATGTCGTCGGGCAGCAGTAATGTGCTGTCGGGCAGTAGTATTGTGCTACTGGGCGGGATGCTGAAGAAAAAAATGAAATTGTTCTATTTTTGTTATTTTAGTTAAGTGAGACTTGGCTCCAAGTAAGAATATGAAAGGTAGTTGATTACCTTGGATTTGATGTTTAGGTGTGATCCTTTGAAATATTGGAAAAATGTTTAGCTTTAAAAGAAAGACCTATTTGTCATGTGTGCTTGGTTTAAGATGTTTGTGTTGATGTGAAATGAAAGTATGAATTTTGTTATTGATGCGGTGTATTGTGATTGAGTTTATTGCCGTGAAGATATATATATTTTTGAATGAATATGTTGTTGGCTGAGGTTATATGGGTCTCAAGCTATTGTGGTGTGATGGTGTTACATATAAATAAATATGCATGTTGATATGGATGAATAATTTTGGTTGAGTTGTTGTTGTTGGGTATGTGTTGACGTGGAAGGTTGCTTAGATAGGACCTTCACATGTTGTTGTTATTCTTCCAAACTTGGTTCTTGGTTTTCTTTATTATTGTTGTGAATTGGTTTGATAAAATGTGGAAAGTGGTAGTTGAGTGGAAGGTTGCTTAGATAAGACATTTGCTTGTGATGTATGATATTGTTCCTCACGAGGTGTTGGCTGCTTGGATAAGGCCTTACATGTTGACCATGCAAAAGCTGGATTGTGCCTGCATGCGGTTGATGGGGATTATTGGACCACAGGTGGTGCTAAGTAGGCCATGTGGTGATATGTTGATACACATATGTATGATGTGTTGATTGTTGTTGTTGAATGGATGGTTGTGATGATATATTAATATATACATGTACATATGGATATTTATGAATGGTCGCGTTTGAGTTGTTGTGGTGACTCATGCATTGGCATGCATATGTGGTTGACTGAGGTTGTATGGGCCTTATGCCGTATGCGAGTAGGCATGTAAGGTGGATGGTGACTAGAGTTGATACTCAGATAGGCCTCCAACCTAGTGCCTGGATGAGAAGTGGGGTCTGAAAGATGGGCCTAGGGATAAGGGGATGGGTAATCCCATAGTGGGGCCAAGGCAGTGCAAGCCTTGTGTTGCGATATACCACCACCCACATTCACTTATCCTGACAACCATAAGCTTATCCAACAAATTAGAATTTTGGCAATCCCTGAATGGTGCTTGGAAGGCCATGGTAGGGGATAAGACTTGGCTGATCGCCTGATATGTAGAAATCTCTCAAGAGTAGTGTCTTCACGCATTAGTATGGTGATTGATATCACTATGGAAGAATGTGACTATATATCATGAAATTTTATTTGAATTTTTATATGTAAATGAAGTTTTCGTCTGTAACTAATGATGTGGTGGTGGTAATAGTAGTGTTGTCGTTGTCATTATGGTTACTTGGTAATTGTGGTTGTCGTTGTGATGTATGTTGGTAACAGAGGTAGTATTGTTGTTGTGGTTGTTCATTGTCGTGGTTGTTATTATGGTTGGAATGGTAGTAGAGGTGTGGATAATGCTTTATTGTTGATATTGTTGCTATTTTTCTATTTGATTATTGATATGGAATGAATGGATTTTTCTATTACTTTACTTTTAAAATATACGTTTTATTATTTCAAGTAAGCTTATCCTTGCATTATTTGCACTTGTGGTTCATGCCTGTGATGATCACGTCTTTGGCGTGGGAGCAGATTGTTGAGTTTTTGGCAAGTTTAACTTTTTTTAATTGATGATGAAGCTTCATTTTAGCCAGTGGTGAGATGGAACAAGTATGGAGGATTACTTTTTGTTCCTTTAGAGGAATTGATATTCCTTTTGTTGTTTATTTCCATTAAAAGAATGTATAGAGTGACCAACTATAGAGAGAATGTTTTGTACCCTATATTTATTGATATAAAAATGTTTAATAATGTTGGGGTATGTATTTTCATTTGATTTCTTGATGTATACATTGATGTAATTATTTTGGTTGGAATGGATAATTTTCTCTATTATTATCTATAAAGATGGAGAAGGCAAAAAACAAAGACATATTTTTATAATACTCAATCTAATATCTTGATTAAGAGAAGCCTTCCAAGAGATAAAGTAGAAAGGTTGCTATGTAGCGATAGTGGGTCGTTACAACACTTGCCTTGAAGAATATGTAGAGGCTAAAGTTCTCCGACTTGTGGTTGTCGTGAATAACCCTGGGCACTAAGCAACAAATCTATAGTGAGAAGTAGCATTAGCATATGCATATATAAGGGAGTTGTTATTTTTGGCACAACAACACCAGCCCACTCTAACATAAGCATAAACGAAAGAGAGTTGCAGTGGCATCGGAAGAACAACCTACAATATCGGTGGGTTTGGACAAGATGGAGTCGCAATGGAGGTGACCAATGTCACAATCGTGGTGGCGAGTTTGGAGAGCAATGGCGATGGAAGGAGAACAATGGAGGGAGAGTTCGAGTTTCATAGTCACGGTGGAAGGTTTGGGAGAGCGAGTTGCAAAGAGTTGCGGGGAGGATGTTTAAAACAATATTACATCAGTTATAAACATAACCGATGTAAAATAGTTCTTTTTACATCGGTTATATATTAACCGATGTAGAGAACTTTAAAAAAATTACAAAATTGCCATTGCTTTTTTTTTTTTTTTTACATTTGTTACTAATGGATGGATGTAAAATGTCGTAAAATGTATATTTTTCACTAGCGAAAACTGAAATTCATTATCCAATTGTTTTAGATGACTATGATTCAAAAGAGGACAATGAGGATGACAACATTGTCAAAGAAGATGATCAAATTCATGGTGTACCTAATGATCAGCAACATATTGTTAACAATTAGCAACAAATTATTAACAATCCAGTTCATGATAACCAACTTGAAGGTATACCAAATTAGTAGCAAGACATTGTTAATGATGTAGTTGATAGAAGGTGTGAGAAACCCGTATCTTATACCGATGTTAAAAGTGGATAGATACTGGTGGGTAAATCAATGATTATATTTTAAAATATATTCAAATCTTTCTGTTTTGTATTTAAATATTAATCATGATTATATTGTTATAGGTGATCCCATCAAGAATTGTGAAGAATTTTATTACTAAAATAGAAAAAAATTGTTTAACATGAAGGAGGCTAGACATTTGATTGTGAGCTTGAGGGTGGTGATGGAAGAAAAAATAAGTGTTATATCAAATCTAGGTGGTATGAGTTCATAAGAGCAAACAACTTGGCAGTCAATGTCATTGTCCATTTTTGGTTTAATGATGAAGTGCTTTATGTACAGATCAATTAGAACATTGGCATGGTTGTTGATTTCTATTCTTAAGACACTATAATATTAGTTGTTGTTTTGATGCCTTTTTTGGATCTTTATTGAAGCCAATGAGTACCATCTTACAATGCATTGAGAATTATGATATTTGGGTATTTTTTGAATCATGACTGTATGCATCTAATGATGCATTTTTACTATTTTTATGCTTATGAATATGGTGACATTTGACATATTCAAAATTATAGTTGCTGTTAATTTCTCTATTGTATTGTTTTTATTTTTTTTGATTTCCTTCTAATATTTTTCCCCAATATGGTAACATCTAATAATGGATTTTTATTTTTTAATATTCTAATTTTTTTCATTTATTTTCCTTTTGATATTAGTATATACTTATTATGTTTTAAATTTTTATATATTTTTTAAATTAATACAAATTATTTTAATCTTACCCATGTTTTGCCCATGCATCACATAGGTACAACACTAGTTTCAATTAATAAGATATGGTATATTTATTGATTGTAATTTTCTCACATTGATTGTAATTGCATGTGTAAATTTACAATTTAAAAGGTAATATAACATTGTTATTTGACATTTTCTGATTGATTGTAATTTTGACATATTGAGATACTCATATATTAAAAATTCAATTGATAAAATTAAGTGAATTGATTGATTGTAATTTATTCAATTTTAGTGCTTGAATTTTCATTATTGGTTTAATTAATTAGGCGAGTATATTTTTTAATGCTATATCAAATTTTAACCTTTCATTTATCATTCTATATTATTTAAATTTCAATAATATAAATTAATTTTAATCAATATAGATTAATTTTAATCTAACCATATATAAATCACAATGAAATTCTATTATTATAAGCAACTGATCAATATAAATTATTTAAATTTTAATAAATAAAAATAATTTTAATTAATATAATTTATTTTAAATTGTAATTAAGTTAATCATTTTTCAAAAAGTTAATATAATCATTGATTGATTTAGAAATAATATTGGAGGTGATGTACATTGCATGATTTGAATACAATAAAATTTAGGATAAATTGGTTGTCATTGATTTTAGTTATTATCATTGATATATATATATATATATATATATATATATATATATATTGATTAATTTCTACTTCTAAATCTGTTACTATTATTCTCACTTATTTATCATTAATGAGACCCTTTAGATTTTTTTAGTGTTGTTTCCACTTATTTGTCACTAATAAAGAATATTCATTTGAAAAAAAATCTAATATTGACAATAGAAGATTTTATTACGGTTTTGATTCTAATTCTAATAATTATTATACATTCTATGTTATTTTTATTAAAAATATTTATTATACATATTATCTATTTTTCTACAATGAATCTTCTCACCAATCAAAATCACATATTATGAATATTGAGGTAAATCAATTAGTTGAAAATAAAAAATAAGAAATTATTATAGGAATGAATTTTAATTGATAAGTTCTGACATATTGATTAGTTGTAATTCTTCCACATTGTTTGTAATTGTGTGTTTAAATTTATAATTTAACAGCTAATATAACATTGTCATTTGAATTTATTGATTCATTGAAATTTTGAAATATTGAGATAATCATATATTGAAAAGTCAATTGATAAAAATTAATAAATTGATTATTATAATTCTATCCATTTTAAGAACTAAATTTGCAATGATTGGTTTAAAGAATTAGACAAGTATATTTTTTCTAATATGATATCAAATTTAAATCTTTTATATATCATTTTTAGAATTTCTTTTTAATAAGTATTTTGCATTATGCTTTTTGATAAGCAAAGAATGATATTTAACATCGCAAATAATTTGTTTTTATTTTAGTCAAAAGCATCGCTAATAATCTTTTTTAAATAACCATTGGAACTGTTTCAGTCTACATTAAGTGCTTCATTTATTTAATTATAAAATCATCTATATAAATTATTGAGATTATTTAAATTCAAATCAATATAAATTAATTTCAAATAATATAAATTAATTTTAATCTGACTATATGTATTATCTATCTATTAATTATATAAAGTAAAGTTTTGCTAGAGTCAACTCCAATTTAGTTTATTTTTCATGTGTCAACTTCTACTTAGTTAATTTTTTATAAATAAAAGTCATATAATTTATTTATTTATTTATAAAAAATAATTGATCTTTTTTTATTCTCTTTGAATATGTTTTAAATTTTCTTTTAATATTTAATATCTATATATAGGTATTATTTTGTTATTTCAACATGCTTATATAAAGGTTTAAAAAAGTAATTTTACCAAAGAAGGAAAAAAGTATTAATTACTATGCTACAATAATAAGGGTTAATCTTCTTTTTTTTTTAAATTTTGATTTTATATATTAATTGCTATGCGTGTCCATGCATTTTCAATGAATTGTTATTATAGTTTTAATATAAACATTTTTCTTCTTTTATTTTTCACTTAATTAATATACTAAATTTGTATTTTATCTATATATTTGTAATTTCTTTTACCTAATTAATTTGGTATGCCTAGACAATTTAAATATCTTCTTTAATACAACGAATCTAAATCTAATCTAAATTTTTATATTTATAATTTAAATATATATTTAAACTATTTTAAATATTTTTGTATTTTAACTTTTTTTAAATAGAATATATAATTCCAATGTGTTAGAATTTTGTGCCATGTGTTGAAATATATAATTCACACTACTAATATTATGCCTATAAATCATCTTATAAAATTAGTATGTTAAATGGATATATTTTAAGATTATTTTTCAATATCTTTTGTATGTTATTTTTTTCATCCACTTTGATTTTTTCTTTAAATTATCTTGACTATTTTTTTATATAAGGAAATTTTACATTTATTATTTAGCTATTGTTTTCCTAACAAAATTAGGGACAAAAAATATTAATTCTTTCATTTGTTTTTATCATTAATTGTTCACTACAACAAATCCAAATCAATTTTTTATGTCTATAATTTGAATATATATTCATATGTAATTTTTTTCATATTTTTAAATAAAAATAAATTTTCTATAGAAAAAAATAGAATTTTATTATAAACATTGATATTTATACATAAACGGATTAATATGGAGATTACAAATAAAATAATAATACATGGGGTCAATATTTTTCATGAAAGTACATTAATGACTTTTTGCGTTACAAAATTAAATTAATGTATAAATTAGTAGGGAAAATAGCATTGCATTATAATTTTAATACTGTATTATTTATTTTTTCAAAAATGTATACATATATTTCTACCTTATTTGTTACCCTCTTATCTAACAAATTTATTATTTTCTTTTATCTAAATAAATTTAAAATTTCTTTTTCGTAATTAATTTAGATTAAATTATGTAGAAAAAATAAAATTTAATTTGTATATATGTTTTAATTTTTTCCATGAAATTTAAAATTTATAATCTTAAAAATTTCTAGACATATTACTCTCCCTTTCTTATTTATTATTTTCTTATTTAACTAATTTATTGAAAATTTTCTTTTATTCGAGTAAAATTGATTTTTTTTCATATTTATATCTATATTTAAATTGATTAATAGTTAAGTTATAAATGATTATAACATATGATAGTGAACTTTTGTCATAAAAGCACATTAATACCTCAATTACTTAAAAAAACGTACTTTATTATATTTTTTTATCTTTTTATAATTTATTGTTATAATAATTTCAACTTGGATATTTTTTTTTTATAATGGGTAAAGATATCTGAGTAGCTGTTATTTTGGAGTGTACCAATTGTGACAAAAAGAGTGTTAATAAAGAATCAACAGTTATTTCTAGATATATTACTCAAAAGAATCGACACAATACGTCTAGTTGATTGGAATTGAGAAAATTTAGTGCCCGTTGTTGCCAACATATAATTCACGTAGAAATAAAGAAGTAGAGAAAATAGATCCCTTGTGTGTTACGCTTCCAACCGAAGAGCATAACATGTAAAATGATCTAACTATATATACATAGATATTCTATAATTTCTAGTTGATTTATAGTAGAATTATATACATATAACATTATATAGCAACATATATTAAAAAAGTAAAAAAAAAAAAATCCTTTCACTCAAATAATACTTTATTAAATTTTTTAAGAAAAAAATGATTTTTTCCACCTAATTAATTTATATTTAATTACGTGACAAAAAATAAGCCTTAAATTATGTATATATCTAAAGTATATACAAATGCAAATATATTTATAAAATAATTCTTTTAAAAACAAATATTTATATAAATTAAAATAATATAAGATATGTGTGAATATATAATTAAAAAATATATTAAAAATCATAATAATATAAAAAAAATTAAAGATTGGAAACTTAACACTTCTACAGGACACGGATTATTACACTAGTTTACTTTATTTAGCACCTATTATCAATCAATATATACTATACTTAATTATTTAATTACGATTACTTTTTAAGTCTTAGGTTATAACTAGAGCAACTGAGACTAGGATATTACGGGAGGAATTTATTTTAGATTTAATTTTAGTTTCCTAAAATAACCTCCTCTTAACTTTTAATTACAAATATCTCCAGCAACCACCACATTTTGACTATCTTTTATTTAAAGTGAGTATATTAATTACATGAGTCACTAACAATTCATTAAAATAATCTAATATTTTATATTTTTTTCTTCTGTCAAGTCTCATTTGTTATATTTCTTATTGCTTTCTCACTAAGTTGTAATGTCACCCAAATTGCGATTATGTGTTTTTTAGGCAAAGGTAATTAAGGAGATAACTTCCCACTTCACTCTTTCGGCTTGATCGAGGGAGTTGTATTTTTATTTTTATTTTTTTATGTACAAAGGTGGCATCCATCAAAATTAGAACTTTGTACATACTATTCCAACCTCGCACCACTAGGCCGACCCTAATGGCTTTTGAGGGGAAATTGTTTTGATTATGACTAATGAGTCTGACACATTTTCTATGTAGGCAAAAGTTGGAGTTTTATTTAGCCTTAAGTAATCCTTATTTGAAAGTCTTATAAATTATCATCTGTTAGAGTTATTCTATTATCTCTGTGTCGCTTTTTTTTTTTTTTTTGAAACATGAGTTATTCCATTATCTCTACAAATAGGATTACTTGTAAATTTTGATAGCTCCTCTACTTAATGTATCATTGTGATGATTTGCCTTGTGTTGTGTAACGTTCTAGTCTAATTGATTGTTGGATTTTCTTTAAGAATAACTAATATATGCACTTAATAGTGTAAAATTCTTTTATACTGTTATTGAATTACAAATTGTCCTATGATAAACTTATTAACTTTTATAATACTTATTTTAAAAGTCTTATAAAAAAATTTATAATTGGTTTATAGGGGGAAGTTTTGAAAAAATAGGCCATGCACTTATAATATAAAATAGTTTTATACTGTCACATTAGGTTTATTGACTTTCATAATAATTATCTTAAAAATCATACCAATGACGATTTTTGATTAGTTAACAGTATAAATTTTTTTACAATGACAGTACATGGTCATTAAACTCGATCGCAAGAACTTTTACACTGACCATACATGAGAAATTATACCAAATATCCATAGTCCCAACTAATGTTTATGACATATAAAAAAATTTCAATGTCATGTAAAGGTTAATGGAAATCATGATGGTCCAGGACCACCTAATAAATTCTTAACCATACTTACCTATTAAACTTCTTTCTTTAACTAAGTACTTGTATTATTTTGACATCTCTATATTTTAAGAGAGATTTTGCCAAAATTTTAGTTAGAATTTCTTTGAAATGCAGGATTTTAAAAGTTGATATTATCCTTTACTATTGGTTAGCATTTGGTTTAGTTAAGGCTTGTGAGTTCATGTTAGTTAGTCTCTAAACTTGTTACGATCTGGGTCATTATCCTTGCATGGAAAGATAATTAATATCTATCTTATCCTATTCTCTGTCAAAATATGGATTGAATTTGCATCTATCTTTGTCTTCTCTCATTCTAAGAATGGATTATAATTGTCATGTTTAACGGCATCGCGATACTCCACACGTCGGAATTGGTCGTACGTTGTTATGTTTGTCTTTCTCTCTCTTACAGTTTGGGAGCATGTTTAAAAGTTTTCTCCATTTTACTCGCAACTTTGTGCGGAAACACCAAAAAATATCGTCAACCAAGCCTGTTCCCATACTGATCTGACCTAACACACTTCTCCACGGTGTCCCTTTGTTTCTTGGTTTGTTAGGCCCCATTAGATGCATGGCATTGGGGTTTTGATGGGGTTTGCATCTTCGGCTGGGTTGTCCTTGAAACTTTGTGCCCATTTCTGTTTGGTTTTGGATCCCCATTAGATTTCTTTTTTCCTTTTATTGGTTCGGAATTTCTGAAAAGTCTCGGGTTAAAGAATTGAGATCAATGCTTTGAAGCTCTCGTTCTTTTGTTTTCATGGGTCCTTAAGACAATATTACACTCTCCAGAACTTCCTCTTAAAAGTCTAAAATCATTCTGAATTTGTAACATATTTTGTTTTGTGGTCATAGGAAAGACTTCTTTTATACCTAAAAAACATTGTAGAGAAATGAGTTGCTTTTCATGTTTTTCGTCCAACGAAAAGAAAGTAGCAAAGAGGCCTAGCAATGGAAAGAGGATACAACAGCCTGCTACTCAATCTCCCAAAGAAGCAGCCCAACCAGCTCAGCCACGCCCAGGTAAAATCATTTGAAAATGAAATATATTTCATTTGTAAAAAAAGATCGACGTGAACTTTTATATAGTTTGTAATAATGAATACTACCTATGAGGAAAATTCAATTCTTTGTAAACAATATAAAAATCATTTGCATATTTTGCCATTGAGGTTTTTAGCCACAATTCTGCATTGTAATTATGGAACCAAACCACCTTTTGTCTTCATTTCTTGTCCCCTTCTCTCTGTCCCACCAATTAAAAAACATCATTTTTAATTGGGAAGGACAAGAGATAGCAAACTGGTGAGTTCAATCCTATATTTACATCCTTGTCATGTCCATTAATTTCATTATCATTTTATACACCATATATTGTATTTTAGATTGAAGGTTGATTTAATTTTTCTGACTACCATTTCTTCTTATAATATGTGAAATCTTTATTAATATAATCTTTCCTTGTACAATGTTTGTAATATATATTTCTAGAAAGAGAAACAAATGAACGAGTTCTCAGATGAAAATTTATCTCCTGAGGGGGATGCTTGATGCACAGTTTTGTTTTGTACAGACAATCATAATATCAAGGCAAAGGCAAACCCACAAACAGAACCTAAAATAAACAAGGAGGCCAACAAAGATAATGGGAACAATAACATTGCTGCCCAAACGTTCACCTTCAGGGAATTGGCTACTATCACAAGGAACTTCAGGCAGGAATGCCTAATAGGTGAAGGTGGTTTTGGGAGGGTTTATAAAGGAAGACTTGAAAAAACCAACCAGGTAGGATAATGACACTGTTTTTACATTTGTTGTTAAGTTCTTTGTTTCTGCTGATATTGGTAAATTTTTGAGACAGTTGGTCATTTAAATGTACAGGAAGTAGCTGTGAAGCAACTTGACAGGAATGGATTACAAGGGAACAGAGAGTTTCTTGTTGAAGTTTTAATGTTGAGCCTCCTGCACCATCAAAATCTAGTGAATCTAATTGGATATTGTGCTGATGGAGATCAGAGATTATTGGTGTATGAGTACATGCCATTGGGATCTCTTGAGGACCATCTGCTTGGTAAGGTTCTCCTTGCTTGTGTCATTTGTATTGAAATTTTTCATGAGCATTGACATCAGAAGAATTAGAAAGTTTAATAAGATTAGTGAAGTTGAAAAAAAAATATGTCACTATTAAATGGTCATTATGGGAAAGTGAAAGGAACAATTAATTAATAATTATACACCCAACCGATACACTAAAATTAACCTGGTGTTGTTTTTTAACATTCTAAATTTCCTTACATATAAATCAAACTCCTTCAAAATCAATACATTGGTTCATTATCAATATTTTATTGAACTTTGGTGCAGATCTTCATCCACAACAAAAGCCTCTAGATTGGTTCATCAGAATGAAAGTAGGTTTGGATGCTGCAAAAGGTCTAGAATATTTGCATGACAAGGCCAATCCTCCAGTCATCTACCGCGACTTAAAATCCTCTAACATCTTGCTGGACAAAGATTTCAATGCAAAACTCTCTGATTTTGGACTAGCAAAGTTGGGACCTACAGGGGACAAGTCTCATGTCTCTTCAAGAGTAATGGGTACTTATGGATATTGTGCCCCTGAGTATCAAAGAACTGGTCAGCTAACTGTAAAATCAGATGTATACAGCTTTGGAGTTGTTTTGCTTGAATTGATCACTGGAAAGAGAGCCATTGATAACACAAGACCAACACGGGAGCAAAATCTAGTTTCTTGGGTGAGTTTCCCTATTCATATTATATGTTGTCCATGGAACAATTTTAAGTATTTGATAAATTTGTTGAAGGGCACTATTGATTATGACTCACCAGCAAAAAATTTAAATTTCACTCTAAAGTAAAAGTTCAGGGAGGATCACATAATTTAATCAATGTCTGTGGTTTGTTCAGGGATTTAAATGGAAGAATTGTGCAAGTTTTCATACTTTCACAAGCTGTTGATTTGATTTCTTTTATAAGAATATTGAGATACCAAATTGATCCATTGAAAACAATTCTTGCTTGAAAAGAAAATTGTCTTCAAATAGTATTATATGAAACAGATGCATTACTACTATTATAATAAAAACAAAACTTACATCAAGTTTCCCCAGATTCTTGTCATCAAGTTGACAAATTAAACTATGACATGTGAATTTTTTTTAATTCAATAATATATTCTTAATGAAAATTATTTAATATTGGGAAAAAGAAATTTATGTGGTGTTGTTTGATTTGATGAGAACTTGATCTTAAGGATACATGGAAGTTGATATAAGTTTTTTGCTTATAATTGTTGTGAGTAAGATTAAAGTAAGTAATCTTAGTCATTAATAAAAAAATCAATTGTTGATATTTCAAACACATTCATGATTTATTATGCATGTGCACATATCGACTATTGATTTTCTCATCAATTACTAAGATTACTTTAGATCACGCTATATGAATTTCATCCAGAACACATGTAGTTTTCTTTTTCTTCAATTTAGTAATGCAAATTACATTTGCACTAATTCTTTTCAAACCAAAATCAGGCATATCCAGTATTCAAGGACCCTCACAGATACCCAGAGCTAGCAGACCCCCTTCTTCAAGGAAGCTTTCCACTGAGATCGCTGCATCAAGCAGTGGCAGTAGCAGCCATGTGCCTAAATGAGGAGCCATCAGTGAGACCCTTAATCAGTGATGTTGTCACTGCTCTTAGTTTCCTTGGGACAAATCCAGGGAGTCAAGACCTTGCAGGAATTGCACCCGTTGACATGCCCTCCCCACGACAAGAACCCAATAGTGCCCCTCTGAATCTTCTTGATGATGATCAAATTGTCATTGAACGCCAAAGGGCAGTTGCTGAAGCCATTGAATGGGGTACAAATACTAGGAACAAAGCACATGCGTGAAAGTTCTACCTCTTTGTAAATCCACTACAATTATATCTATATAATTTCACTCTAATATGTATGTACCTATATATTTGTGGCTTTTCCCTATAGTCCAGGAAGAGGCGCTCATTCTATATTTTGAGAAGAATACAAAAGAATGTCAAGAGTGAGAACTCAAAAGCTACTTGTATATGAGAAAAAATCGCGAGCACCATTTCAAGTGCACGTTTTTACGTGAAATTCTACAAGAGTTGGTATTGTATGATCCACAGCTCCTATGTAAACTTTTGAATGATAGTATCATCAACATGGAGAAATTGTTTTATGGATTCTCTATATTTTTAATGTGGTATATTCATTCTTGATATAATCATTAGTTGTGAAGTAATTAACCTGTTTACCAGAATCCTAAGAGCATTTTAATTCTACATCCCTAATACTATCATTTAGAATCAAATAGTGAATAAAATTTCACTGAATCTTCGAGTCAAATTACAAATCGAAACAACATATATCCTTGAAACAAAATTTACCGTCAACAATAAGACAGGTGTATGCAAATGTACAAAGACTTCAAAAAGTTAAGAGAGATGAAGAAGGGTAATGGCAACCTACAAACCAAAGTAGTCAAGGCTATTAAAAATGATGACGCATTCTCAACAACAATTGAGAACCTTGTCAAATCAAAATGGGTGATGAATTCTATTACCTCAAAGCACATTTGTCAAGAGACCGAGAGATGTATGAAATCTTAAAGATTAACTGAGAGTTTGATCATTTCATGTTAGGAAATGGTATCAAATGAAGGTTGAAGGCATTGAGAGTATAAGAAAAAAGTTCCACAGTGATGTAGTCCAAACTTGCCACAATGTGCGGTTTTGTCCCTTTCTGTTATCAATATCATCTCTTTGGGGTAGATGGCAATACAAGGGTACAATATAAGTTTGTTGTCCAAAGTGGGGTTGCAAAATGTATAAAGGGAAGCACTTGGTCATGTTAGGGAAGAAAAATGAAAAAATTTGCCACGTAGAAAGGCAAGCCATGAGAAGGACAAGAAGTGGTAGCAAAATTGAAAAGAAAGTAAACTTTTCTAAAGATATAGAACTTTAGAAATTTTAATTAGGAGAAAATTGTTGGAAAAATCAATTTAAATTTCCAAACTCTAATTGAAGTGAGTGATTCTAATGCATAGTATGTTATTGGAATTCAATGTTTGACTCTTAGGAACTCTACATTCATCTTTGGATGAAGGAGATAACAATTTTTAATGGCTCTTCAAAGGTGAGACAACTAATATCCCCTAACTCACATCATGAATGGAGCCACATCCCATTACTATAAAAAGGTGTTTTGTGTAGATTTGTAGTATCCAAAAAAAGTGAGCATGTGTACATGTGTGTTATCACCACTTGTAGTGATAGAGTCTCTTGTGAGAGAATGTTTATCATTTTTTGTACCTCTTATGGTTCTCAGGTTTATAGGGTGATACACAACTTAGAGTGGGCTTTTAACTTTCTACTAAACTATTGTAATCTTGTTTGAGAAAACAAATACTTTTGTTGGAGTGTTTGCATAGACTTTGGTAAAACGTGTTAGACCACATAATTTTTTGTATATTCTATTATTTCTTTATGATGTATTTTTATGTGTATTCTCTCATCTTTGATTCATTGTTAATTAAACAAATTTATAATTTAGAAACCCATAGAATATGAAGATTTGAGGGATAGAGAGTTGCTCTTTGTTCATTAATTATGTACTGCTTTGTTCATTACTTGTGCGCTTAATGCTATAGATATGCAATTGTTTATTGAGTGTAGATCATCATGCACAACAGACACAAAAACATAAATCAGTCAATGTCATTCTAAGTTTGTCAAAGTCAACCTCATAATCCTCCTCTTCGTGGCATTCTTTATCACAATTGGTAGCTAAGGCATAGGATTGTACATGATTTGGGGGACAACCAACATTCTTTCGTGAAAATGAAAATTAATCACTAATGCTTTAAGGAAAATACTAGTGCAACTCACGTGATCTCCAAATAATTGTGCATGGTTATACATGTGTTGTTTGTGTGCTAGTTAGAGTTGTCAATATTCAAGACAGCCCAACCCATTTGAGTTAGTCCATCATGCGCCAACATATTGTCAGGTTAGGTTGGGCTAGGCCGATTCAATAACAGACTGAAATTTTTCTAGCCCAGTCTAGCCATGGACAGGCTGTGGGATCAAATGGGCCGACCCATGGACCACTCATTTTTTAAATATAAAAATTAAAAATTATCAAAATAAATTAACTTTTATATAACAATTTAATAAAATATTTTTCAATCACTTTAAACTAAAGTTAAAAATATAAGTTGTCATGTGTACCAATGTTGTCAGACCTGACTCGGTCCGATCGGTCTGACCAGAAACTGGTCACTTAACCGATTCGAGCTTCTTGTTGGATCCTTGAACCGGTAAAACTTGTATTGACTCGACTAGTTATCGCTAGAACTGGTGACTCTGCTAATTATTTATAAACGAGAAGGTTTTTTTTTTAAAATCTAATTGCTGAAATAGGAGATGGTCAAACTAGGTCATGTTCATCGTTAAACATAACACAAGGAAGAGAAGAAAATACATGTAGTCATGTAGAAGAAAAAGAAAAATAGGAAGAAGAAGAAGAAGAATGGGTTGCGATGGAGTTCAAAGCTCAGACTCTTTAGAGGAAACGCTCAGCTTCCTTGTGAGTACCACAACTTCATTTTTTAACCTTACGGCATATACACATTGCTTTATTAAACATCAAGATTTTAATTTCCCCGTGCACACTACCCCAACAACAACGTAATTAATTTTTTACATTTCCCAAATGAGTATGAAGAGGACGCACACTACTTAAGCATGAATAGTACGTTATTTTGAATTTTGATATTAATAAATTTGTTTGCTTTTTCAAACAAGCCTTTCTATAAAAAACAAGACCGTTACATATCTTATACTCCAAGGGATTTCATTTAAGATGGGCCATGTGATTCTTGTATCACCCCTACCTTAATGTTTAACTATATTTTTTTTAATATTTGACAATTTAATTTTGAAAAATTGGGAAGAAATTTCAAAATTTTGTTCCTCCACATTGTGCTCAGAATTTCAAGAGCTATTTAATCGTAATTTTTAATATTTTTTTTCTAGCAAAGCCTGAAAAAATTAAAAAATAACGATTTTGCCTTTATTTTTTAACATTAAGGTTGACATGAGAAAAAGTATCAATTGGCCTTAAAATATAAATTTAAACTTAGAATCATGTTATATGCATTAAAATATAAATTTGAAAATTTTTTGAAATTTTTTGGAATTTTGGTACAAAATGACCAAAATATCTTAGGTGTCTATTAAGCTTAGCCAATATTGGTTTGATATCCAGAAATGAAAATAACAATCCCAATATTTTATAGGTAAAATATTTAATATAGATTTAATAGATTTTTCTAAATTTCATAAAAAATTTGGTATTTATTGAATTAAAATAGATTTAATATAAATTTTCTAACTCAAAAGTACAAGATAAATACATATAATTTGAAATAAATTAATAAAAATTAAAATTAATTATTTGAAATTTATTTTTGATGAAAAATAATGTATTTGTTTAGTTTTACATTAAAATGCATTATTTTGATATTAAAAACTAATTTTTCAAATTTAGGCGATTTTATCGATACTGATTAATTTAATTTCAAATAAAATTTACATTAAGGAACTTGAGGAAAGCTCATATAGCACGTCCCATACCTAGGGGGGTTGATTCACCACTTATTTTGCATATTTGTCTTCTAAATTAATTAAAAAGAAAACAAAAATAAGTTTTATTGCATAATGGATGATATCATCTTTGAGGACACCTAAGCCCCTTCAATTTTCTATAAATTGGCCCCAAAATTTCAGATTTTCACACATCCTCCTCTCACTCTAGCTATTCGAAATATATGAGAGTTTCTCTCTCTAAAAACTTTCTTTTCTTACTTTATTAGTATGCTTAAATTTTGTTAATTTTCCATCAACTAGTAAATTTCTCTTCTTAGAAGCTTTGGACCAACAATTCCATCCTCTTCATCAACCACCTTAGAAATAATGGGAAGAATGGGGTTGGTTATAAATTATTGTCACTTTGCATGTTGGTAGGAAAGATTTTCTCCTAAACTTTTCAATAGTTAAATTTGCTATATTTTCATTGTAATATTTAATGTTAGAATTTAATTTTTACCATATTGTTATGATGCACAATTTTATAATTAAAATATACCTACATCAATTTTAGATAATTAAAATACATTTATTAAGTAGTTATGTTGCTCAAATTTAGATAATTAAAATATAATTATTAAGTTGTTATTCTATACAAATTTAGATAATTAAATTATGATTATTAAATTATTACTCTGCTTAAATTTAGATTATGAAAGTGTTATTCTGTACAAATTTAGATAATTATGATTGCTAAATTGTTATTCTGCCAAAATTTAGAGATTAAATTATAATTACTAAGTGGATATTCTACTAAAATTTAGATAATGAAATTGTAATTTAGGGATTGTCTAAATTATTACTGTGCAATTTCTACAATATAAGGCAGAAATGTTGATTGTACTGGTGCTTAGATATGCTGAGACCAAGGAAAATCTTACTTAAAGATAATCATGAATAACGAGATGTTAGTTAGTGAGTAATGTAAAACGAGGGATATGCAGTGGCATGATACCCTACTAGGGAAGTTTGGTATGCTGAGGAATAAAAGACAAAGACCCACTTGCGAAGGTCTTAGGGATAGGCATCGAGTAGAGAAGGTCCCAATGGTTAGGGTAGTGCTTGTGAATCGAGATATTCATCTAACCAAGCTCGATAAGCCCGACAACTACTCAGCATTCCAGGATTAGTGTGAGAGAATACCTCTATAAATGAACATCCTGATTGTTATTTTGTTTCTCAATGATAATAAGGACTGTATCATGTAATGATGTTAAGAGAGGTATATGTACTCCTAGTCATTTCCCAAGCTCTGTTAAGAACTATTACTCGCTAATAGGGATTGTGGATCCATAACTAATCAAGGGTAGTCTAATACAACTTAAAATAACCTTAGGTTTCACTCTATTGTCAACTGTATTTTATCTTTATTTTATGGTATAATTCATATTGTACATGTGAAAATGATTTTAGAACAAATTACCTCACCCCATTGTTTTTCTTCCATGTATGTTTGATCACGATTATTAAAGATGATGGTAACGCCTAGGGATGCTAAGAATGAGTCAAAGGATACCCTACGGACAAGGATCTAAAGACTTAGTTTATAGTGTTTTTTTTATAAGGAATAGGGTAGATGGACATTACTCTGTATAGGATCTTATTGATTAATATATTGGGTTAAGTAGTACCTATCTTTTGATGTATTTTTAGTCTTTCTATATTTTATAACTGTCATATATTATCAAATCATGATGTACAGTTTTATGACCTATATGTATACACAATCTTTCTCTTTCAACTTTTACTACCATTTTCAAATTCTATTAAGATTAAAAAAAATTCTATTAAAAGAGTCAAAAAAAATTTTACTCGCAATAATTTAAATAATTAAATTAATACAAACTATAATTAAATAAATGGGTGCTACAATTCTCATATATGTATATACATACATATATATATATATATATATATACATACACACACACACACACACACACACACACATACATTTATATACATATATACATATATATACATGCATAGCATATATACATACATACATACATACATATATAAGTATGCATATGTATATATATATATATATATATATATATATATATTAAAAATTTTGTTGGGTTCATGATAAATCTACATTTTATGTAGATTTATAGAGCAAATTCATATGATTTTTGCATTAGTTCATAGGAAATTTGTGAAAAAATAGACCATTAATGAAGATTTCTTATGATGTACATTTCTAAGCTTTCTACTTAAAATCACATGAATTGCCTTGATTTGGTTGAATTTTGTGAAAGGTAGTAAGGTGAGTATTATGCTAGTTAAGGTGGTCTTAAAAGAAGCAAGAGCTAAAGAGAGGACCGAAAAAGAAGCCTACAAGCATAAGAACAGCCAAAAAGGAGGCTAGAAGAGTACACAAAGTCGCACACGCCCGGCAAGATTGGTAGGCCTGCCCGGCGGGACTCACAGCAGCCGCCCGGCGGGTGGGGTAGCCCGCCCAGCGTCAACACGAAGTGGATTTCTTCCGAAAAATCGCCTAGCAGGTTTCCGACCCCTGCCGATCAAGTATGAGGCCTAAATTCTAATTTTATTTTAATTTTCAATGGGCCTGGGTTATGCAAGACAGACCAGGTTAAGTCTCTTTCTTTGAAATTCTAGAGAGACATTACAAATAGAAGGGAGTTCAATTCCATTCTCATGCTACTCTCTCTCTTAGATTTTGACGGAAAAAAGACTTCCCTAGAACTTTAGAGGATTTTCCCACTATTCCAGTGGACAGAGACTGAAAGTCATCCTTTTTGTTAAGGTTTATCTTTAGTTTCTAATGATATATATTGTAATGGGTTGTTTCTCTGTTATTATGAAGAACTAATCCTTATGCTAAGATTGTAGTGTAGCCATGCTTGAGATAACTAGAATCTCATTTTGATTGTTAATTTTATTTCCCTTTTTCTTTCAAGTGAATTGTCTTAGTGTTCTTCATTATACTATTTAGAATTGATCACTCCTTGCATGTCTTTAATTAGTTAATTAATTGGTGACTGTACCGTAATTAATTGATAGACCTCTAAGGTAATGGGGTTTAGGACATTGCATGATCGAACTGCGAACTAAGCTCTCAATCGAATTCGTTCACCCTCTTTATTCCTAATCCTTTCCTGGATTAAACCACTACATGACCAACTAGTGGTTTAATACAGGAAAGAGTTTTTACAACCCATGACCAAAGGTTGTGAAAGAGCCCGGTAGAGGAACATTGACAATTGAACTTGGGATTAAAATTACATTTTAACTTGGGGGAAAGGAAATTAAAGGCATAGGTGAACCCATCATCCTAGGTTCTTAACTCATTGAAATCTTATTTAATTTTAATTATTCTTTTTTTGCTACCTTTTGCATCTTAATTCTTTGAACTCAACCCATAATTGAATAACCTACACAACATACATAGGAATTTATCTGAAAGGTACTACATATTAGTCCTTTGGGTACGATATCTGGACTTAAGTCCATTATTACTACTGTGATAGGGTACGCTTGCCCTTAAGCATGTTTTAGATGCATCAGTTCATACAAAGGTTGGTTCCAATCTTGTGGAGTAAGGATGTTAAGAATTTTGATTTTTGAATACATAATGTTACCGCTATTGTCCTTTTGATGGTATACTTCAGCAGAGTCTGAGTCTACTAAGATAAATTCATAAAAAGTTCTAGTTTTGTTTTCTTGAGTAGGTATGAAGTGAAAGTTAGGAGGGAGAAGTTTTGAGGCTAGATCTTCTGTGAAAAGTCTTTGCCACTCTTTTTCAATTACCATTATTGGAATACAGTCAGGTTTTTCTTGATATAATGTTTCAGTAGGTTGTTGAGAAGAGGAAAAGGCTTTAAAGTCTCCAGGTTTGACTAAGGTATTTTGGTATTGTAATGGGGTAAACTTATTACTAACAGGTACAAGTGGGTGTTTTTGGTGTTGTAGGTCTTGGTGTTGAAGGTGAAGGACTATTTTTTAGTACGTGGGATAAAGGTATTGGAGATTGATTTTTAGTGGCGCTTGGGCCTATTGTAGTATTTATATGTCCCCATCCAGCCCTAGGTCTGATATCCCCAAGAGCCATCGGAGTAGTAGCTTAATTGAATCCTAGTGGAGGACCATATTGATCTTTACTGGTTGGTCTCAAACTCATTGAGAGCCCTATAAAAATTCTCTTGTAAGAAAATCTAGTAATGCATTGTTATCTCCTTTAATATGCTCAATATTGAAATCAAAACATGATAATAAAGCTTGCCATCTAACAAAAATATGTTTAGAAACAAGATTTTGAACATCTTTTTGTAAAAAACTAGGAGCAACTTTACAATCAATGCGTACTAAAAACTTTTTGTTAAAAAGATCATCTTGAAATTTTTGTAGACATAAAACTATTGAAAGAATTTCTTTTTTAACAATAGAATATTTTTGTTGAGTAGGATACCAGATACCCGAATGATACCTGACTATTTGTTCTTTGTTTGAATTGGGAGACACTTGTTTAAGTATTCCACCATAACCTAGATTTGAAGCATCTGTTTCTATTATTAAAGAAGCATCAAGGTTTGGAATTCCTAGACATGGTAATTTTTTAACTATATTCTTGACCTGGGAGACTACCCTTGACATTTCATCATCCCAAACAGGAGGATTCTTTCTTAGCCTTTTGTATAAAGGTGCACAATAAAGTCTGCTACATAGTTTACACATCCTAAAAATCTTTGTAACTGTTTCTTTTCTTTTAATTCATTTGGAAATTTATCAGCAAATTCTAGAGATCTTTGTATTGGTGTTATTATACTTTGATATATTTCATATCCTAAAAGTCTTGTTTTTGTTTGGAATATTTTCATTTTCTTGGCTGACACCACTAAATCATTTTCTTTTATTATTTCTATAAATTTATTTAGTGTTGTATGTGTTGATTAATTCCTTTTGAAAATATTAAAACATCATCTAGATATACTATTGAAAAGTCCACGTATTGATAAAAAAATATCATTCATTATATTTTGAAATTCACTTGGAGCATTTTTTAATCCTTGTGGCATTACATTCCATTCAAAGTGTCCAAAGAGAACTACAAAGGCAGTTTTATACCTATCTCCCTCCCTCACCGAAATTTGATAGTATCATGATTTCATATCAAATTTAGAGAATATTGTGGCTTCATGTAATCTTTTAATTCAGTTTTATTAGGTAAGGGACATCTAATCCATTTTAATACCTTATTTAGAGGTTTGTAATTAATTACTAACCTTGGAGCACTTCGTTCTAATTCTAAACCATTTAGGACATAAAATCCTATGTAGCTCCATGGTGATTTTGAAGGTCTAATTAATCCTTTCTCTAACTATTCTTGAATTCCTTTTTTACAATATTCTAGATATTGTTGATTCATTTGTATTGATCTAGCTTTTGCTGGTATGTCTTTTTCATTAAATCCTTGTATATATGGTAATGATACTTCATACATTTTTCTATTCCAAAAGGCTATTAGATTTGTTTCACATATTTCTTTTTCTATTCTTTGTTGAAATTCTTCTATTTTTGGATTCTTTAATTGTTCTTCTATTCTTTTGTATTGAATTTCTTTGTTGAGTAAATTTATATGTTTCTTTTTTCGTTAGATTAAATTTACCTGATGGACTGTAGATTCTTTTAATAAGTTTAATTCTCTTTATCTTGGAGGTTTAATAAAGTCAAAACATACTTCTTTTCCTAATGTTGTAGTTACTAATCCTTTTTCAGTTACTTGGAAAGGATATAGTAACCTTAGAAAAGATGTTCCTAAGATTAATGGACTATTCATATTTTTTATTAATACAAAAGAAGTATTATAACATATTTTATTTTTACAAATTTTTGCATTTGATCATTTATATTGAATTGCCATTTTAGATCCATTTGCGCTGGTTTCTCCTTCTATGGTTTTTTTATAATACTTGGTTGGTATTAGTTCTTCTTGTATACAATTTATATCTGCTCCTGAGCCTATTAAAGCTATCATATTGAAAGTTTCTTCTTTTACTTCTAAAGTTATTTCATAGTGCCATTTGTGAGTAGTAATTATACTTCATAAATTAAGATAATTTTGTGATGATTCTCCATCTTCTATTTTTATATCTTTTGGATTTTCTTGTGATTTTAGTAGTTCTTTTCCTTCTAATTCTAGTAATATGTATTTTAAAGATACATCATTCTATTTTAATATTTGTATTTCTTGTTTTAGTTCCTTAATTTCATTTTGTAAGTCTTTTATTGTAACCTGTTCTTTTGGTTGTTTAAACCTATTATATATTTCTTTCACATCTATTCCAGTTACTTCTTTCCTAACTTCTTCATCTTTTTTAACTAGATTACTTAATTGCTGAATGAATTCAGCTCTTAGTGGAGATTCTTCCAATTTATCTATTATTGATATTAAAGTGGCAGTTTGGTCTCTAGTTAACATATTAATGCTTTTACAGTTTGTACAACTACATAATCCTAGTCCTAAACAATATTCATCTTCAAATTCTTGTTCATTTTCTGTTGTAGTTTCTTCTAATTGATATATAATTTCTCCGTCATACTCATCTTCGTTAGAAGAAGAGTCTTCAGGTTCAAAATTAATTAAGATGTTAATTAAACTTTCTTTAAGTTTTTCATCTAATTCTAATTCTTTTATTGTTTTGTTGTACTTTACAGTTGCTAGCATAATGACCTATGCGACCACATTTCCAGCAAGCATTATCCTTCTTTAGGCTTTTTCTTAGGTTTTTGAGTTTGTTGGGTTTGTTGAGAAGTATTTTGTTGAGAATATGGTTTTGTATTTTTCTTTTTGTAAGGTTTTCTGTATTCAGCTTTTTGTATTTTAGTTTTCTTCTTTTGTTGAGCATATATTCATACATACACACACAGGGAACGTATCTAGTGAAAGGGCTTTTTTTATATGAGAATGAGAGAAATGAATATTAGATCTTGTCATGAATGGTCAAAATTAAAACATTTAAAGTCATGTGAGTTTTTTAAAAAGTCACATGACTTTTTAAGTGATCACATAATATTAAATCATGACCATCCATGTATGGTTGTATGACCCAGATTTACTCCTCTCACTCTCATATAAATATAACCATCTCACTAGATATGCCCCCTATACATATTTACATATATACATATATATATAGGTTAGGATCTATTAACACCAAGTGTCAAAGTTAGTTAAATTATATCTTTAATAACTTTTTGTAAAGTACAAGTTTAATCATCTACCTTTAAATTTGATGTTCTTATTAATTAGATTAAGTATACAAAAAGTCATACAATTCCAAAATTATTTAATAGTTCATCGTATCACTTTATTTTAACTTACAATAGATATAAAAATATGTGTAAATATTCAATGTTATATAACATATCTAGAAAAGTTTAAATGATGTGAAATTGGATATATATGATCATGAACATAATATCATATAATTTAACAGTTGGATTAGTTAAATTTGCAATCTACAAAAATTTATTGAAAGTGTAATTTGACTAACTTTGACATCTAGTGTTAACGGATCCCAACTATATATATACATACACACACACATACATATATATTAAAAATGTATATTTTATGATAAGTATATTATATATAATTGTTTATATATTAATATTAAATATTATAACAATTTGTGTGATTCAACCAGTGACTCACTAATTTGACCATTGACCCAGCACCTTGACCGAGTCAATGATTGGTCCAGTTCTAATAACATTAATCTGTGCTATAAAATAGCAAAATATAATACATAATAATAAAAATAAAATAAAATATCAATTGTAATAATAAATAAGTGTTAGAAACTCAAAGCAAACCTAATATGATAGAATATTAACCTTCAAATAGATATTAACATATGTAATATTAAATTTACATTTATGATTTTATCAATGATAACAAATAAATAGTAAAAAAATAAAGCAGGCCAAAAGGCTGGCCCAACCCATCACGAGCCATCTTGCTTCAGCTTAATAAAATTTTAGGTTAGGTTAGGCCAAGCCAAAATAAGCTCGAGACATAAATTTTCACAACCAAGTCCAACCTATGCATCGAGTTAATTGGGTCTACTCATTGGGGTTGAGCCCATTTTTGATGACATCCTTAATATCAATTAGGATGTCTATATAGATTTTTTTAGTCACGTCAATACTTAACGAAGTTCTGTTAATGGTAGGAACTAAACATATAGTGATTTTAAATTTTAAATAGATGAAAATAAAAAATTACATGGACCAAAATCAAAATGAGCTAATTTGATATGGATCAAAAACATACAATCTAAAATTTTTGTGTGTTTTATTATACTTTTGTAGTATGTTTTTGTAAGTGTTCCATCTTCGATATATTGTGCACAATTTTTCTCTAATACATTTGAATATAATTTTATTTTATTTTTGTAGAGATCAAAGGCTTCTTTCATGAGAGGAAATCCTACTTGAGTTGGGTAGGACCAATATATTAGTGGTAAAGCTCTCCCCACTAGTATTCAGTGCAGCTACATACTCAAGATTCGAACTTGAAACTATTAATTAAGTTGAAACATGTGTCAAATGATCCACGTGCTTAATTGGTAGTTTTTTAATATAAAATTTATGAGTAAAATTAATTTAAAAAAAGCGAAAAAAAAGTTGGCTATACATTGTATTCATACTAATAGTATTAACTATTAAGATTTAACCTTGTGTTTTGATGAAGAATTTTAAGAGGATAATTCATTTTTTTATGAAATTTAAAATGCTTTGTGATAAAAATATGTTGTTTGGATAGGAGATTTAATAAGAAATTAAAATTTTAGTAATTTGTAAAAATATTTTGATTACGTAAAATTGTAGAATTTCAAATTTTACCTAAAAAATAATAATTTAAAATTTTTCTTGCTCACTTTCTCTCTCTTCTCACACCTCTCCCTCTCTCTCTTCTCTCACCTCTCCCTCTTTCGCCTCTCTCTTTGTTCTTTCTTTCTCTATGACCTCTCTATTCTCCCTCTCCTCTCCCTCCCTCCCTCGTCTTTTCTCGTTCTTTTCTCTCTCTCTCATTTCCCTCTTCTATCTCACTCTTTCTTTTTTCTCTTTTTTCTCCTCTTTCTCTTCTTTCTATCAATATTAACGTAAAAAGTATCAAAATTTATATTTTTGAATTATTAAATATTTAAAATTTGGCTAATGTTTATTTTTGATAAAGTTTAACATTAAAATTTAAATTTTTAAATATATATTTCAAAATTAAATTTTGTATATGGTAAAAATTAAAGTGTCATATACAAACTAAGAATTTAAAATTTTAAAAATTTGAATTGATTTATTCAAACAAAGCGTTTAATAAATGAAATAAATTTAAATCAAAACAATTCAAATTTCAAACATTTCAAATTTCTTTGAAATTTTAAAATTCATCATTCAAACACAACCTGACAGTTTTTTGTGAAATTGGATGAATACACACAAGATTATTGTTTGAACTAAAAAGAAATAAAGTCAAAAAAAGAAAGAAAAACTATTTGATTTTAAAACAGTCACACTAACACGTTCAGGGTCATTTCTCGAAAATTTCTTGGTACAGATCAACGTGATTCTATATAGAATCTGTATTTAAAGTAATTTCAACCGTTTATTTAATTTATCTAAACCATATGTCACGGTGATCTAAAACAAACGCATGCTTAATCAAAAAGGCAATTCAACATGACTTCAGCCACTGGAATAAAGAATTGTCCCCAACTGTGACCCAAAATGAATTATACTCAGCAACTTAGCGCCGAGTGCGCAAGACGTTTGTTATAGTGCAGCACATTTCCTAGAAAGCTCAACTTGCATTGGTGGTGCAAGGACCACAAAAAAGAAGCAATGGCCAGGCTTCTAGATGACTTGAGACAAATAAGGGTGCAAAAGAAATAAAAGAAAAATTCTTGATTGTCGTGTCTAAGTATCAAATTTCGACGGAAAACACTAGAACAATCAGAGTTTCATTTTGCCTAAAGTTTTGGCCGAATGACTTTATATGGTTGTGTCCTGGGTAAGTAAGTGATTCCTCCGGTTGAAGACATTCAACCCTTCTTAAAAGTATACAAATGACAATAATTTAATTTACAATCATAAATTTCTTTTACATTTCAACCAATTAGATATTACCGTATGATTTTTAAAGTAATTACTTTCAAATAGTAAATGACTCTTGTGAATATTTTAACCTTGTAAATATTACTCAAATTAGAATATGTAGACATATTTAATGAAATTGAAATTAATATCATCGATTATATATGTATATATATAGTTTAAATAAAATACTAAACCCTGATTTTAAACTTTGTCAGGACTCTTATAAGGAATTAAATTATCTGTTTTTTTATTTCTTTTCCTGTTTTTTCCATCAAGAAATTACACTTCAGTCAAAAGAAATAACATTTAAGAAGAAAAATATCATTTAAACGATGTCTTTTTTAGAAAAGATTAACACTTCAGAGAAAAAGTATGATTATTTAAGGAACAGCCTTTTTATTAAGATGTCAATTTTGAAATAGACAGGTAAGAAGACAAAAAAAGACAGATAATTTGTATCCCTCCCATAAATAGTAATTCATAATCGTACTAAAACAAACTACTAGACATGGCTATAAGTCATGAGAGTGACAACTATATCTACGAGACCATATTGTATTATTTACAAATTAATATCCCATAACATAAGGCATTCACAATTCACATCATTTAACACAAAAGGTATCTTTCTGTCTCTGTCATTATTATCAGGATTGAATCAGAAAAACCAATTTCATTCGTCACCAAAATGGTTCTTATAGACGAGTGTATACTTCCATGCATTAGAAAAAACAAAGCTAAAGATAACAGAAGCTATCTTTTACAACCAACTAAAGCTAAAACTAATAGAATCAATATGTTGGGTTCTCTTATGAAATGTTGGATTTTGTGCAATGGAGATAGCAGATTTACTGTCACAGTATAAAGACACTGGACTGAATTTATTTTTGTTACTGTGACTCCTGTATTAGAGTTAATTGTTAAGTCCTAATCTTAATCTATGTCGAAGTGGTCAGGGTAACGATAAAACTTG
The DNA here is from genome assembly GCA_004329165.1 of Spatholobus suberectus. Lineage (NCBI taxonomy): Eukaryota > Viridiplantae > Streptophyta > Magnoliopsida > Fabales > Fabaceae > Spatholobus > Spatholobus suberectus. The sequence continues at coordinate 34,695,945 of CM014731.1, forward strand.
AAACCAACGAAAATTATTTATTCAATTAAACAACCTTACATGAGTGAGTTTGCGAACACTAAAATATGAAAGAGAAAAAAAATATATAAAACTATTACAGATATTAAAATAGAATAAGTATAGAAGCACCAAAAATCTAAAATCTACTTCGTTTATTATCATCGGATTAAACTGAGAGGACTCTCTTATTCAGCGGCGACTACCAAATATGTAGAAAGCAACCATCAAGAATTGATGATATCACATGGTGCACAATCAGTATTACTGAGGATCACTTTCATGTCTTTGAAGCATTTCTACCACTTGGCTCATGGTTGGCCTTATATCTTTGTCCTCCTCCACACAGTCCAAAGCCACTTTAGCCAAAAGGTCCATCTTACATTCATCATAATTTGTTTTAATTGCAGGATCAATGATGTGCTCTAGCCAACATGTGCCACTCCTTTTCTCTCTCACCCACGTTACCAGCCTTCCATTATATGAGTCTTCTCCATCAATGTTTTGGACAACGGTTGTTGGGCTCTTCCCAGTTATCATCTCCAAGAGAACAATTCCATAGCTGTATACATCAACCTTGGAGGTGATTGCTAAGTTGAGAACCCACTCAGGTGCCATATATCCTCTGGTCCCTCGGATCATTGAAAAACTTGAATTGTTAAGATTATTTCTGTTTAGTAGCTTGGACAAGCCAAAATCTGCTACCTTGGGCTGATAATTAGCATCAAGAAGTATGTTTTGGGGCTTTATATCACAGTGCAAAATCCACTCCAAGCATTCTTCATGCAGATATGCCAGAACTCTTGCCGTTCCAAGAGCAATGCTATATCTCTTACTCCAATCAAGTGTAATCGATGAGAGATTTTCTGCCAAAGAACCATTCTCCATATACTCATACACCAACAACCTGTGCTTTCCCTCAGCACAGTATCCCCACATTTCGATCAAGTTCATGTAGTTGAGCCTTCCAATGATGCTCACTTCAGCAAGAAACTCCCCTTCTCCTTGTCTAGCTTCATTGAGCCTCTTTATTGCTGCATGTCTTTGATCTGATAAAATGCCTTTGTACACAACCCCTTCTGCATCCCTTCCAATCTCTTGGCTGAACCCCTTTGTCGCCTCCTTTAACTCAGAATAACTATATTTTCTGAATCCCACTGCTGCAAGATGGTAGTCTTGTTGATCTGCACCAGACTTTTGGCGCATCCTTATCAAGAAACCCCAAATCATCAAAAAACAAACCACTTCTACAGCTCCAACTGCAGTAACGAGCCACAGAAAAAATCTCACAAAACGATTTGCTAGCTTTCTAACATAGTCTTTGTGAACCTGCACGGAACAAACATGATCATCTGCATTCACAGATTCTTCCTTGGAGAAGTTTTTGCTGTTAGGCAGTCTCAAGTGAATTGTTCCTTTTTAACTTGGGGAACGCCTCCCATTCAGCAATTCTATCTTTGTAAAGCAGCTAGAGCCTTGGTTCCCATCATATCTGTACTGAAACCCTTTGCAGTTACAATCCTGCAAACATAAATTCACACAATTCATGTGGGTACTGTTTGGGACATATTTGTTGTCATAACCGTAAAACTCGACACCCTGTATCTCCAAAAAGGTAGACTCATTTCTATTGCAAGCAAGATCAAACACTAGCTCACACTATGAAGCACAGACTCCTACACAGACACCAGACACAACATGGACACAGACACCGGAACACGGCTAAAGTCTAAAACATAAGACACGGGGACACCGCATATATATATATATATATATGATCAACATCACAAAAATCTAAATTGATAATTAACATTTATATATTCATCTTAGCAGGTCACTAGAAGAATAAAAATTAAAAAATTAAAATAACTAACAAGCAAACCATCAGGCAATAAAAAAAAGAAATAGAAATTAAAAAACAAAAAACAAAATAATAAAAGCACAAACCTGGAACCCACAAAGGTGGAAAGTCATGAAGAGAAGTGGAACAGCAACACGAATGAATGTCAGGCAATGAGTTCCAAACAGTGACACAAACCAAAGACACGAACCAGAGTCAGCAATGCGAACCAGAGATGCAGCGGCACAAACCAGAGACACAGCGGCGTGAAGAGAAAAAACACAGAACAGTGGCACCAACCAGAGATGCAGCGACGCGAAGTGAAAACACAGCGGCATGAAGCGGAAGAATGCAGAATAGCGACTCCAACCAGAGATGCAGCGACACCAACCAAAGACGCAGCAACGTGAAGCGGAAGAACGTAGAACAGTGATGCCAACCAGAGATGCGAAACAGCAACGTGAACGAACGCGGAACAGCGATGCGAACAAGCACCGACGAGATGAACGCAGACGTGGAGAACTTGCGGGAACTTATAGAAGGGGAGAACGAAGCGTATACGAGAAGCTCGTGGGGGGAAACCTTTACGGAAAAAGGTTGAAAAGAAAATTTATTTATTTTTATGATTTTTTTTAAATCTTTTAAAAAAATATTTGGTAAAAAAAAAAGGAAACTATGTTTGAACTGTGTCAAGCCAAATAAGCTATGTCTGATCCGTGTCTTAGCCGGGATTTTTTCTTCTTTTTTTTCCGACACCGCAAAAAGGTGTCCGACACGTGTCCGAGCGGTGTCGGTGTCGGAGGCATGTCGGACACCCCGACACCTCCTTCATCCGCCATGTCCGTGCTTCTTAATTCACACCCATAAGACCAATCACTATGGTTCTTTACTCTGTATCCTGGTAGACAGGAGCATCTCCTTTCCATTACAAGTGCTGTTAGCACCACAAATCCCATGAATGGTGCATGTATCAAATATGACTTGCCATGAAACGTACCACTGCTTTAACCCCTCATTTCTACTGTACACACAAACGTTACCATCAGAATCCAGTGTTAACCTTCTTGGCATCACCGTGCCATGATCATTGGTGGAAAATGTATAATTATCCGATGAAGCGAAATTTCCAAGAGAATTTAACACTGCAACTCTGCTGCTGTTGTAATTAAACCTTCCAGCTTGCCAACTGGGTAACCAAGGTTTTGGCCAATATGGGCTTGAAACATCAGGACCATCAAAAATAAGACTAAGAACGTTATCATTGTCAAAGAGCATCTTATAGAAACCAAATGAATGGTTACTCTAGCTTCTTGAAGACACAAGTTGTGTGTATCTAGTAAGAGGCTGACCGGGAAGGAGAGTGTCAGTTGGGGAATCAAAACTTTGCCACAAAATAGTTCCTTGGAGCTCACGTAACACAAGATTTCCATCATCTTGGAGATACAACTCGGCTGGGGATTGTGATGCTGTATTTGACGACCAAGTCGTGATTTCACCTGCGTCAACCAAGATAATGTTACCATTGTGTAAGAGGGAAAGCTTTGAGAGCTTTCCATTAACGGGTTGTTCACGGTTTGCCATCCAAACCACGTTGTTGTTGTGAGTGCGAGGCTCGTTGATCCATATGGCAAAGGAAAAGGCGTTTTTCACCAACTGGAAAGAAGCCAGCACAGAACATTTGATTTGGGGAGACAACAACGTCTTCTGCGTGTTTCTCCACTGAGAGAGGGAGGACCCCTTGTTCAGTGACGATAGAGAAGATGAAGATTGAAAAGAAAGAAGCAGGAGCAGAAAAAAGAGGGAGATTGAGAAAGCCATGATCGGGCAATTGCAGTAGAGGCAATGGATGCTTTATGCGTGAATGTGAAGTGTCTGTTTGTAAGAAAAAACATATCTACTATGTATGTCAATATATGGTAAGCGGTCCTTCTTCCACAGAGACTTTTAACTTCGTTAAGGCGTTGATGACTCTGGTTTGTCTTTTTTTGTCCCATACGGCACTTTATTTCTCTTTATTACTTCTTCAGTTTTTTTTTTTATTTGTCGATTTTTTAGAATATTTATATTTATATTTATATTTATCTGTTATTTTTAAAGTTTAAAATAATAGTAATTATTTTTTATTAATTATACTTTCACTTTTCACCTAATTTTTCATTAATTTACACATTTGTAACTAGTATATATTTATTATGAAGAAAAAATAAAAAAGGGTAAAATAGAAAAATTCAAAACTTTTTTACGAAAAATAAGAAAATTTATTACATTTCTTGATTTGTGTATAAAAATCTTAACTAGTTAAAAAAGAACGAAAGTAGTATTTATAAGTATGCTATATTAATGTGTTTTAGATTATCTATATGAGCACATTAAAATATCCACGGGACTAAGTGCCCTATCATTCTTATCGCTCACACTGAAAATGTCTTCCTTGTTTTAACACAACAGCGAAAGGAAAGCACAGTTCGAACAGAGGAAACAAATGGAGAAAAGAACATTCATTTTAAAAAGGAGTAAAGTGCATGTTTAGATTTTAGTTAGAAGAATTTAAAAGTAATTTTACTCTCAAAGCATCAATTTTTTTTTTTTCATTTGTGCATTGAAATTCACAAATTTACACTTTTCAAACTTTAATCTAAACATAGCCTTAATAGATTAAACTGAACCGAGTGGCAAACATGAATGATAAGTTTATGGATTATTTTTTTGGTTTTTTATATTTAAAAACTAAAGTAACCTTGTTTACCAAATGTAAGCACCAAGTTGAAAATTTACTTTTTAAAAAATAACGATTCACTGGTTAAGTGTATATAATAAAAGATATTATAAATAATGAGTCGTGGTAAAAAAAAATAGAGAAAAACTAATGTAAAAAAGAACAAATATTATGGTTATGTTTGGTAAAAGTAGTTAAAATATTGGTTGAAAGTTGAAAAGTTAGCTAAAAGTTAAAAAATTAATTAGTAACTAAAATATTCTACTATATTATATCATAAAATATTTTTAACTAAGTTTAAAATAAAATAAAAATAGCATATACTTAAATAGATGTCATATTTTATTTATGTTGATTAGTATGGTAATATCATTGTGTACTTTTAAACACCATTGCATTGGGATACTAATCAATTATCAATATTTTTAGGTAACATGCTAAAATAATAAAATAAATAGTGTAATAATTAAAATAAATAATATAACATAAAAAAATATCCATAGCAAAAATGATAAATAAAATTTAATAAATACTATCCTATGTAAAAATGATAAAAGTTAAATTTAATAAATATTATAAGGGTAAAAAGAAGTAGAAATATAAGAAGTTAGAAGCAAGTGTCTCAAAAAAAGTTACTTGTAGTAGAATTTCAAAAAATGCTACAAGCTACTAAAAGAGCTTGTTTACCAAAAACTAAAAATACTTGTCAAACATACTTTGAGTATTTTATTTTTTAAATTGTAAAAAAATATAAAAAATAACTAAAAAATCAATGACACAATTAACATAGAAGATTTTATAATAAATCGTAAAGTAGAAGATAACAAAAAACATATATATAAATAATGAAGGTTAAAAAAATGTTATAAAATATCTTAAATATTTGATATATATTTTTATTATAATTTAATATTTATAAATTTTATTAGCTATTTCAATGTTATATATATATATATATATATATATATATATATATGGGATTTGGTAATATACACCCACTTGTTTTCTAGTTGAAATATGTTACCAAGCTATACTATAAGTGTATTTTAAAATAAATTGTAGTTATAGCTTGCTAACGTACACACATTTAGTTTTTAGTTTGAGTACGTTAGCAAGCTACACCGTAGGTATATTTTAAAATATATTGTAGTTATAACTTCCTAACATACTTTAACTAAAAATAAGTATGTTTACACACACACACACACATATATAGGATACCTTTTTTTTATTTCTACTTTTATTGGACTACTATATTATTAAATTACTCTCTAAATTTTTTGCTATTTTATCTTTTAAATTTTAACTACTCTCTAAACTACTTACTGTACTATCTCTCTTTTATTTTATTTTAAAATGAACCCCTTGTGTGTGTGTGTGTGTGAAATTTTAATCGTGATTTTTTATTTATAGTTTGTTTTTAGGAAGGAATGTGAAAAACAATTTAGGAAGGTATTTCATGTGGGGTAAAGAAATTAAGTCGGGTATGGTTAGGGATGTCAATGGGGCGGGGCAAGTACGGATAGTAGCTACCCGCTACCCGCCTCGCTAAACAAAATCCGTACTCGTACCTGCCCCGTTACCCGCGCCGGTATCTGTTAAGCGGATACCCGCGGATATTTTTAATATCTGCGGGTATCTATGGATACTTTCAAAAAATAAAAAAAATAAAATAAAATAAATTTATTTTGTATGTTGTGGACAATCATAAAATACTATAAATATTACTTTAAATTTATAAATTTAAATCTATAAATTAAAGAGTTATTGTTTAAAATAATCACTTTGAATATAACTTTTAATTATTCTAACAATTTTTCTTAAAAAAAAAGTTTAAATGCTCACAAATTTATGTTCTTTTTCTCTTGTAATATAATTGTATAAGATTTTTCTCATAATAAACAATCGTTTTAAAAATTTTGGATAAATTTATATAATTTTATCTATATTAATATATAAAAGTATTTAACTAAATATATAATTACAGGTAGTGGGTATCCGTGGGTACGGGTACCATGATACCCGTACCCGCCCCGTTTATAAATGGGTAGCGGATATACTCATTTAAAATATTCGTGGGTATCCATTTAAGGTACCCATTTTCTACTTGTGGCGGATTTTATCCGTGGAAATCCGCGAGCACGGATTTTTTTGCCATCCCTAGGTATGGTACGTGAAAGGTGTAATAGAATGTAAAAGCATTGTGCATCAAGCAAACCTGAGGCTTTAGTTTATATATTAGCAAAAAGGTTCACCCTTTTGGCATTAAGCTGTGTCACCTTCATCAATCTGGGTAGGAGTTTTGTTAATAATGCAAAGGTCTCGGGTGGTACTTGCTTATGATTCCCTTTTTTTCTGCACAAACAATGAATTTTTTGGTACTAAAGAGGGCCCAAGGCCCAGAAACAAAAAATTCAACTTGGTATTATGACAGGTAGCAAGCCCTATCATGTCATGAGTAATAACAAGGCCACAACAAGCAGGATGCCTATCTAAAACAATAGTCTCATACTCTTGAGAATAAGCAAACCGCACCCACCAATTAGCCATCATATTACTCTTGTCATAACTGAGGTGACAAAGGAGACAAAGCAAAAATAATTTTTAAATGAAGTCGCCACCAAAATTTTATTTGAGGAAAAAATATTGGAAAACTTTTTAAAAAAATAGGCTTTGAAACTAGAGATAGGTTTAGGAGTCGATTACATGTAGAGAAGTTATTAGTACCCACAACGCCTATTACTAAGGTGCTTATAATTAATTGTGCAAAACTATGTGAGTTTATAAATATTTATTTTACCCCAACAAGAAAAATAAGCTTTTTTTTTGTGATCTTTAATTTTTACTTTGCTTTTTTTTGTATTTTTAAAGATAAGAATGAAATTTGAAAAAAAAAATTAAATTAAGATTTGAAAAGATTATTTTTAAAGGATTTTTATCTTCTTATTTTTTTGGTAAAGAAAACTTGAAAAGATATTTTTTTATCTATGAAAACAAAGAGGAAAGTTTAAAATTCAAAAGGACTTTTTTTTTTTTTGAAAAGAATATTTTTTAAACTAAAAAGAAACATTTTGTATTTTTCTTAAAAAAATATCCTCGCATAAGAGTTTAAGTTAGCAAATGGCTAGTCACTAAACTCTTACGATCCAAATAATGTTAAAAATAATATATGCTATCTAATTAATATTATTGCCAGTTGCATATTTGGATAGATTTTATTTTTTAGTTTTTTGCCAAAAAAAAAAACAACTTTCATTTCAGTTTGTACACAAAGTTTATGATAGCAAATGACTATTCTATAAAATCTATGATTCAAAAGGCATTGAAGGTAGCATTCACTACTCGGTCAGTATCATGAATCATGCATAAATCAAAACTATTATTTTTATTAAAAAAAATAAGAAGAAAGAGTATACATACAACATTGCTATCAATTGAAATTTGTGATTTCAGGAAATTTGTACTGTTCTTAAATTATTTATAAAATCAAAAGTAGCAAATAAAACATTATTAAATATTTATTTTTCCCATACAAATAAGAATCATCGCAACTCGCAACACAAATAAACGTAAACGACAACCATATACATAATAAAAGAAAGAAGTAAACCTAAAAAAAAAAAAAAGGAAGCAAGAAAAGAAAAAAAGAAAAAAGGAAACTGAATCAATGTATAGCACGTACTATAACAAATTAATAATAAGAATAAGGCAAAAGAATAAAAAAGCAAGGAAACTGATAAAATGAAAAGAATCGGTAAAAGAAGGGAAAAAAATATAAAGAAATTGAATGTAGTCTAATATGCTAAACTAAAAAAGGAATCGATATGAAAAAAGACAACAAAAAACAAGAAATTTATATAATCAATTAACAAGAAAACATGGATACAAAAGACTAGAGTAGAGACATTTAATTACAAAAAAGAAAAATACTGAATTTGCTCTTCCAATAATGTTTACATGCAACCAAGAATGAGTAGTTACTAACAGAGCTCCCTCCTTATACTGTGAAAACTTCTTGTGAAAACTTCTTGTGATCAGTAGAAAAAGAAACCGTTGGTGTATTCCTTTTTTTGAGATTTTTTTTATGGTCTCACGGTCAATTATGAGTGAGAGAAGTTGCACCGAGAGCGAAATATCTCGTCCCTATGAGTGTTCGTGGCCTTTTTAATAGCAAAAATGGCTTCCAACTAACTGCCCATGATCTCCTATCTTTTGGCTACATCATCGTTGCTTTCTAGTAACCAACTTTTCTTCTTTTATTCTCCTTTTCTTTGGTTGTCGTGACCGTTAATTTCTTTTATCCATAACTAACTAATTCTCTCCACTTTTCTGTTTTTTTTTCTCTTTTTTCCTTTTTCACATTAAAAAAAAATAAATCTGGATAAAATTGGTTATTCATAACCTTCATGGTACGTGTGCTTAATAGCAACATCCCAATCCTTTTTCCTCCACAAATCCAGCTCTGGATCATATATGCATACAAATGACAAGGATCAAACTCATTACATAGCAAATTAACTTCCACTCTAGAATCACTTTCAAAAACAACCTTTCTAAACCCAAGTTGCCAAGCCACCTAAATACCAGTCAAAAGTCCCCATAATTATGCCATTAGAGCAATAGTAGTCCCCAGTTTATTCGTGAAACCTTTACACCAACGATAGAGGAAATCCCAAAAATATCTAGGATAAGCACCCTTGTTCAAAACACAAAAGTCGTATCTGAATTACATTTTATCCATCCCTCCAAAGGGGAATTCCTCTTAACCAAAGAAGGCAAAAGATGAGCTATTCTGGGCAGTTGTCTAATATTACAATGCTGCACATGACTCATTGCCCTGTGTAACACTCCTATTTTTGTATATTAAATTATTTTATATGTTTAAAAATTGTTTTTAAGTCACCAATGTACTTAGAATAATTAATAATAATTTTAGAATTTTTTTTGAAATTTATTGAGATAATTTTTGTAAAATGACAACTAACCAAAGAATTTTTGACCTCAAAATATTGTGAAAATTTTATACTAAGTATCTTTCATTATAAAATTTTTATTTTGAAAGAAAAATAGTGAAAAATATAACAATCCTATTTTATTTTTTTCAATCATTTTTCTAATATTTGATAATGTAATTTTGAAAAATCGGGAAGGAATTTCAAAATTCTAATCCTCATCATTATGCTCAGAATTTCAAGATCTATTTAATCATAATTTTTTTGAGTCAAAGCCTGAAGAAATTAGAAAATGACGATTTTGTCACTGTCTCTTAACATAAAGGGCTAATATGAAAAAAGATTCAATTGATATTAAAATGTCAATTTGAGCTTGAAATTATTTCATACATATTAAAATATAATTTTGAGAATTTTCTAGAATTCTTGTATAAAATGACCAAAATACCCCTAAGTGTCTATTAAGCCCAGCCGGTATTGGCTTGGCATCCAAAAAAGGTGAAAATGGTAATTTTAGTTTATTTATGGCTAAAATATTTAATTTTTATTTTTCATAAAAACTTTGGTATTTATTGAATTAAAATGGATTTTGTATGATTTTTTTTTGCTTAAAAATACAAAATAAATACATATAATTTGAAATAAATTAATAAAAATTAAAATTTATTATTAGAAATTTATTTTTGATTAAAAATAATATATTTATCCAGTTTTGCATTAAAATGCATTATTTTGATATTAAAAGCTAATTTTTCAAGTTTAGGCGATTTTATCAGTACCGGTTAATTCTCCTACAAATAAAATTTACACTGAGGAGCTTGAGAATAGCTCATATAGCACGTCCCCAAGCCTAGGAGGGGTGATTCACTACCCTAAATTGTGTATGTGTCCCTAAATTGGATTAAAAATAAATAAAATTAGATTTATGACAAAATAATGACATAATGGATAATGTAAATGGTAGGACACCTAAGCCTCCTCTTCTTCTATAAATACCTCCATCCATGGACAAGATTTTCACCATTCTTCTCCTCTATAAGCTAGAGAGCTTCTCTCTCTAGAAATTTTTCTTATTTAGTTTTTATGTTAAAATTTTGCTAGTTTTCAACTACTAGAATTTCTCCTCCTAGAAGCTTTGCATCAACAATTCCATCATCTTCATCAACCACCTTAGAGGTAATGGGGGGAGTAGGGTTGGTTCTAAATTATTTTCACTTTGCATGTTGGTAGGAAGGGTTTTCCCCTAAAACCATTTAGGCTTAAATTTTATTATTATTATTGTTATATTGTTTTATGTTAAACTTTAATTTTTGCTAAGTTGTTACTCTACTTAAATTTAGATTATCAAATTATAATTGTTATGTTGTTGCTCTGCTCAAATTTAGATTATTAAATTATAATTGCTAAGCTGTTACTCTGCTCAATTTTAGAAAATTTAAATGCACTTGCTAAGTTATTACTCTACTCAATTTTAGAACCTTAAAATGCACTTGCTAAGCTGTTACTCTGTTCAAATTTAAAAAATTAAATATATTTATTTAGTTTTTATTCTGTCAAAATTTTAGTAATCAAACTATAATTACTATGTCGTTATTTGTTAAAATTTTAGATATTGTGCAATTTCTGCAATATAAGACAGAAATATTGATTGTACTGGTACTCAAATTAATTGAGACCAAGAAAACCTCTATTTGAGAAGTAGGAAGTGGATAGATTAGTGAGTAATGTAAAGCAAGTGACATGTTGTGGCATAGCACTCTGTTAGGGAAGGTATAGTTTGGTTCGTTGAAGAATAAAAGGCAGGGACCCACTTGCAGAAGTTTTGGGGGTAGGCATTGAGTGGTGAAAATTCCAATGGCTAGGGTAGCGCCTTCGAGTTGGGATTTTCACTTGACCAAACTCGATAATCCCGACAACTGCTTAGCATTCCAAGATTAGTTTGAGACTATACCTTTATAAATGGATATCTTGACTATTATTTTCCTCAATGATGATGAAGACTATATCGTATGATAATGTTGATGAGGTATATGTACTCCTTGTCACTTCCCAGCTTCTGTTGAGAACTATTACTCACTAATGGGAAGTATGAATCCATACCTAGTCAAGGGTAGTCTAATACAACTTAGAATGAACCTTAGGTTCCCTTCTATTGTTAGTTGTGTTTTATCTTTGTTTTATGGTAAATTTCCTACCATACATGTAAAAGTGATTTTAGAACAAAACACCTCATTCTATTATTTTCTTCTATGTATGATTGATCATGATTATTGAAGATGACATTAACGTCCCATGATGCTAAGTACGAGTTAAAGGGCATTTCAACAGCAAGGATTCGACGACCTATAGTATTTTTCTTTTTGTATAAAGGAATAGGGTAGATTGACATTGCTCTGTATAGGACTTTTTTAATGTACATATTGGATAATATAGTGTCTATCTTTTGATGTATTTTTAGTTTTCTGATTATCATGTATTATCAAACTATGATGTACAGTTTTACAATATATACGTATACAATCTTATCTTTCATCTTTTACTACCATTTTCAAATTCTATTAAGTTTGGAATTTTTCTATTCTAAAAGTGGAAAAAATTTACACGCATTTTCATTTACTTAAACTTAATAACTAAATTAATACGAATTATATTTAATATGAATGAGTGTTACACCCGAACTGTACGTTTAGCCATATTAAAAATGCCTTCAGCACTAAATTGTGTCCAAACAAAGATTAAATTGTTTCAAGCCTTCTAAATGCTTGCAAGCATACAACCAAACAAAATTCGCCAGGGAATGTTATCATGTAGCAGGATCGGTAAGGAGGAGTTATCAATAATCCAGTCACCCAACCGTAAATTAAAAAACTCTCGACCAAGGAAAGGGCTCACGAGATGCCAAACTGGCCTAACATGCACACAGTCACAGAGAATATGGGTATATGTCTCATTATAGCACCCACACAAAGGACACAAAGCAGATCCCTCCCCACCTCGTTGTACCCAATAGCTATTAGTGGGTAACCTATGACGCACATCCTTCCACAAAAAAATCTTATCACGAGCATGACCCTCCCACGTCCAAATCTTTCTCCATCAATGATCTCAATAGCCTTCATAACCATGCATTAAGAGCTCATATATGGACTTTGTAGTAAACAAACCAGTAGAAATTTGGTCCCAGATTAATTTATCCTCCCCTAAATCATCATTTGGAGGAAGGTAGGATAAAATCTCAAAAATTATATCTTCAGGGATGTACTAGTTTAGAACATCAATTTTCCAATGCCCTTAATCATTAACATAATCTTTCACCATCTTATGCTCCTCCATAACAGGGAGGGGATTCACAACATACTACCAATGATTATCCTAAAGGTAACCATTTATGATTCTAGAATTGCACATTCCACCCATTTCCAATAAGCCACTTACACCCATCCAAAAGACTTTTTCACATCCTTGAAATTGCATGCCATACTTTCGAGCTGGTATTTATCTAGCGCATATCCAAGATTAAATTAGTACCACACCTATACTTATACCTTAACACCTGAACCCAAAATGCCTTAGGTTGAGTTAACACACCCTAACCTAATTTCATAACAATGGCTTTATTGAAAGCATGAAGATTCTTAAGCCCTAAGCCCCCTAAATCCTTGGGCATGTAGAATTTATTCCAAGAAATAACATGCATTTTACGAGCTCCTCCAAAATGCCCCCAAACAAAATCACAAGTCATGCTTTCAAGTTTATCACAAATCCCATTTGGTAACAAAATAGTTTGCATGGTATACAATTGATTAAGCTAACACAGTCCTACTATAACATCCTTCAAAAATAGGTTATTTATAATATTACTAATAATACGTAAATAATATTCTTTATGTCGTTTTATGAATGCTCTACATAACATAAGACCTTGTTTTGTTTTAAGATATAATAGTGGGCCTAGGTTAAAAAAAAGGGGGGAGGGGGGAACCATTAAGGCCCAATAAGGGTTTTGACCCTTATAAGGCCACATACACACATACTCTCATTTCACACACACAAGAGAGAGAAGGAGGAGAGAAGAAGAATAGGAGAAGGAGGAAGAACCAGTGACATCCATTCATCTAATCACTTTTGGAAGAAAATAGTGAGTGCTTCTAATCCATCTTGTTTCCATTATCTCACTTGAATTGGAGTTAGGATTGATGGATTAAAGGTTTAAGGTTCCTTGAACCTATAATAGAAATTTGGGTTTTTGGGTGATTTGTCTGATTGATGAGTTATTATGATAGATTTAATGGTTAAATAATGTGTAAAAGTATTTGTGAGTTTATCATATTGCTTTGGAATGGTTGTATAGCAATTAATAGCCAAGGGATTGAAAAATTGCATCCTTATACCTATTTTCATGTCGAGGTTGTCGTTGGGCGCTAGAATTACGGCACTAAGAGACAACCAACTAAAGTCCAGTGTGGGACTCTAGTAGTCTGTCGCTGGACTCTAGAATTACAGCACTGGGCGACAACCAACTAGAGCCCAGTATAGGACTTTGGCAGTCTATCGTTGGGTGCTAGTATAACAGCACTGGGCGACAAGGTTGGCGCTAAGCAACGATTTTTTGCACTGAGCACCAAACCCCTGAAACAAAATGTTAATTTTAAAAGAGTAAGGTCTACATAATGTCATATAAAAAAGGTCTCTTTTGAGTTTAAAAGAGTAAGGGACTCTTTAGATATCAAAAGTTTTATTTGAAAAGCCCTTCAGACCAAAGGGGGGTATAAATAAGCGGTCTTAATACATCTAAGTTGTAATTAAAGAAACACATGCATAAGACTAAGGTGCCCTCTTTGGGTGAATGGGTGGGTTCCATCACTTCCTATTCTCCAAAGGTTAGTGGCTAAATCTCTCGAACTGGAGAGGTATATAAATAAGAGGTCACGGCATAAGAACAAGAGGGATGCTCCTTGAAAGTTTGAGCTTAATATTTTGCCATAGGACGACAAACTATAAATGTAAAAGCTAAGCATACAATAATATATAATGAAAGGTATATATTTGAGGAAAGTAATTGAGGTTTATTATGATTCATGCATGTATGAGTTCCATTAACTGTATTGCATGTATTTTAACACTCATTGAGACATTATCTCATTAATTTAGTTTTTATGTTTCAGATTGACAGGTAAGGATAGCTAAAGCTTGACCTTGAAGACATCATGTTTTGACACTAACGTACTGAGAGGATATAGTTTATATATTTTTGAAGAATATAGAATTAGGACTGGAATCTTTTGTGTAATTATTCTCTAATGTAAAGATTCCCTCTTTTGTTACATGTATTTATGTTATATTAGGGCCTAATGTAAACTATGTACTAGTAATGACATCACAAATGTTATATTCTTATACTCAGTTATTGATATTATTAGTACTTTGATTATTAAAAATGTATACTCTAAGGTTTTACTATTAGGGTGTTACACCTACTAGCAAAAGACAAAGTGTTCGCCCTCCACCCCAACAAGTCTTTGTTGAGTACCCTTTAAGATGTAATCATAATAAGCTTTCTTTGTGCTACCATGCAACATAGGAACCCTTAAATATTTACCCATGTCATTTGTCAATCTAAAGCCAAACATCCTACTAAGCTTTATGGCCCTAGAATGATGAACATTTCTAGAAACCATTAATTTTGTCTTTACTACAAAAACTTTCTGGCCAAAAGATTTACAAAAAATATCAAGACACTTAAGCATAACATCCATCTAACTAGGAGAAGCTTCACCAAATAAAAGTAAATCATTTACAAAAAATATATGAGATAGGAAGGCCAGATCTACTCAAATGAATGGGGGTCCAATCGTTGGACTCCACAACCCTATTAATAAGATGCGCTAATCTCTCCACACAAAGGACAAAAAGATAAGGTGAGAGAGGATCTCCTTGGCGAGTAACCTTTGTAGAGGGGAAAGTGGTAGTGCGAGATCCATTAAATAACACACTCATTAAGAATGATGATATGCAAGCTTTGATCATATCAATGAAAGCATTTCCAAACCCAATTTCACGAAGAGTATCAATAAGGAAAGCCCATTTAATAAGATCATAGACTTTTTCAAGATCAACTTTCACCACTATGAAATCCCTACTTCCTCTTCATCGTATGGAAGATTTGTTGGGCTATAACAATATTATCCGAGCTATGTCTCCCAAGAATAAAATTACACTATTGGGGCACAACCAAATAACGCATGACTCTCTTCAACCTCATAGCAACAACCTTTATGATAATTTTATATATCACATTACATAAACTAATAGGCTAGAACTCATTCATAGACGCTAGGACATCAACCTTAGGAATAAGGATAATAAGTGTGTCATTTATTTTTCTGATACTCTCAAGATTCTAAAAGCACTCCTTAATAGTATTACACACAAAATTACCCACAATATCCCAATTTGATTGGAAAAACACTAGGTGAAGACCATCAGGACCAAGAGCTTTAAAAGCTCCTATGCTAAACACTAAAGTATGAATTTCCTCATCACAAAGAGGCTTCTGGATATCTGTTAGAACATCTGCATCCAAGAGAGGAAAATTATTCTCTAAAGGCTAAGGTTCTATACCGACATTCTCCATAAAAAGCTCTTGGAAGTAAGTCACCACTATCTACTGAAGTTGCAACTGGTCCATGACAAGATTACTATTCTCATCCCTAAGGGCTTTAACTTATTCCTCTTCCCCCTTATCAAAGTTAATGCATAGAAAAATCTAGTATTTCAATCTCCAAACTTGAACCAATCACACCGAACCTTTTGGTACTATAAGAGCTCCTTATGAATAATATAATTATATTCCTACCACAACTTCTTCTCAAGTCTCTCCAAATACTTATTTTCCTCCATTAGTAAGCTATTATTAATTCTTTCTAGTCTTGCCAACAACTTGCGCTTATACTAAAAAATATTACCATAACACTCTCTATTCCAGTTTGTTGCATTTACCTAGAACCGAATGACAACCTTCTTTCAATCAAAACTTTTTCTCCACGCCTCCTTCACGACATAAAAAAAAAAGGGGTTAGCCAGTCAACTAGCCATAAAATAAAAGGTTGATTGCCCCAAACGTGAGTCTCTTCACCCCCCCCCCCCCCCCAATTTTACCAACAAAGCTTTATGATTAGACTTAAAGGAAGGTAAATGGAAAAGGGAAGCCTCAGGAAAGGTATGTTGCCAAGAAGAATTACAGACCGCCTTATCAATCCTCTCCTCTACACCTCTTCCTTCTTAAGTAAAAGGAGCGCCTTTGAACCCTATATCAACAAGATGACAATCTTGAAGGCAACTGGTGAAACGGTCCATAGAACTGCTATTAGGGGGCCCCTGTTAACCTATTGGCAAGTGTACTAATTCGTACAAGTAGATAGTGATAAGTATGATATCATTTCCCAAGGGACTTGTGTAATATTAGATTTTATACAATTGCTACTATGAAAAGAAATATTCACACAAACATGATAAAAAGTCTCTTAGGAAATTTTATGAACATTTGGAATGCGAAATAAAGATTAACAATAGATAAAGAAAATGTTAGGGTTTGACTACACTAAACCATCCTTTCATGCACATAGAGATTATTTATTGAGTTTATGTTTCATTCATTACCATTAGCCCATTAAACCATCCAATCCCTAATCCTTTAAAGGAGTAGATCTAAGTTACTTAATTAAACCAACAACTCCTTGTTTAATTTTCTAATCAACTTGCATTAAGAATAGAGGTTAAGAAATGATTGATAAACCCTACTCCATTCCCAGATACAAGATTCATTAAGTGCTCACTTTAGATCTATGAAAAGAACATGTTTTGCAACGACATCCAAAACAATAAGATCAGGTCATGAGAGATCAAACCACAACAAGCATTAAGCATAGAAGTGAAGACATATATGATTAAAACATAAACATTCAATAAATAACTTAAGAAGTATACATGAAAGTAGGTTCAGTTACATCAAATCCTAACTAGGATAAATCTAGCTACTCATAGTGAAAAGGACTAGCCAAGAAGAAATGAAGAAAATAGATTGGAAGTCCATGGAAAGCTTCCTAGCTTGCTTCCAATGCTCCTGGGGTTCAAAGAGAAATAGTCCTCAATGCATGGTAAAAGAATTTGTTTATGTTACATTTGCACTCTCGTTAATTGAGCTGTCCTTGAGTCATTTAGCAAGAGTTTGCTTTCGCTAAGCGAATCCTTCAAATTGTGGCTTCAGGGCACATTTTTCGGTTAGCAAAAACTACTTTCGCTAAGCGAGTCCCTCAATTCCAGAAAGCTCTACTCTCTAGAGTTCAAGTATTCGCTGAACGAACATCCTGCTCGTTCAACGAATTATAGTCAGCAAGAATCCCTTCTGAACAACTCCAAACCTTTTTCTTCAAATCCTACAAAAAATGATAGGAGATCAATTGTAAAATGCTCAAATTCATTGAGTTTAACTATTGATCCAATTTACTTACATTTGTTAAATTTCAAGGTCAATTAAAGTCTTAAGTAAGGAGAAATGAGAAATGATGGTATAAATACATACCTAAAAGTTATGCCTAAATGCCAATCAACACCCCCCTAAATTTACAACTGTGCTTGTCCCCAAGCAAAAGTATACCTAGAAATATGTACACCATAACAACAAGCATGGATTGAAGTCAATTATCAACCAAAAAAGTTTATCTTTTTATGATCCTTAACCAATACTATGTATAAAACACATATCATGTAGCCAATTTATATATAATGGTGCCCACAATAAAAATGATAGATAAAATGTAAAGCAATTGAATCTACAAGGGATTAATGGAGGTGGCACTATACTCATTGAAAAGCCAAAGAACACTTAAGCCCTCACAAAATATATGTTTCACCTAAGCACACAAGTGTATCCAAGTAAGTGTATCTCTCCATCACACCATTAAGAGCATACAATTCAACTTTAATTTTCATCTTAGAAGCAATCATAATACACATATGCATAAATCACAAGGATTTTATTCCGGTTGTAACTTGGCTGGGCTATAAGTAAAATTGGTTTTTCAAGATAATCAATTTAACGCCTAAGGGAAGAAGAGAGCAAATTTTAGCATGATTTACATCAAATCCTTCTCTCTTTCACCCCTTTTCTCAAAACCTTGAAATCAACCCCTTTTTTTAAGCACAAGTTCCAACATCATGATGAACAAAGATACAATTGAATTGAATTTATTTTTCTCTTTATCTCTCTTTTTTAAAGCATAAAAACAAGCAAATGATTATAGTATAGAGCACACTTTTCCAATCCCCTCTTTACAATTCTCTTCTCCCAAACTTGTATGAAAACCAATTCCAAATTATTTGCTTTCCTATCCCTAAGGTGTGGAAGGTAGTGAAGAAGAAAAAAAAAGAATTATTTTTGCCCCCAAGAAGCATTACTAGAGTTTTGATGATTTAACCTCTTGATGAGTGCAAAGTTGTATTGTGTGTTTATATGTGTATGTGGTTGTGTGCCATGCATGATTGATCTTTATCTTTGATGATTTGATGGTGATGAGCTCTAAATTTAAGACTTAATGGATTAACAAGTGATAACATATATATTTCATAAGCTTAAAATTGAATCCAAGATGAAATAGATGTTTAAAATATGGTTTAAATTGGATAACAGAAGATAGCTCTCTGTTAAAGTTCTTGAAGGATTTAATCTTATGTTTGGTAACAATTTAATCTATTAATTGGGTTTAGTAATTGGTTAATTTTGTCATTGTTTATGTTAGAAAGTTGATTTGAATATAATATAACCAGTTACGCGATTATGTAATTAGTTATGTTTTAAAATGCTAAAATATGGCTATGGGCGAATAACTGATTACATAGTTATGTAATCAGTTATTTTAAGTAACCTGAACTAAAAGCTATGCGTAAATAACTAGTTACGAAGGGAAATAACTAGTTATTTCCATTTTAAGTTCATTTTCCAAATTTACGAAGAACAAAATAACTGATTACAAAACCAAATAACTAGTTATTTTAGTTTTCTCTCTATAAAATGCGAACCTTATTGACTCTTTAGACATGGCTTCCAATCCTTAAATATTTGTGAAAGTTTTTCAAGAGAGCTCACACATGGATCATCTTTGTGGATAAAGAGAAGTCATCTTATTAGGTAGATTTGTTTTATGCTTCATTGTTTACATTCATCACTAATTGAGGTGATATCCAACCCTTACTTTTGTAAATTTTTTGTTCTTGAGGATGGTTTTCTCAAGTTTCTCTTATGGTAAAGTTCCATAAGAATTGGTTCAAGTTTTCCAGATAGGTTTTCAAGAAACTTGGTTTTTAGGTTGTGTTTGTGTGTGATTCTTTTGTTTGTGCAATGTAGTTGTAAATAAATTGAATTACATAGTGATAGTACCAATCGGTTTGATTGAAAACTAGATGTAGATCATAGTGGTGATGATCGAACTAGTATAAATCCTGTGTGTTCCTCTCTTTTTTCTATACTTCCTCACATATATTAAATCTTGATCACTTTATCAATTGCATATCAATTCATGATAAATTTTTTCATGGTTGCATAGTAAAGATAAGTTAACTGTTCCAATTCTACAACATCCATGCGAAGTGAATTCACACATAGCAGCGAACTAGAATCCCTCCAAGGCGGCTATTTCCATAATCGACTAGACCTAAGGTGAATAAAAAGCAACCTCTGTTGCTGCTACATCAGTTGAAAATGGGCTTTCATCAACTAGCAACATCAGCTGGCAACACTTCCATCTTGTCACCCACCCAAAAAATCAACATTTGGTGCAAGGTAGATGACATACATAAATTAGGATGAAGCCAATCTCTACTAAGCAGCACAGAATATGATGGCTTTGATTCCAACACAAAGAAGGTAGATGTGTTTTTCGTAGGCTCTATTGTTATCTCGGCTATTAGAATCCTTATAGCTGTTATGGGGTATCCAGTAAAGGCAGTCATTCTCATATTAGTCTACAACAAATCATTCTTTGACTTGCCTAGCTTCTTCATAGTCGAGTAAGTCATTACATTTAGGAATACCCTATTGTCTACGAACACTTAGTTGAAAGGCCTACCATTAATAGTGGCATTAACATAGATAGGCTTAGGGTGCCTAGCCATATTATATGTTGGCTTGCATAATTTGGCGATTGCATCTTCAGATGTAGCCTCATCAGCCAAGCTAGCCTATTCTTGTTCACTAGCTTCTACATCACCTTCAAGGGTTGACAGTTGTTTAGCTTGATTGACAAATTCAATTGGAAGCACCCCAACAACACCCATTGAAATGGGTGCATCATCAAACAATAAGCCATCTAGTTCATAGTCGTCCAACTCCAAGGGAGAACTAACATCACTCTTTTTGAATGAATAGTTCTTGTAGCGAAAAGTTCCTTCCTTTCCATCAACTGTCTTGGGTAACTGCACCTCCTTTCCTTTAACTTGACAACTGTCAAAAAGCATGTGGATCATCCCTCTCAACTTCTGTAATGCCCTTTTTCCTTTGTAATCTCTTTTTCTAAGTTCCTGTCAAAAGCTTGTCTTCAATTGACTGATCCTTGATATACTTGTTCCCGAACCACTCTCTTTTTCTACTTTGGCCTTTGGCTTCCTCATCCTAGCCCCCTTCAAGTTGTCTCGGTCAACCAAGGTAATCCTGAGGGTTGACCTTCCCCCTTTCATGTTCACTTTTGCGGCGCATCTTTCAGTGGGGTGTAAGGATGCAGTTTTGGGTTGCATCTGTTGCCTCTATCACCTATCATTCGGTTGAGGGTACTACAGCCATTGGACAATTGACTTCCTTAGAGGCTTCTCTCCCTCCTTTAGTTTTGCTCTGTTCTCCGGCTTGGCTTCTTTCGACCGCCACTAATACTTGGGATGCCTCGCAGGTTTATGAGGCGACCTTTGCCTTGGGTTAGCTGTAGCAATCAACACCATATGCACATTAGCCGCTAGAAAGGGGGTCAATGTCAATCTTCATTTCTCCCTTTTTTTGGCTAACTTAAGCCTTCCTTCCTTCAAGGCTCTTTGGATAGTATTCCTAAACACCAAGCAATTGGCCATAGAGTGACTGTAAGCGTTATGCTACTTACAGTACCTCTTGTTCTTAAACTCTTCTAGAGAAAGTATCTTCTATCCCTCTAGGAGCTTGATTTGTTGGTCTTTCACTAGGTAGTTGAAGATCTAGTCAGCCCTTGAAATGTCAAACAGGTAGGACTCTTTACCCTCAACCTCATTGCTCTTTGATGGCCTTAAAGCAGGGCAAGTGTACAGCTTACCTTTGAGCAATTTGGCTGCCATCTGCTTGGCTTTCAAGTCTTCTTTTGATGATTCCTCTACCTCCACGGCTATCATGGATATAGCCTGAAGATTCCTGAAGCCTTATTGCGCTCTTTGTTATTCCCTCTCTTTGATGAACTACTCCACCCTAGTTGCTTTGGCGGCTAACTGCACTAAGTCCACATAGTCTTGAGTAATTAGTCGTTCCTTCAACTAGGGATGCATGTTGTCGATAGCTATGTTTACATAGTCAGCCTTAAGGAATTGAACGTTACATTTGCTTCTCATCCTTCTAAAACATTCCGAGTACTTAGCAATTGTTTCATTAGCTTGCTGCCACCTATTCATCAAATTGCCAACCAATACGTCTAGTTAGGGTTGAGTAATAAAGATGCAAGAAGAGAATCATGCTTGTCCCCAAGAAGTATTATTAGAGTTTTGATGATTTATCCTCTTGATAAGAGCAAAATGTATTGTGCGTTTATATGTGTATATACTTGTGTGTCATGCATGATTGACCCTTATCCTTGATGGTTTGATCATGATGAGCTCTAAATTTAAGACTTAATGATTTAAGAAAGTGATAACATGTTTTCATGAATCTAAAATTGAATTCAAGATGCAATTTATGTTTAAATATGGTTTAAGTTTGATAAAAGTTGAAGGTTTTGTGTTAAAGCTTTTAAATGATTCAATTTTATGTTTGGAGTGATTCAATCCATTATTTTGGTTATGTAATCAATTATTCTCGTTAATTTGATGTTATAAAGTTGTTAGATTCTCAAATAATCTATTATTGGGTTGTACAATCAATTATTTTAGAAGCCTGGATGTTGGTGTTGAGCAAATAATCAATTATTCGGCAAAATAACTGTTAATTTTGTTCTTGACTCATTCCTAGAACTACGAAGAACAAAATAACCAATTAAGAAAATAGAATAACTGAGCCATCGCACCTCCAAACTATGCCTAGGGCTGGCCCTGAATCTAATGATATGAAGAAATTTTTCTGCACCTCAACATTTTTTTGTACAAGTCTTAAAATTTTAGTGTTATATATATTCCATGCCTAGTAGAACTTAGCTTTGTTTGCATAAGAAATGAGAGAACTAATTATGATGAATCACTTGTTAGAATGATTTTATGTATTTACTAGTTAGAATGATTATTATGAATGTATTTTGTATCTCAAAGATTCTAGATTGTAGTGTATTTTTTTTTTGTTTTGCCATTTGCAAATTATGGCAGTTTAAAACTACCATAATTATCAACAAATTTTGGCGGTTTTAAACTATCATATTTATCATAATTTATGGCGTTTTTAAACTGCCATTTTTATCTTCAGAGAAACCTAGTTTAAACACATATTATGGCGGTTCAAAATGGCATTTCTAACGACCATGAACTGTAATGTATAAAATGATGATTGTAATGGCGGTTCATGGTGAACCATTATTTTATATCGAATGGCGAAATGATTTGTGGCATTTAAGGAAAATTCCATTCATGTATAAAATGATAGTTATAATTGCCATTTTTTACAAAAAAAAAAATGCTAGTTTTTGCATTATTTTTTGTAGTGATATGCTTTAGAGTGCCTTTTTAGATGAAATTATTTAAGATATGAACTTTTGACTGTTTTCTTGTAGGATGATACGCGTAGGATGATAGGTAGATAAGACGAAATATTTATTTTCTTTTTAAATTTCATCAATATTACATTTTGTTTGTTATCATTAAAACTGAGGGCTTAACCATCTTGATCTTAACAATCTCCTTCTTTTTAATAATGGCAAACAATATATTAGATGACTGGGTATGCTTCCCCTTAAATAGAGAGGAAAAATTTATGAGCTATGCAAATAATTTTCTCGAAATTCATGGTCGTGACAAAGTAAAGGAGATTATTATGAACACCAGTTGGCAAGCAGCAAGCATTAGGGTGCACATGAGGGAAAGGCTACTTTTGATTTGACTTTATATGGATGTGGAAAATGTTGCGTGGACTAACCCATGCTATCCAACACCAAGAGAGAGAAAGAGAGAGAAAAGAGAGAAATGAGGTATAATAGGTGATATGATGTAATAGGAAGAAAAAGATAGAGAAAAATAATAGGTGTTGATGGAGTGTATATAAAGGGAAGTGTTCATGTATCACCACTTGATGGATATAGTACAGGTAGCTAAATTTGCAGCTTTTGGGATTGAAAATGTTAGGAATGATAATTATAAATTTTCAAATAAAAATAATATTGGAATTATCTAAATTCGGAGTCTCTATGCATAATAAATTGATGAGGAAAAGGTAATGACTATTGGTAGTGTGTGATGGTAATTTTTGAAGGAGGTGATTCTTAGAAGTGTAAAAAGTAATTAATTGGTACTTACCCTATAAGTTTTTTTAGAAGTCGTTCACTACCACTATAAATAAAGATCTTTGAGATGAAAAGAACATTCTAACTAGAAGAGGCGTCATGTACCAAATAGAAGAGAAGTTTAATTAGTCTAAGAGATGTAAGAGGATCTCTTGTGAGTGAGAAAGTTTTTATCAATCTTTGTAATTATTGAGTGAGAGACTCGAGTTTGTAGGGTAATATATAACTTGGGAGGGATTTTCAAGTTTGTTTAAAAAACTTGTAATCTTATTTGAGATAATAAACATATTTATTGATGCATTTTCATGGACATAATTAAGAAATATCGAACCACATTATGTGTTTCCGTTATTTTTTTTGTAGGGTGATGTTGTATTCTCATCTTCAATCCTTATTAATTGTGTGCTATTTTTCCCTAATAGAAAGATGTGAAGACAACCATCGTTGTTAAGGTAATATGTTGGAACTATTTCACAAGTTAGAGTATCTTAAGGATAAAGTTATAAAGATTGTGAAGACAATCATTGTCTAGGACTAAACTTTATAAAGTGTTTATATATTAACATAAAAGAATTTGTAATTAAGTTAAATGAGTTTGTAGGCACAAAAATTGGGTTGGTTTAAATTGTCAGGTGGCATGCACATGAAAATTACTACTTTTGCTTTTTAAAATTTGAAAGTAATTAATAAAATTAAGGTTAAATATATTTTTAGTCCCTATAAAATAAACAAATTTTAGTTTTTGTCTTTGTAAAAAAAAATTCTTTGGTTTTCATCCCTAAAGAAAGTGATTCTTGGAATTGTAAGGAGTAATTAATTGGTACTTATCCAAAAAGTCCTTAGAAGTCATTCACCACTATTATAAATAGAGTTCTTTGAGATGAGAAGAGCATTCCAACTAGAAAAGGAGTCATGTACTAAGCAAAATAGAAGGGAGTCCAAGAGATGTGAAAGAGTCTTTTGGGAATGAAAGAATATATTTATCATTCTTTGTAATTCTTTAGTGAGAGACTTGGATTTGTACAGTGATATACTACTTGGGAGGATTTTTTAAGTTTGTACAAACTTGTAATCTTATTTGAAATAGTAAATATAATTATTGATGCATTTCCATGGATGTAGTTAAGAGTTGGAACCACATAAAATTTTGTATTTCCGTTATTTTTTATGGTTAGTGTTGTGTTCTCATCTTCAATCATAGTTGTGTGTGATTTTGTCCCGACAGAAAAATCGTGAAGAATTGTTCATTAAGGTACATTACTGGAAATGTATGATTTTCTTGCGGAAAAATTATACAGGAATTATCTACGAATTTTGTTGCAAATATATTTATAATACAATTATTTGTTGCAGCTTGAAATTGACAGAAAATTTCTTAGAATTTGTTTTGTTTCCTGCGATTTTTCTTGTGAAAACATTTTGTAGGAAATGTTTAATATTATTTTAATATACCACAAGAAAAGTCACAAGCAAATTTGGTGGGAATTATTCTACGAAATTTTCTTGCAGTTTGCAGGAAATGTTTTCTACAAATATAAATCAACAGGAAAATCCATACGAAAATCCTTCATAAGATAAATAATAATTATTATAATAAATGAATAAAATAAAAATAAAAAATATTATAAAATTAATTTCGTAAATTGAATATATTATAAAATCAGTAAATAATTAAATTAATTAAATTGTTTAATTCTTATTAAGTAATTAAAAAAATCTTTCTAAGATCAAAGATAGTATTTAAATATAATATTCAAATTTTAAATATAATGTTATTGATGCCTAATAATTATTTAATTCTTTTGAAATGAGATTTTATTAATATATTTGATGGTGAATTTTCTCTTTTTGGGTCACCAGGTTATTGAAGCGAAATATCTACTAACTTTGTCGACGATTAATCTTCGCTGGAAAACCTGTCTAGCCACTTTTAGTGGAGTCTTCCCTCCCAACCATATTTTTTCCATCTACAAGGCTCAAAGTTATGACCTTGCTTAAGGAATAGAGACCCAATTCCACTCGAACCAACGATTTGTTAGTATTTGATGGTAAAATTCAATATAATAAAATAAAAATGACTTATTTTAATTTTTTTCACAAAACTTATAGAAATTAATTAAAAAAAAGATTCTAAAAAATTCATGAGTTAGTTCAAATTAATTTTTGAGTTTAATTTCTATGTGTTGTCAATGTAAACAAATTTACACTATCAACTAACAAGAACTCATGTTTGGTATTATTTTTGAAATAGTTATTATAAAAGTCAATAAATTTACCCTAAATGACAATTTTTGACTTGATGATAGTATAAAAAAATGTACACTATTAATATATATACTATTTACTCTTAATTTTTTCATTAGCCCCCAAGACATTTCCAATAAGAAGGAAATTTCAAACAGAATGTCAATATCTTCATGGGATATTTGTAGACACATACGATGACAATTTTTAAGTATACTATTGTTCTCACCTATAATAATACTAAGAGTTTAATAGTTATGTATTGTTAGTGTAAAATTTTTTACACTGCCAACCAATTAAAAATTACTATTGATATGACTTTTAAGATAATTATTATAAAAGTCAACAATGAGTTGATATTAAAACAAGATACAAAAATAACACAAGAAGGGGGGTTGAATTGTGTTATAGCAAATTTTCGTAAAACCTTTTTCGTGATGTATCGTCTGAAGGGTATAATCAAAGAAGCTTTCGAAGACGTTTTATAAAACAGACAAATATTAAAACTAAGCAAAGCAAACTGAAATGCACACAAGATTTATACTCATTTGTCTCACTCTAGAGACTACATCCAGTTCTTGGCTACAACCAAGTTTCACTAACTTTTTCAAGTTACAAGTATTCTTTCCACAAACCTCTTCAGGCTTAACCCAAGTAGTCTTCTACTTGCCTCTCCAAGCAAAAACTCAAGTATTCTTTGAATAAAAGCCTCTTTAGGCTTCCACTAATCTCGTTAAAAAAAAGGTTTACGCATGAGTTACCTTACTGGGTTTAATGTCTTAACAAACGAATATACAATGAAGTACAAAGAGAATTTCACAATTAGAGTATACAAGAGCTTTTTCTTTTCTTAAAAAAGTTATGATTTTACAAAATCAACAGCAATTATGACAATAACCAACAACAACTCGAAAGAGGTCTCTTCTTCTATTTATATGCTTCTCCAAAAATATCCGTTGAGTGCTTTGCAAAAGACGGCCTTCGTCTGATGAAGAGAGTCGTTAGAGCATTAAATGCAGCATTTAATGCCTTTCACCAACTTGTCATATAATAAGATAAAGCAGTCTGCTTATCTTTTCTATTCTTGTACTCAATCTTGTAGCAGTTGTCATGTCTACTTTCCCGTTCTAACATTCGCACACACATTCCTTCTTTTTCATTGACTTTTTTCGAGAGTAGGTATATAGACTTTATAAGTTTCGAGGTAGCTTTCATTCTATTTGATGTGCAGATCATTTTAGAATGGTGTCATTGTCTTGTAAGATCTGTTACGGATTTAAACAAAGGATAAAGACGATACATTTTTAAAGATATAAGACGGTTGCATATAAACCTGTTACAGATGACCAGACAATTGTGTAAAAACATATATTTTAACTGTTTGTTATTATCAAAATATTTGAGGGTTATAAATTCGTCCTTTGTCCTAACAAAACAATTAAATTATATATATTAAATTACACTTAATCTATACCATTATATAAAAGGAATAAAACTTTTATCAACTACTTTTTGGTCTCCACTTTTCTAAGACCATTATACCCTTTATTTATTACTTAATAACTACTACGCATGTAACTACTCACACCATTACACCCTTACGTTTTTTGGTGTACACATTTTCTGGACCAATTTGCCTTTTAACTTCCCCTACATAAACTACTCCTACTTTTCCATTTTTATTTATTTTCTATTCTCTCTCTTCCTCTTCTTTTTAGTTCATCCTACTCCTCAAACCACCTTCTTCCCAAATCTTTATTTTACTCTCACCCCTTTCAGAACACCTTCACGCAAGGCTTTCACACACTTAACCTTATCTTGCTATTTGTTTATCTCACAATTCCTTCATCACGCAAAGGCTTTCACATAGTGCTTATTATTTGCATAGTGATTTCCTCACTACTAATTATCTTGGAAATGGAAGACACAAAAAATCACTCACAACTAATTATCATGTGTCGCAACCAGGGTCCCGATGGGACGGTGAAAATGATATTAAAAAAAAAAGGAGTCACCACCATTGTTTATTAAGGAAAAACATGGAAAAACCTTAAAAAAAGAGTCTTGAACCAAATATTGGATTCAAGAGTCAATCACACATAAGGAAGGTGTTAGCACCCTATAACGTCCATTATAAAAACGGTTACCCTTTAACTTGATGTGTGAACAAAATCAATTATCTTCTCCTCTTGCTTATAAAATTATTAATCCTATTTTCTATATATTCTTACATTGAAATTTTATTATAGATTTATTTAAAAAATATTCTTATTCTTATTATTTTATTTTTATTGTTTTTGATATCGACAAGAGTGGACCCCTGCTCCTACGTATCCTCTGGTATAAGGAGAAAATCAAACTCATGTAGTTCTTTGGGTGGAAAATCTCTTTGTGGGTTGATTTTTTTAATTATGTTTTTTTTTGTTATTTATTATTATTATTATTATTATTTATCAGGATCATTAAGACATTAAATCTTAAATATTATAAAGTATTATCCACAATAATAAAGGGCTTAACAGATACGGAATACTCTTGCAAAAAGTTTATAAATGAGATTTTGTGATAGTCAAGTGGATTCTAGATCCAACACGACAAATCACTAAGTCTACAGTCTTGTTTTATAAAAGGGGATATTAATTGACAAAATATTATTTTTAGATACATTTTTGATATTTAAGTGGATCCTAAACCTAACATGAAAAATAATATTAAGCTTCAGGTTAATTATGTTGTTATTAAAAATGATTAACAATTAATTAATCTTAAACTTTAGATAAAAAAAATTTGTGACATTCAAGTGGGTCCTAGACCTAACATAAAAAGTCACTAAATCTTATTTATATTTCATTTAGGAATCAAAAGAGGTTTTATTCAATTATTTGAAAATTGAAATAAAGCTTATTTTAACAATTAAATCTAAATTAACGATTAGTAAGAAATCAAATAGACAAAATGAGAATAAATTTGATTAAAGCTAAACATTGCTTCATGCTTGCGTAGACGGATTTTAGTTGTCAAAACTAATGCTTCATATATCCAAAATCATTCCTATACAAAAGGAACAGTACGGAAATGGGACAAAAAGGCTTATTTGCGTAAAAAAATTTGCCATATACATTTGGATTAGGCCGGTTACGAAAATGGAAGGGTAGCCAAAAAAGGAAAAGGGTTATTTGGTTCTCTGAAAAACCAGAGACAGCGCCTGCTTACCGGAGTGACATTATCGAGGCGGAAGTGCGAAGGTCTCGCGTGGAGAAGGCAGAATGGGGATGATGCACAGATGGCTACGCGAGAGAGGACTGTACACTGGGGGTGCATTGCTGACGCACGGCGACGCAGTAGTTGGCGCACGATGACAGCTACTGGAGGTTCGGAGGCAACGGCACCGTGGTAAGGTCGATGCGGCAGCGGAGCGAAAAGGGACGGTATGGAATCAGAGAGATTTAAAAAAAAAAAAAATGATGTTACCAATTCTGGGTTTGAATTTGTGTGTATGAGTTTGGATACTTTGCAGGATCTATATGTTGATACACTAGTGTGCAGGAAACGTATGAACGTGAGGGATTGTGTGAAAATAAAAAATAAGCGTAATTAATTGTGTTTAATGGTGAATGTGGTGTGTGTTTGTGCTCTGTTTTGATGCGTCCATGATGCTGTTGGATAGGTGTGAATAAAAGATGGTGATGCTTAAGCAAAGAAATAATACATTAGATATTTGCATAAATCAATCATATCAATAAATAAGAATTTTCTACAGATTCAAACTGTTTCATAATGCCAAAGAAGGAAAATATTAGGAAGGAGAGATGGACACCTCTAAGCTCTTGATTCTGACTAAACTGAAAGACAGCCCAGCGGAGAGAGAGAGTGACCTAAGAAATGTTTCCAGAGATCCCCCCTTTTATTTCTTGCCTTCATCCAGCCTTTCGTTTCCTTCCCCCTCCTCTTTTTCTATCTTTTTTATTTATAGGCAAGGTTTAAATGAGATTTTTTAAGTTTCTTGACCCTTTTTCTTTTTTAACTTTTCACTTTCTTTTGTTATTATTATTCTTTATTTTGTATTTATTTTTTATGATGAAGATGAAATTTGTATGTACATGAACTCTTCTAAAATTGAAGTATTATTATGAATAAATATGTATGGCCATAAGGTTAAAACTTTTAATTCAACAAGAAATTTAATATTTTTAGTTAGTTACGGACTAGGACACTTTTAGTCTAACAGGAATAAAAGATAAATATATTTAACTCAATTATTATTATTTTATTTTATTTATTTATTTATTTTAAGCTACAATTACCTAGATAAAATTGGGTGTTCACATTATGAAAAGGGAAGATATGTGTATTCTAATATTTCTTTCACTTCAATCATTGTTTTGAAATACCAATAGTATTTGGTGTAATCTTCTTTTTACATATTGTTTTCAGTTTTCTAAACAACTTTTTATAATTCTTTTTTTTTGTATTTCTCAAATGGAGTTTAATATACACACATTTTTTCTCAATACATGTAAGTATTCTAATATTTCCAACGCAACCTTCTTTTTATTTTTCGTTTTCATTTATTGAAATTTTTTCAATTTTTTAAACAACTTTTTATAATCCTTTTTTTTTTTAATTTCTCAAATGGGGTTTTTATTCAATCATTGTTTTGATCAATACATACAGTTATATTACTTCTACATATACCTTTTATAATTTTTTTTTAACTTTTGTTTTATCAAAATCCATTACTTTTTCTTTTGAAGGAAAAACTCCATTACTTTAGAAATAAGTATTTTGATCTTATTATGTAGTTATTGTGATTTATTTTTTATGTTACTTTTCATTCTATCATCCAGTGAATGACTCTTAAATTGTTTTCAACTTTTTTCAGTTTTTTAAACAACCTTTTTTAATTATTTGTCTCCCTTTAAAAAATAAAGGAGTTCAGTTTTTCAAACAACTTTTATCTGTTATTTGTCTCCGTTTAAAAAAAAAAAGAGGGAGAGTAACAAAGATAAATAATTCCCACTTTACTTCTTTTTAATTACTTATTGTTTTCATTTACTAAAATTTAAAACTACTCATTTTTTTAATTTTAAAAATCTACCACTTTGTTGATTGAAATTGTCCAATTTTTAATTTTAAAAATCTACTAATTTGTTAATTAAAATTGTCTATTTTTTTGAATTTTAAGAATCTACCAATTTGTTAATCAAAACTGTTTTTTTTTTATTTTTAAAACCAACCAATTTGTTAATTAAAACTACCCATTTTTAAAATCTATCAATTTCTTAATTAAGTTTTCATTGTTTCTTTTTTTTTTTTTCTCATTTTTACAATCTTTTTATTTTAAACATCTGTGCCTGTGTGTGTCCGCTTGAACTTTTTTCAGTTTTTTAAACAATGTTTTTTAGTTATTTGTTTCCCTTTAAAAAAAATAAAGGAGTTCAATTTTTTAAACAACTTTTTTCAATTATGTGTCTCCATTTAAAAAAAAAAAAGGTGAGTAACAAAGATAACTAATTCCAACTTTACTTCTTTTTAATTACTTATTATTTTTATTTATTGAAATTTAAAACTGCCTATTTTTTAATTTTAAAAATCTACCATTTTGTTGATTAAAACTGCCCATTTTTAAAATTTTAAAAATCTACCAATTTGTTAATTAAAATTTCCCTTTTTTTAATTTTAAAAATCTAATAATTTGTTATTTAAAATTTTCATTTTTAAAATTTTAAAAATCTACCAATTTATTATTTAAAACTGCTCATTTTTTTTAAATTTTAAAAATCAACCAATTTGTTGCTTAAAACTGCCCATTTTTTAAATTTTAAAAAACTACCAATTTTTTTAATTATGTTTCCAATGTTTCTTATTTTTTTTCTCTTGTTTACTACCTTTTTATTTTAAACTTTTGTGCTTGTTTGTGTCCAGTTAAACTTTTTTCAGTTTTTTAAAGAACTTTTTTAATTATTTGTCTCCCTTTAAACAAATAATTTTTTTCAATTATTTGTCCCTATTTAAAAAAAAAAAGTAACAAATATAACTAATTTCAACTTTACTTCTTTTTAATTACTTATTGTTTTTATTTACTGAAAGTTAAAACTGCCCATTTTTTTATTTTAAAAATCTATCATTTGGTTTATTAAAATTGCCCATTTTTTGAATTTGAAAAACCGACTAATTTGTTAATTAAAATTATCTATTTTTTTGAATTTTAAAAATCAACTAATTTGTTAATTAAATTTTTCTATTTTTTTGAAATTTAAGAATTTACCTATTTGTTAATTAAAACTGCTCTTTTTTTTATTTTAAAAATCAACCAATTTGTTGATTAAAACTGCTCATTTTTAAAATTTTAAAAATCTACCAATTTATTAGTTAAGTTTCCAATGTATAATTAAATCATAAAATTAAAAAAGAATCTAAAACTATAATTAAGATACATTTTACAATGTAAATAATATCTTTAATTGTAGATAAATATATCCTTTCTTTGACTTTTATGTGCAATGTAATATTTTTACATATTTTTTATGTCTGTGTATATAATAATCAAAGTTCTTTATAGTACAACAGTGCAATCCCATGCAATGCAAAAAAAAAATGATATATAAAATTATCATATTACCTTAAATAGTAGAGACATAAGAAGTAAAAAAATGTGTACAAATAGACATGAATCCCGCAAAATAAAACTTAAACTAAAATTAATATATACGTCAATGTATAATAAGGTAAATTGTTATAATTATCAAATTTAGTGTAATAAAAATATGTTAGCGTAATAGAAAAACAGACACACAGATACGACAATGCTTGTGTTTTTGCTGGTGGTTATTATGACTTTACACAAACTATCTTTGAAAATAATTGCTTTTTTAACTTTTATTTTGCCTAATTTGTCAAACAGAATTGTTTCTAATTAATATTAATTTAATAATATTAAAATACAATTACTTCTCAATATAATAATAAAAAAAATTACTGATTTTTTTTTTTAAGTATTTTCTTATACTTTGCTTTTGGAACTCGGCAGGAAACTTCAAATTTTCGCTCTGCTTATTTTCTCTGACCCAAAAGTTTCATTACCAGTTTCCACGAAGATAACCTTCTCACTAAGTCACTATCATTCTCGCTCGGCTGCGTGCTGCATTGGAAATTTAGTTCCCGCTTTCGGTGCTCTTGATCATCTCTATTTATCTTCTTTGTTCATTGCTTTCGGTGCTTACCTTCTAATTTTCTTTTTCGTGCTCATTGTTCTTTCTAAATCTTATTATTATTGTTGCTGGCTGGGTGCTTTCGGTGTTGATTTGGTATTGAGAATTCCATTCTCGCTTTCACTGTTGTAAGAGCAAAACCCCATTTTTCGCTTATTACCGTGTTTGCATGTTTGATAAATACAAAGAAGATGCACAACTTGTGTCAGTAGTAATAGCCTGAGAAGCTTACCTCCAATCTTATTTATGCAGGAGTTCATCTGCTTCACACACCACTGGACGGTGATCTAATGTGCCACATTGAAATTTATAAGCTAGTCTCATTTTTTCTGCTAGAAACATAACTCAAGCTTTCCTGGCTGGTGTTTCACAGGTCATTGAAATTGGTTCTGTTGGAAAGGGTCTCAATCAAGGTGTTAAAAGCTTGATTGATCTGTTAAGAATCTCTGAAAGTGAGTTCATTTCATCCACTATGAATCCATGTCTTCGGGGGTCATGTATTCTGTCATGTAGCATTTATGTTTATACATTGTGAAGTAACTATTGGGCTTTCTCAAGAACCTTGTGCGTATGTATTTATATCGTTTGTAGATTGTGAACTGAAGTAACTAGATGGCAAAGCTTTAGGTCTTTAGCTGAGCAGGGGAAGAATTATAACCCTTTATTCATCAGTAAGTTAAAGGTTGTAAGATCGAGGCTAGGCTTGCTTTGGGGTGTGCACGAGTTGGCCTCATTGCTATAACTGCTTTGGAGTCTTTTGACGTGAGACATTAGATGTTTTAGTGATAGTTTTCCTTTGTTCTCCCTGTCAGTTACGAATGGAATGTCTCCATGGTGTTGGTTTGTTAGGCCCCATTAGTTGCATGGCATTTGGGTTTTGATGGGTTTGCATATTCAATTGGGTTGTCCTTGAAACTTTGTCCACATTTCTGTTTGGTTTTGGAACCCCATTAGTTTTCATTTTTCTTTTTGTTTTTTTCAGAATTTCTTAAGAGTGACGAGTTAAGAACTGAGATCAATGTTTTGGAGCTCTCACTCTTTTGTTTTCATAGTTCTTAAGACAAGGATATTAAACGCTCCAGAACTTCCTCTTAAAGTTCTAAAATCATTTTGAGTTCGTAACATGTTTTTTTGTGTTCGTGGGAAAGATATAGATAAGGAAGCTTTTGATGATAGATTGAAAATTTGGGGTCTCTAGGATTTTAAAATTTGAATCTATCTAAATGGCCTTCTTTTTTACCTTTAAAAATGTTAAGATTTTCAGTTTTAGTGTTTGAATCAACATCATAGAGAAATGAGCTGCTCTTCATGTTTTTAGTCCAACGAAAAGAAAGTAGCAAAGTGGCCTAACAACAGAAAGAGGATACAACAGCCTGCTACTCAATCTCTCAAGGAAGCAGCCCAACCATCTCAGCCACAGCCAGGTGAAATCATTTGAATTAAAATGAAATATATTTCATTTGTAAAAGATTGGCATGAACTTTTATATAGTTTGTAATAATGAACATTAACTATGAGAAAAATTCAGTTCTTTGTAAACAATATAAAAATCATTTGCATATTTTCCCATTGAGGTTTTTAGCTAAAATTCTAGATTGTAATTATGGAACCAAATCACATTTTGTCTCCATTTCGTGTCCCCTTCTCTGTCCCAGCAATTAAAAAACTTCATTTTTTAATTGGGAGGAACAAGAGACAAAAACTGGTGATTTCAATCTTATATTTGCATCCTTGTCATGTTCATTAATTTCATTATCATTTTATACACCATAAGTTGTATTTTAGATTGAAGGATAAATTATTTTTCTTTTGCTACGTTTCTACCATTTCTTCTTATCACATATGAAAGCTTTATTACTATAATCTTTCCTTGTACAATGTTTGTAATATATATTTCTAGAAAGAGAAACAAATGAATGAGTTCTGTGATAAAAATTCATATCCCAAGGGGGATGCCTGATGCATATTTTTGTTTTGTACAGATAATCATAATAACAAGACAAAGGAAAACCCACAAACAGAACCTAAATTAAACAACAAGGCCAATGGAACAATAACATTGCTACCCAAACTTTCACCTTTAGAGAATTGGCTGCTATCACAAAGAACTTCAGGCAGGAAGGCCCAATAGGTGAAGGTGATTTTGGGAGGGTTTATAAAGGAAGACATGAAGAAACCAACCAGGAATGACAATTGAAGACGTGACACTGACACCCACAAGTAATAAAAGCATTCAGTGCTTGCATTGCATGAACATGGCTTCCTCAATCTTCCTATTTCTTCTCCTACCCGCTTTGTTTTTCCATGCATCACATTCTTCATCTTTATCACTGATCAAGGGCTCATCCCTCTCAGTAGAAAAACCAGAAGATGTTATTGTCTCCCCAAATGGCATGTTCTCCGCTGGCTTTGTTGCCATCGGTGAAAACGCCTACTCCTTTGCCATATGGTTCACCCAAACTCAAGCTCACAACCACCCCACAATTGTGTGGATGGCGAACCGTGAATACCCCGTGAACGGAAAACACTCCAAGCTTTCACTCTTACAAACCGGTAACCTTGTCTTAGTTGACGCGGGTCAACAAAACGCGTGGTCTTCAAACACTGCTTCATTAGCCCCAGCAGAGTTGCGTCTGAAAGATGATGGCAATCTTGTGTTGTGTGAGCTGCAAGGAACCATACTGTGGCAAAGTTTTGACTTCCCCACTGACACTCTCCTTCCCGGTCAACCTCTTACGAGACACACACAACTTGTGTCTGCAAGAAGCGAGACTAACCATTCGTCTGGTTTCTACAAGCTGTTCTTTGATGATGACAACGTTCTTCGTCTTCTCTGCGATGGCCCTGATGTTTCCAGCATTTACTGGCCATATCCCTGGCAAGTAAGTTGGGATGCTGGAAGGTCTACTTACAATAGCAGTAGATTTGCGGAGTTGGACACTCTTGGAAGATTCCATTCATCAGATGGTTTTACTTTCACAACATCTGATTATGGCGTTATGAAGAAGAGAAGATTGAAAATTGATTCTGATGGTAACTTGAGAGTGTATAGTCTGCATGATGACGTGTCAAATAAATGGTATGTTTCATGGCAAGTGAAAGGAGACACGTGCTATGTCCATGGAAATTGTGGAGCTAACAGCGTGTGTAGTTCTGATCCTAAAAATGGAAGGAAGTGCTCTTGTCTTCCAGGACACAGAATGAAGAACCATAGTGATTGGTCTTATGGTTGTGAAGCCATGTTCGTTTTCACTTGCAATAGAAGTGAGTCTACCTTTTTGGAGTTGCCGGGTGTTGAGCTTTATGGTTATGATTCTAATTTTTTGGAACCTAATACCTCTAGTTATTGTGAGAATTTGTGCTTACAAGACTGTAATTGTAAAGGGTTCCAGGTCTCATACAGTGATGGCCAGAACGATTTCAAGTGCTACACCAAGACACAATTGCTCAATGGGCGGCATAGATCATTTTTCAAAGGAAAAATGTACTTGAGAGTGCCTAAAAACCATAGCATTTTTCATGAAGAATCCTTTGCTGCAAATGAGCATGTTTGTTCTGTACAGATTCCCAGAGTGTATGTCGGAGATCATGTGAACCGGTTTGTGAGGTTTTTTCTTTGGGTTGCTATTGCAATTGGTGCTTTTGAATCGGTTTGCATTTTTGTGGTGTGGGTCTTCACAGTTAGGACACGCCAAAAGTCTTCTGCAGATCAACAGGGCTACCATCCTGAGGCAAATAGGTTCACAAAATTTAGTTATTCTGAGTTGAAGGAGGCGACAAAGGGGTTTAGTCAAGAGATTGGAAGGGGTGCAGGGGGGGTTGTGTACAAAGGCATTTTATCAGATCAAAGACATGCAGCAATAAAGAGACTCAATGACCCTAAACAAGGAGAAGGGGAATTCCTTGCTGAAGTCAGCATCATTGGAAGGCTTAACCACATGAACTTGATTGAAATGTGGGGATATTGTGCTGAGGGAAAGCATAGGTTGTTGGTGTATGAATATATGGAGAATGGCTCTTTGGCAGAAAATCTCTCATCCAACACGCTTGATTGGAGTAAGAGATATAACATTGCTCTTGGAACGGCAAGAGTTCTAGCATATCTGCATGAAGAATGCTTGGAGTGGATTTTGCACTGTGATATAAAGCCCCAAAATATACTTC
The DNA here is from genome assembly GCA_004329165.1 of Spatholobus suberectus. Classification (NCBI taxonomy): domain Eukaryota; kingdom Viridiplantae; phylum Streptophyta; class Magnoliopsida; order Fabales; family Fabaceae; genus Spatholobus; species Spatholobus suberectus. The sequence goes on from CM014731.1 coordinate 34,733,771, forward strand.
TTGATGCTAATTATCAACCCAAGGTAGCAGATTTTGGCTTGTCCAAGCTACTAAACAGAAATAACCTCAACAATTCAAACTTTTCAATGATCAGAGGAACTAGAGGATATATGGCACCTGAGTGGGTTCTCAACTTAGCAATCACCTCCAAGGTTGATGTTTACAGCTATGGAATTGTTCTCTTGGAGATGATAACTGGGAAGAGCCCAACAACCGGTGTCCAAAACAATATTGATGGAGAAGACTCATATAATGGAAGGCTGGTAACATGGGTGAGAGAGAAAAGGAGTGGCACATCTTGGCTAGAGCACATCATTGATCCTGCAATTAAAACAAATTATGATGAATGTAAGATGGACCTTTTGGCTAAAGTGGCTTTGGACTGTGTAGAGGAGGACAAAGATATAAGGCCCACCATGAGCCAAGTGGTAGAAATGCTTCAAAGCCATCAAAGTGATCCTCAGTAATACTATTGGTGCACCAGTTTTATCAGTGATTCTTGATAGTTAATAGAGTCCTCTCACTTTAATCCGATGATACAAAAAGTAGATTTTAGATTTTTGGTGCTTATATACTTTTTTCAATATCTGATAGTTTTACATTTTTCTCTTTCATGTTTTAGTGTCCGCAAACTCACTATTGTTTGTAAGGTCATTTAATTTAAGAAATAAATTTTGTATGCGTCAAGTTTTATCGTTTGCCTTACCTCTTCGAAACAGATTTAGATGAGAACTTCTTTACAATTAACTAATTAATACAGGAGTCATAGGGTTTGTTTGGCCAAACTTTTTTAGCTTAAAAGTTACTTTGAAATTAAAAATAAGAGCTTAAAATATAAATAGAAGCTGTTTGTCATCTTTCATTTTTTTTTTTTTTTAGATTTAAAGCTCTTTTGAAGTTATTAATTTTTAAAATGTTAAAAATTATTTTGGTTAATAAAATTTTATGGCCTTATATAAAAAGAGCATAACTAATATAGTTAATAATTTTATAATGACAATTAAATATACAAATTAATAATCTATATATAAAGATCCCATAAAAAGACAAAATTGACTAGCTACGCGCAGGTACTCCACACATTGATTTGGGTAAGCTTTTGACTTTTCAAGGGACTTAACGAACAAATTAAAGTGAAAAAAAGAAGCAAAGTGAAAAAACGGGAAAAAGTTAAACGTATCGCTGGGTTATGTCCACCCAGCGTTTACCCGGATGTATGGTTAATTATGTGCGTAAATGTGGTTAATTTTATTTCATAAGTGGTTAATAATAAATAAACATAATTGTATAAAATCATCATTGTAGTTAATATTAATCACTTGTGAGGTGATGTTAATCACTATTAGATATTTCAATAATCTCATAATACTATTAATCACTTGTAAGGTAAAGTTAACCATTCTTATTCATTTCAATAACCTCACAACATTATTAGCTACGTCGATAATTGTTTATAATTTCGTTCTTTTACTCTTAACTAGTTGTGAAATAAAGTTAATTATATTTACACATATAGTTAATCACATACGATAGTCAATAACTTCATGACACTATTAATCACTTGTAAGACAAAAAGTTAACCACTATTATACATTTTTATAATCTCGTGACACTATTAACCATATATAAATAATTAAACACAAAAACATTTATTTATTCTTAACTATTTGTGTAACAAAATTAACTATATTTATATACGTGATTAATCGCGTACTCTAGGTAGACACTAGGTGGAAAAAGGGAGCGGCAAGATAATCGGGACTCCAAAAAATATATTAGCACAGGATTCGAAAAGTGGTAGTTTAAAAAAAATGCTCCGCTTAGCTTGTGTATGAGGCCCTTCCATTAATTTTTTAAAAAACTATTTATTTTAATAATTTGTTTTTTAAAATTAAGTGACTTGTGTACTTCTATAAAAGGCAATGTTTTTAAAACTGAACCGGTCATTGAACCGATCAAGATACTAGTTCAAGGTTCAATGGTTCAACCGTAGTTGAACCGTGATCGAACCAGTATTTATAAAATAATAATGATAATTAAATAATACATAAAATAATATTAAAAAAACATAATATCATAACTTTATAATACTAAAAACTAAAAATAAAATATAATTTTATAGGTTCTTAACATATACAATACCTAGAAAAGTTCAAATTAAATGTCATAATACTTAAGTCTAAATTTTAATAATACACATCAATATTTATTAATAAAAAAAAAGTTTATATTTAGAATAAAAAATAAAATGACAAATATTTTAGGTTGATTTTCATTTTTTTTTAAAAATCAAAATAATGTTTTATTAGACATTTTTTATTAAACCACTGTAAATCGGTTTTTTACCGGTTTAGACCGATTTTACTAGTTTTTAACCAGTTTACTGGTTCTTGCACTGACTGGCTTTCTAGTTCAATTGGACTAGACACACAACCGGTTCATCGATTTTTTGGTTGAACCGGCCGGTCTGATCCAGTTTTTGAAACATAAATAAAAAAAAGTATTTGGTCCAACTTCTTTTTAAGGAGAAGAAAAGTAAAAAATAAGTTGGACTAAATACATTCTTATTATTATTGTGAATTACTATTTATAGGATGGATATAGATCATCTGTCTTTTCTTGTCTTCTTACCTTTTTATTTCAAAATTGACATCTCAATAAAAAGTTGTTCTTTAAATAATCATATTTTCTTTCTTAAGTGTTAATTTTTAAAAAATTCGTTTAAATGATATTTTTCTTCTTAATTGTTATTTCTCTTGACTGAAGTGTAATTTTTTAATGGAAAAAATAGGAAAAGAAATGAAAAAGAAGATAATTTAATTCCTTATAAGAATCTCGTTTAAAATTGGGGTTTAGCATTTTATTTAAGGTTATACATAATTGATGATTTTTCAATTTCATTAAATAACTCATGCACTCGCACGCGTTGCGTTAGTCTGTATGTATATATCAAAATGATTTGTAAATACAGTAATAAGTTGGTATATATTAAATACTTTTGGGTGATCTCAAGTATTCTTTGGCCAAAAGTCAAAGACTAATTTCTTGATGTACTGAATTTATTCATATAATTCATAAATATTATGTTAAGAAGTTGATATAGATATGTAGTAGTAGTAGTACATGGAAATCATTCTTGTTCACTATCCTTGAATATGAGGTAAAACATGAAATGGGCTCTTCTTAGACATTATGCCTTCCATGTAATAATTATTAGAGTAAATTACACTGACACCTCTATGGTTTCGTCAAATTTTGCCCAATATTTCTCCTTTTTTTATTCTTACACTAACCCTCCTTAATTGTTTGATAAACATTACGCTGACACCCGTATACACTACATTAACCCTCTTGATTGTTTGAAAAACATTATATTAGGGAGATTATTGTAAACATTAAAAAAATACGGGATTATGTGCAATCTCAAAAAATCTCAGGAGATGTCAATGTAACATGCACTTTTTATTATAACACTATCTTATACAACAAATTTTAAATTGAAAAAAAAGGCGTTTGTCCTTTTGATTTCCAATTGATAAAATTGAAAACTATAATGAATTGACTAATCCTTAGAAGAATAAAAAAAATTCAAATGTACGCATATGTAGAAATTTTACTGGATGTTAGGCTCAATCAAGAGAAGTTAAATGATTATTTATACGAACCAAAAAAATTAGAGGAAATGCGTGATTTTACTTGGGTGAGACTCTTGTAAGCCCCGCGATTGCTGTCATTGAGCACATTGGGGGGGGGGGGTTGGAAGAGAGAAACTGAGGGTGGCACAGAAAGAAGAAAAAATGTCGCCGAGCAATTAAAAATCGGAGTGTTGTCGAGTGAATAAAACTAGTCAAATGGCTTAGTTAGGATTGATCCAACACGATTCTAGAATAAAGATTAGGCAATTTGATACCAAAAGGGAATCTGCTTTGTGGTTAATGGGTTCCTAATTCACTCCAAAAAGCACTTAGTCTAGTTAAGAATAGAGAGAAGGTTTGTTGAAAAGTAAATGTTGAAATGTAGTAAAGATAAAGCTGTAAATAAAAGTAATTAAAGGCAAGATAAATATGTTGTTTGATTGATTGGATGTGTCCCTTAAACATAAAGTACATGAACTATTTATACTATGTGATCAGCTAACAGCATTATAGCCATGTTTTTCTACTAGATAACTACCTAAAACATGGCTCAGATCCTACTTGGCTAATTTACTACCTATTCGATAATTCCTAGCCATTAGATTTATTGATCTGGGCTTGCTTCGGCTAACATGATGGGCCTTTTTGCTTGGAAATGGTTCAAAACTGCTCCTATTTTTCAGGGACCATGATCCACTTAATGGATCATCAACAATCTACCATTAACTGTTAACAGATTTTGTCATTATCTTTCTCCTATTTTTTAGGAGATGCGCTATGGGCTGTTTTTGACTAAGTCCACTATTTTTCCACACCATGGACCTCAACATTCCTAGCCGAGCGTGCCCGAAGTCAAGGCCAACCAAATTACTCTCTCCCAATCTCTGTATTCATCCAACATTTACCTGCACCACATTTGGCTTGTAATAGACCCTAAGTCATTACTTTTCTCCCTTAGCTAAGGCCTCCTTGTTATTTTTCTTAGGTGCCAACACTGAGAAAGGAAAGTTATTGAGAGCAGTGTCTGAATTGAAAACATAGTGGTTGAAGAGGTGATAGTATGTTACAAGAAAAAGCAATTAGAATAAATTAGAGAGTGACATGTGTACAACAAGGTCATACTTTTAATATATAATAAATAGAATAGATGTCTATGTATTTTAATTTGAGTAATATTTGCATAGTTAAAATTTCAACAAGAGTTGTTTACTATTTGAAAGTAATTACTTTAAAAATCGCAAACGAGATATCTAGTTAGTTGATATGTAAAAGTTTTTATGTTTATACATTAAACTCTTTCCATTTATATACACTTAAAAGGGTTGAATGTCTACCAACATTGGTTGGCACAAGTGATAGCGACTTGTGTCCTTTAACTAAGTTGTCCAGGGTTCAAATCCTAGCCTTGGGTATGGAATAGACCATGTTGGGAGGGAAATACCCACCTTGTGTGCGCTCACGGTTCCCAGCGAAGATTAGTCACTGCTTTCAGCGAAAGATACTTCGTACCAATACCATGGTAACCACCCCCCCCCCCCCCCCCAAAAAAAGGGTTGAATGTCTTTAATCGGAGGAATCACATACTTACCTAAGACACAACAACCATGTAAAGTTATTAGTGTAATAACCCCATGCCTTACATAGGTGTTAAGATTACAATCTACAAACTTTTTATCTTATTATAATTTTTAATATATTTTTAATAATTTTCTATTTTATACAAATATATTTTAATAAATATGTATAGAAATATTTAACTAACATATAAAATAATTATGAATATTGATATATATTTAAGTAATTTTATATTCAAACATGTCTTATATCATTTTAATTTATATAAATGTGTTTTCAAGATATTACCTTTATAAATATATTCACATTTGTATATAACTTAGATATATACTTAATTTTAATAAGAGATATTAATAATGAAAAATATTTTAAATTATATTTTGTAATTATTTGTTGTTTCTTTCATAAAGAAAATAAATGATTAACATTAATTACGAAAAAAAAAAATTGTGAGTATTTGAAGTTATATTTTACAATAAAAAAATAATGATGAATATAAAGAAAGATGATGTTTATATAATAATTTTGTTGATCTTATTTTGTTTCACCTAATAACAACTGAGAAACTCGTAAATTTTTCTCTATTGATTTTAAGTTTCTTTATTTTATTTCCACTTCTACTTTGATGTAACATTTTCATCCTAGATAAAGAAAATAATTAGGTCTTTTAAGCATATTGATTATGATTCAATTTTTGATCATATGCATGAAAGGCAAAACTTGCTAAACACATAATCAATGTATCACTATTGGACACAACCAACAGTCAAATAACACATTGTTACAAATTTGAAACAAAAAGAAAAAAAAAAGGTGATTTCTTTTGTATGTGTGACTTTATGTGGGTATCGGTACCTTGACAAATACATTTTAAACACATTTACAAATAAAGCACACTTAACCATTGACTTAAAAATACTATTTTTTATAGTTAGGGTCTACTCTATGTTTAATTATTGGTTGATTATTCAACATTACATTCATAAAATTAAAAGGTTAAAGAAGAGAAATCTAAAAATCGCCTTTGCAAGGGCAAGGGCGGAGGGTTTGGAGAACTAACAAATGAACTTTTCTTGTGTCTTAATCAATAGCTTAACATTGGAAAATGACCATTTCATTGTGAGAGTGTGATTAAGTTGTCATAGCATCGATCTTAGTTATGCATTTAATTACTTAATACAACTCTATATGACAATAATGAAGTGGTAGTCAAGGTTCAACGAATGGACATGTTATGCACATGTATTACGTTATGATTTTTTAATGCATTTTTATATTATTTTTTAATTTTATAAAATATATGTTAATAGATATGTACACACACACGTATATATAATTATGAACATTGATATATTCAAATAATTTTATATTTACAAATATCTCATACATTCTAATTTAAACACACACACACATGCACAAATATAATTTTAATAATAGATATTAATACTAAAAAATACTTTAAATATCATTTTGTAATTATTGGTTTTCCTTTAAAAAAATCACTACAACATTTCTGGCTTACGGCAACGCCTATTCTAGTGATAGCAAAAAAACCGTTGTCTTAGATCACATTATACAACAGTTTTGAATATCGTTGGTGTAGTCAAGGAATTTTTATAATTTTATACACCTTAAAACTGTTGTCTGAATTTAATAGGCAACGATTATTTTTTTATTTTTTTATACAACAGTTATAAACCGTTTCCTATTTATTTACAATTATATACAATGAAAACTGTTCTATTAGTATTTAGAAAAAATTATAAAAATGTTCGTATAGGAACTCGTAAGTTAAAAGCTTAAACCGTTCTACTAGAAAATATTTACATTGAGCTTTCATTCTTCTTTTTCCCTCGCATCCCACTTTTTGCCAAATAATCTAACGTACATTTTGCCCTATTCCAAACCGTCGATTACTTCTTCATGCCACTAGGTTCACGCTACCCTTTTCACGCCACCGGCTCTGCACGCACGCCACCCAGGTTCGCTGTGATCAACCACTTTGTCACTACTGTGGTTCATCCTCTCCCTTGCACTTCCCTATTAACTTTGTAAGTTTTCTAAATAATTTCATTTTTACAACTCTGTTTCGTGACTTCTCTGTTTATAAGGTTGGGTTTTAATGAGGATTGGAGATGATTTAGGGGTTGTATTTATAGGTGACTCTTAGTGTGGGAGAGTGGGGACCAAGCTTGTTGAAAGAAAATATTTTATTGTGACCCTGCTTAGGGAGTAGGGACTAAGTGTTTTGGTGGATGGGTTCACTTGGGCTACAGGGTTTATAAGTTTGTTTGTTTATGTCACACATGTGCCTTTTCTATTCTTCATTTTAAAGGCTGTCCTGAAATACTCACACAAGCTACAGGGTTTCTTTTGCTTTCTTTCTTGTTTCTCCCTTTTTCTTGTCTACTGTCACTTACTTTCTTTCTTGCCTCTTCTGTTATAAATAAAATATTATTGTGCACCTCATAAATTCAACTAAAAAAGTAAAGGCTATCTATAAACCTAGTTAAGATTTTTCTGCTGTGTGAAATTAATTATTTGAAACCATTAAGCATTATTATGGTTCACTTAGTTAATTGTAATGTTTACAAGAAAAAATAGGTTTTCAAAATGCCTCACTGTAGCGCCACTATAGCGTGGCGAACAGCTGATATATATTATGGCTGTGATTGTGGCTGCAACAGCTGCTACTTGAAGACACATTTGCAAAATTTGTAGTAGCCAAAGGCTGTTCTGCATCGCTACACCGCTATAGGGTGTTACCAATAACTGTGTATAACTTATTTTATTTTGACATTATTAGCATGTCATATAAATTCAATATTAGTAGCACTTTGGACAATTAAACCAGAAATTTAATATCCTTCAAGGTAATCTGAATCAGAAAGTTAAAATGTCAAGAGCTTTTTTTTATTTCACGCTGCTTGGCTGCTGGAATGGTCATCAACTGTAGTTTCTTAGTAGCAAGACAAAGAGACCAAAGTAAAGCAAAATATTTAAATAGAATAAGATTGAATGAAGAATAAGTTGAATATGCACCTCAATACTTCTCGTTAACTTGTCCTGTCCTTTCAATAGGAAGTGCACCAGAATGAAGGATGAAAAAAATATTATCCATCCTATAGTTAACCCTAGAACCCTGCAGTGTCAATTAGGATGGCATCACTTGGACAGAAAAAATGACTGTAAAGTAACTCATTAACTGTATGTCCTATATAGGGAAAATATCCCCAATTCTGGGGCTGTATATTTTCCTAGTTTCCTAATATTAGATACTGTAAACCATCTACATATAATTAGTCATGCTAAGGATTTCCTCAAGCAATTCAAAATTCAAAAAACGTTTTCACTATCTCAACATGGAAAGGAGTAAAGAGAGTCAGAGAGACAAATAGACCAAATACAAAAGGTGTAATTCAATGTGGTGAAAGGTGAAGTTCAAATCATATTCTATAAGAATCATATTTTCCCAAGACACTGTTAATCTCAGTACCTAATTCTACAAGGGAAAAAAATATTAAAGCATTTAAAATTTGCTAGGTAGAATCTACAATAGCCAGATTTTGTAGTTACTATACGAAAATGATACATGGCATTAGGATTTAGGTATAAGCTAACCTAATAGGAAACAGAATCAAGTATCGAATCACAACTCCAAAACACCACAAAGGAAACAAATAAACATTCCAATTCCATGGTTCTGGAGGATTTGACTTGAAGCATCTTGTGAATGAGTCCTGCTCAACATTAAAAGTTCTAAACCAATGAGTAAACCACCAAATGGAAACAGACTCTTTAGAAGTTTCATGCACTTGCCTTTTGTTGTTTCTAACACCAAGCACGGTTTTCTCTTCCTTTTCCTTGGTCCCTAGCAACCCCAATCTTAGCTCCGTTGCGTTGAGGTTCAAATCATTCTCATATGCCACTCTGCTTTCCATCTTTCCCTGTGATCGAAATTTCCCACCACCAAGCTAGCCAAATATTTCAAATCTTAATAATACTCTATATTATACAAATTGCAAAGTGCTTAGTTGCAACACTTTGTGTGAGACAATATATAGGTAAATTGTCTTTCAGTTTGATTCCTAAACAAATTAAATTAAAATTTTAAAATTAATTCATTTATTTAAATGAATAACACTGTTATGTTTATGTCACAAGTCAAACTTATACTCAACTCATATACATCATAAACACAACAACCAAGTTGTTATTTATTGTTTTATTTTTTTCTCGTTGAATTCTCTTTGATTTTTTTTTTTATATTAATTCTCTTTGATATTAAAGAAGTAGAGTCTCAATTTTCATACTTATGCAGGAAGGCTTTTGCATTTACACATACCTTTCTTTTCGATTTATTGATAATAATTACTACTTCAAAATATTTTAAATTCACGTGTTCAATAGTGTTTTGGAATTATGATAAAAAAAGTTATATATATTGCTTTGGATTCCCTCCATGATAAATATTTCAATCAAATATTTTGACGTTATCGATCAATTAATAATTTCAAATCATTCTAAATATGTTTTTTTAGTTATTTACTTGCAATTTATGTGTTGAATTTTTTATTTTTTTTGGATTCCCTCCATAATAAATATTTGAGTGCATTATTTTGACATCATCATTAATTTGAAAACATTCTAAATATAATTTTTAAAATATTTATTACAAAAGTTAATAGTTCTACTGTATATATTAATTTATTATTTATTATTAGATAATTATGTTTCTAAAATTGAACATCCCGTGTGTAGCTTATAAACCTGTTGCCACACGTGTAACTATAAATTTATAAAATTAACTCCTTACTTCTTAGATGTTTATTTTGTATAAATATAGATGGAATTATTTTTTTAACTTGCAGAGGACGATGTCAAGCTGTTTCTAGTTAACTTGTTATCCTTTTTATAATTTTATTTGGGTTCCTTTACTTTAGGCTCTTGGATTTTAATAGATCAACGCCACTGTTTCTAGTTAACTTGTTATCCTTTTTATAATTTTATTTGGGTTACTTTCCTTTGGGATCTTGGATTTTAATAGATCAATGCCACTGTTTTTAATTTTTTCTTTATCTTTTTTTAAAGAAGGCTGAAACTTTATTAACATAAAATAGCAAGAGCAGAGTTTGGCCATAGGCACCTACCTCATTAGGCACATCAAGAAACCAGATCTTATTTAACAAACAAAAGATAGATAACAAGTATGCAGGTCTATTAACCTCTGTTTTAGCAAGCAGCATAGTGAAAATTTGGAATCCTATCATTAAATTTCTGTAGTCCTCGGTAACAAGCTTTAATTTTGGGTTTCTTTCATCTATTAGCTCACAATTAATAGCCATTAGAGAATCAATTTCCACATCCACATCTAAGAAATTGTGCTGGCACAATACTTGAATTCCCCATCGTCAAGCATTTCAGCCATCAAAGGGGATGTGGAAATGTTTTCAAAATGACAGGCTACCATAATAATATTACCACACTGATCACAAAATACCTTATGCTTTTAAGTGAAAATAAAAGGAGATGAGAATTTATTAGTATTTTTCCTGGCAATCACAATTTTGTCACCACCTTGACTGGAATCTTGGTCCAGATTTTCACTTGGTTCTTAGAGTCACGAATATTTGGAGCCTTGTTATTGTATATATTAAAGTCAAATTCCTAATGCTTTTTATTGTCTCTAATCATAGCTCTACAATTCATTATTGAGTTATAACCAACTAGGTGAACCATTGTCTTATCTGTGACGGTGTCTTTTGGCTTGTTACAGAACGCGGCTCTTTTAAACAAAACAATTGAGGGGACACTAGTAGAAGCCAACCACCCAGCTTTCAGCTTTTTGGTATCTCGTGTAACTTTGTTTTTCATTCTTTTCTTTGATATTATCTTCACTGTATCATTATTTCTTTTTGTTAGTTCTGTTTCATATTTTTTCCTGGATATGTGGCTTTGTCTCATTGCCAAAAGTGTATTTCTATACCTTTTCTTAATTCACAATATCTTGATTTTATGCTCTAGGCCAAAATTATCGGTTTGTGATCTATTTTAATAATGGGCTTGTTTTTAATGTGCATATTCTTACTAAGCTTCATTATGCTGGGGTCTGTTTTTGAATCCTCTATTTATTGTTCTTTCTATTGGAAGAATTGAAATTGTAGCTACCTAACATGTGTGTGTCTATACATATTTGTTAATGCTTTTCATTACATATTTATTGAAAAATAGATATTTTTTTCCTATTTATATTTGTTACTCTTCTAGTAAATTTGATGGATAAGGAATGGACGAAATTGCCAAGATATAGCTTGGAGTACATTAATGGTGTTGAATTTTTTCTAAATTATGCATACACAAAAGGAAAACCCCAAGGACAAGAGATATTGTGCCCTTGTGCTAAATGTCACAATGCTTTATGGAGGACAAGGGCAGTAGTGTTCAATCATTTAATAGGATACGGATTTGAAAAATGATATAATACTTGGGTTCGTCATGGTGAAGAGCTAAGAAACCCCAAGGATCCTAATGGCGACACAAAGGAAGAAGAAGATGAAATTGATGATATTGATGAACTATTGTATGAAAGATTTAGAGATGTGGTGCAAGAAGACGATGAAGTTAATGAGGGCCTCAATGAAGATGCTAAAAACTTCTATAATTTAATGGAAGAAGCCAAGCTAGAATTATATCTAGGCTGCAAAAACTTCTTTAAATTATCATTCACCATTCGACTATATTTATTAAAGTGTCTTTATGGTTGGAGCAATGCATCATTCAATGCTCTCTTAGAGTTGTTGAGAGAAGCTATGCCTCAATTGAATGGTCTTGATACATTCGATAAAACTAAAGGCATGATAAGGGACTTAGGGCTCGATTATAAGAAGATCAATGCTTGTCCTAAAGATTGCATGCTATATTGGAAAGATCATGAGAATGACACCTCTTGCCATGTTTGTCATACTCCACGATGAATTCAAAATGAAGAAGGAGATAATCAAGTTGAGGAAAATACTAAAGCTCATAAAGTTCTAGCTAAAGTTTTGAGACACTTTCCCTTGATTCTTAGGCTTCAAAGATTGTTCATGTGTTCAAAGACGACTAGCTCATTAAGGTGGCATGAAGAAAAGCGTACAAAAAATGGGAAGTCGAGGCATCCTGCAGATGGAAAGGCATAGAAAGATTTTGATAAATGTCATCCTGACTTTGCTGTTGATTCACGCAACATAAGACTTGGATTGGCCAGTGATGGGTTTAATCCCTTTAGAACCATGAATGTATCTCATAGTACTTGGCTTGTGGTATTGATACCATATAACTTTCCACCTTGGTGGTGCATGAAGGCTGAGTATTGTATGCTATCTTTATTAATTCCCAGACTTTAATCACCAAGGAATAACATTGATGTGTACCTCCAACCATTAATTGGAAAGTTAAAGGTGTTGTGGGATTTAGGAGTGGAAACATATGATGCATCACTAAATCAAACTTTCCAAATGTGAGTAGCTCTATTGTGGACTACTAGTGACTTTCTTGGGTATGCTATGTTGAGTGGGTCGAGTGCAAAAGGGAAATTAGCATGTCCCTGTTGTAATTATAACACTAATTCGACTTATTTGAAGTATAGTCGAAAGATGTGTTATATGGATCATCGTGTTTTTTTGCCTATCGATCATAAATATAGATCAAATGCAAGGGGTTTTAATGGGAGAATAGAATATAGGCTTCCACCAACTTTGTTAGAAGGGAAAGACATCTTAGAATTGTTAAAGGACTTCATCAATGTGTTTGGTAAGACACAAAAGAAACTTATTGATGGTCCATGGAAGAAAAGATCAATTTTTTTTGAGTTGTCATATTGGAAGCATAATTCTTTACACCATAACCTCGATGTGATGCAAATAGAGAAAAACATATTTGATAATGTAATTGGGACTTTGTTGGATATCCAAGGAAAGACAAAAGATCATGAGAAGGCTCGTCTTGACTTATAAGACATGGGTATTAGAAAGAAACTTCATCCTTAAGAGACAAATTAGGGTAAACATATAATGTTTGCAAAAGCATGTTTCTCTATGACCGCAAGTGAGAAGACTATATTCTATGGTGTCTTGAAGAAAGCAAAAATACTAGATGGTGGTGCTTCAAACATTTCAAGATGTGTTCAACTTGGTGAAAGAAAAGTTACTGGCTACAAGAGTCATGATGCACATTTCATGTTGCATTACTTGCTTCAAGTAGCTGTGAGAACTACAATGTCTAACCAAGTTGCCCACCCATCAATTTGTCTTTGTTCATTTTTTCATCGTTTATGTTAGAAAGTTATTGATGTGACAGATTTGAATATCTTGCAATCAGAGATTATAGAAACACTTTGCCAATTGGAGACAATTTCCCCTCCTAGTTTCTTTGATATAATGGTTCATTTGCCTATACATTTAGTGAATGAGGTAAGATTGGGAGGGCCAGTTCAATTTCGGTGGATGTACTTTCCAGAAAGATATTTAGGTAAATTGAAGAGTTATATTCGTAATAAAAGTCGGCCTAAAGGTTCTATTGCTGAGGGATTCTTGGTTGAAGAATGCTTGACATTATGCTCGTGATACTTGCATAGTGGTGTGGAAACAAGGCTAAACAGAATGACAATGAATAGTGATAGATGTGATCTTAATGAACTTGAAAGTTCAAGTTTTTTTTTCTAGCATTGGTCATCCCATTGGAGGAAAGAAAAAAGGTGAAGCAATTTCTTTGGATTGCAAGTCAAGGAGTTAAATCCATCGTTACATCTTATTCAATTGTGACAATGTCCAAAATTTCATTAGGTAAATAAATGTAGTTGTAAATTTTGACTACGTAAAAGAATTGTTTTACAATTATTTTACCAATGTAGTTTTATTTGTAGGGAGCGTGAAAATGAAAATGCAAATCTCAATAAAAGAAAGAGGTAGAGCAACGCGAAAAGTCAAGGGCAAGATTTTGTTGAATGGTTCAAAAAGCGTGCTTTGTTGGGAGATATTTTTGACCAACTTAAGGAGCTATCTAGAGGACCAACTACAATTGCACGATGTTTTTTTGGCTATTTCATTAATGGTTATAGGTTTCATACAAAACAACGTGATGCGAGGCGTAAAACACAATATGACACTTGTGTCGATAACTAAAAGTTTTGCAAGCACCAGAGATGAAAATCCAATAACAAAATCAGTAACTTACTATGGATCAATTACTGAAATAATTGAGGTAGATTATTATGGTAATTTCAAGTTTGTGCTATTTAGGTGTGATTGGTTTGAAGTTGAAGAGGATAAGTACAAGTTGATTTGTGTTCACTTCAACAAGAGATGTTACATGGATGATCCTTTTGTATTGACTTCTCAAGTCCACCAATGCTTCTACATTCAAGATCCTTCTAATGCGCATAGGAACTATGTTATGAAGACTATTCTAAGAGATTTTTTTAATATGAAAGAACAATCAGATTCAGATGGCCAACAATCTTATCATAGTGAACCCTTAGATCATGCAGTGAACCCTTAGATCATGCAGTAAACCTAGCTACAAATGATGAAAATTGTGAAGTTGAATTGGTTAGGAATGACATGCCACCAACAATTGTTGAAAATTCTTTGCATGTGTCAAGTGAAATAGAACTTACAGATGATTCTAATTTTGATGACACTTTGTCAAACTAATTTGTTGTTAATTTGATAACTTATTATAAAAAATAAGGTAATGTTGTAATCTATGCATGACTTCTATTGTTGTAACTTCTCATAACTTTTTATTATCCATATGTGTGTGTGTGTGTGTGTGTGTGTGAAAATCAATATTAATTTACATATATTATGTTTCAACAATGCAGGTAGTGTTTCCTTTCATTTCATTTGGACTCTTTTCCAACGTTGGTCCACTCATTCATACAAAGAACATATCCATTCAAATTAGCAAGTATAAAGGGTAAGAAAGTTACTATTAATTTATATATTATTAGAAACATTGTTAATATAAAATTGTTCTAGTTGTAATAATTAAATTTTTAATTTGCAGGAAAATGAACAGAGGGAGTGATTATGGTCTTGAATATCAATCTAAGTCCAATGCTAAATTACTGAGAAAGTATAAAGTCAAGGTGGAAAATGCTAAAAGTTTAAAAGAAAGTAAGGGAGGTACTTCAAATCAAGAGAAGAATAAGAAGATTTCCACATTGAGTCAAGCAAAAAATCGGCAAGATAAAGGGACTAATGGAGGAAGCATTCAAAAGTTAGACCAAAGGAAGCAACTATTGACAACTGGAGCTGTAATTCAAGTACCAAAGTCTACTCAAATACCTCACAAAAAGCAAGAACAAAGGAAACAAACCCTAAACAATAGCGTTGCAAGTCAAACATTAAACTCCACTCAAGTTCCTCTCTAGAAAGACTTAAGAATGGCCCTTCAGGTTCAAGTATCGATGGAAGAAGAAGCCTCTAAGAAAACTATTGAGCAGGAAAAAGGATTTTCTCAAAACAATATTCTTAAGAGGTAAGTAAGGTGTATTATGGGAAATCATGTTCAAGGGTCAATGGAGGAACAAGCCTTTAAGAAATGAATGAGTAGAATAAAGGATTTTGTTAGAATAATAATGTTAAGAGGCAATAGAGGTGTGCAATGGAAAGTCAAGTTCAAGGATCAATGGAAGAACAACAAGCTACTAAGAAGAAAAAGACTATTCCCAAGTGTCTAGCTATGTCACTTGATGAATACATGAAAAAGAATGACCAACAACATGACATGGAACAAGAAATTGAGGGGGAGCTCAACTATGAAAGTGATGACATTGAGGGAATTAATGAAAATAATTCTAAAGGTAACATCATCACTACTTTTGATTTTTAATTATTTATGCTTTGGTTACCTTTGATTATCTTTGTCAAATTTTAAAAATATGAAAGTTTATATTACTTATCCATATTATTGTTAATTAGGGGCAGCATCAGTAAGAAAACGAGGAAAGACATTATGTTTGAAAATTCATGCATGAGAACTTGAAGATAGACAAGAAATCACCTTGAATGAAGAAGGACAGCCTATTAGGCCAAATGAAAAGACAGTTTCTCAATTCAGTAGTTTTTTGGGAACAATAGCAAGAAGTTCAGATTTATGTCCTCTTAATTACACTAATTGGAAGGCTTTGGACAAAGACCCGATATGGGATTATGTCAATGTACTAACTTTTCCATTTTAATGTGTGTATGTGTGTTAGCATACTTTAATGATTTGGATCTTTCTAAATAGATTTCTTTTCTTTGCAGCAAAAATACATTGTTCTAGAAAAAGGACAGAAGGCTGTGTTTGCTACTATAAATGATGCTTGGAGGTGATATAAATGCTTGATTGAAAGAAAGCATTTTAGCAAGAATAAAAACTTGCGTGAGCGATTGAAAAATCAACCTCAAGAAATACTAGAAGTATACTTTAGTAGAATTTTTTTTCTGAATGAAAGCTTGTAATCTTAATGAGAGCCTTTAGTTTAGAAGTTTATCTGAATTAGTCACTCTTATTGTCCTTTTAATATGATTGATGACCTGGTTGTAGAAGTATAAACAAGTTTTCATGAAAAACTTAATTGGTTTCTCTTTTAGGTTTTTTTTCTTAATGTTGACTTGATTAATTGTTCAACAATTACTTGAATAGATCTAAATTTGGTTTAAAGTGATTGGGAATCTCATGTGATTGCAACTGCTAGTGTCTTTGGTTGGAGTGATTAGTTCATTGTTAAATTTCTTCACTCCAAAGTTTTGTTTTATGGTATGTGGTAGTTTGGAGAAATTGTTGTATGGTAATGGAAATATGGTGAAATATACTATATTGAACTTGGAAATTAGATAGTGATTTGGATACATAGATCCATGTACCTACATTTTTGAGATTTTTTCGTCAACAAACATACATTTCTACCTTTTACTTTGCCTTGCATAACTTGAAGCATCTCATTCAAGTTACATGAGCATAAGACTTTATAATTATAAGGAGTTCATTGTTTTAGTCTTGTACTTTGTTACTCTTAAGTTTCTGAAGTTTAGAATGAGAAATATTGACTTTATAACAATCTATTTACATTGTTATTATTTCTTGTTTCTTTGTATTATGTCTCCATTATCATAGAATATTCTAGTCTGCAATCCTCTTAAGTATTTTGAGCAAAATTTTGTTATTTTCTTGATGACTTAGGATGTCATTGTTACTTTGTCGGTAGCACTATAACTTAATTAATTTTGATGATTTAGGATGTCATTGTTCTCTCTCTCTTTCTTTACCCAAATTTTCAAACATAGTTCCATTGTTAACTTTACACTCAAATTTTGTCAAAGTATGTGTTACTGGGTGTCGGAGTCTTGCATTATGCCTTTATTCTCTTGGGGGCGGTGGTGTTATGATTATGATTGTAGGGGGGAACAAGTTTGATTGCATTATTATGCAAGATTATTTGTGTGACATCCAATCACATTGATACTTATTCCCACAATTTATTAGATTTATTTTAATTAACTTGGGAGAACTTTTTTTTATTTTAATAAAAAAAATCTCTTTAGATGTAAGGAATTATAAAACAACATATGTTCAAAGTCGATCTAAACATCATACATTCCAATAATAAACATACATCACTATTATCAATTAAATCTCGTTATAGAATAAATACATGACTAGAGACATAAATAACTACCCTTCAAAAAGGACCTAAGTCAAAGCAGTGACTATACACAATCCCATCCGTATCCTAGAACAAAACATAAACTTTATACTGCAGTTACGATAATTCTTCTATGGCATCACCTTCCTTTGAATTCTTCTCGGTCTCAGCATCCTCCATCTACATTATGCCACGAACACATATACAAAGCACAGAAACAGAAAGAACGAAACAAAGTAAAGGAGTGAAGATATATATAATCTCAAATCATTTTCACAAAAGGTTTGTAGGACCAACCTACAACCAATAAAGCAAACAAGTTGTTGGCAAACAAATGCAATGGGGAATCTAGGATCTGACATAAGTTATCATGAAACAACCAAACTTTCACAATACGTATGGATCTATAGCCTCGTTGATGATATCATCAATCATCATTTATCTTGGGAAATGATTAGGATCTCGTATCCCTTCATCATGGTACCAACATCATCATTATCATCATTTTTCTCGAGAAACGAGCGTGCAACTCCTTAGGGGTATACCCTACACCAATTTTGGTGATGCTGAGCAGGTGTCAGGGTTATCAAATTGGTTACGTGATTGTCCTGACATCTAGGAAGCTACCCTGACCATAGGACTTTCACAACTTGATACTAGTACCCTCTAGACCTTATCAATGGTCCTTGCCTTCATCCCACACTGTACCAAACTGTAACTTCCCATTCCATAATCACACATGCTCTCACAGCATGGTTATCAACTCAACAAACTCATCATATTTTATCAGTGCATGTCAGACTTAACAATGTTTTACATAATATCTCTTCAGAATATTTAGCAAAGATTCAATAATACTTTACACAATATCTTTTCAAAATATCTAGCAGACTTTTCTCTACAATTTGGTAATTAACCGATACCTACTCAAAGGTATGGTCACAAATCTCAATAACACAATATCTCAAGTCATCAAATCACAAAACTATCATTTAACCAAAATAACTTAATATGAATCTTTTAACTTAATTTAAATTAGCTATTTTTTTTATAAATATCTTAGATAAGTTTATTATTATTATTATATATTTTTTAAATAAGGTATATATACATATAAAATGTATAATAATATATATTCCTTTTTCTTTTATTAAATCGGTAATATATATATTGAATAATGACATCTAATTAAACTATTTTTATTTTGCCAATATATATATATATATATATATATATATATATATTTATTTATTTATTTATATTTATAGAAACTGTATATACTTTTATGTTATAACGTCATAAATAAATTTATTTTTATTAAAATTTCAGTTCTAATAATATAATTTAAATATATACATGCGTTACAGCATATTAAATAGAATCTTAATTATACATAAAAATCTACTAGTTTGAAAAACAGATTTATGTTAATAGATAACATATATATTTATACTCTTATTTTATTTAAATAATAGCATATATATATATATATATATATATATATATATATATATATATGTATATATATTGTATAAAATTAAATATTTTTAATAGTATATATATAAATATTGTGTTTAATGTATTAACAGTATATAACTATTTATATATACATATAACTTAATCCATTTTGTTTTTCCAGAATAATAAATAATAAATATGATACCGAAAAGGTTAAAATAATTTTCTATCTAAATAAATTATACAAACAGTATTTATTTTCTGTTTAAATTATAAATAACGGGTTAAATAATCATTATTTAGGTTATAAACAATTTTCACCTATTAAAATTTTGTTTAAATATAATATCCAACAAAATTTAATTTTTAAGCTAAACTAGCCGGTTAAATCAATAGTTAAACCGTTTAAAATTTATGATACAGATTAAAAATTTATTCTATTCGATTAAAACACTAATTTTTCCGTTTAGAAATGTTTAAATTAAAAAATTTAATTTAACCGATTGATTTAATAAATAAGCAGACTAAAACTAATAAATCATTATTAGCTTGAGCTTTAACTGATTAAAATTAATAAACTAAGATAAGAAGCAATTTCAATCGATTATTCATAAGAAATCAACACAATAATCACAAAATAAACTCAAGATAATAGCCACCAGTATAAAATAAAATTAGTTTCAATAAATATGATAGAAGAATCAAATAATCATGCATAAAATGAAAGCTAATGGATTTGGGGGCCAAATTCATCCCATAAACCTTTTGTGTAAATGAATAAAAAGAGCTAATCACCACTCCCCCCCTTACCTCAAAGAGATATTGATTGAGAGAAGAGAAGGATTTGGAGAAGAAAACCACTAAGGGAGTAAGTCTCTTTGCTTCCAACTATCACCAAAGAATGGCTTGGTGTGTATCTGAGTGAGTAAGAAAATGAAAAGTGAGAGAAGAGGGAGAGAGAGAGACGTACAGCAGAGAGAAAGATGGAGAGGAGAGTGAAAAAAATGGTTGAGGGGTTGTGAATTAAATAGGATAAGTGATAGAAATTTTTGTGGTTAATAATTTTTACAATTTGTAATTATATTTAATTAAAAGTTATGATATTATCCATTTGGGAAGGAACTTGGAAGCCAAGTAAGTGAGTTGGCATAAAAAAAATCTGATTGTAATTATCCATGAATTTTAATTTTTTTATATAAAATTAATAGATAATTAGGTAATTAAAATAAATAAAAATTGTTGTTATTATCCAAATCAATGCCTTGGTGGCCAAGACAAGCTTAAGTGGCGTGAAAATTCAGCACGAGTTTATCCATAATTTTTCAATTTTTTTATTTTATATTTATTAGGTGGATAATTGAATAATTAAAAATTGATTACAATAAATAAGTTAGGGCTTATTTTATATAAATAAAAAAGAAGTGATTTTGGGCCTTTACAAGGTTGGCACACCCAATCTATTGAATCAGATTTTCGTAAAAAAATTATTATTTTTAATTTATTATATAATTATATATATTTATTTATTAAAGATGCTTAATAAATAAATTTTAGGCAAGATAATTACTTATTTTCAAAATTTTTAAATTTTTATTTTCAAATATAATTTTTTCTAATTAAATAAAATCCTTTTTTTTACATTATTAATTTTTTAAATATGTGTAATGTTACATCCTTTGATTTTAGAACATATGTTTTATTTTTTGTTTATTTGCTATGTACTTGATGTATGTTTGTGCTTGAGTGATTAGGCATGGTTTAGGGATTCTAAGAGTTTACTCACCTCGAAATGATCAAATGCTGTCTAATTACAATAATAAAGATATTGAAAACTAACACTAAAAGGTTAAATAATTAACATGATTGTTTAAAAATATAATAAAAATATGTTTTAGGCTTAAAATAATATTAAAAAGATGTTTATAAGATAGAAACAACTTTTGATAATTTTATAAATTAAATTAAATTAATTCAGTTAATAAAGTAAAATAAAAGATAGATAATTAAGAGATAAATTAGAAAATGAATAAAAAATTCAAGAAAATTAAGTTTTAGGGATTGACATGGATTAATATTTATAGTATAGTTGAGGGATTGAGTGTGTAATTGCATGATTGATAGCACTTATAAAGGGTATTGGAAATTTAATTGCTCTATTCATAATTATATATACATTACTTGTAAATTGATGACTTGGGAGGCCATTGATGACTTGGGAGGCCATTTAGGACCTTCATTCTTATAGTTGGCCATGTGATATGCAGAACTTTAAGCATGGTTGTGTAGCATGAAACATGGTCGTGCATGGGTTTTGTTTCACCATTGTGAATTTTTTTGCGATGCGAAGCATGGTTGTGCATAAGGGGAGCACAGTCATGCATAGGGGAAGTATAGTTATGCTGAGGCTTGAAATCACTGTGAACAAATGAAGCATGTCTGTGCTACCATGAAGCATGGTTGTGCTTATGCTGTTGTGTGCTAAACATGACTATATATACACCTACATGTTGTAATTGTTATATGTGTCCCCCAAACCCTATACGAATGAATGTAATGTAATAGCCCTAAAACTATATATGCACCTAAATGTCGTAATTGTTATATGTGTTCCCCCAGACCCCATATGAATGAATGCAATGTGATATATATATATATGTGTGTGTGTGTGTGTGTGTGTGTGTGTGTGTGTGTGTGTGTGTGTGCGTGTGTGTGTGTAAATAAATGTTGAAAAAGGTCTCCTTTTGCAAAGGAAGAATTTTCAGCTACTTTGATCCCCAAAGAGTGGTCAACACTCCTCAAGCCGAAGCAGTATAAATATAAGAGGTTATGGCAAAAGCAAGGGGGATGACTCTTAAGATTATGAGCTCAAATATCTGCTAATAGGACAGAAAAAGAAAAAACTTAACTATAAGGCATGCTAAGTTAAGATGAGTAATGTCTACGAGATATAATGATGTGTTTGACATGAGCAAAGAGATACGCCTATATGTTACTAATGTTATGCCTTTTGTAAGAAGATATTTAAAGCTTGCATATATATATGTACATGTTATCTGTGTTAGGGAAGCAAACCTCTTCACACATAAAAACACAAAATAGAAACCTCTTACCTATGTCTACGAAAACATCTCAGTATTATTATTATTATTATTATTATTATTATCTCAAATTACATTACAAGTTTTCTAGACAAACTTGACAAAACTCTCCTTTCACATAACTTCACTCATTTAGGGTGGTGACCTTTTTATAGGCCAAGTGATGCTTCTCATCTCAAAAATAATCTATTTATAGACTTTGCATCCTAATTTGAAAAGAGAAAACAAATCTGTAAAATAAAAAAAAAATTCCTAAATATTTGAAATTGAAAATTTGAATTGTCTCCCAACAATTCCCCCTTTAATTAAAATTTTCGAACTTCCTCTTCAACTCTTGTCGTCATAGATCCTCATCACAATCATCTTCAACCGTGCTTTTACTTCTCAAACTTTAGTGTGTTCCCTGCCTTTACTTCGAGAGTATTGGATGGTAACACTTCTTGTACTTGCACCGTCGTTAGCTATTAGGACATAGTGCTTGACTTTTCCATTGCCAAGAAGACTTTTGACACAAGAATTTGCATTGCCGTTAGCTACTAGGACACACCACTTGACTTTCTCATTGCCAAGAAGACTTTCGACACAAGAATTTGCATCGTTGTTAGCTACTAGGACACGCCGCTTGACTTCTCATTGCCAAGAAGACTTTCAACACAAGGATCCCACACTGATATATCCGCCACCAGCTTCATCAAACTTCAATACTCCTCCTCAGATAGGTCACCACGCTTCATGACCAGACTTGATACCACTCTTGGAAAAACAAACCTCTTCATACACAAAAACACAAAACAACAGAAGGACACAATTAACATGGTTCAGCACTTCTTCCCTACGTCCACAAAAACATCTTAATATTATTATTATCTCAAATCACATTACAAGTTTTTTGAACAAATTTGACAAAACCCTCCCTTTACATAACCCCTTCGTAATATTATTTATAGACTTTGCATCCTAATCTTAAAAGAGGAAACAGATCCCTAAAATAAAAATAATTTTAAATCTAAACAATATCCTAGAGATTTGAAATTAAAAATTTGAATTGTCTCCCAATAATCTATATGTTATTCTAGGGCACTCATTGAGTGACTTTGTTTTATTAGTTTATTCTTAAATGTTCCAAAATAAGCAGGTTTTCAGAGGCCTTGAGCTACCATGAAGGAGAGGAAGCACTATGAGATTTACATTCCACAGACTTTAGCTTCATAGATTTTTTTTTCATTTTGCACTTAAGACCTCGATGTTTGAGGCATGATTTGTGTTTAATTATTGTTCTTTAAGGATTTTTGTAAGGTATGTTTTAATATTTATGTTAGACTCATGAGGTTAATCAAGTTATGTTTTGAAATTTATTAATTTCGCCAGTAAGAAATTATAGTTATGGTAATACCCTCATGGGTGTTACATATTACATAAAATACAATTTGAAGGCACCATTAAGCCTCTCTGCTACAACACAGATGTAGTGGGTATCATGTTGTGACAAGTTGCCATAAGAAAAATTGTACACTAACAGGGAAGTGTGGCGACCATATCCAATTCCACCCATGCTCTTGAGTTTTTTGCTCACCCAATAGCCATATATATGCACTTTTAACAATGTATCAATTTGCCAGACAACCCTTCCATATCCATGCATCCGACATGTGGTCCACCAACAATAATTTAATGTTCAAAATAGCCTTTGTCACCTTCGTAGGAAGCTAAGTTACCAACATATGTAGCTGTTAAGCTTCATTCTGCTGAAGATTTAAGACTATTAAGCTGGTGTCAAAAATATGGATTACTAAGATCAACTCACACAACGACTACTGAAAAACCCAAGGTTCATACCAAAGATTAGAGCATATATCCATCCCCTAGTTTGACATAAAACCCATCCTGAAGTTTATTTTTGTAAGTAAGGTTAGAAATGAGTTTAGCAGAGTCGAGCTAAACCATGCTCAACTCAACTAGTTAAGAATTGACTCGGCTTAAAGCTTGACTTGAGTTCAATATGAACCTTTTTTTTTGGCTCGAACTCAACTTGATTCAAGCTCACATATAGCTTGGTTCAGCTTGTTAGCTTAATTCAATTTAAAATTATAATTATTTTACATATTTTTATTTATTTCATACAAAAATAAAATTAATATAAATTATATATATATATATATATATATATATATATATATATACACATATATATATACATATATATATATCGAGCTGGTTCATGAACCAATCGAGTCGAATTATACATAGCTTGAGTTTAGCTAGTTTATTTATCAATCTCAATTTTTAACTTAAATTCAGCTCATTTGGTTCATGAGCCAAATTCAATGAGTTAATTATTGAATTGAGTCTCGAACTATGTTCGAGTTGGTTCGGTTCATTGCCAACCCTACTTGTAATTCACTTTACCAGTCTTTCTCTTTTCATTTAACATTACTTCTCCATTCTTCTTCTTCCTTTTTTTAAGTTTTAATTTAAATTTCCAACAACTTTACATTACTTTTCGATTTAAGTTCCCTGCATTTTACTTTTTAAGTTCTTTTCATTAAATTGCAATATTTCCCTCTTTCTTTTCTTTTTATTCTTTCTTTTCTCAAATTCCCTTTTTAATTCAAATTCTTTAATTTCCATACACATTTTACAGTTCTTTTAAATGCTTTCAATTTAATTGCTCTCCTTTAAATTTCTATATTTACCTTTTTGAAGTTCTTTTACACTTATGAATTTGCATACTTTATTTGAATTTTTCCATTTAATTTCTCACAACATTCTTTTTAATTTTTCACATTCTTGACATCATTGTTATTTCTTTCCATCAATTTGATCAAATTGAATTGATAGTTCGATATACATTAAATTGAATAATTGCTTTGCTTGGAAATATTTATACTTGTTAAACATTACAAGGTAGTTTGTCAAATAAAAGAATTAAGATTTTGACACATACATGTCATTCAACTGAAAGCTAAATGTTGTTGGCTTACTAGAACCCTAAGAGGATTTTAACTCTAAGTCCCTAATACTACTATTTAGAATCAAATAATGAATAAAATTTCATTGACACCTTGAGTCAAATTACAAATCAATACAACACAAATCCTTGAAACAAAATTCACTACCAACAATAAGGTAAGTGTACATAAATGTAGAAAGACTTGAAGAAATTAAGATGGATGAAGAAGGATAATTACAACTCGTAAACCAAAAGTATTCAAGACTATTAAAGATGATGACATGTTCATAGTAGTAATTGAGAACCTTGCTGAAGTCAAAATGGGTGATGAATTCTACTGCCTCAAAGCACATTTGTAGAAACCAAGAGATGTATGACACCTTGAAGACTAACTGAGAGTTTGGTCATTTCATGTTAGGAAATGGTGTCAAATGAAGGTTGAAGGCATTGGGAGTGTAAGAATAAACCTCCACAATGTGAGGTTTTGTCCCTTTCTATTGTTATCAATATCATTTCTTTGGGGTAGATGACAATACAAGTGTACAATATAAGTTTGTTGGTTCAAATTGGGGTTGCAAAGTGTATAAGAGGAAGCACTTAGTCATGTTGTGAGGGAAGAAGAATGAAAATTTTTGGCAAGCCAAGAGAAAGACAAGCGGTGGTTGCAAAGTTGTAAAGAAAGCAAACTTTTCTAAAGATGTAGATCTTTGGAAATTTTAATTAGGGGAAAATTGTTGGAAAAATCAATTTAAATTTCCAAACATTAATTGAAGTGAATGATTCTAGATATGCAATTGTTTATTGAGTGTAGTTCATCATGCACAAGAGGCACAAAAACATAAATTAGTCAATGTCATTCTAATTAAGTTTGTCAAAATCAACCTGATAATCCTCCTCCTCCTTATGGCATCCGTTATCATAATCGTTAGCTAAGGCATAGCATTGTACATGATTTTGGGGACAACCAGTAAACATTCTTTTGTGAAAATGAAGATTAATCACTAATATTAGTGTGTGGCAGACTTCCAATAAATAGTTCCTCTAGCCAACATATAGATGTAACCTAATGTGGAGCATCTATTATTGGGGCATCCTGCAAAATTGGAGTCAGAGTACCCAATGATCTCTAAACTGTCATACTTTCGATAAGGAAGCATGTAGTCTCTTGTTCTCTTCGAATAGCGCTTCACTGCTTTCTAGTGCTGCATATCAGGATTACTCATAATCTCCCTAGGACTCCCACTATAAATGGTATGTTAGGACAAGTGCAAATTTGAGTACACATAAGACTCTCCACAACAAAAGCATAAGGAATCTTTTGCATCTTTCTTGAGATCAACTATAGGGCACTGTTTGAGACTAAACTTGTCTCCTTTAACAATAGGTGATTCTCCTAGTTTACTATCTTTTATGCTAGATCTATCCAGAACTGTATTGATATAGTTCTTTTGTGATAACCTAAGAATACCTTGAGAACGATGTCACCACCACAATTAGATTTGATAGCCCTAATTTTCTTTCCGAGTTGAAGTTCAACTTCAGCTTTGAAAGACTTGAAAATGTCTAGAGATTAAGGCTTCTTATGAATTGAATAAAGGTAACCATACCTCGAGCAATTGTCTATGAATGTAATAAAGTACCTTTGTCCATTCCATGAATCCATAGGGAAGGGACCACAAATATCTGTATGTATTAGTTTTAAGACATTTTTTGCTCTTTTGGCACCTAAATTCCTTTTGTTTGTTTGTTTACCCTTAATACACTCAACACAGAGTTGGAAGTTTAACAAATTTAAGGGTTCAAGAATTTCCTTCAACACAAGCCTCTAAATTCTTTGTTTAGAGATATGGCCTAAGCGCTTATGCCATAAAGTGACAAAATTCTTATTTAATTTATGTTTCGTACATCACGAATCTATTTGCAATATCTCGTTATAAGAATGCACAATATCAATCATATAAAGATGATTAATTAAAGACCCATAGCCAACAACATTTGAATCAGAAGAGACTAATTTTATTATTTCTACATGAACAAGAATAACTAGATTTTTCCAAAATAGAAAGAGAAATTAAATTCCATCTAAAAAACGGTGCAACATGTCTCAACCAAATCCAAATAATAATCAGTCTTTAAAAACAATTGTCGCAACTGGGATCACGACGAGACGGTGAAAAAGAGAATAAAAATTAGAGGAGCTGCCACCAAAGTTTATTAAGGAGAACCTTGGAAAAACCCTTTAAAAGAAAAATAGTCTTTGACAACAAATATGGGTTCGGGAGTCAGTTACGCATAGGGAAGGTGTTAGCACCATATGACGTCTGTTATAAAGATGGTTACCCTTAATTAAATGTGCAAAATCGGATAAGCTTCAAAATTATTTATTTTACCCCTAACAAAATTTTACTTTTTACAAATTTTATTTTTATTAATCAAAAGATTTTTTGGAAAATATTTATTTTGAAAAGAATTAGTTTTTTTTTATTTTTTTGAGATCGACAGGAGTGGGCCTCTGCTCCTACGTTTTCTTCAGTTTAATGAGGAATCGGACTCACGTAGTTCTTTTGTAGAAAATCATTTTGGTTGGTTGATTATTTTTATTTTTATTTTTAATATTCAAAAGGCTTTCTTGATAACCAAACATGAAGTGTATCCAAAATAATTATCAATATACCTTTTAAGGTTTTTGTAATACCCAAATAAGAAGTGCATTCAAAATGGTTACTACTAAACCTTAAACAGAAAGAAAGTTTGTTTTAAAACTTTTTTCTTTAGAATTTTTAATTAAAAGGGGTTTACAATAACCAATTAGGAAGTGCATCCAACATGGTTATTATTTCACCTTTTAAGATTTTTATAATAGTCAAATAAGAAATGCATTCAAAATGACTATCATTAAATCTTTTTTTATTAAAAAAGGTTTAATTAATATTTTAAATATTTTATTTTAAAAAATTTAATGATAACCAAATAAGAGGTGCATCTAAAATGATTACCATTAATATTTTAAAACTTTAATAATGTCCAAATAAGAAGTGCATCGAAAATGGCCATTATCAAGTTTGATTATTGACTTCATTTATCTCTAAGTGGTAAAAGTCTAAAAAAACTTTTAAGAAGGAGCTACCAACTTTAATTAAAAAAACCAGAATGAATAATTTTTATTATAAAAACATGAATTGGGCCAAGCCCAATCTTTGTTTGTTATAAGAAGCTAACTTTACAACCCAAAATGCCTTCACCTTCAGATAAAAAAACATACTGCCACATGGGTCAAGCCCATCGTCAAACACAGCCCACCGAATCAGAAATGTTAAAAAATGGATAAGCCACATGATTTTGATAATCCCAAAGGAGAAATCCCTCCACTACAACGTCGCTCCCAGACCACGAATCTCCTTCGGAGCCGGTATCGAAGGGGATCGGAAGTCCTTGTTCCCTAGTTCCTACGGTCACAGCACGGGGATGATACCAGGGTTGCGCGACGGTGGAGCGAGCTCACGTGGCAGCGTCTGCGCGGGTCGCGTCGTGATGATGCGACGCCGACGTGGTTGTTGACGGGAGATCACATCGCAACGGTGCGATGTCGCTCTCGGAGAAGCGCTTGGATCCCGATCGGGGCGGCGCGGGGCGGTGTGTCGATCTGATTTGGTGACGGCGTGGTGGCGGAAGTTTTGCGCGACTGTAAACGCGCGGGGCAAGCGGAGCCTGGCTCGATTAAGACCGGCATCGCGGTGGTGTTCCGGTTTTGCGCCCTGGCGCCACGACGGCGGCGGACGGTGCGGCGGAGATTTGTGATGGAGACGCGCCAATCTGCACAGGGAGATGCTAAATCGCGCGCGAGGAACGGCGAGGAAGCTCAAAGTTTCATTGATTTTCCCTATTCCTTTTATTTTTATTATTTATGTTTTTACATTAATCCACTTGTATTGATTAGAATGTGATGGTCACGGAGAGTGCAGGGTGTAGAGTGATGATTATGATCTGTACATTCTTTATTTTGTGAAAGAATGAAATGAAATTCATGCGTGTGTGTGTGCTGATAACTTGTGCGAAATGAAAATAATGTGTACGTGCAACCTGTGCTTGTGTGAACGTGGTGTGGTGTGGTGTGCGTGTTGTGTGTATGAAGGAAATGCAGGATTATGAGTCTATTCTGTGTATGAGGTTGCTATATCAACACTACATACTTATTACAACTTGCCTATGCCAACAGAATCAGAATTCAACACAATATTTAGGCAAATGATAGGATAGCTCATTCATCCATGCTTATTTGTATGCAAATAGAAAGAAAAGACAGAGAAGAAGAGGGAGATAACGGTGAATAATGAAAGCAAAAGACAGATAACGAAGGTGCCAATAATTATACCTCCAAATCTCTGTCGAAAGGCAGAGTGACAGTATGAAGGCGATGATCACCTTTTTTTGAGCGTGTATATACTCCCAGTTAGCTGAGAATTTACCCAGCAGAAAAGAAAATGATAGCTCTCCCTCCTTTTGATTCTCCTTCAGCCTTTTTATATAGTCACTGCCCCCTCCTCTTTAAACAGTTTATCTTTTTTCAAAATTTTCAAAAGTTTGTTATAAACCCGCCTTCCAGGATATCCTCCTCTCCCTCTTTTATTTTATTTATGTTTTGTTTTGTTTTTTTTTAAATGGGCCAAGCCCAATATTTCCTATTCATTTCCTCTTTCATTTTTTTACTCTTTCCTTATGAATGGGCCTCTATGCAAAGCGATTCCAAAGCACCAACCGCAATAGCAACCGAAAGAAAAAACCTCACAATCCGGCTTACATGATCTCCGACATATGCTCTGGGAATCTGTACGGAACAAACATGCTCACTCGCATCAAAGGATTCTTCACGAAAAAGGCTATGATTTTTAGGCACTCTCAAGTACGTCGTTCCTTTGAAATTCGGTGTACGCCTCCCATTGAGCAATTGTTTCTTCAGGTAGCACATGAAATCGTTATTGTCATTATTGTACGAGTGCTGGAACCCGTTACAATTACAGTCTTCTAAGCACAAATTCTCACAATACCTATAGGTACTAGGCTCAGAAAAATTAGAATCATAACCGTAAAGCTCAAGACCGGGCATCTCCAAGAAGGTAGACTCACTTCTATTGCAGGTGAGAACAAACAGGGGTTCACAACCATAAGACCAATCGCTATGGTTCTTCACTCTGTGCCCTGGAAGACGCGAGCACTCCCTTCCAATTTTAGGATCATAACTGCACATGCTATTAGCTCCACAAATTCCATGGATGTAGCACGTGTCAGCTTAAGCTTGCCACGAGACATACCATTCGTTTGACACGTCATCATGCAGACTATACATTCTCAGGTTACCGTCAGAATCAATTTTCAATCTTCTCTTCTTCATCACGCCATAATCAGATGTTGTGAAAGTAAAATCATCTGATTTGTAAGTAGACCTTCCAGCATCCCAACTCACTTGCCAGGGATTTGGCCAGTAAACGCTGGAAACGTCAGGGCCATCGTAGAGAAGGCGAAGAACGTTGTCGTCGTCGAAGAAGAGCTTGTAGAAACCAGAGGAGTGGTTACTCTCGCTTCTTGCGGACACAAGTTGCGCGTGTCTGGTAAGAGGTTGACCGGGAAGGAGAGTGTCAGTGAGGAAGTCAAAACTCTGCCGCAGAACGGTTCCTTGCAGCTCACGCAACACGAGATTGCCATCGTCTTTGAGATGCAGCTCTGCTAGGGCGAATGAGACGGTGTTTGAAGACCGCACGTTTTGTTGACCTGCGTCAACCAAGACAAGGTTGCCGGTTTGTAAGAGGGAAAGCTTGGAGCGTTTTCCGTTCACGGGGTTTTCGCGGTTCGCCATCCACACGGTTGTGGGGTGGCTGTGAGAATGAGTTTGGGTGAACCATATGGCGAGGGAGTAGCCGTTTTCGCCGATGCCGACGAAGCCCGCGGAGAACATGCAGTTGGGGGAGACAATAGCGTCTTGTGGTTTTTCTACCGAGAGGGATGAGCCCTTGCTCAGTGATAATAAAGATGCGGAATGTGAACAGTGGAAAGACAATACGGGTAGGAGAAGAAATAAGATTGAGAAAGCCATTGCAAGCACTGAATGGTTGTGTTACTTGTGTGTTTCACGCCCCGTCGGGTGTAGATATTATATATAGATAGTTAGGCAGGTGGGCCAGATTATTAAAGCTCAAATTTTAAGTTTATTAATAAAAAATTATTTGTTGTTTGTTTTATAAGATAAAAAAGTTATATATATTAATAAAAGATTCAACATATAATTTTGTTATTTATAATAAAAAATTTCTCTTAAAATTTATTTTAAGACTCACTTACCGTTAAATTAATCTTATTGTTAAGTTGATAGACATACTTCTTTAGGTCTACGTCAAGAGGACTCGTGAATTTGAACACTAGTCAAAGTTTCAATTGGAGAAATAGTCCTAGTCAACTAGCGTCCGGTATGAAAGCAACTGTGGGGAATTCTGAAAGCACCGTACGAAAGCGCTTTTAGAAATTTTTAAATTACGAATATGATTTTTTATTTTTTTTTTATATTCAAGAATGGAAAGTTTTTTATTAAAAAGTGTAACAATGTATTTCATTGTGATTTTCAATACAATCCTAACTTAAAAACTTTTTACTTATTGATTTCTTAACCAATGTCCTTGGAGCATTGGTTAGCAAGCATTGATTAACAATATTCTTTTTAATAATATCAAGTTTTATTTCTATTTTAGTATTTTTAATTTCTAGAATTTTGTCCCAATTTGCAAGGGATGAGAGAAATTTTCTAGTTATGAATTGAGAATTGAATCAATAGCCGATGCTTGGTTTCAATTTAAAATGTATTATTTTATGCTTGCTCTCCTTTTTGTTGTTTGAATCTTAGGATCAAATAGGGATGTTAATGGGGCTAGGTAGATACAGGTAGTAGTCCTTGCATATCTGCCCATATTTATATAAGTTCTCGTTAAGCAAGTATCCATAAATTTTATACATATCTATGGTATCCATGAATATCCGTGAATATTTGTTACAATGTAAAATTTTAAACAAAAAGTAAAAAAAATAAAATGAAACTAAAAAATAAATATTTTTGATACATATATTTATACTAAAAAAATAATTTTACAACATATATTTATACTAAAAATAAATAATTTTGATATATATAGCTATACTAAAACTAAATTAAAATAATTTACTTTATATATAATTAAAAGTATTTAAATAATTTTAAAGTGCGAGTACCCGCGAGTACAAGTACCTTCCTACTTGTCCCCATCCCATTAAAAAACGAGTATCTATTTAACTATCCATTTAATATTCATGGCGGGTTTTACATCCACAGGTATAGGTTTTTTTGTCATCCCTAAGAGCAAGGAGATAAGAGGAAAATACATAATTCTTTTATTTTTTTTATTGTATTCTATATCACAGTTATCCTCCATGAGAGTCAATCTTACTCGAGACATGTAGGACTACTATAGACAAACTCTCGCTCCGAGTATTTAACACAATTGCATACCCAAGGCTCGAATTCAAGAACACTTATTAGGTTGGAACAATCTCATGCCAGTTGATCCATGTGCTCAATGGTTAAAAATTTTAACTTAAATAATAAATACATAGTGTCCTATTTACAGAAGTACTATCTAATTAGTATAATGCCTTATTTTTATCACTACGCCAAAAATGCTAATATACGACGCTTTTTTGTGTATAGATGGCGCTTTTTAAGCGTAATCTATTTAGACGTTGTATATTTATAGATGGCGCTTTTCAAAAAGCGCAGTATATGTGCTTGCAAATAGACGGCGTTTATTCAGGAAAGCGTTGTATATTCAACTATAAATAGATGGCGCTTATTCAAGAAAGCGTTGTATTTTCTGTGTAGAATAGATGATGCTTTTTTAAGAAAGCGCAGTATATTTGTCTGAGTAGATGGCGTTTTTTCAAAAAAACACACTATATAATTCTTAAAATAGATGGCGCTTTTTGAAAAAGTGCCATCTATGTCCCTTTTTTTTTACCTGTTTCATTCATTCTCATTTTTTCCAAAACCTGTACAAACAGAAACAGCCCAAGAACTATACATGAATCCACCAAAATGCATTAATTGTTCTTGCCAAATGTGATTCTATTATATAACAAATACAAAATATATATACTTGAACTATATTTACAATCTAAACATTGCATATAATCTAAACATGACATTGGCTACTTGAACTATTTACAATTACCACAACTAATAAATTTAACTATTTTAGAGCTATTTGCTGCATACGTACTCCTGCAATGCAAGACAAAAAAATGATGTCATCTAGCTATTGCTACATATTCCTACATTGCAAGGCAAAATGTAACCAGTAAGTTTAACACTCAATTGCACAAAAATAATACTTTAAAAGTGATTTTGCTGTCATAGAAATAAAAACAAGATAACAAGCTTCTAATGATACTAAACATGCTCTTTTGTGACTATCAACATCCAAATCCTTCCGAACTTTTTCCTATATGTTTAGCCATCCATTGTTAACTTATTAAACATGATTTAAGCATAAAAATAGTGTCAATTATGCAAGAACAGAGGGGTTGTAATGCAACTCGAAATTACTATTCATATGGTAAGTTCAAGTGGCATAACTCACTCAAATGGTGTCCAAAGCTTACCAAATTTTGTAGAGATCATATACAAACCATAATGCATCAATTATACAACTTTTCACTCAATAAAAACATGATTTTATAGTCCTCAAATGCTACTGGTCTGCACTGCAGAATTATGCAGAAAAATGTACTCAAATTCACATACTTATACATGGTTTGACTCTATACAAGTAGGGTAATGACTTGGCCACTTTAGTAACATTAAATTACAACCAAAAGCAAGTTAATTTCATGAATTTATGCATGATTTCAAGTCTGAAACAGTCACCACGAAATTGACAGAGTCATGGTTCTTGAATTGCCAAACTCAAACAATGACAATACCCTAATGCACAAACAAGTTTGGGCTTCCATTATTCATCATTTAAGGCATAAAATAGGAGTAATTTAAGATCATGAGTCAGTTTCAAACCGTTTGAAATTTTTGAGTGAAACCAACTCACTTAAATCACATTTTAACCCTATAAAATCTGTTTTTTAGTCCCATAGGATTTGGAGACTTGTAGCTCAAATTGCGTAGGAAACCAACTCCTAAAACTATGATTTTTACCTAAACTTTTGACTTGCACCATTTTCAAACTGCCTGACATTTTTGAGTGAAACCAACTAACTCAAGTCACATTTTAACCTTATAAAATCTTTTTTTTAGTCCCATAGGGTTTAGAGACATAGCTCAAATTGCGTAGAAAATTGACTCATAAAACTATGGTTTTTACCTAAACTTTCGACTTGCGCCATTTTCAAACCGCTTGATATTTTTGAGTGAAACCAACTTACTCAAGTCACATTTTAATCCTATAAAATCTATTTTTTAGTCCCATAGGATTTGGAGACTTGTAGCTCAAATTGCGTAGAAAACCGACTCCTAAAACTATGGTTTTTACCAAAGTTTTCAACTTGCGCCATTTTCAAATTGCTTGAGATTTTTGAGTGAAACCAACTCACTCAAGTCATATTTTAACCCTATAAAATCATATTTTTAGCCCCACAGGGTTTGGAAACTTGTAGCTCAAATTGCGTAGAAAACCGATTCCTAAAACTATGGTTTTTACCAAAGTTTTCAACTTGCGCCATTTTCAAATTGCTTGAGATTTTTGAGTGAAACCAACTCACTCAAGTCATATTTTAACCCTATAAAATCAGATTTTTAGTCCCACAGGGTTTGGAGACTTGTAGCTCAAATTGTGTAGAAAACTGACTCTTAAAACTATAGTTTTTACCTACATTTTTGACTTGTGCCATTTTCTAACCGCTTGAGATTTTTGAGTAAAACCAACTCACTCAAGTCACATTTCAACCCTATAAAATCTTTTTTTTAGTCCCATAGGGTTTGGAGACTTATAGCTCAAATTGCGTAGGAAATCGACTCCCAAAACTATGGTTTTTACCTAAACTCTCGACTTGTGTCATTTTTAAACCGCTTGAGATTTTTGAGTGAAACCAATTCACTCAAGCCACATTTCAACCCTATAAAATCTGTTTTGATGTCCCATATGGTTTGGAGAGTTGTAGGTCAAATTGTGTAGAAAATGGACTCCTAAAACTATGGTTTTTAACTTAACTTTTCAACTTGGGTCCAAGAATGGGAAAACTGATAACTATGTAGCACTTGAAATGCATGGCCAACACCTTTGTAGACAAATGTCTCAACCTTTTTCCTTGCTTTGGCCAAAGCATTTGAAAAGTCCAAGTTCCTATCTCACAACTTTTCACTTTTAAAACGCACACCATAATAGATGGAAACCTCAAATCTCTTAACTTGATTGTGCCATGTGCAAGAGGATTGCAATATGGATGGTCATGGGTAGCCCCAAGAGGAGTACCAAGCACTAGTTAGTGTCATTGTCTTATTGTCTATACAAGTTTAGTGGTTTTATTTTATTTTGTGAGTTTAAAAGGATAGTAAGGAACATTATCCCCTCCCTCCAAAGTCATTAACAAAGATAATTGCAATAAACCAATAACACCAATGATCTTATTATTTATTATTCAAGACTTGAAAATAATTCACAAAGCTACACCATCTAAGCCTGATTGAAAGCAAATATGCAACAAAGTACTAATAAAACAATAAGAATGCATTGTCTATATTATTATAAGGCACTACCTCAGCCACAAACCAAGCCCCATGCATTTCTTAGAAACTAAAAATGACATTAACTATGCACATTACACATATTTATCATTGAAGAGGGGAAAAAACCCAAATTAATAACGAACACAAAGATAACACAAACAACAACAATATCGCGCAGTAGGGGGACATACAGTAGTATGCAGCAGTGTAGGCGCACAGTAACACGAACAGAGCACGCAACAGAGGACGCGAACAGTAACGCGAAGCTCAAACATGAACAGTAATGTGAATAGGAGTCGGAATGGAGCTTAAATGTCGAGCATGAATAAGAGGAGCAAGTGAATGAGGGGTTGTGAGTGTACCTCGAGTGGATGTGAATAGGAACACAAAGCACAGCACTGAACACGAATAGAATGAGCAGGGAACGAACAGAATAGAATGAGTGGAGCTTTAATTTGTGACTGAAAATGTCAAGTGGGAGTGTAGCTCGAGTAGGAGAAAATGTGAAGATGAACCCGAACTCGAGGGAAATGAGTCTAGGAGTGAATGAGAAAGCGAGATGGAGCGCGAAAGCGGAGAAATTTTAACCCAATTTAATGCGCTTATTAGTATCAATGCAGCGTATTCGCGAATATGAAAAAAATAATGTATAGACAACGCTTATTTAAATAAGCGTTGTCTATACGTTGAATTAGACTGCGCTTATTTAAATAAGCGTCGTCTATTGCCTGCGACTTGTATAGATGGCACTTTTATCTTGAAGCACCGTATAAATTGTGTTGTATATACGAGTTTCTGGTGTAGTGTATGAACTAGTATTGTATCATAAGTATATATATTATAACACTAAAAATTTGAAAATTAACTTCTAACATTCCCTCATGATTCTAAAAATTCTTGAACTTCGAGCTTATCAAGAAAGTGAAAAAAACTTGTCTTGAAAGATAGACTTTTGTAAAGATGTATGCAACTTAATCTTTAGATTTACAAAACTTTAGCTCAATTTCTTATTTTTCAATCTTCTCTCTAACAAAATGAAATATTAACTCAATTTTGAATGAATATGAAAAATAGGATTCTTGTTCATTGCTATTAAAAGACATATTATCACAAAAAAATGTAGTTGTAGACCCTTGGTTTTGTTTCTTGTCCTTCAAAATTCTTTTAAGCCAAATATATAGCTTCACATGTTGCCCTGGTAATTGCAATGTATTATGCGTCTATAGAAGATAAGACTAAGGTCTTTTATTTCTATGATGACATGAAACAACTTTACTTCTTAAGAAAAACAAATAACCTTATGTGCTATTTCTATCATCAATTGAATTATTTCTATCACTATTAATATAGCTAATCAGCTTGTTATCCTCTTTTATTTGGTTTAAAATATCAAAGCCTTTTGTTCGTTTTACATATCTTATGATCTTCTTAGTTGCTCCATAGTGATATTGGTAAGATAAATTAGTGATCCTTCTAGCTTTCTATACAAAATATGATCTACCTTCTCTTTACCATCTTCCTTTGAAAGCTTTTCATCAACAATCATAGGAGTAGATGTTGGTTTGCATTATGCCATGTGAAACTTCTTTAATAAATTTAAAGCACACTTCTCACTACAAGAAAATCTGTAGTTAGTGTTGGTCAAAAGTCAACACAAACTAACTAAAACTGACACCAAATAAGATTTTAGTTTTGATTTTGCATCAACATCAAGACAAACACCAATTTTGTTGAAGCTAATATTAACTGTCAGCTTCCGAAAGGCTAACATTAAGTAGCGTTAGTTTGGCTGACACATTTGTGGAAACTAAGACAACTTAAAAAAGGCTAATGTTAACATTATTGCCCACTTGGCTAACACTAAATAAAATAAAAGTTCAATGCTAATAATGTCAAGCATTTAACAATGCTCATAGCGTTGACCAAGTCAATGCTATACCTAGATGTGTATATAGAAATAAATAAAAATAATTGTCATATACAATTATCCTTTATGTACTGCAATAGTTAAACTACACTTGAAAAATTAAAAAAAGAAAAACAGATAGAATAGAAGTATCTCTTATAACAGCCCAAATTTTTTAGTATTAGAAATAAACCATAAGGATACTCTTTTTAAGACACCAATATTATATTAAGAATACCTTAGGTGTCATTAGTTTTATAATTATTCTTGTTGTTGCTAGTGTTGTTGTTGTTGTTGTTGTTATTGTTGTTATTATTATTATTAGTAGTATTAGTATTATTAGGGTTATTATTGCTATTAATATCCCAGTGATAAAAATTAGTAAGAATTAGATAATAGGACCCAAGGTAATATCTAAGGCCCAATAGAGGACTTAAGTCCACCAAGCCATACACCTATATTCTATAAGAAGAGGAGATGAAGAGAGATTAGGTTTAGTTATTAGAAAATATGAAAAGGAAAAGAGAGAGAAAGGAGGAGAAGAGAAGAAGGAAAAACCTAGGCACCTCTCTTAGGGATTTGATAATCATCTTTAAGTGAGCGTGGCCCTTTGTTTATCCCCCTTTCCCTATAAAAAGGAAGTATTTGACATAACTTATAGTCTTATTGCTTTATTGTTTATGTTTTAGCATTATAGTTTCTTGTTTATAATGAATCACCTACTATATGAGGTCTAGTTGTTATGTTGAGGATTATTATTAAGTCCTGAGGTTTTATGTTTTATTTAAGAAGCATTAAGTTTTTATTTTTAAAAGTTTACATTTTTGTAAATGAAACTACGTGTGAAAGGTAATGCCCCTTTGGGGTGTTACATCTCTAGTCAGGCATCATCATCTAAGGACTGATCATCCATATCATCTTGATAAAGTAGATATGTAGGTGTCCTAGCTAATTTCTTTAGATCTTGACCCCATTCAAAAGTTGTTATCCATTACATCGTAATTTGCATTTGCTACTCCAAGGTAGCAGTCCTCTACTCAATAACCTTGATTCTTTCTTCAACAGTTAAAGCCTTATTCTCAAGAATTAAAGCCTTCTCCAAATAAGCTTCGATATATAATCCATTATTTTACTCATTAGAGTTTGATCTTATGTTTTATTATTTAAATTAGCACACCTTAAGCTGAGAAATGAAAAACAACTATTTCTTTCCTTAAAGATCAAAAGATATACAATTATATTAGGAATAGGATCGCAAGCTAAGTTTGGAATTGTTTTGTTCTTTTGGGTGCTTGAGGACAAATATTTTTTAAGTTTGGAGTAAGGGTAGGCCAATCTAACCTACTGGGATGTTTTATCATTATTTATGTGTTCTTGTTAAAATAAAAATTGTTGAAAAAATGAAAAAATGAAAAATAAAAAATGTTGGTATTAAAAATGGTTGATAGCTAAATTAGTCGTTTCTAAATGGTTAGCAACTAAATTAGTTGTTTCTAAATGGCTAATATGTGCCTTGTATAAGTGGAGCGCGCCCCCTCCCCCCCCCCCCCAAAGTAAACTTGGCCAAGAAATAAGTCAAGCTGATAGCAAGAATTGAATTTGGAGGCAGTTTTCCAAGCTTAAGCATGCATGGAGACACTTCCCTAAAAGATAGGACAAGTAGGTAGTGGAAGATAATTATTATTTTTTGCACATAGGATGGATAATCAAAAGCAGACAAAAGCCAAAATGTGGGGAAATGTATAGGAACAATTTTTGGGCTAACTGCCTATGATGGAAGCATGTAGCCATAATTGCCATATATGGGTAGTTACCGAAAAAACAGTTTATGCCTATACTACTTAGAAAACATTATAAATAGCAAAATTTGAGATGTAAATCAAGTCCCTAACAAAATCAAACAAATGTACCTTTTTTTTTTTCCAGTAATTACAGCTTTATTGTTGCTTTCTTTACTGCTTTTAACCATTGACTACATTTCCTTTATTACAATTCCTTAGCAATTGGGTAACTTAATTGAACTTTAGTTCGCGACTATTAGGAAGCTCTTAGAGTGGATTCGAAACCCAATCAAATAACAACTTTTTTTCCTTAAATTAGCTGCATAAAAGGAATCACTCGTTGGTAATTAGCCAATTTAAACGGCTAATCCACCACAAATTTCTCACCAACACAATTTTGGCATGCCTGGTGAAACGTCAGTCATCATAAGATAAAGTCCATTTCATTTTCCTTTGATCATGATTGACATATGCAATTAAGATCAAGGTGAAGTATGTCAAAAATGGAATTGACTACACTAGCGAGAAGGACTTTTAACAGTCGAGTAAGGACGCAATCGAGCACGGTTGCAACAATTATGGTTGTGCCTCTCAAGGTTGTCACCACACAAGTTGTTATTAGTCTAACAACTATATTGCCACTTCTAGGCCTCCTCATCACTTGCCAAACTTTATCCTTATTAATGACCTTGCCAACAACATGAGACCTAATCTTGCAAGTACCTTCATTGTAAGTGTTGCTGCCTCAATATCTACTAAATAAGTCATCCAATGTTTTTATAGATAAGCATCCACTGATTTAAAGCATCCTTATATGATCTTTTAAAAGCGTCTGATAAATCTATATTTTATGTAGATTTATAGAGCAAGTTCACATGATTTTTGCATTAGTTCTTAGGAAATTTGTGAGAAAATAGACCATTAATGAAGGATTTCATGTGATGTGTGTTTCTAAGCTTTTTATTTAAAATTACATGAATTGCCTTAATTTTGTTGAATTTTATGTAGGAAGATAGTTGAGCAAAGAATTTTTTTTTTTTAAAAAAGAAAAATAATTTTCTTTACTCAACTAACTTCCTACATAAAATTCAACAAAATTAAGGCAATTCGTGTAATTTTAAATAAAAAGCTTAGAAACACACATCACATGAAATCCTTCATTAATGGTCTATTTTCTCACAAATTTCTTATGAGCTAATGCAAAAATCATGTGAACTTGCTCTATAAATCTACATAAAATATAGATTTATCATCTCATATTCAGTTCCTTTTGATCAAAGAAATACTTCAAACTCTTATGATCGCTGAACACTTCAAACCTTGCACCATACAAGTAATGTCTCCAAATCTTTAGAGCAAACACTACTGCAGCTAATTCTAAATCATGCGTAGGGTAGTTAACTTCATGCTGTCTTAATTGTCTTGAAGCATAAGCAGTTACTTTTCCTTCTTGCATTAATACACACCCTAACCCTTGCCCTGAGGCATCACAATATACTTCGAATTTTCCAGTTGGGTCAGGTAGTATTAACACAAGAGCAAAAGTCAATCTTCTCTTTAACTCGTGGAAACTAGCCTCACAGGCTTCGTTCCAAACAAAAAGATTGTCCTTTATATGATAACCTAGTTAAAGGCAATGCTAATCTTGAAAATCCTTCAATGAATTTTCTATAATAGCCTACCAATCCTAAGAAACTACATATTTTTGTGATTGTTGTTGGTTGTTCTCAACGAAAAATTGCTTCCACTTTCGTAGGATCAATACAAATCCCACCTTGCGATATTATATGCCCCAAGAATTGCACTTGTTCCATCCAGAATTCACATTTTGAGAGTTTCCTATAGAACTATCTTTCTTTCAAAATTTACAAAACAATTTGTAGATGTTCTTCATGCCTTCTAGAATACACTAGTATGTCGTCCATGAAGACTACTACAAACTTATCCAAAAATTGATGAAAAATACAGTTCATATAATCTATAAAAATGGTAGGAGCATTGGTCACACCAAAGAGCATTACCAAATACTTGTAATGACCATATCTCATTCTAAAAGCAGTCTTTGGAATATCTTCAGCCTTTACTCGAATATGATGGTAGCCAAATTTCAAGTCAATCTTGGAAAACATAGTAGCACCTGTTAACTAGACCATCAAATCATCAATCGTGGGAAAAGGATATATATTCTTAATGGTAATTTTGTTAAGGTGACGGTAATCTACACACAACTTCATACTTCCATCTTTCTTTTTAACTAATAGTATTGGAGCACCTTAGGGAGAAACACTAGGTCTTATAAATTGTTTTTCTAACAGTTCCTCAATTGGCTTTTTCAGTTTTGCTAACTTTAGAGGCGACATCCTATAAGGGGCTATGGATTAAAACCTGATCCTGGTACCAAGTTTATGATAAACTCTATGTCTCTTTCCAGAGGTAAACTAGGAATATCTTCAGGGAAAACATTAAGGTAATCAAGGACCACAGGAAACTTACTATCATCAGGGTTTCCCTTTACTTCTAGAGAGGTAAGGATCATGTAAACTTGAACTCCTTTCGAAGCCTTAGTTTTATTGGTAGTAGCTATTCTTAAATCTTCTGATTAAGAAGTTTTATCAATTTCTGACTCAAACTATAGTTTTATCATGATAGTTTAGGAGGGCATGATTGGAAGATAACTAGTTCATGTCTAATACAATATCTAGATGAGATAAAGGTAAGTAGATTAAATTTACAAAGAAATTTATACTTTCTGTAGAAATGCAACAATTCAAACATGCTAAAGAAGTAATGACAAGAACATTTGTAGGGGTAGAAACAGTCAAATCATAGGGTAGCAGAGAAATAGGTAATTTCAAATATTTGGCATAATTATGTGATATGAATGAATGAGTGGTGTAACACCCTAAGGGGTATTACCGTAACTAAGTCTAGATTTCTAAGAACGAAAAAAAACATAAAAATGTAGAAACAACATACAGATTCTATTCATACATATAATTATATTTATATAAAAATAATACAATAAAATACCATATGTAACACCTGGCCATTTTCAGGATCAACGGCTGTTCCCACAAACCAACACATGACTTTTTAGCGTGCTTTGTCCTCACTCGCATGCTTCCTGGAAAACTTCCTAGTAGGTCACCCATCCCTAAATTACTCTAAGTCAAGCACGTTTAACTATGGAGTTCTTAAGTGATAGGCTACCAAAAAATAAATGCATCTTGTTGGTATAGGTAGCACTTATTAATTCCTTTAAGCTATCCTCAACTGTATAGTCCCACACCTGCACAGCCTCTGGATCCCTCTCATTCGGGTGTGTATTCGATTCATTCCTGTACCCCTCTTGCTGGAAGCCTGCCAGGAGCCACTCCTTGTTCGCGCTTCATCTCTTGTGCACCGGCGATCACTCCTCGCCCTCGTCAGTGCCTGAGATGTTACATGTCCACTAGCTTCCGCTTGGTTCATCCTCGAACCACACCGTACTGGGAGAGAGGCCCTGCTCTGATACCACTTTGTAACACCCGGTCGTTTTCAGGATCAACGGCTGTCCCCACAAACCAACACACGACTTTTCAACGTGCTTTGTCCTCATTCACACGCTTCTTGGGAAACTTTCCAGTAGGTCACCCATCCTTAAATTGCTCCAAGTTAAGCATGCTTAACTATAGAGTTCTTAAGTGATAGGCTACCGAAAAGTAGATGCATCTTGTTGGTATAGGTAGCACTTATTAATTCCTTTAAGCTATCCTCAACTGTATAGTCCCACACTTGTACAGCCTCTGGATCCCTCTCATTCAAATGTGTATTCGATTCATTCATGTACCCTTCCCGCTGGAAGCTTGCTAGGAGCCGCTCCTTGTCCATGCCTCATCTCTTTTGCACCAGCGATCACTCTCCGTCCTCGTCAGTGCTCGGGATGTTACACTATACATGCCTAATACACCTTGTCCATTACCCAAAGATGTCGTACAAAATATAACGAGGAATATAATGAAACAATGTAAACTAGACTATGTCTTCTTGCACATGACTCCAAGCTCCATTTGTACACGTCTTCACCTATATCTTGAAAAAGGAGAAACTTAAGGGAGTGAGGCATAATGTCTTAGTGAGTGCTCTAAGCATTCTACGACTAGGTCAGACTCTTCAACTCAGACAACCTTTATCACTTATCTCTCATGGCTTTAGCCTTACTAGGTCTCCCATAATTCTCCATACCTATGGTCAAGTCTACACCTTTGAACAATTTATACTCCCTGTTAATTCCTCTCTCATTTTCACAACTGTTATACAAGCTTACTATCTCATTCTCAAACTAAGAACTCATCCTCATTACTTATATTTTCTTACCAAAAACCTTCTCTAGTATTTAAACTCTTCATGTTTAGATATTACTCTTCTTCTTCTTGAAATTCAAAGTTGTCTCTAGGGGTCAAGTCTAAGGCTATAGACATACCCTTAACACTTACCTTGGTACTTTAATTTTGTTCTCTATTACTAGTCTCATACCTTTTTATTATGTCGTATGGGAATTCACCCTTTCTTTATTTCTGTCATAACTATTATTATCAAACTATAACCCTCATAACACCATCCTTCGGTCTAGTCTAGCATATATCCATAAGGTAGCAAGACAATCCTAATTACAAGTATATATTTATTTCACATCCTTTGCCTAATAACTAGACATACACCACACTTCGTTTTATGAAATAAGAACAACAGATGTGCATAATATGATCACATATCTATAACGTTGACATTACATCATAAGAAACAATTACATTTTCACATGTGTGCACATTATCGCTCATGAAAAAGGTCATACAAACTTCATATAGTTACAACGTAGCACACTACAACAAGATGTATATGCATGCTATGTTCCTAAACCACTATTCATGCACATGTGGTACCAACTTAAACTTTTTGAAAAGTAGATTAGGAGTAGATGCATGGCCATAAGAAGCGTGA
Organism: Spatholobus suberectus; assembly: GCA_004329165.1. Taxonomy (NCBI): domain Eukaryota; kingdom Viridiplantae; phylum Streptophyta; class Magnoliopsida; order Fabales; family Fabaceae; genus Spatholobus; species Spatholobus suberectus. The sequence goes on from CM014731.1 coordinate 34,778,577, forward strand.
TCGGTATCGATGCCTTCAGCTTTCGCACCCTTAACTAGTATGATATCTCCCAGTAACTAGTTAGGGTTACCCAATTTTACTAGTATGCCTCGACTCCATGGGATTAACATGGACCATTGGTATTTTCCCAACCAGATAACCTCCAAGGCTAGGGTTAGACAACCCATCACATAACTCAAATGTTATGGTGAATGGTCACATACAATGCTTACAGCTTTTTATAGGCTTTTATCATGAAACATTGGCACAATTTCATATTACACTCAGTTTTTTCAAAGTAAATAACAATCACACACTATAAACTCAACAAGGCATAAAAAGAAGTAATAATGAGTTAAAAACTGCAAAAAGGAGTTCATAGGCACCAAAACGAAACAGCTAAGGTTGTGCACGCCTGGTGGGTCAGGAGTACCACCTGGTGGTCAGGCCAAGACCCAACCCGCCCAGTGAGTTGTGAACAACGTAGTCGCCCAGCGCCAGCACGAAGTCTAGTTTTTGAAAAAAAGTTGCCTATCGGGCTATCTAACCTACCAGGCGGATCTAAGGTACAAAATTTGATTTCTTTTTCCTATTGTCCTTAGCTTTTAAATACTTCAAAACAAATAATTAAATTCTTATTCACTTCTTCCACCTTGATAATTGGTCAATCTAATCTATAAACTCTTCACTCATTCATAATCCCCTCAAAATCCATCACAACCCTAACTTAGGCATAAAGAGGGGGAAAGGTAAATAAATAAACAAGACACAACATAAAGGGCAAGGAAGGACACAAGAGAGAGCACTCACCTTTTGGGACATGTAAAGCTGAGTTTTAGGACTTGGGTTCTCCGGTTTCTATTCCTTTTCTTTTTCTTCTTCCTTTTCTCCTCATTCTCTCTACCTTCTTTCTTCTTCTATTTTATGATGGCTAAACCTAATTCTCCTTCCCTATTCCCTTCTTATAATATATGGGTGAGTATGTAGCTTAGTGGACTTTAATCTCCTATTGGGCTCTAGATACTTTTTTGGGTTCTATGATAACATTCCTACTAATTTCTAATACTAAATTGTTAATAATAATAATAATAATAATAATAATAATAATAGTAATAATAATAACTACTACAACAATAATAAGTATAATTATAATAGCAATAGGAATAATAGTAATAATAAGAGATATAATAATAACAATAACTCTTAAGGCGTCTTTTATCCAATAACACATGATACTAAGAGCTGCCTTGGGGTTTCTTTCTAATACCTGAAATTTGGGGTGTTACAACTCCACCTCCCTTAAAGATTTTTGTCCTAAAAAATCAAAGCCTAAGAACATGTTCATGATTGCTCACCTACTCATCCTATTCGACCATTGAAGATGCATCCTTCTAATTGCCTCTTGAACAATTTAATTCTAAACAGTCTATGATTCTTTCTTAACTTTTTCCTAAGGAAATTTTTGTTCTCTTGATAAAAAAGTTTTCTATAAGACTTCATCTCACACTTAAACTGGTTTAGGTAATCATGTGGATAATGGGTTCTATCTAGGTATGCACCTACAATAATCTTTTTGTCCTTATCTAGGCCTAATCCTTCAATGCAACTATAGGATCAAGTGGTCTTTAGTCAAGGCATCTATCTAAAGATATTAAAGGTGGTTGGGCATTACTTCTTAATGTCTCAAGCCTCTTCTAGATATAACTCTCCTTAATTCGTCATCACACAGGTCACTTATGGGCTAGGATTCATAACTGTCGTAATCAATTTAACTCTAGAGGTACTCAAGGGTTTCATGTTCATAGGATTTGTTGCTTCATTGGTTTACCTAAGATGGCATTCTTCTCATAGGATTTAGGCTACTTGAAACCAAGGTCACTATCCATTCATCCTAAGACAACTGCACCCTAACCCACGTTCCCGAGGTACAAAAGACACTTAACTACCCCTTACTAAGCCTCAACAATACAAAAAAATAAAAGGCAAGTGGAAGTAACTAAGGAGGACATCACAACATCACATATTATACATACATTGGACATATACATCATTAGCATTTAGTGCTACAAGTTATGTAATGACACAATTAAACATATGTTCATACTTTACTCTTAAGGCTATCAGAACAAATGTGCTTCATGAAGAATAGTCTTGCATTAAACCTAAGATGTTAAACTCAAACCTAGCATACAATATCACCACCCCTACCTCTCACCCCCAAATCATGTGAATTACTCAACTCCCTAGTTAAATTAGACCAATTATATCTATACAAGACATCAAGAAAAAAGAAAGTAATCAAGACGATTATGTTATTATTATAGTTAACCAAATTATAATACAATACCAAGGCGAAATATATATGGGGAGTGAGAATGCATGCAAGGAGATACATTCGTTTTACATCTACCATTTAGTAAAAAACACACATATCATGTTCTAACAAATAGAAAAGGCACATATAACAATCAAGGAAATTCTTAATATGAAGCAACATAACTTGGCTAGTCTAGCACAAACCACACCAAGTGCAACAACATTCCCATTTAATGGTCGTCACATTAATTAGTGAAATCATGCACTAAACCAATCTATATCTATATACACAAGCATTTAAGTAAGGATAAGGAGTTTGGAAACAACTTCGCATCCTCTGCACAACAAGAACAAGGAGCATATTATCCTTAAGGAATACAAACAACCAAAAGGTCTATCAGTTGGGGAACACATGCCTAGGGTAACCTCGTCATCCTTGTTGGTTTCTCTAATACTTGAAATGAAGGCCCACTACAGCTGGGTATAGGGTTGACCATTTCTTCCTTCTTAGAGCTAAGACATTACTTGTCACTGATAGGACACTTAGGTTAAGAAAACACACTCACTCATGATTTTACAACACTTGGGACATCCTTTCATTCTAGGGCTCTTTTACATCTGGGGTCTCTTATTTTTCTTTGGTTTCTTGGGTTGGTGAGGTCCCAAACATTTTCTCTTCATATTGTCACGCTTTTGTTGCGCACTCCTAACTTCATTTTATGATTTCGCTCCACCTAAAAGGTGCCTCTTTGAAAATACTACCTTAAATTATCTCACTTTAAAAGTATCCTCGAAAGGGTAATCTTATCCATCACACCTCTTCGTTAGCACTCCTTTTAATGGGGTTATAGTCCCTGAGGAATAATAGTTGACTCATTCAAGTTTCAACAAATCTTGAATTATAGGTCTCTACAGTTGGTATTCTTTGGCTTTTCTCTAGCCCTTCTAAGGTTCCTTGAATAAAGTTAGGTTGGCTAGATGAGGTTATTACTAAGGAATTCAAAGGTGACTACCCTTAGACTCGATTTTTACTCGCTATATTTTCCACCTACATTGTACGAAGTATTGAGGTGGTCAGTCTCAATATTCCATGACAAGGTCGTTAGGATTTATGGCATACCAAACAACCAAAAAACACTCGATGTAACTTAAACAACATCAAACAATTTCTCAGAGTACACATAGAAAACATAGAAGACATATAACACACAGGTCGAAAAGATCGACCTGCTCTGATACCACTAATGTAACACCCTAAGGGGCATTACCGTAACTAAGTATAGATTTCTAAGAACAAAAAAAAAAAAACCTAAACACGTAGAAACACATGCAGATGCTACCCATACATATAGTTATATTTGTATAAGAATAATACAATAAAATACTGTATATGCCTAATACACCTAATCTATCACCCAAAGGCGTCATACAAAACATAAAGAGGAATACAATGAAACAATGTAAATTAGACTACGTCTTCTTACATGTGACTCCAAGCTCCATCTTCACAAGTCTTCACTTGTATCCTGAAAAAGGAAAAACTTAAGGGAGTCAGACATAATGTCTTAGTGAGTGCTCTAAGGGTTCTATGACTAGGTCAAACTCTTCTACTCGGACAACCTTTGTCACTTATCTCTTATGACTTTAGCCTTACTAGGTCTCTCATAATTCTCCATACTTATGGTCGAGTCTACACCTTTCAATAGTCAATACTTTCTGTTAATTCCTCTTTCATTTTCACAACTGTTATATAAGCTTAATATCTCATTCTCAACTTAAGAACTCATTTTCATTACTTATATTTTTTTTACCCAAAACTCTCTCTAGTGTTTAAACCTTTCATGTTTAGATTTTACTATTCTTCCTTTTGATATGCAAAGTTGTCTCTAGGGGTCAAGTCTAAGCCTTTAGACGTACCCTTAAAACTGACCTTGATACTCTTATTTTGTTCTCTATTACTAGTCTCATACCTTCCTATTGCGCCGTATGGGCATTCACCTTTTCTCTATTTCTGTCACAACTATAACCCTCATAACACCATCCTAGGGTCTAACCTCTCACATATCCATAAGATAGCAAGACAATCCTAATTACAAGCATACATTTATTTTGCATCATTTACCTATTAACTAGACATACACCACACTTTGTTTTATGAAACAGAACAACAGATGTGCATAATATGATCGCATATCCATGACTTTGACATTTCATCATAAGAAACAATTTTTTACATGTGTACGCATTACATTAATCGCTCATGAAGAAGGTCACATAGACTTCACATAGTCACAATGTAGCACACTTTAACATATCACACTACAACAAGATGCATATGCATGCTATGTTCCTAAACCACTACTCATGCACATGTGGTACCAACTTAAACTTTTTAGAAAGTAGAGTAGGAGTAAATGCACGACCATAAGAAGTGTCATCGGTACCGATAGCTTCGGCTTTTACATGCTTAATTATTATGATATCCTCCGGTGACTAGTTAGGGTTACCTAGTTTTGTTAGTACACCTCGGCTCCATTGGATCAACATAGACCATTGGAGTTTTCCTAACCGAATATCCCCTAAGACTAGGGTTAGACAACCCATCACCGCCTCCACCAGCCAGATTCCTACATACTTTCCTCATCACATAACTCAAATGTTATGATGCATGGTCACATACAATGCTTACATTTTTCATAGGCTTTTATCATTAAACATTGGCACAATTTCATATCACACTCAATTTTTTCAAAGTAAATAACAATCACATAATATAAACTCAACAAGGCATAAGAAAATAGCAACAATGAGTTAAAAACTGCAAAAAGGAATTCATAGGCACCAAACAAAATAGCCAAGGTCAGTCCATATCTGGCGAGCCAAGAGTGTTGCCCAATGGTCACGCCAAGACCCTACCCACCTGACGGGTTATGCATCTCGCATAGCGGGTTCGCGAGCCAGGCGAACAACATAGGCGCCCGATGCTAGCGTGAAGTCTAGTTTTCGAAAAAAAGTCGCCCTAACAACTATCTAACCCTACAGGCGGATTCGAGGTACAAATTTTGATTTCTTTTTCCTATTGTCCTTAGCTTTTAAATACTTCAAAACAAATAATTAAATTCTCACTCACTTCTTCTACCCTAATAATTGGTCAATCTAATTTATAAGCTCTTCACTCACTCACAATCCCTTCAAAACCCATCAAAACCCTAACTTAGGCATAAAGAAGGGGAAAGGTAAATAGATAAACAAAACACAACATAAAGGGCAAGGAAGGACACAGGAGAGAGCACTCACCTTTTAGGACATGTAAAGCTAGGTTCTAAGGCTTGGGTTTTTCGGTTTTTATTCCTCCTCTTTCTCTTCTTCTTCTTCTTCCTTTTTTCCTCATTCTCTTTACCTTCTTTCTTCTATTTTGTGATGGCTAAACCTAATTCTCCTTCCCTATTCCCTTCTTATAACATGTGGGTGGGAATATAACTAAGTGGACTTTAATCTCCTATTGGGCCCTAGATGCTCTTTTGGGTTCTATCATAACATTCCTATTAATTTTTTGATACTAAACTGTTAATAATAATAATAATAATAATAACTACTACATCAACAATAAATATAATAATAACAATAATAGGAACAATAGTAATAATAAGAGATATAATAATAATATAATGATAACAATAACTCTTAAGATGTCTTTTATCCAATAACACATGATACTAAGAGCTACCTTATGGTTTTTTTTTAGTACCTTAAATTTGGGGTGTTACAAGTGGCACCTGAATCATATAGTACATTCAAAAGATATCCATTTATGATGCATTTACCTTGAATGAGGTCATCAGATTAACACCTTCGATTCTACTTATAGTAAAAACTTTGTCTGTTGTTTTAGGCCTTCCAACTTAAGCCTTCTTATTGTTGTTTCTACTTCCATTACCGGGTTCCTTCTTTGTTTCTTTGCAATTTGTACTATAGTGGCCAGGTTTTGCACAATGGTAGCAAATAAGCTTTTGTGTAGTACAATCCTTTGCAAAGTGAGATCCTCCACAATGGAAACAGCGAACAGTGTTGTTAACTCCAAAATTGGAGTTATTAGTAATGGCAAAATTCTTTTGGCCTGAAGAATTTCCAGGGAACTGATAGGGTTTCTTCTTAGTTAAGAATTCCTTTCTTTTATTCCTTTGTGGCCTAACATTCTTCCATTGGGCTTGTCTCGCCTTTGTGTCATCTTTATAAATCCTGCAACGGTTCACCAAGGTAGGAAATTGGGCTATCTCAAGATACCCCACTGTCTACTTGTTACCAGGCCTCAATCTGCTCTCAAATTTGGAGTATCGTTACCTTTCATCAACTCCGTTTTGAAAATAGGGGTAGTATTTTGACAATTTGTCAAATTTAGCAGCATAGTCCCTAACAAACATATTATCCTACTTCAATTCAATGAATTCTATTTCTTTTCTTCGCTTTAGGTCTTCTGGAAAATATTTCCCTAGAAACTTCAAACAAAATACTTCCTAAGTTATTAGTCTTCCTTTAGCTTCTTCTTGCTGCTTAACGTACCTCCACCAATATTTTGCCTCTCCAAACAACATAAAGGTGGCATAAGTCACTTTATGTGCATCAGGGCATGCCATGATAGTAAAGATTTTCTTGATCTCTATAATCTAGTTTTGAGCACCATTGAGGTCGAATATGCCTTTGAACGTTGGAGGATTGTTCTTGCAAAAAGTTGCAAGTCCTCGATATTCTGTTGGTTCAACATCTCGTCCTTGATTCATATTTTCAAGGATAGCAGCCATTCTTTCTAATGTCTGTTAGGTCATATCTTGTCATGGTCTTCCAGCCATTGTCTGGAAAAGAGAATCAATGTCTTATTGCTTTGAATAAAACCATATGTTAGCTAAGTAAAAATAATATGTATAATAGTACACTAGATAGATTCCCATGAAAGAGAGGTGGGTCATAATGGACACTCTTAAGTACCAAGTCTTTCCTAGCTAAAACCTACCTAAACATGCACTAATCACTTCTACTAAACCTAACAACTAACATTAGGTTTATTCTTAGCAAAGTCTTCAATTGCATGCGCAGACCACTTTCCGTAACAAAGTTGGATGTCCATAACAAATATAAGAACAAACAATTCATCTTTCATTACTACTTTATCAATAGTAAATGAAAGAACACATCCCAAGCTTTGACAAGATAGAACTGCTCTGATACCATTAAATATAACACTCCTTTAATTTTAAATATAACTCATATTAATTTAATTAATAAGTTAAGTTAATGAAAATCTGAGTAAATTTTTTTTTTGATTTTATAATAGAAAAATTCTAAATTTAACAAAATTTGGAAATAGAAGTGAAATGATAAAAACTATTTATATATATATATATATACACACACACACACATTCACACATCAAACTATACATCATGGTTTGAGTAATACATAACAATCAAAAAGGAAACAAAAGTACATCAAAAGACATATACTACCTAGTCCAATATATATATATATATATATATCAAAAAGATCATATACAGAGCAATATTTATCTACCCTATCCCTCAAGGAAAATATTATAAACTATGTATACAAATCTGGAAGAGTATCCTCTGACTCATCCTCATCATCATCAAGCATTACCATCATCTTCAATAATTATGATAAATCATACAAGAAAAAAACAATGAAGAATGGTGATTTGTTCTAAAATGACTTTCACGTGTATGGTAGTAATTAAAACACAATTAACAAAGGGAACCTAGGGTTTATTCTAAGTTATACTACACTACCCTTGACTTGGTATAGATCCATACTTCTTATTAGTGAGTAATAGTTTTCAACAGAACCTGAAAAGTGATTGAGAGTACATATACTTCATCAACCTCATCACATGGTACAATCCTCATAATCAATGAGAAACAAATATTAGTCAAGATATCCATTTATAGAGGTATACTCTCACACCAATCCCGGAATGCTGAGTAGTTGTTGGAGTTATCGAGCTTGGTTAGGCGAATATCCCAACTTGAGGGCACTACCCTGGCCATTGGGACATTCACCATTCAATGCTTATCCCTAAGATCTCTTCAAATGGGTCCTACCTTTCATTCCTCAATGTACCAAACTATAACTTCCCTAGCAGGGTACCATGCCACTACATGTCACTTGCTTTACATTACTCACTAAACAATCAATTCCTAACTTCTCAAGTGGTGGTTTCCCTGGTCTCATTTAATTTGAGCACCAGTACAATCAATATTTCTGTCTTCATTTGTAGAAATTACACAATACCAAAATTTTAACAAAATAATAATTTAGTAATCATAAAAAATTTTAGCAGAATAACGACATAGTAATTATAATTTAATTACTGAAATTTTGACAGAATAACAACTAAATAAATACATTTTAATTTTCTAAATTTGAGCAGAGTAACAGCTTAGCAAATGCATTTTAATTTTCTAAAATTGAATAGAGTAACAACTTAACAAGTATAATTTAAAATCTTAAATTTGAGCGGAGTAACAACTTAACAAATATAATTTAATAATTTAAATTTGAGCGGAGTAACAACTTTAGCAAGTACAATTTAATAAATTAAATTTGAGTAGAGTAACAACTTGAGAAAAATTAAAGTTTAGCATCAAACATAATATAATGGTAATAGTAATTAAAATTATGCCTAAACGGGTTTAGGGGAAAAACCCTTTCTAACAACATGCAAAGTGATAATAATTTAGAACAAACCCCACTCGCCCCCATTAACTCTAAGGTGGTTGATGAAGAGGATGGAATTGTGGATGCAAAGCTCCTAGGAAGAGAACTTTTTCTAGTTATTGAAAAACTAGTAAAATTTTAGCATAAAACCAAAGTAAAAGAAAACTATTTCTAGAGAGAGAAGCTCTCTAAGAATTTGGTTGCTTGAGAGAGGGAGAGGTGCTGAAAAATGGTCCAAAACCATGGCTATTTATAGAGGAGGAGAAGGGGGTTAGGTGTCTACCAAATTACATAAGCCATCATGTAAGCATTATGTCATAAATCTAATTTTTATTTATTTTTAATCTAATTTAGGGACACTACACTATTTAGGGTGGTGAATCACCCCTCCTAGGCTTGGGGACGTGCTGTATGAGCTCTCCTTAAGCTCCTCAGTATAAATTTTATCTGTAGATGAATTAATCGATACCGATAAAAATGCCTAAACTTGAAAAATTAGCTTCTAATATCAAAATAATGCATTTTAATGAAAAACTGGACAAATAAATTATTTTTCATAAATTTATAATAATAAATTTTAATTTTTATTAATTTATTTCAAATTATATGTATTTATTTTGTATTTTTAAGCTAGAAAATTCATAAAAAATCCATTTTAATTCAATAAATGCCAAAATTTTTACAAAAATTATAAAATTAAACATTTTACCCAAAAATAAACTAAAATTATCATTTTCACATTTTTTGAATGTCAAACCAATACTGACTAGACTTAATAGACACCTAGGGGTATTTTAATCATTTTACACAGGAATTTCAGAAAATGTTCAAAAGTATATTTTAATATATATGACATAATTCTAAGATCAAATTAACATTTTAATGTCAATTGAATCTTTTTCTTATGTTAGTCCTTAATGTTGAGAAATAGGAGAAAATCGTCATTTTCTAATTTCTCGGGACTTCAGCTTGAAAAAATTATTAAAAATCACGATTAAATAACTCTTGAAATTCTACACAAAATTGTGGGAATCAAAATTTTGAAATTTCTTCCCTATTTTTCAGAATTATATTGCCAAATATTAGAAAAACAGTTAAAAAATTTGAAATAGAATTATTATATTTTTCACTATTTTATTTCAAAATAAAATTTGTATAATGAAAGATACCTAGTATAAAATTTTTAAAATATTTTAAGGTCAAAAAGTCTCTGGTTGGTTCCTGTAGTCAACTAGGGATATATTTTGTTATTTTAAAAAATTATTTCAATAACTTTTTGAAATTTTTTTAAAATTATTAATAATTATTCTAAGATATTGATGACTTAAAAACAATGTTTAAATACTTCCAATTTTTTATTTATTAATTATGTTATCTAGCTTTTTAAGGACAAAACAGTCATTTTATAAATTTTTGAACTCTGTTCTCAAAAAATTATTAAAAATCTAAACTAAATATACTTTCTAATATGAACATAACCATACGAATCAAACTTTTGAGATTCCCATCCTGTTCTCCAAAAATAAATTTAGAATAATTTAATATACAGATTTAGGGGTGTTACACTTTTGTCCTTGGTCTTAAGTGCAAGGGTTTAGTCACGTCACTATGTAAACTTTAGTGACATGTGTCATAATATTATTAATTTCGGGTAGGGGTGGACATAGGTGTGGATTGACCTGATCTATTCAAACCAAAACTAAAAAAGAAAATTTGGGTTAGTTCGGATCATTGGTTCGGTTCTGATTTTAAAATGAAAAATCCAATGAAATTGATTCAAATTTTGGATTTGGATGCATAGAACCCAAACAACCAAAACCAACCCGATGTCTTTTCTTCCTTTAATTTTTTTTATTTTATTATCATTCAACACTTATAATCGTGTCATTTCTTTTCTTAACCATGGTTAATCATTTTTTCCTTCTTATTCATTTTATTATTATTATTTTATTTTGCAAAACAAATTTTTAAATTACTCAAATTATCTTCAAACGTTTTCTTTTTTACTCTTACATGAGTTTTATTTGTTTTATTTGGATGTTAATAATTAGATTGTGATTATTTTGATAATAAAAAATTAACAACTTTTTAATATTTCATAATTTTCTACTTTTTAATTTTTTAATTTTTTATTATTTTAATAATAAATTTGATGGCTCGACCTCAACCAAACTAACACGGTCGGATTGGTTTGGTTTGGGTTGATGGCACAAAAAAGTAAAAAACCAAACCAATTGCAGTTGATTGATTTGGATTGAAACATCTCTCAAACCTCGATTCAACCAACCAGCACCCATCCCTAGTTTTGGGTCTTTATAAAAGGATATTTAATTTCTCTTATGTATAAATATACCTATTTATTAATATTTATAAAATTGTTGTCAAGGAAAGAAAACTTTTTTTGCCCAAAGCAAGGGCAATTCTGACAATATATTTCGCAATTATTGTGTTTACTCTTTCAAAATGCTATTAAATGCATTAACCATTGAGAAATAGAAATTATGCATTAACCATTGAAAAACGGAAACTATGCACTAAGGTCATTCATATACCCTCAAATATACTATATATACTAAGGGTGTTTTCTCTATCGATTACTTTTTCTCTTCTCTACTCTTTGCATTGCCTTAATTGTCCCAAAATAAATAAGCGTTTTTGGCTTCTTCTTTTTTTTGTTATTCTTACTTCTTATTATATATTTATCTAAAACGGGGTATCCATATGGAATTTTTTTCTCTGTTTCTCTTACTTCTACTTCTTCTTATTCAAAGTTTGCATTTTATTTATTGTTGTTTTTCTTATTCTTACTTCTTCTTATTATTGTTATTTATTTATCTATAGAAGGGCAAAACGTTCTATCAATGATGACTGAAAACAATTTATGACACAAAAAGGATTGCAAAAGGATCAATTATTGAATTTGCATAATTTGAATGATCTTGAGTTACTTTTAGTTGGTGTTTTAGTCAATTAGTAAATTCTTAATAGAGTGGTATTATTTAGTTTTAATTTTGACTATCACATGCAACACTGTAATGATTAAGTTATTGTCCTTTTGGATTATATTTATAAATTGAAATAAAATATTGATATTTTATTAATTTATTCTTCAATTACAAATATTGAAATAATATAGACTAAATAAATATTAAAATTTAAATTTAGAAATCTATTAAGCATCGTCCAATTAAATAATTATTTACATTATGTTTAATAATTATTAAATAATTATTATTTATGTTCACTAATTATTAATAATCTTTATAAGAGAGAAAATTATACTATATAGTGATAACGTTATAATCACATAGCCCATTTAAATAATTATAATTATTTACAAAGTAGATTAAAATACTAGTTTTTATTATTATTATTATTATTATTATTTAGAGCAATTAAATATTTGGTTATAATTATGTTGAAATTAGTGATTTGTCTACAAGTGTATTATTTAGAGCAATAACGTTAAAATTAAGGCTGGATAAGTACTTTAAAAAATTAAAAGATATGTTGGCGAATTACAACTTAATAAGGATTTAATTAAATGGAAACAAATTTAAAAGATATGATGGAAAATTTGTTTGATTTTCGTAATAGTTATCTTTAATATAAAATTCTTATTCTTATCGTTATAAGAATCTAGATAAGACCCCAAAAAATTAGATATTTACAAAATAAATAAGGGATGACAATATATCAATGTATAATTTGATACATTTAGGTGGTGTATAAATTTTTAAAAGATATCAATGTAAAATTGACAAATAAAGATATTTACAAAATTATATTTACGTACTACATAAAAATATTAAAAAATATAATTAAAATGTCATTATATATTATTTAAAAGATATACTTTATTTTTTATATTTTTCATCAAAATATTAAATAAAATATTTTGTTACATTTTTTATCAGAATATTAGATTAGATAAAATATTAGTAATATTATATTAAATAAAATATTAGTAAATTTTTAGTAATATGTTTTTATCTTTTAGAAAAAATGGTAATTTGCAATTTTAGTTACTTCTTTTATCTTCTGAAAATGTTAGAATTTTTTTTTGATATTTTTTGTTAGAATATTAAATAAAATACTTATTATTTTTTTATCCAAATATTAGATTAGTAATATTACTACCATTACTAACGTGTTTAGATTACTAATCAAGTTATTTAGAGCAATAATGTTGAAATTTATATGTTTTATAATAATTACGAATGAAAGTATTGTATCTATTAATCATTCTTTTATTACTTAAAGTAAAAGAAATCAGGGAATTCTTTCTTTCCAAAGAGTCTACCAAAATTAAAAAATTCTGTTCAAAATTAGGGGTAATAATGTAATTTGATCTTTAGGTGGAAAGTTGCAAAAATTAAATTTCAAAATAAGAAAAGCATTTAATGATTAAAGGTAAGTGATTCAAATTTAAAATATTGAAATCACACTAAATCAATGATTTAAGTAAATGGAAACAAATTTAAAAGATTTTCTTGGAATTTTTTGTAATTTTCATAATAGTTATCTTTAATATAAAAATTAATATTCTTTCATTATAAAAATTCAAATAAGACCAAAAAATTAGATGTTTGCAAAATAAATAGGGGATGACAATATATCAATATATAATCATATACATTTATGTGATGCATAAATTTTTAAAGGATATCAATATAAAATTGAACACTAAATAAAAGTATTTACAAAATTATATTTACGTGGTGCATAAAAATAATAAAAAATATAATTAAAATATCATTATATATTGTTTAAAAGATATATTTTTATCTTTTATATCTTTTATCAAAAATATTAAATAAAATATTTTTTTAGTTTTTTATCAGAATATTAGATTAGATAAGATATTAGAAATGTTAGATGAGATAAAATATTAGATTAGATAAAATATTGGTAACATTTTAGTAATATGTTTTTATCTTTTAAAAAAATGGTAATTTGCAATTTTAGTTACTTTTTTTATCCTATGAAAATGTTACTTTTTGACATTTTTTAATTAGAATATTAAATAAAATATTTATTACTTTCTTTATCTGAATATTAGTTTAAATAAGACATTAGTAATATTGATTACATAAAATAGGCTAAAATAGAATTTTGGTTCCTTATCTATATTTAAGGATTTAGTTTGGTCTCTTAAGTTTTAAAAGTTTTACTTTGGTCCCTTATAGTGTCTTTGTTAGACCGAATTGGTCCTTCCATGTGTTTTTGGAACTAACGATGTCAATTTTGGTTGACGTGACATCTTTCACAATTTGTCATGTGTCATCAAGTTGAACAACTTAGTGTGATAAACTAACGAAACAGCCAATTTGATCTAATAAATAAACTTTAAGAGACCATAGTGAAACTTTTTAAACTTAAGGGATCAAACTAAAACCTAAAATGTAAATAAGGGACCAAAATTCTATTTTAGCCCATAAATATTAATAACATTAGATTAAATAAAATATTAGTAACATTTTTAGTAATATCTTCTTATATTTTCTTGTCTTCTTTTTATATATCTTTTTGTATTTTATTAAATAAGAATATGCTCATTTGCTTTATAGATAATTCACATTTTGAATTACAAGTTATGCCATTCTCTTCATGTTTTACTCATACCTTTGTTCTTATTTCAACATTCTTATTCTCATTTAAAAGGGAGTGATTCTCCTAAATTATGCAAGATTAAGTACTAGCAAGAAAAAGGTAAGGTTTTTTGTTCTTTTCATAAAGAACCACATTTGTATGTTTTTCATATATCAATAATTGATTTTTATGATTTTTTTTTCAATCTTCTTATTCTGATTTCAAAATATTATTTTGGTTTCACATTTCGATAGTCAAATATAATTACTGCAAATATATTAATGGTGTATAAGGTTAATGTTTAACAGGATGGCATTTACAAGCAGGAAAAAGTTTAGCAATTGATTCAAAACTTTTATCACAAAGATTTACCCAAAAAAGGTGCATTATTTCTTTTATTCTTTAGTACTTTAAATTAAATCATGTCCAAACTATACTTAATTTTTTTAATTATGTTTGTTTTGTTTATTGAATGAGTTGTATTTTATAAATATTGGGCTTTATTTTTATAATTATTGCAGAGATGGCTTATTACCCGGATTATCCTACACAATGGATCCAAAAGAAAATGTATTGACCCTTCATGTTTCTAACAATATTGATAAACCCCATTTTAGATATGGTGCAGTAAAACTGGCCTAATTTATTTGTTAGATGCAAAACATCTTATTCTGCACTATATAGGAGATAATAGGTCTCACATCAGGATTTTTGGCATAGACAAGCATAAGGAAATACAATACCCAAATCTGAATGTTTTTGGCAATGCTCCTAGACCTAAATTTTTAGAAGTCTTTTATAGGACTTCAAAGGAAATGTTGAATCCTAATGAGGTCCTTTTCTTTTTGTTTGTAAAATATATATTTTTTGTATTTTTTTAATTTTTATTATAAGGTGCATCTTATACCAGTGTACTTACTAGACAATTTGAACTTATCTATAGGATAATATGCAACTAGGAATTACTTGTAGTTTTTCTTGGATAGAATCTATGTATATTGGGGTTGCATATTTGGAGGATCTAGTTAAAAATAGGTTTTGTCTCCAATTATCTAAAATTAAGACCCATATTGTTGTTTTCACTTCTGGAGTGTTGAAAATGGCTGAGTTTTATTAGCTAAAAACAATACATCAGTGTTGGTTGCATTATTTAGGTGACAATGTTTTTGAGATTTTTTTCTCTTAACAAAACCAAAATTTATTATCCAATTGTTTGATGTGACGACCCGAGACAACAACCACCATGAATCGTCATAAGGGAACAAGGGAAAGAAATGCGCTAGCTAGTCGTCTAGATTGATTTTAAATTCAATTCGCAAAACTCTTCATTTACTTGTTTGTGAAAATGTGAGTAAAATTTTTCTTTTATAAATAAACTAGTTTATCGTTAACGCATCACAAGAGAAAAGGCATCCACAAAGAAATAAAAAGAAAAACATAACCATACATAAAACAGCATGTCTAGCATGCATAGTATGGAATACACAACCAATACAGTCCAACATGAAACTGAAAACACCAAATAAGATAGTGGGAAAGGTGTGTGACAATAAACCCAGCATACAAGTCAAAAAGGGAAGGGGATACGTAACTCACTCCCTCAACTGGTCACCTCTACTTAAAAGATACATCATAAACAACATTGCCTCCTAAAAACAATGAGGAGAGGTAAAGGGTGTGTCATTATCATCGTCGTCACCTCCCACAAAAGAAAGTTGACTTGAACCTCGTCCACATTTGCGCCAATGGGAAGCTCGATGCTAAACAGCCTCTAGACTCACGTGCATTTCCTACTGGACAAGGAGCAGGAGCATGTGCAGGAAAAGTAGACAGGGGATGCAATACCTCTCGAGCAAACTCTGGGAAGTCTACTCGAATCATGACTGGAATTGTGGAGATCAAAGCATCGCGTGGCATATAATGTGTAAGGAGCAGGGCGTCAAAAAATGCTTGGAAGGCATCCACATCGATAATCCAACCATCCTACCTGGCCTAGATGGTAGGCATCAGCTCCACACTAAAGGCATTGCTCCTTAGGGGAAACACCACCTGTTCTTGTGATCAAGACAATCGCAATTATCACAGTCACACACACACATAAACACACAAGCAAGGATAAGCAACCCAAAAGAAACAAACATAACATTCAAGATATATGACATACAACTGATAAAACAAGCACATAGTCAGTCAAGATAAGCACACAAGGGTTCCATTCCTTTATAATTCTTATTTAAAGCGTAGCCAAGTATGCAAGGTAGACCATAAGTCCTAGACTCTCCATGAAAATCTAAAAACTTGAGTGACTAGCCCGAATATTCCTTAATCATGGTATAATAAACACAAATACACTCACTAGGGTTCTCAAAGCGGCATGTGTCTAAACCATTTAAGGAATACCGGCCACTAATCATGGGAACATGTGCTCTTTGTTAGGATTTTCGTATAGAGCCACCACAACACACGGTTTGCAAGGCCCTGGTCTCTTATCAAATTGCGACATCTGTAGTCCTCAAGCTTTCGCATCTGACTAGCACCACGATCTGGTGAATACTGAAACCTTTAGTACTGCATGCTCATACACCAATGCATGTATGCATGATAAATAATTCATCAAAAACAGACAGTGATGGCAATACTTATTAATAACCATCTATCGTTCACACCCGGAGAGGCTGTTTATCAATAATCACTTATCATTCACACCTAGATAAGCTTTTTATCAATAATCACTTATTGTTCATACCCAGATAAGCTTTTTATCAATAATTTCACAATATAGTCAGCATGCCATCAAGCCACAAACATTCACCAAGTCATGCGTTTAACAATTTTTACTAGCAAACTCATCCCATTAAACACTTACCAAGCCTTATATATAAATTACGTAATTAGAATAACAAAGTATGATAATTTAATAAGAAAATAGATTTATGGAATTATCGAGTCAAAACTTAGGTCTTAGGTTTTCCATAAACTGTAGTTTTTGTAAGTCTTACTAAAATTTCTATTTATTAAACTACCAAATATATTTTCAAGTTTTGTAAAACTATAAAAATTATATTTTATTAAATTCCATATTTAACTTTCATTTCAAGGGATCCACCATTAATTTTTATTACAAAAGATAGAGTTTTATAAGGTTATACATAAGTTATAAAGAAAGCTTATTTTCTAAAATAGTTTCCAGCAACTTCTAAATTTTAGCCACTGTTTTGAAAATCATTTTGAAATAGTAAAATTTTTTACTTAACATGATCTACTCATGGTTGAAAGAAAGTTTTGTCTATTTTATAAAACAATGACGACCACCTCAAGCAAAAATCTATAAAGAAAGATACAAAAATAACAAAACAACAAGGTTAGAGTAACTTGCTAGAGGACCAACGAGTAGGTCTTGCCATTTTTCACATATAAGGGAAACTTTTTAGAATCCAAATCTTTTATTTTCTAAAATTAAACTTAAAATCATTTTCAAAAAGTCCAAGAATATCAAAAACCAAGGTCTACACGATTTTATATGATTTTTGCAAGTTCACAGTTCTCAAAACTTCTTCTAGTCAAAAAGCAACTACAGTCTTTAGTTTCCAAAAATCGTTAAAAATAGCAAACTAAACCAAATATAGGCAAACCATATATGCTTGAAAATATTTTTATGTCTAATTTTAGAAAGAGTTTCCTCAAGTAAACAATCGATTCTTCCAAAATCACATTTTTCTACCTGCTACCAAGTTAGCGCTTTTAGAGAGTATAAACAACTTCCAAAAAGCTTCACTTTTTCATTTCTTAATCTTTTGGTGCGTTTCTTGTGTTCATTTTCGATCAAATTTTGTCTAGTTTACAACAAAATAAACAAGCACTCAAAACTTTTGCACCACAGCTCCAGATATCATAAAAAGAGTGCACCATATTTAGACAGGAAAGCTAAACAACATCAAGAACATGTTATATACTTGCATGAAAATGTGATCTTTCATCAAGTTTACCATTTTTAAAGATATCAACAACATTTTTAACAACAAACCACATCTAAAGATGTTAACCACAGTTCAAAACACATAGGAAAAAGGGTTAGCTTTCCTTATAATGTGCTAAGATTTCTTCAAGTTTGCAAGGGTTTTGAAGCAAATGGATGATCTCCTTCCAACTTTGAGAGGGTGAACCACCAACCACCACCCAAAATGGTTGATGTAGGACATGAACATGAGAGGGAACAAACTTTAGAATCAAGGGGGTAAAGAAAACTAAGACCACTTTGGTCTTGGTAGAAAAAGAGAAGATAAAGGAAGAAGAAGATGAAAAAGATGGAGTTTCTTACTTAGGACCTCATCTTTAGATGCCCTAGTTCCTTCCTTCACTCCCAACACTTAAGAAACTTGAACTAAGCTCTCTCTTTTCTCTCTATGTCTCATGGCCACAAGGAGGAGAAATAGGAAGACTTGTTGTGTTTTGAGACTTAATATAAGACACTTTCAAGAAGGGTATTTTGGTAACTATTAAATTAGGAGGTGTATTTGAATTTAAATGAAAAACAAATTTCTCACTCCCTCCGAGGAATGGTGGATGGCCATGGAGGAGAAAATCATGGGTGAGAGTGGTTTTTAGGGTACCTAACCACACTTGACATGACAAGGTGTAGGATTTTGTGAAGGGATATTTAGTTAGGTTACAACTAAACTAGTTAGCTTAGGATTAATGGTTATATTAGTTAGGTTGGGCTTGGGGACATGCACTTGGCTCTAGATAAGGAATACTATAAATTTCTCACACTGTCAGTGAAGAATGCGGTCAAATATCAAGTTTTGTGAAATTAAGTTTTGGGTTTCTAACGCTTGAATCAATTAAAATAATTTAATTGATGTTAGAGTCTAAATGAGTTCATGCCCCTTTATAATTCCTCTGGTCATGATTGAATTGACTCTATCTAATTAGACAACTGGATTCACTTTATTTGAGACAAACTTTTCAACAAATCAATTCATCCGAAAAAGAATTTAGCTTGAGAGTAAGGAAAGCTATCAACTTGACTAGAATTCAATGATAATTAAATTTAATTAATTATAATTAATTTCTATAACCCTACACTGCCCATCCAAACTCCACAGATACATCTTTGCTTGTCTATCAGCAATGTAGATCCAATTCCTACAGAATCCTCCTGTAGACACTAACATAGACACCAAGCAAAATTCTTAATTAATTCTTTGCGAGGGAAATTAAATTTAATTTCTCTTTTAAATTATTGACACACTTACTCACAAATTATCAAGAAACAAGTATTACATTTTAGGTGACTATGATTCAAATGATGACAATAAGGATGATAACATTGTTGAAGAAGATGATCAAATTCATGGTGTACCTAATGGTCAACAACAGATTGTTAACAATGCAATTCATGATGACCAAATCAAGGGTGTATGAAATCAGTAATAAGACATTATTAATGATGTAGTTGATAAGAGGTAAGATAGACCCTTGTCTCATGCTAATAATTAACTAGGACAGACACTGGTGGGTAAATCAATAATTATATTTTAAACATATTTAAATCTTTTTGTGTTTGTATTTAAATATTAATTATGATTATATTGTTATAGGTGATCTCGTCAAGAATTTTAAAGAATTTTATTACTAAAAAATAGAAGAAATTTTTTGTTCAATAAAGGAGACCAAACATTTGACTGTGAGCTTGGGGGTGGTGATTGAAGAAAAAACGATCGCTATTTCAAATATAGGTCGTATGAGTTCATAAGAGCAAACAACTTGGCAGTCAATAACATCATCCATTTTTGGTTTAATGACAATCCTATAGTGCTTTATCTATGGATCAATTAGAACATTGACATGGTTGTTGATTTCTATTTTTAAGACAATATAATATTAGTCATTGTGCTAATGCCTTTTTTGGATCTTTTTTGAAGCCAATGATCTGTACCATCTTACGATACAATGAGAATTATGATATTTGGATACTTTTTAAATCATGACTGTATGTATCTAATGATGCATTTTTACTATTTTTATACTTATGAATATAGTGACATTTGATAGATTCAAAATTAGAATTATTGTTAATTTCTTTGCTATATTGTCTTTATTTTTTTAATTTCCTTCAAATATCTTTTTCCAAATATAGTGACATTTAATGATGTAATTTTTTAATATTCTGGTTTTATATATTTTTTTTCTAATATTAGTATATACTTATTATGTTTTAAATTTTTATATTTATATTTTTAAATTAATATAAATTATTTTAATCTTACCCATATTTTGTCTATGTATCACATGGGTACACGTACTAGTTTTTATAAGTTTTTTTATCTTTTCAAAATGAGAATGCACTCATAGTGTAAAAAAGTATTACATTATCATTCAATCACAAACCACCATTTATAGTTTGTTTGTTGACTTTTGTAATAATTATCTTAAAAGTCATACTAATAATAATTTTTGATTGGTTGATAATGTAAAAATGTTTATACAAATAATATATAGTCATTAAACTCTTTAAAAAATATATAATTAAAAATATTTTATATGAAACTTCTGCTTGCCCCTCCTATCAAATGAGTCTAGCTCCATCCTACAAGTCACAGGAAAAATGTACGGAAAAGTAAAAGACAACGTCATGTCTCTGAATAGTATTACTACGGTCAAACTAATTAACATATGTCTAAATTATTTTAAAAAATTTAATTAATTCTTTAAATTAAAAAAATTATAATTGAATATTTAATTTTGTAAAATTTTTGTAATTAAATCTGTAAAATTAATTTATGATAGCTTAAAATAGCTAAAAAATGATAACTTATGGTAGTTTTAAAAATTTTAAGACTTAATCACAATTTTTTTTATTAAACCAAGGACCCAATTACAAAATTTCATAATTGAAGAACCTAATTAAAAATTCTTAAATAATTTATGACCTATTGATTAATTTAACGTATTACTACTACTACTACTACTAATAATAATAATAATAATATACTTATATTACTTTTTATTTTTACTTTATTGATTTATTCTTCTTATTTATCAATTGTATTATAAATTTAATTAAAATATACTGATAGTAAATATGTGTTTTATACTATCATCTAATTATCAATTATTTTATATAATAAATTTATTGATAATTATAATAATTATGTTAAAAGTTATATTTAAAATAATTTTTAATTAACATGCAAATTAAACTCTTATATTATTTATTTTATCTAACCAGCGACAAAGAATCATATTTCTAAACGAATGTCCCTATCTGTTATTATGTTGTTTTCTTTGCTCAAATTAAGCATGCTTTCCTTATATATATATATGGATTTGTTAACATACACTCATTTTCTAATTAGAGTACGTTAGCAAACCACACTGTAGGTGTATTTTAGGATACATTATAATTATAATTTGCTAACGTACTCCAATTAAAAAATAAGTGTGTGTAAGTTAGCAAACCTCCACAAACATTTCTAATGTACACACACTTAATTTTTAATTGGAGTATGTTAGCAAACTACACCATTTAATTAGTTATAACTTACTAACGTACTCCAATTAAAAAAACATGTGTGTGTATATTAGCAAATCTTATGTGTGTGTGTGTGTGATTATGATCTGTTGACATCAAATGTCAAAGTTAGTTAAATTATAATATTTTTAAAATGTATATAAAAATTCATTGTTAGATAACATATTTAAAAATGTCCAAATTATAAGAAATTTGATATACATGGTTATGAAGATAATATCACATAAATAATAGTTAGATCAATGAAATTTACATTCTAGAAAAAGTTATGACTTAAATATACTTTTGGTCCTTTATCTTTTTACTAAAATTTATTTTGGTCTTTTATCTTTTAAAAGATTTATTTTGGTCTTTCAACTCTTAAATTTAAGTCAATGTTGTCCTTTTATTAATAATGATCGTTTCGATATTTGGACATGATTTTGAACCTTTTTTGATCAATTAAAGACCTGAAACTTGTTCCATTAAATTCACCTACATGAAAACTATGAAAGTCAACTAATTTTCAAACCAAAAAGGGCATAAACACAATGAAAAATACGTGAAAAGTGAGTCCTACGAGCAACCAAAAAAAATCTGATATTAGATGTTTCAATTTTCAAGTTGTTCATGAAACTCATTTTTCACATGTTTTTCACCATGTTTATGGCCTTTTTTGGTTTAAACATTAGTTAGGTTCTGTAGTTTTCATGCAGGAGAATTCAATGGGAAAATTTTCAAGTCTTGAATCGATCAAAAAAGGGTTCAAAATCGTGTCCTAAAGTAAAAAAAGATCACTGTTAATAAAAAGACAACATTGAGTCAAATTTGAGAGTTAAAGAACCAAAATAAATCTTTTAAAAGATAAAGGACCAAAATAAATTTTAGTAAAAAAGTAAAAGACCAAAATTATATTTAAGCCAAAAGTTATTGAATGTGTAATTTGACTAGTTTTAACACCTAGTGTCAACGGATCTAGACATATGTGTGTGTGTGTGTGTGTATTTATCTATGTATGTATGTATCTTATAATTCTTTTTTATAATTTTGAAAGAGTAAAAATTATTCACAAAAACAAAGCAATATAAAAATAAAAAATATGTAAAATAAAGTACATGATATAATAAAAATATGTTATCTACCATTAAATATTTACGTATATTTTAATATCATATTTTATGTTAAAATAAAGTGATGTAATGAATTATTAAATAATTTTGAAATTATATAAAATTTTGTATACTTAATCTAATTAATAAGAACATTAAATTCAACGGTTAGATTAATTAAATTTTTATTATACAAAATGTTATTAAAGATGTAATTTAACTAACGTTGAATATATATATATATATATATGGGGAAAGCGTGCTTAATTTGAACAGAGTAAACAACAGCAGACGGCAGAAAGGGACATTCGTTTAGAAAAAAATAAAAATAAAATAAAATAAAATATACATATATATATATATATATATATATATATATATATAAGGAAAGCGTGCTTAATTTGAACAGAGGAAACAACAGCAGACGGCAAAAAGGGACATTCGTTTAGAAAAATCTTCGTCATACTATACTTTTAACAATTTTCTTTTGTTTTTTTTATTATATCAAGCACTTTATTATACTTTTTTTTTAATTTTTTTATCTCTTTCACAATTATAACAAAATTATACAAGTTTCTTTTATATATATATATATATATATATATATATATAATTTTTTATAATTTTGAAAGAGATAGAAAAATATCGTTCACAAATTAAAGAGATAGAAAAATAAATAATATTTAAAATAAAGTGCATGATATAATAAAAATAGAAAAATTGTTAAAAGTATTGTATGACGAAGATTTTTCTAAACGAATGTCCCTTGCTGCTGTCTGTTGTTCTTTACTCTCTTCAAATATGAAAGAGATAGAAAAATAAAAAAATGTAAATTGAACTGCATGATATAATAAAAAAGGAGAAAAATTGTTAAAAGTATTGTATGACGATTGACGAAGACCGAGTCATTGAAGTTAAAAATCTCTATAGAAGACGGGCCACTTGACATATAATATATATAGGCATACCGCATACGGCATGTTTTTTCTTACAGTGATGTCATTTGTTACAAGAAAAAATGACTGGAAAAATAAGAAGGAAAAAACTTTACCTTAACCCTAAATTTGGGGCGTGTAAGTGAAAGAAAGAGAAAATTAGAGAAAAAAAAATAAAGAGAGAAAATTTGATAGATGTGACAAATAATATATTGTGAAATGAGAGAGAAAAACGATATTGAAATGGGATTAAAAAAAAAAATTGAACGTATAAATATAACAGTGTTGCTATGCAGTACCAAAACTATACGCATAAAATGCACAAATTGCCAATGTTACTTTAACACCAACTTTTAAAATAACTATTAATTAAAAAATAAAAATATATAAAATAGGTTTTGTTTAAAATCACACTTTGTATAAATTTGACTAAAATGAATTTTTATGAAATAGCATTTTTCTAAATATCATAAGCTAAATAAGAATTAGTGGTTTGAACTCCCTAGGGTTATCCTAATGATAGAGAATTGACGTAAAATGCATAAAGTCATAGATTTTAACTTCAGTACGATCACTAAAAAAAGAATGAGTGGTTCGAGTGTTTGACAAGAAAATTACAATATAAGATACGTAGGCATTCTGCATACGGCATGTTTTTAATGTTATTTATTTCCTGAAGGGAAATGATGATTGGTACCAATTTTATTCTAGGAATCTTGTGCACGTTGGGATGATTTCTGTCAATTTTTTAATGTTATTTATTTCTTAAATTACATGCTTATCCAACACAAAATGAGCAAGCAAGTAGGATTCGTGCTATTTCTTACAAATAGTCTTCTTATCAAATAGCAACGCCTTTTCCCAAATTACATGCTTATCCAATAAAAGGTGAACTAGTAGGACTGCAATTGCACGATCATGGATTTCTCAATGTCACTCTTTTTGTTACTCTTGCTTATTTCTTTCCAATGTTCGTCTTCCCTAACGTCAATGAACAGGGATCCTCCCTCTCAGTGGAGAAACACGCAGAAGACGTTATTGTCTCCCCAAATCAAATGTTCTGTGCTGGCTTCGTTCAAGTTGGTGAAAACGCCTTCTCCTTTGCCATATGGTTCAACAAGCCTCACACGCACAACCCCACCACCGTGGTTTGGATGGCAAACCGAGAACAACCCGTGAATGGAAAGCTCTCAAAGCTTTCCCTCCTAAACAGTGGTAACATTGTCTTGGTTGACGCAGGTCAAATCACCTCGTGGTCATCGAACACAGCGTCACATGCCCCAGCGGAGTTGTATCTCCAAGATGATGGGAATCTTGTGTTACGTGAGCTCCAAGGAACCATTCTGTGGCAAAGTTTTGATTCCCCAACTGATACTCTCCTTCCAGGTCAACCTCTTACTAGATACACACAACTTGTGTCTTCAAGAAGCCAGACAAACCACTTCTTCTGGCTTCTATAAGCTGCTCTTTGATGATGACAACATTCTGCGTCTTATTTATGATGGTCCCGACGTTTCAAGCATGTATTGGCCACAACCTTGGTTACTAAGCTGGCAAGCTGGAAGGTTTAATTACAACAGCAGTAGAGTTGCAGTGTTAAATTCCCTTGGAAATTTTGCTTCATCGGATAATTATATTTTTTCCACGAGTGATCATGGCGCGGTGATGCCAAGAAGATTAACACTGAATTCTGATGGAAACGTTCGTGTCTACAGTAGAAATGACGCACTAAAGCAATGGTACGTTTCATGGCAAGTCATATTTGATGCTTGCACCATTCACGGGATTTGTGGGGCTAACAGCACTTGTAATTATGATCCTAAAAGGGGAAGGAGATGCTCGTGTCTACCAGGATACACAGTAAAGAACCCAAGTGATTGGTCTTACGGGTGTGAGCCTGTGTTTGATCTTACTTGCAATGGAAATGAGTCTACCTTTTTAGAGATGCAGGGTGTTGACTTTTACGGTTATGACAGGAATTATGTCCCAAACAGTACCTACATGAATTGTGCGAATTTATGTTTGCAAGATTGTAACTGCAAAGGGTTTCAGTACAGAGATGATGGGGTCTACTCTACCTGTTTTACAAAGTCACAGTTGCTGAATGGGAGGCGTTCCCCAAGTTATAAAGGAACAATGTACTTGAGACTGCCTAACAGCAAAAACTTCTCCAAGGAAGAATCTGTGAGTGCAGATGATCATGTTTGTTCCGTCACTTCCGTGCAGCTTCACCAAGACTATGTTAGAAAGCAAGCAAATAGTTTTGTGAGATTTTTTCTGTGGCTCGCTACTGCAGTTGGAGCTGTAGAAGTGGTTTGCTTTTTGGTGATTTGGGGTTTCTTGATAAGGACGCGCCAAAAGTCCGGTGCAGATCAACAAGGCTACCATCTTGCAGCAGTGGGATTCAGAAAATATAGTTATTCTGAGTTGAAGAAGGCGACAAAGGGGTTCAGCCAAGAGATTGGAAGGGGTGCAGGAGGGGTTGTGTACAAAGGCATTTTATCAGATCAAAGACAGGCAGCAATAAAGAGACTCAATGAAGCTGACCAAGGAGAAGGGGAATTCCTTGCTGAAGTGAGCATCATTGGAAGGCTTAACCACATGAACTTGATTGAAATGTGGGGATATTGTGCTGAGGGAAAGCATAGGTTATTGTTGTATGAGTATATGGAGAATGGTTCTTTGGCAGAAAATCTCTCATCTAACACACTTGATTGGGGTAAGAGATATAACATTGCTCTTGGAACGGCAAAAGTTCTAGCATATCTGCATGAGGAATGCTTGGAGTGGATTTTGCACTGTGATATAAAGCCCCAAAACATACTTCTTGATGCTAATTATCAGCCCAAGGTAGCAGATTTTGGCTTGTCAAAGCTACTAAACAGAAATAACCTCCACAACAATTCAAGATTTTCGATGATCAGAGGAACTCGAGGATATATGGCACCCGAGTGGGTTTATAATTTACCAATCACCTCCAAAGTGGATGTTTACAGCTATGGAATTGTTCTGTTGGAGATGATAACTGGAAAAAGCCCAACAACCGGTGTCCAAAGCATTAATGGAGAAGACTCGTATAATGGAAGGCTGGTATCGTGGGTGAGAGAGAAAAGGAGTGGCACATCTTGGCTAGAGCTCATCATTGATCCTGCAATTAAAACAAATTACGATGAATGTAAGATGAACCTTTTGGCTAAAGTGGCTTTGAACTGTGTAGAGGAAGACAAGGATGCAAGGCCAACCATGAGCCAAGTGGTGGAAATACTTCAAAGCCATGAAATTAATTCTTAATGATTGCTTTCGGCATGTTAGGTACTCACCAGGTCACTGCGGAATTAGAGTTTTGGTGCTTCTATATACTTTTTTTAAATCTTTCTAATAGTTTTATAATTTTTTTTCATTCATGTTTTAGTGTCCGCAAACTAACTCTTGTTTGTGAGGTTGCTTAATTTAATATATATTTTTTTATTGGTTACCAGCATTTGAACCCAGTCCATTGCGAAATCGTCTTCCAGCAATTACCATAGAGACCAGGAATGCCTGTAATAAATAAATTTCGTTAATTTCGTGTTTTATCATTAACCTGACCTCTTCGAAACAGATTGAAAGGAGAACATAACAATTAACTCAGCAACACAGGAGTCAGTGATTAACAAAATTATTTAACAGAGACAACAGAATAATTTGTGTTAAATGATTTGAATGCCCCACCAGACAGCGGTGAACTATGTTATTAGGTGTTAATTTGAATTGAATACAGTATGATCTCTTAATACAATTGTGATTTTGATGGCTTCTATAGCCACATTTAGTAGTTTGTTTTAGTACGACTATAAATTACTATTTATAGGAGGGATACAAATGACTGTCTTGTCTCGTCATACCTATTTCTTTTAAAATTGACATCTCAAAAAAAAAAAAAAATTCAAATAAAAAAATTACATTTGCTTAATATTAATGAATATTTATCAATATTTTTGTGAATTGACCAGTCCCTATTAACATTGAACAATTTTAGTGTCACTTGACTAATCTCCGAAACCATTACAACAATATACATTAATATTGGCCAATCTTGTGATTAATGGACCAATGGCAGAACAAATTAATAAATAACAGGAAAATGGATCAAAGCATCAAACAATACAGCAATTGACCAAGGTCTTTTGCATTTGCTCAATATTAAGATTTCGAAGGAAAATGGGAGTAGGGATTGACCCGAAGAGAAGAAAGCTTGAAAAACTATTATCAGAGAAAGAGAGAAAACACTTTATGATCAAGAAAATCCATCATAAAATACTACTTCAGATTTACACAGTAACCGTATTTATAAGAGAAAGCATGAAAGAAACTGCTAGAAGCTATTACAGTCAACTTATAATAGAATGCTAACTCCTCGTTGATTACAGTTACACAATCTAATACCTAACACGCTATTAAGCAGAACAAATTAACGAATAATAGGAAAATGGATCAAGGCATCTAACAATACTGCAATTGACCAATGTATTTTGCATTTGCTCAATATTAATGAAAATTTTTTATCAATGTTTTTGTGGAATTGACCAATCACCATTAACATCGAACAGTTTTAATGTCAATTGACTAATCTCCAAAATCATTAGATCAATATTCATTAATATTGACCAATTTTGTGATCAATGGACCAATAGTAGAACAAATTAACTAGTCGCTATAGAGAACTAAATGTAATGAGATGGTGTCATTTAACTATAAAGAGACCTGAAAGAGGGTTAACTAAAGAGGATTAGATGGTGAATAATAGGCAAAAAAATTATAGAGCAGATCAACTTGTGAATTGTTGATGTCTATTTTTCGGTTTCATAAATATAATACAACAGATACCGATGATCGCTATTTAATATAAGAAGAACAAGAATAATAGAATCATTAACTAGAATTAGCTTAGTTACAAAGTTTAAATAAATTGATTGATGGTGTTCTTAAGTATCAAAGTTTAAACAATTTGTTTGTTCACGCTAGAGAACACCACCCACTAAAGAGTCTTATCTTAAAGCCCAAGAGGGACTCATGAATCCTATAACACTCCAAATTTTAGGTACTAAAAATAAATCACAAGGTAGCTTTTAGTACGACTCTTCCATATGTTATTAGACAAAAGATGTCTTAAGAGTTATTATTACTATATTTCTTGTTATTATTAATATTGTATTTATTGTTATTGTTATAGCAGTTATTATTATTATTATTATTATATTATTACTATTATTGTGTTGTGTTGATGTTATTATATTTATTATTATTACTATTATTGTTATTAATACCTTAGTATTATAAATTAGTAGGAATATTATCATAGAACTCAAAAGAGCATCTAGGGCCCAATAGGGAACTAAAACTCACTAAGTTACATACTCACTCACATGTTATAAGAAGGGAATAGAAAATGAGGGTTAGGTTTAGCCGTTACAAAATAGAAAAAGAAAGAAGTTAGAGAGAATAAGGAGAAAAGGGAAGAAGAAGAGGAAGAGAAGAAGGAGGAATAGAAACCGGAAAACGCAAAACCTAGAACTCAGCTTTGCATGTCCATAAAGGTGAGTGCTCTTCCCCGTGTCCTTCCTTGTTCTTGTTCATCTATTTATCTTTTCCCATCTTATACCTAAATTTAGGGATTTGATGGGTTTTGAGGGGATTGTGAGGGAGTAAGGAATTTATAGATTAGATTAAACAATTATCAATGTAAAAGAGTGATTGAGAATCTAATTATTTATTTGGGAGCATTTAGAAACCAAAGACAATAGGAAAAATGAATTAAAATTAGTACCTCGGATCTGTCCGATGGGATTAGATAGCCGCTGGGCAACTTTTCTTCAAAAACCGGATTCCACGTTTGCACTAGGCGCGTGGACCCGCTGGGCGGGATGAAACATCCGCCTGGCGGGTTGGATCTTAACACAGGGTGCAATAATCGCTGGGTGGGTTGGGTTTCGGCACACACCTGCTGGGTGAGTTTGCAGGACCACCGGGCGGGACTTCTGTCCTGCTGGGCGGATACAACCTTTGCTATTATGCTCTCTGTGCTTATGAACTCTATTTTGCAGTTTTTAACTCATTGTTATTTATTTCTTTTATGCCTTGTTGAGTTTATAATGTATGATTGTTATTTACCTTAAAAAAACTGAGTATGATGTGGAATTGTGCTAATGTTTCATGATAAAAGTCTATGAAAAGTTGTAAGCATTATATGTGACCATGCATCATAACATTTGAGTTATGTGATGAGAAAAGTATGTAGGAATCTGGCTGGTGGAGGCCATGATGGGTTGTTTAACCTTAGCCTTGGGGGTTTTCCAGTTGGGAAAACTCCAATGGTCCATGCTGATCCCATGGAGCCGGGACATACTGGCAAAACTGGGTAACCCTGATTAGTCACCGGGGGATATCATGCTAGTTGAGGGTGCAAAAGCCGAAGGCATCAGTACAGATGATGCTTCTTATGGCCTGCATTTACTCCTAGTCTACTTTCTGAAAAGTTTAGGTTGGTATGACATGTGCATAAATAGTGGTTTAGGAACATAGTACTCATATGTATCTTGTTGTAGTGTGACATGTTGAAGTGTACTACATTGTAATTATGTGAATTCTATGACCTTATTTATGAGTGATTGATGTAATGTGAACAGATGTGAAATAAATGTATGCTTGTAATTAAAATTGTGTTTGCTACCTTAAGGATAAGTGAGAGTCTAGGCCCTAGGATAGTGTTATGAGGGTTCTAGTTAGATAATCATAATTGTGAATGAAATAGAGAAAGAGTGAATCCTCACACAATGTAATAGAAAGGTATAAGACAAGTAAGAGAGAACAAAATAAGGGTATTAAAGTGAGTGTTAAAGGAGTGTCAAAAGTATTTTAGAATGTTTGTGACCTTAGACTTAACTCCTAGAGAATAACCTTAAATATAAAAAGGAAGGAGAGTAAAATCTAAACAATAAGGGTTTAAACACTAGAGAGGATTTTGGATAAGAAAGAGTTCTTCAGTTGAGAATGAGATAGTAAGATTGTATAACAATTGTGAGAATGAGAAAAGAGTTAACAGGAAACACTGATTATTGAAAGGTGTAGACCCGACCATAGGTATGAATTATTATGAGAGGCCTAGTGAGGCTAAAGCCATAAAAGATAAGTAATGAAGGTTGTCCGAGTAAAAGAGTCTAACTTAGCCGTAGAACCCTTAGAGCACTCACTGAGACATTATGTCTCACTCCTTTAAGTTTCCCTTTTTTTTCAGGATACAAGTGAAGACATATATAGGTGGAGCTTGGAGTCACGTGTAAAAAGATGTAGTCTAGATTATAGTGTTTTCTTGTATTCCTCTTTATGTTTTATTCGACACCTTCGGGTGATAGATGAGTTGTATTAGGCGTGTATTTTTCTCATTGTATTGTTCGTATATAATATTTAATTATATTTATGAGTCGCTTTACCATGTTTCTATGTTTTTAAGTCTCTTTTTTTTTTGTTTTTAAAAACTAGGCTTAGTTATGGTAATACCCCTTAAGGTGTTACAAATCCCCAACGAGCTATTACTTAGATGCGTAAACTTTGGTGGAGTAAGGAGGGCACTATACCTATTATATTTTGGTGCTCTCTAATGATTAGAGCATTAGATGACAATCACTAGTACAAAAAACACATATGACGTCAACCTTTAGCATCGATTCAATTAGAACCAATGTAAAAAAATATATGGCATTTTTGTAAATATAAGCAAAGTTTTTACATCGATTATCCACTTAACTAATATAAAAACTACTTTCTACATCGATTAAGCTTTTAACTGACGTCACCCGATGTAGAATGTCTTTTGAGGTGTTTAAAACCCTCGTCACCCTCGCAATAGGGAATAACAAGGGTTTCGACAAATGCTCTCCGCCCCACTCTGTCCCCGTCCATGTCATCATCTTCACCGCCACCGTCATCGTGATTCTATCGTCTCTATCACTAATGTCCACAATAATGTCGTGGAGTCCGTGAAGAGTGGCATGGATGTCGTGGACGTCATCGACTCCAAAGCTGATGTCACAGCTATTGGCATCCCCTTCTCTGTCCTCGACGACAACCCCAACCCACCACCGTGAAGATCTGGCGATCGATTTCCTAACTTCGTGATTATTTCTTTATTGTGTAAAAATGGTTTTGGATTTGACCCAAACTCGTGGGTTTTGTGATTAGTTGGAATAGTCTGTGATTTTTTTCTTTGTACTAGTTCTTGTTGATCATGGTATGTAAATAATTTATCTAAGGATATTTATTTGAACTATATGATAATTGTTGAAGATTTTGATTGTGATTGTGATGTGTTTGCATGATTGGCTGCATAGAGCTTAATTGGACCTTGTGTGATGTTCTTAGTTATTAATAGGATTGTAGGATAGTTTTACATGTGGTATATATTGTATTGATTGAATAAATGTAAAATATGGGAAAGTACTAACAAAGGAAATGTTGTTTGAATTTTTATAGAATAAGAATAACCATATATGGAAGAATGGGGAACGCACAAGAAAAGGGGTTGAATTGTGTGTTTAAAAACTTTTAATGTAAGTTAGACTGAGTTAAGAAATCAAATAAACTAAGTGTATATATGGATAAGAGAAGAAAAGCATGTAGAGAATTTTATACTGGTTCACTCAATCTTAAGCTATATCCAGTCCCTTCGTCTTGAAGGTGTTCAACTAACCAACCTTAGGTTACAAACAAGTATTGTTCTCCGCCTCTTCAGGCTTTACAAAACAATCTACCTAGATTACTTAACCACACATGTATTCTTTATCACTAAGCCTCTCCAGGCTTTCACAACATAAAACAGTTGTAAATACAAAATCAACTCATAATGTGAGGATATAAAAGTTTAAGTGCAGTACAAGAATTTTTCTACAAAGAATTTGAAGATTTTTTAGAGTCGTCCAATAAACACAAATTCGTGATCGTTCTATTTCTTCTTCTCTTTTGAGCTGATATATATAGTCTTTAAAAATAGCCATTCAAATTTCAACATTAGTCTTCAAGAGAGGAATAAGTGTGTGTATACCGAGTTAGCAGTAGAGTCAGAAAAATGACTTTTGTTCTTGCACTAAAATGGAAGGTGCAATACTGTGTTAGAGAGCTGCTTTTCTGAATATTCTTTATTCGGTTTGCTAGCTTGATAGGTTGACTTCCTTTTTCTACAACACTACATTTATACATTAACATATATCTAATTTTCATTTAATGCTCAGATATTTGAACGTTAGATCACTCTAAGATGTAAAGCATCAGTCTCAAGGTCTTTTTGTGAATACACAGAGTTTAAAATAGACTTTAAAACTTAGTCATTAAAGAGACTTTCACCTAGATAATCATTATACACGAGTCCATTGGACTCTTTTTAGAACCGAGCGCGTTGGACGCCTTGATATTAAACATGTGTTGGACGCTTAAAGAGCCTTTTATCAACAGAGACTTAAAACTTAATAAGTTATTGTTATCTTCAAAATTTGAAGGACTAGATGCTTCATACGTCTTTGGTTTCAACAATCTCTCCTTTTTTTATGATGACAAATCTTATTAATTTTTAAGTTTTACAAACATATATATATATATATATATATATATATATATATCAAAAACGCATATGATGAGATTTAATAGACTTACTGTTGTACCCCCTAAGTCTAATATATCAAGCAAATTAGCATACATACGAAGCATAGAATATATCAAGTATATGCATGAATGTCGTGTGATGAGTCAAAAACACACAGTAAAAACAAGCCCCAAGCTATTGTATAAAACCTATAAGAACTTTATAGAGAACAACAAAAAATTTTATTTTCTTTATTTCTCCCCCGTTTGACATCAGCCAAAAAAGGGAAAAGAAAGACATCGCAGTCACTTGGGCACCGAGGGAGATGGGTGAGGGGTTTGGAGCATTTCTTGTTAGTTCTGAAGGATTTATTGGAGAAGGGTCATCATGAGTTAAAGTTAAGCTACAACATAGGTTTGGACAGTAGGATCAACATGAGGGAGGGTAGGAGGGGCAAGAGATGGAGTAGGAAGGGTTGCGAATGCTTGGGGACCAGAGGTTGGAAGAGGCAAAGGTGTTGGTGAAGCCAGGTGAGGTGGTGTTGGTGGTTGAACTACAAAGGGTGGACGTGGAGCTTCCAAAAACTTGACACTAGAAATGTGAAATTGATATGGGTGAGGATGGTTGTAGAGTGGAAAAGTGGATTCCCATGGGTAGGGTGGTAGAAGTGGACATAGCGAATAGACATCTTAGGACCAAGTAATAGACGTTCGTCAGTCAAACGAACAAAGGCTGCAGAAGTGTTTGAGAAATGAAAGACACGAGCTAGACGCTGTGTGTACTTACAATTCTGCAAAGTTGAAGTTTTGGGCTTGTCGCCTTTTGAGAGTCCACTATTGGACACTTCTTGTTCATAGCTTCTCACGTACTGATGCCAAAAGCGTTCAACATCATCTACCTCCATGTCTTGCACCAGTCTCCAGGACATGTACCATTCTAGAGTGATATTGTTGTGCTGTTGAAACTCAACTCTGGATAGCAAAGACAAACAGGAAGGTTTTGTTAATAGCTTCTCCTTCTTCGTGTTGTCATCTAAGGTAGGAAGCCTTGGGCAGATGCAGTCCAGCTAAATGCAAACATTTGTTGTGTATGAGACATGTTGCGACAGGGGAATGAATAACTAATACTTTAAGTCCGCAGAGCTTTTGATGGAAACGCAGGTCATCTGCTCATATGGCGTTGGGAAGAAACCGACTTCAACAAGATCTAGAGGCCTAAACTTTAGATCAACAGGCCTAAGCTAAATTGTTCTTTCTGGCATCCCTTTCTGCTTCAGCTACCTTGCATGTTCAAGATCCTCAATTGGAGGTACTCTATGCTAAAGTACTCTAAGAGGGTGTGTGTTGAAGCACCATGCCTTGACAAGCTTGAGGTACCTCCTTCTGATAAACCATTTTCAATGGTAAGCGTTCAATTGCACTAGGAGGTGGAGCTAAGTATTATAGGGAAGGTTGGTCGATATAGTCGTCCATGTATGGTTCAAAGAAAATTGGGGTGTAGTCAAACACATACACTGGTTTTAAAAGGGGCTCTAGACTTAGTATAATAGCATTGTTGTCCACCAGGTTTTACTTGTTTCCCTTCTCAAAGAGTAAGCTTCATTTCTTCTTTACTTCCTTCTAGTTTTATGCTCATCCTACAAAGACAGAAGAGATATCCAGATTTGTGCTTGTCTTTGAGGATTGGGATTGTCGAGTTGGCTTAACGGATAGGGTCAATTTTGTTAGGCTCGGGGTGAGAATGGTGCACGCATAACCTTCATCACCAGGCAACAATATGTTTGGTTTAGGTGTGGTGTAGGTAGGTTTTTTTGGGCTTGTGTTTGGTCAGATGGAGAGTTAATAGTTCAACAAAGACAGAGTCAATAAATTCTTGTTCCGATATAGTAGCAACATTTGGAGCAGAGGACTTATTTTTCTTGCTCACTTCAGATGCTGCCTGAATTTTTTATGCCCGTTTGTGAAAGGTGGCTAGTTGGGTTGGAGGAGCTTCCTTAAGTGCAAGTACTGCAACAATGGCAATTTTCTACTTCTTCAACAAAACTTCAATAGAATCACCGTCCTTGTCATCAGAGTCCTATGGTAGTCTGAGCTTCCTCTTTGTAGGAGTTGCAGGTGAAGGACAACAATAGGAAGAGCAGATGTGAGTACAAGTGCTTGTTGGGTCTTGGACCTCATCACTCTGGGCACTGAGGATGGTCTAGACGAGCAACCCTTGGACGGTTATCGCTTGGAAAAAACTAGTCTGGACATAGAGACTGTAACACCTGACCACTTTCAAGATCAGTGACTGTCCCCACAAACCAACACAAGACTTTTCATCATGCTTTATCGTCACTCGCATGCTTCCTAAGAAACTTCCCAGAAAGTCACCTATCTTAGAATTGCTCCAAGTCAAGCACGCTTAGCTATGGAGTTCTTAAGTTAAGGGCTATCGAAAAGTAGATGCATCTTGTTGGTATAGGTAGCACTTATTAATTCCTTTAAGCTATCCTCAACTGTATAGTCTCACACCTGCACAGCCTCTAGATCCCTCTCATTTTGGTGTGTATTCGATTCATTCATGTGCCCTTCCTACTGGAAGCCTACCAGGAGCTACTCCTTGTCCGTGGCTTATCTCTTTTGCATCGGCAATCACTCTCCGCCCTAGTCAGCACCTAGGATGTTACAAAGACAGGATGGACAAACAGAGCTTCCTCGTCCACCTGTTCAGCTTGTTGGCAACTTGTTCCTGTTCCTCTGCAGATTATGGTGCCCCTTCTATAGGTTCTTCTTTTACTTCTAGGGACTTGGAAGCTTTCTCAATAAGTTTCAGAACAAACACAGCCTTCATCAGGTTAATGTTGTTATGGCCGAACGACAATTGGGTAAACCTCAGACCACCGCCCAGTTTCTTGATTTTAGCTTGCTCAGTGCCAAACAGAGCAAAGAACTCATGATATACCTATTGCAGCTAGAAAATCTTGTTCAGTAAGGCTGCATAAGTGATCTGGTCGAATTCATTTCTTCCCTTCATGGTTTTGAAAATATTGCTCAAGATGAGGTGGGAAAGATTGAATTGTTGTCTGGTCACCATATGGAAGAGAGCAAAGCGATGTAGAAAAGTCATGTTGTCCTTGGATCCAGCTTTGTGAAGAATTCCCTTATTTAGGAACTACTAGAATACCTTGCCTCCTTTGTCAACTTGTTGTATTCTACACTACCTTCAGCTTTAAGTCCCATCAAGGTAGCATCTATAGTCTCATGGCCACCATAGTTGTTTTCCCATCTGTTCTTGATGCATAAGCCAACATGCTCACATCTGATGGCTTGAGCGATGCTCCCAAGGTCTATAGTGACCTTCAGACCTAAAACAGTGCTAACAACACTATGTTTACAAACTCTGCATTCTTCCAGAAACGTCCAATAAGCTCTAGGTATATGATCTCATTCAAATAGAAGTAGTTCAAGATTCCAAATCGAATAAGGTTGTCCTTCACCTTGACTCCCATTTCATCTAGGGCGTCGATGTCGAATCGAATTTCAATTAGACCTATAGCTTCATTTTGGCTTTTCACACAAGCTATGACTTTTATGGCATTACCTACCTTCTTGAACACCATTGTTGTTATAAGCAAAGTTAGGGTTTGAAAGGTTTCGAAAGGCTAGATGAGAAAGAGAGAACAATATCTTAGTGATAGTGAGAGTAAGAATGAGAGCTTGGTTTACGAAACGCTTGAGTGTATAGGAAATAACTGAAGGGTTATTGGTTTTGGCATAGTGCACATTTGATGTTGGTTTAGGTATGTGCATTCTTTGATGTCAGTTTACGGCATAGTTGTGACTCAGACAAAGAATAAAGCATTTATTTCAAATCATTGTCAGTGAAAACATAATGGCACATGGATGAAGATATTTATATGTTAAAATACAAACCGTTACACTATCATAATAATGATGGACGCATGCACAATGGATGATGATATGATAATGAACGCTTTGTGACATTGGACGCTACTTTGTCATTGGATGGTCAAGCCACATGAAAGAAATCTATTCCTTTATAAATTCCATACCAAGACAATCTCGAATATGAACGAGTTTTTCTTCAGGAAGTGATTTTGTAAATATGTCTGCTAGTTGATTTTCAGTACTAATAAACTAAATATCAATAACCCCTTTCTGAACATAATCTTTTATAAAGTGATGTTTAATTTCAAAGTGCTTTGCTCTAGAATGTAATATAGGATTCTTAAACAAGTTTATGGCAACAATATTATGACAAAGGATAGGAATTTTACTCTCATGCATATTGTAGTCCTCTAATTGATGCTTGATCCATTAAAGTTGTAAGCAAAAGGACACTGCTGATATGTATTCCACTTCTACTATGGATAAAGCAATTGTTCTTGGCCTTTTGCTCATCTAGGAGACAAGACTGCCACGAATGAAGTGACATCCTCCACTGGTGCTTTTTCGTTCTATTCTGTCTCTAACATAGTCAGCATCACAAAATCCAACTAACTTGTACTCTTTATCCGACTTAAAGCATAGACCAAGGTTAGTGGTTCCTTTTAAGTATCTAAATATTCTTTTAACTGCTGTAAGATGAATTTTTCTTGGATCAAATTGAAAGTGAGCACAGAGACATGCACTGAACATAATGTCTGGTATGGATGTTGTAAGATATAGTAGAGATCCAATCATACATTTGTATGTAGTTTCATTTACCTTTTTGGATGTTTCGTCCTGTCCAAGCACTGAGGATGGATGCAAAGGTGTGCTTATTTCTTTAGCATTGTTCATCTTGTATTTCTTGAGTACTTCTTTTGCATACTTCGTTTGATGTATATATATGTCACTACTTGTTTGTTTTATTTGTAATCCCAGAAAGAATTTTAATTCTCCCATTATGCTCATCTCAAATCCTGTCATCATAAGCTTAGAAAAATCCTTACATAAAGCTTCGCTAGTAGCACCAAATATTGAAGAAGCAAGAAGAAGAATTACTCTTGCCCCCAAGGAGATTTAATATAGTTTTAATGATTTAGCCTCTTGATGAGTGCAAAGTTGTAATGTGTGCTTATACATATGGTGTGTGGTTGTGAGTCTTGCATGATTTATCTTTATTCTTGACGGTATGATGGTGATAAGCTCAAAGTTTAAGACTTAAAGATTTAACAAAGTGGTAACAAGTTTTTGTAAGTCTAAAATTGAGTTTAAAGAGGAATAATTGGATAAAACATAGTTTTAAATTGATAGGAAGTGGAAGCTACATATGAAATCTTAAAAACAATTCAATCTTATGTTTAAGAATCATTTAATCAGTTAAATTAGCTTTGTAATCGATTAAATTCATTTGAATTCGTATAAACAGTGGAAATTTACATTGTTTTAACTAGTTATAATGATATGTAATCAATTACATATTTTCTATTTTAACTAGTTATAATATTATGTAATCAGTTATTTCTGCTATAACTAGTTACATGATTCTATAAGCAGTTACATATTAGAAAGTTGTTTTTGTCCTATGCAAAAATAACTAGTTACAAAGCTATATAACCAGTTATTCCAGCAAAGAGGAAAATGAATGGATGTTGTTTTAACTAGTTATAAATCAAAATAACTAGTTAAACCCATTCAAACTTCATTTTCCAGATTTAAAATAACAAAATAATTGATTACAAGTCTAAATAACTAGTTATTCCGGTGAACTCTTTATATAAAGTGAACCTTAGTGAGTCTTTATACATAACCTCAATTCTCTAAATTTGAGAGAGAGTTTTTTAGAGAGAATTCATATTACTCTTCTTCATCACTGCAAGTTTTAGATTAAAGTCAAAGAGCTCATCATGGATCAATCTTGAAGATAAAGACAAGTCTTTTCTTGGGTAAAGTTTGATTGGTTCTTCATTATTTTCCATCTATCACAAACCAAGGTGATATCTAACCTTCTTTTAATTTGTTCTTGAGATGGTATCTCTCATATCTTCCTTGTGGTAGGGTTTCATAAGAAAGAATTCAAGTTTTTCTTGATAAGGTTCGAGAAACTTGATTGTGTGGTTTATTTGATTATAATTCTTGTGTTTGTGCATAGTGTTTGTAAACATTTGAATTACTTAGTGATAACACTAATCAATTTGATTGGAAACTGGATGTAGATCACAGTGGTGGTGATCAAACTGGTATAAATCTTGTTTCCTCTTTTTCTTTCCTCTACTCTCATGCTAGCATATAAAATCTAAATCACTTGCATTTAAAATCATAAGGCTCTCTGCGTAGAAAAGTTCAAGGTAAATTAATCTGATTCTATTTCATTCATATAACCAAATCAATAAGATTCAAAGTTTTTGGAAAATCTAGTTATTCACTATTAAAAGAAAATTGGGGATTCTTGAAATTTTTGAAAGATCCAATTCACCCTACCCCTCTCTTAGATCCAGCCCTTAGTTTTAACAAATATGATATCATTCACATATATTTACACAATGATAAAGTGTAAGTGTACATTTTTGCAAAACATAATGCTATGCTTTGTTTAATAGTGCTTCATCCACCATCTTTGGCTTCATCTGGGAAATTAGGCCAGTTTGAGCTTGCTCTTTAAAGGTAAGTCTTGTTCTAATATGATCGTGTTTGTTTCCTAGGATTTGATCTTCTAGATGGTAGTTTTTCATTTGCTATTATCGTCCAGTTGGCTCTTTTTGCTCTTCTTTTAGATCGTCCAAGAGAGTTCTGGATGCTGGTTCCTTGGTGTCATCCAACTTAATATCAATTTTACCTATTCCCTTTATCTTCCCTTTCTGATTTCCTCCAAAAGTGACCCATCCACCACTTTTTTGTTGGAGGCTTTGGCACATAGACTTTTCTCCTATCATGTGTTGTAAGCAGTCACTGGCCAGGTACCATGATTGAGGTTTTCTTTCTATTGTCAAGTAGATTTGTGATAGGAATAATCATAGATTTAGGTACCCAAATGCCCTTGGGTCCTTTTTTGTTAGTCCTAAAGGCACTGGACTGGATGATGAATGCATCGTGATGATTCATGGCCATTCTTTCCACAATATTTACCAAAAGTAGTAGCTTTACCTGTTTTAGAGGCTTCTTCCTTTTTAACAAAGCCAAATCCAGATTTGTTATGTGGACTTCGTTTATAAGATAGAATTTTATTCAAGTTTTCAGTTCCATTGATGAATTTGGATAGACTTTCTTTTAAGCAATTTACTTCCTTCTGAAGTTCTAATACTTCATTAGGAGGTTTAATTCTAGAAAATATTTTGACTGGTCAACCTTTAATTTTTCATTCTCTCTCATAATATCTTTATAATTCTTTTTGTGTAAATTAAATTCTTTTGACATTTTTGAAAATTTTCTTTTTAATTCTTTATAATCTATTGAGAGAGTTGAAGAATTAGGATAAGTCATTGAAATTTACCTCTTCATCTTGGTCATTTTCTGAGCTTTTTGAACTCGTCTTAGCTATGAGACAAAAGTTTGCTTCTTCCTCTCCTTCTTTTCCCAAGGAAGATAGATCCATATCTTCCTTGGTTGCCATGAGTCCTTTCTTTGTCTATTTCTAAAAGGTTTTCTTTTTCTCTTTCTACAGACTTGGGCATTCAGCTTTGAAGTGTCCAGGTTTCTTGTATTCAAAGCAAACTGGTGGATTCTTTTCTTTAGATTCCTTACTAAACTTCTTAGTGAAGTTTCTAGCTATGGATCCCTCTTTCTTCCTCCATATACTTTTGGATATAAAGGATATTTCATCCTCATTAGACTCATCTTCTTCAGATGCTTCCTCAGAGGATTCCTCCACGTTTAGAGCTTTGGACAATGATCCTTTACTGGACGCTGGGCGCTAAGAGCAATAGACTTTCCTTTTCTCAGTCCTTCATCCTACTTCAGTTCCAACTCATGAACCTTGAAAGTTCCAAGTAGTTCTTCCATGGAAAGAGTTGTTAAGTCCTTGGACACTCTCAAAGCTGTAACCTGTGGTCTCTATTATCTAAGCAAACTTTTCAAAATTTTGTCAATATGGTTATAATTGTCATAAGTTTTACCTAGAGATCTCAAGTTATTTATAATGGTTTGAAATCTACCAAACATAAGTTCAATTGTTTCATTATCTTTCATAGTAAATAACACATATTGTCTTACCAGCAAACTTAGCTTAGATCTTTTTACTTGCGAGGTACTTTCATAAGCAAGAACTAGAGTATCCCACATCTTTTTTGCACTTTTCAAGCTAAGTACTTTCTCATACTCAGATTTGGGCAAAACACACATAATAGCATTTTGAGCTTTAGAGTACAGCAGATACCTTTGCTTATGTGCTTCTGTCCACTGATCTCTTAGCAGCTCTATTTTGTTTTGGTCAATAGGTAGATAGTCACCAGTCTCCATAACATCCCACATATCAATGTGACATGCGTTGAAGAAGGCTATCATTCTTTGTTTCCAATAGTCATAATTTTGACCTTTGAAGAGAGGTGGTTTGTTGACAGCTTGTCCTTCATTATCCATGTGTACTCAAGACCTTTTTACCCCTACACTGTTAAGTGCTCAACCCCAAGAGGTCGAGCTCTGATACCAATTGAAAGAACGAGGAACACACAAGAAGCGAGTTAAATTTTGTATTCAAAAACTTTTAATGCAATTTAGACCAAGTTAAGAAATCAAATAAACTAAGCGTATATATGGATAAGAGGAGAAAATCATGCAGAGAATTTTATACTGGTTCACTCAATCTTAAGCTATGTTCAGTCCATTTGTCTTGAAGGTGTTCAACTAACCAACATTAGGTTACAAAAAGTATTGTTCTCCGCCTCTTTAGGTTTTACAAAGCAATCTACCTAGATTACTTAACCACCCAAGTATTCTTTATTACTAAGCCTCTTTAGGCTTTCACAATGTAAAACAGTTGTAAAAAGAAATTAACTCACAACGTGAGGATATGAAAGTTGAAGTGTAGTACAAGAATTTTCCTACAAAGAGTTTTGAAAATTTTTCAGAGTCTTCCAATAAACACAAAGTTCGTGATCATTCTATTTCTTTTTCTTTTCTGAGCTGATATATATAGTCTTTAGAAAATAACCGTTGAAATTTCATCTTTAGTCTTCAAGAGAGGAACGAATGTGTGTATACCGATTTCGCCATAGAGTGAGAAAAGTGACTTTTGTTCTTGCACTAAAATGAAGGGTGTGGTATTGTGTTAGAGAGCTGCTTTTTTGAACATTCTTTATTTGGCTTGCCAGCTTGATAAGTTGACTTTCTTTTTCTGCAACACTGCACTTATACACTAACATATATCTAATTTTCTTTTAATGCTCAAATATTTGAACGTTAGATCACTCTAAGAGGTAAAGCATCAGTCTCAAGGTCTTTTTGTGAATAAGCAAAGTTTAAAATAGACTTTAGAACTTAGTTGTTAAAGAGACTTACACCTAGACGATCATTATACGCAAGTCCATTGGACGCTTGTTAGAACTGGTCACGTTGGACGCCTTGATATTAAACACGCTTTGGACACTTAAAGAGCCTTTTATCAACAAAGACTTAAAATTTAATAAGTTATTGTTATCTTCAAAATTTGAAGGACTAGACGCTTTATACGTCTTTGGTTCCAACAATATAGAGCCTAGTTAGGCTTCCTGTGAATTTTCATATTTGTAAATTTCAATTGTATTACTCTTGAGAATGTTAAATAAGCATCCTACAACCAATATGAAGCCGTCCATACTAATTAAACAAGAAAACATTTTTTTCTTGTTTTTTTCTTTTTTGGGAACGTAAAATTGTTCTTTTTCTCTCTTGCTCTCTTGTCTCTGTAACACCTATTCTTTTATTTAAATATAATTCATATTAATTTAGTTATTAAGTTTAAGTAAATAAAAATATGGGTAAATTTTTTTCGCTTTTATAATAGAAAATTTCAAAATTCAATAGAATTTAGAAATGAAAGTAAAAGGTGAAAGATAACGATTGTATATATATATATATATATATATATATATATATATATATATATATATATATATATATATATGTATGTATGTATGTATGTATGTATGTATGTCGTAAAACTGTACATCATAATTTGGTTGATACATAATAATCTAAAGTACAGAAAGAACAAAAATATATCAAAAAATCCTATATAGAGTAATGTCAATCTACCCTCTCATACAAAAAGAAAAATACTATAATATAGGTCTTTAGATCTTCGTTCGTTGAAGTATCCTCTAACTTGTACTCAGCATCACAAGGTGTTAACATAGTCTTTAATAACTATGATTGATCATACATAGAAGAAAAATAATGAAGTGAGTGTTTTGTTCTAAAATCACTTTTACGTGTATGGTAGGAAGTCTATCATAA
The DNA here is from genome assembly GCA_004329165.1 of Spatholobus suberectus. Lineage (NCBI taxonomy): Eukaryota > Viridiplantae > Streptophyta > Magnoliopsida > Fabales > Fabaceae > Spatholobus > Spatholobus suberectus. Next base: position 34,822,715 of record CM014731.1, read on the forward strand.
AACAAAGATAAAACACAGCTGACAATAGAAGGAAACCTAGGGTTCATTCTAAGTTATACTATACTAGACTACCTTTGACTAGGTACAGATCCATGCTACCTATTGGTGACTAACAGTTCTTAACAGAACCTGAAAAGTGACTAGGAGTAGATATATCTCTCTTAAGATTATCACATGGTACAGTCCTCATCATTAATGAGGAAACAAATAATAGTCAAGATGTCCATTTATAGAAGTATACTCTCATACTAATCCTAGAATGCTGGGCAGTTGTCTAGGTTATAGAGTTTGGTTAGGCAAATATCCCTACTCGAGGTGCTACCCTGGCTATTGGACTTTCTCTACTCGATGCCTATCCAAAGATTTCTGCAAGTGGGTCCCTGCCTTTCATTTCTTAGTGTACCAAACTGTAACTTTCCTAATAGGGTGTCATGCCACTACATGTCCCTTGCTTTATGTAACACCCTTATTTTTGCATATCAAATTATTTTTCTAATTATTCTATATTTATTTTTGAATAACCAGATGAGAATCTCAAAAATTTGATCTCTATGGTTACGCTCGTATTAGTGACTAGTACTTAGTTTAGATTTTTAATAATTTTTAGAAAAAAGGAGATCAGAAAAAGGTAAAATGACTATTTTACCCTTAAAAGGATTGGATAATTGAGAAAATAAAAAAAATAGTTAGAAGTGTCTAAAATTTATTTTTGAGTCATTTATGTGCTTAGAATAATTAATAATAATTTTATAAATTTTTTCAAAAATTTATTAAGACAATTTTTGTGAAATGACCAAAATACCCCTAGTTAACTATAGGAACAGACCAAAGACTTTTTGACTTCAAAGTATTTTGAAAATTTAATACTAGGTATATTTTAATTATAAAAATTTTATTTCATAAGAAAATTAGTGAAAAATTTAACACACTTATTTCAATTTTTTAACTATTTTTCTGATATTTAATTACTTAATTCTGAAAAGTCGAGAGGGAATTTCAAAATTCTAATCCCCACCATTATGCTCAGAAATTCAAAATCTATCTAATCGTAATTTTTAATAATTTTTCAAGGCGAAGCCCGAAGAAATTGAAAAATGATGATTTTATCCCTATTACTCAATATTAAAGGTTGATAAGATAAAAAGATTCAATTGATATTAGAATGTAAATTTGAGCTTAGAATTATGTCATATATATTAAAATATGATTTTAAAAATTTTCTGGGAATTTTCTGGAATTCCTGTGTAAAATGACTAAAATGCCCCTAGGTGTCGGATAAGCCAACCAATATTGGTTTGACATCCAAAAATGGTGAAAATGATAATTTAAGTTTATGCATAGGTGAAATATTTAATTTTAGAATTTTCATAAAATTTTGGTATTTATTGAATTAAAATGGATTTATTATGAATTTTTTAGCTTAAAAATTTGAAATAAATAGATAAAATTTGAAATAAATTAATAAAAATTAAAATTAATTATTATAAATTTATTTTTAATTAAAAATAATGTATTTTTCCAGTTTTACATTTAATTACATTTTTTTATATTAAAAGTCAATTTTTTTAAGTTTAGGCGATTTTATCTGTACCGGTTAATTTACCTACAGATAAAATTAACATCTAGAAGCTGGACAGCTAAGATAGCTTATTCATCACTCTAATTTTGATATGTGTCCCTAAATAAATTAAAAATAAATCAAAAATGAGATTTATGACATAATAGCTTATGTCATCAAAGTGGACACCTCACCCCTTCCTTTCTCTATAAATAGGCATCCAAAATTCTAATTTTTCACCATTCTTCTCCTCCATAAGCTAGAGAGCCTCTGTCTCTAAAATCTTCTCTCTTTAGAAATTTTTTTTCTTTAGTTTTTATGTTAAAATTTTGTTAGTTTTCAACTAATAGAATTTCTCCTCCTAGAAGTTTTGCACCAACAATTCCATCTTCTTCATCAACCACCTTAGAGGTAATGGGGGGAGTGAGGTTGGTTCTAAATTATTGTCACTTTGCATGTTGGTAGGAAGGGTTTTCCGCTGAACCCGTTTAGGCTTAAGTTTTATTATTATTATTATTATTGTTGTTATATTGTTTGATGTTAAACTTTAATTTTTGCTAAGTTGTTACTTTGCTTAAATTTAAATTATTAAATTATATTGCTAAATTGTTACTCTGTTCAAATTTAAATTATTAAATTATACTTGCTATGCTGTTACTCTGCTCAAATTTAGAAAATTAAAATGTATTCATTTAGTTGTTATTTTGCCAAAATTTTAGTAATTAAACTGTAATTACTATGTCGTTATTTTGTTTTGATATTGTGCAAATTTTTGCAATATAAGGCAGAAATATTGATTGTAGTAGTACTCAAATTAATTGAGACTAGAGAAACCTCTATTTAAGAAGTTAGGAAGTGATAAATTAGTGAGTAATGTAAAGCAAGTGACATGCAGTAACATGACACCCTGCTAGAGAAGCTACAGTTTGGTACACTGTGGGATGAAAGGCAGGACCTATGGTTAGGTCTAGAGGGTATGATATCGAGTGGTGAGCGTCCTAATGGCCAAGGGAGCGCTCTTGAGCTGGGACAATCACTTAACCAACTTGATAACCCTGACAACTGCTCAGCATCACCAGCATTGGTGAGAGTATACCTCTATAAATGGATATCCTAAATTGTTATTTTGTTCCTCAATGATGATGAGGATTGTACCATGAGATGATGTTGAGAGAGGTATATGTACTCCTAGTCAATTCCCAGGTTCTATTAAGAACTATTACCCACTAATGGAAAGTATGGATCCATACCGAGTCAAGGATAGTATAACATAGAATAAACTTTAGGTTCCTCTTTTATTGTCAACTGTGTTTTATTTGAATTGTGTGGTAGAATTCCAACCATACATGTAAAAGTGATATTAGAACAAATCACCTCACTCCATTATTTTTCATTTTATGCATAATTGATTGCAGTTAATGAAGACCCCGGCTGTTGATGAAGACCTATAGGGTTAGTCTAATAGTTTGTTACTTTATGGGATAGAGTAGACGGACACTACTCTGACTAGGATCTTTTTGATGTATTGGGAATAAGTAGTAACTATTTTGATGTATATTTCAATCTCCCTGTATTTCATTTATTTTTCTGATTATGAAATCATGATGTATTGTTCCACGATAAATATATATAGATTTTATTTTTTTATTGTCGTTTTCAAATTTTGTTAAATTTACGAATCTTCTGTTATTCAAAGAGGAGAAAAATTTTACTCGCATTTTTAAATAAATAAATAAGTATGGGTTATATGCAATGTGAATGGGTGTCACACTTTACATTACTCAGTAATCTATCAAATTCCTACTTATCAAATAGAGGTTTTCCTAGTCTCATTTATTTTGAGCACCAATAACATTTCTGCCCTATATTGTAGAAATTACATGATAATAATTTAGCAATCATCAAAATTTTGGTAGTATAACTACTTACCAAATTTTAGCAAAATAACAATTTGGCAATTCAAATTTTACCAGAATAATGACTTAATCAAAATATTATTACTAAAATTTTAGCAAAAATAACAATTTAATAACAAAATAATAACTAAATTTGAGCAAAATAACTACTTAATAAATGCATTTTAATTGCAAAATTAGACAAAATAACAACTTAGTAGATACATTTAATAGTCTAAATTTAAGTATAGTAACAACTTAGCAATTATAACTTAATAATATAAATTTGAGCAGAGTAACAGCTTAGCAAAAATTAAAGTTGAACATTAAACATTATAACAATTTAATGATAATAGTAATAAAGATTATACCTAAACAAGGTTTAAGGGGAAACCCTTCCTACCAACATGCAAAGAAATAATAATTTAGAACCAATCCCACTCCTCCCATTACCTCTAAGGTGGTTGATGAAGATGATGGAATTGTTGGTGCAAAGCTTTTAGGAAGAGTATTTTTACTAGTTAATGAAAACTAGTAAAATTTTAGCATAAAAACAAAGTAAAAAAAATTCTAGAGAGAAGAAATTCTCTAATATTTTTGGTTATCCAAGAGAGGAAAGGGGATGGTGAAAATCTGTCCAAAGTGGTGTCTATTTATAGAGAGAAATGAAGGGGTTATGTGTCCATAAGGTGACATCATCGCGTATGTTATAAAACCTATTTTTGTTTCTTTTTAATTAGATTTAGGGACAAATATCCAACATAGGTGGTCAATAACCCCCGCTAGGCTTGTGGACATGTTCCATGACCTATCTTAAGGTCCCTAGTGTAAATTTCATCTATTATTAGCTTAGTTGGTACCGATAAAAATGTCCTAAACTTAATAAATTAACTTTTAATATCAAAATAATGCAATTTAATATGAAAATGGACAAATACATTGTTTGTCATCAAAAATAAGTTTATAATAATTAATTTTAAGTTTTATTAATTTATTTCAAATTTTATCTATTTATTTTATATTTTTAAGCTAGAAAATTCATAATAAATCCATTTTAATTTAATAAATATTAAAAATTTTATGAAAATTTGAAAATTAAATATTTTACCTATAAATAAACTAAAATTACCATTTTTATCATTTTTGGGTATCAAACCAATACAAGCTAGGTTTAACAGACACTAAAAGGTATTTTGGTTATTTTACACTTAAAATTCTAGAAAATTTTTAAAATTATATTTTAATGCATAAAACATGATTCTAAGCTCAAATTTACATTTTAAAGTCAATTAAAACTTTTTTTCATGTCAACTCTTAATGATAAAAATAAGCGCAAAATCGTCATTTTTTAATTTCTCCAAGTTCCAACTCAAAAAAATTATTAAAAATAACAATTAGATAGCTCTCGACATTTTGAGTTTAATTACAAAAAACAGAATTTTTGATATTTTTTTCCAATTTTTTATAATTAAATTGGCAAATATTAGAAAAACACTTGAAAATCAAAATAGTGGTATTTTTGTTATTTCACAAAAACAATCTCAATAAATTTTTAAAAAAATTTAAAATTATTATTAATTATTCTAAGCATATTTATGTCTTAAAAATAATTTTTAAATACTACTTACTATTTTGTTTATTAATAATGTTAGATGGCTTTTTTGGGAAGAAACAGTCACTTTACTAATTTATGGGCTTCTATTCCCCTAAAATTATTAAAATCTAAACTACTTAATAATATGAACGTAACCTATAGGGATCAAATTTTTAAGATTTTCATCCATTTCTCCAAAAATAAATATAGAATAATTAGAAAAATAGTTCAATAGGCAAAAGTAGGAATGTTAGAGTCCCTTCTAGTTACGCTTCTAGTAAGCAACATAAGGTTAGTGATATATTCCAAACAAGAAAGCACTTTTCTTGTTTTATCCTTTTCTAAATGCAAAATTATTTGTTTTCTCTCGAGTGATTGACGGAGAATGTGGAGTCACGAATCCATTCTTTACTCTCTCATAGTTAGGATTGGAAAACAATGATTAGAGAACCAGTAGTATAGGTCTTTCCATTTTCAACACCAAAACATCTTATTTTAGTAGAAACAATAAATAGTTCAATAATTGACAACTTTTTCTTTTTAACAAATTTTTTTCATATTTTGTTTAATATAGGAAGTAAAACTAGGTGGTGAGTCAGAGGATCCTCTACCCTCTTTTCCACCATTGCTGCCGCATCTTCATGAGTTTGAGGAAGCCCAACTCGTGATAGCTAAATGACGCACTGTAAAATTATTGAAACATGACACAATCGGAAACTTATCACTTCAAACCTTATACAACACCTTTGCTATTTTGCTACTTAGCAATCACTCTTTCAAGCTTTTTCAATCTAGCCTTTAAGATCATAAGATATTACACCCTCTTTCTAACACAATCATCATATATGTCTCCTTCCATACTTGGTTTTGATTTACTTCACTAAGTCGATCAAGGTCAACTCATAGTGAGTGGAATGACACACTGTGAAAGCAATCAAATTCAAGTAAATAAGTCTTGCTAGGATTTGATACTTTTGATGTAAAAGAAGCGTGAACACCCAATTTCGTCTAGGAAAATAGAGAAAAATACAAAAAATGTAAGCCTAATTTCATTTGAAAAATACCCAAATTAAAAAAATGAAAATGAAAAAAAGGGTTAAAAAAAAAAGATAACAACAAAAAGGAAAATTAAAAAAAATAGAAATTTGTAATCAGAAGAATATTAAAAAATATATAATACTAAAAAATAAAATACGTATATAAAATTAAAAAAAATCAACTTTAGCAATATTGGTAATACAACAAAATGTTTTATTAGTCTTTCTTGCTTTCACCTAGGCAACACAATTTTGCCTTTCTCTTACAAAATTCAGAGTATAGCTTTGCAGTCATGAAAATACAGTCTATAGCTTATTTCTTTCCCTTAAGACACAGAAGCCTCAAGCTGCACCTACTTCTGCAACAATAGGTCAAAGAGCATTAGCCTTTTCAGCCCAAAAGGTGGATCTAGTTTGAAAAAAGCTAGCTCTTCGAGAGGGAGACCCTCTCCCGTCACTTTTCCTTTGTTTGAGTAAGGATAGAGGTAAAAAAATAGAGAAGTAAAAAAAGAGAGAAAAAAGAGTAAGTAGAGAATTGTAAATTTTTAAAGTATTTGAATTGAGAGAAGTGTAAAAGAAGTAAGAGAGAAAGTAAAGTGAGTGTATGTTGTAAAGATATATTTGTCTCTAAAAATATATTTATATGGTCCAAATAAAAGATAAATACATCATTTCAATTTTTAATGGTTTTAACTAATTTTTTTCCACTTCTTCCACTCAAATCTCTTCATTTGAGAGAGATTTTATTTTTGTTGTGGGCTCTACCAAACTTTTCTCTCTTCTTCCACTTCTCTCCTTTCCCAAACAATAGAACATAATTCTCTCTCATACTTCTTTCTCACCTATTTCTTTTTCTCCAAATCACCCTTTGGGAATGACTGAACCTCTAGACGAAAATTGTCCAATTGATAAATACTTATGTTCTAAAAACCGGATTGAACCGGTCTGTTGGATCGAAAAACCGGTGAACCGGTCTACTGACCGGTTCAAATAAACTACATAATCAACCTAAGGAAAAAATTGGTTAAAGAATTGAAAAACTAGTCAAAGTGGTAAAATTGGTCAAAAATTTGTCGAAAATCAGTTCACAGCAAGTCAATAAAAAATGTTAATACAACATTATTTTGATTTTTTTCTTAAACAAAAATAAAAATCAACCTAAAATATTTACCATTTTCTTTTTATCTTAAATATAAACTTGTTTTTATTAATAAATGTTGATGTGTATAGTTAAAACTTATACTTAAGTAGCATGACATATTTGATTTATATTTTTGTAGGTATTGTAAATGTAAACAACCTATAAAATTATGTTTTATTTTTAATTTTAGTATTATAAAGTTATGATATTATATTTTTTTAATACTATTCTATATATTATTTAATTATTATTATTATTATTATTTTATTAATACCAATTCGACTACGGTTGAATTATTAAATTTAAATCATTGCTTTAGCCGATTCAATAACTGATCCTGATTTTAAAATCATTGGTACATTCTTATTCTTTCTTCTCTTTCCAGCTTCAGACCCGCTCACAACAACTTCACGCCATCTTCTCTCATAAGATTCAACCCCCACACTCTCTTCTCCAAAAAAAATACACATACAGTAACTCACTTTCAAAAAAGACTTAGCTCATACTCTTGCACATTATCACTCAGCACGGGATATCCCCCTCCCCCCACCCGTTCTTTCATCTTCACATGGCGTTAATTGTTTTTAAACCTCCATGAAACATGGCCAATAACCAACACTATCCAGCTGAGTGCCATGGAATGTATGTAGACCACCTGCACCAAGGCTACACACACACCATGGCAGCTGTGATGACTCATGAGATTTTAGCAAGCCATCCCGAAAGCCATGAAACATGCACAATATAAGTTGTTATAAGCCCATGTGTGTTTCTTTCTTTCCTCCGTTTGTCAGCTATGGCGAGAGCATTAGGACTAGCCTAATGTTAAGTGAGGCCTGAAGCAAAATTTAAAATAGATCTTTTATTTTAAATGAGAGAGTTACATGTTGGATTTTTTTACCAATATATGTGGCTTTTTATCAACATATATAACCTTTTTGCTTTATAAAAAATAGTAACAAATAATTTTTTGTTGGTGAGTTTAAAGTTTGAGCTTTAGTAACTGTACCTCTTGACAAACCCTACGAGCATGGACGAATATGTTGCAGCCAACAACCACTGAAGCCTTTCTCATGCATTGCTCACCTTCGATGCAGCTGAGGTTCAAGCTTGAACAACTTGCTTCAATAGGTGCATTTTTTTTTCTTGTTTTAAGTTGTTTGTATTATTTACTTATTCGTTTCATCACTTTGTTTCCATATTTACCCTACGTGTTCCTTTTCTTTTGTTGAATGTCTTCAATCCCCCAATACTCCAAACACGTCTGTTAGTATGTTTTACTTTTGCTTGTTGCTATAATCTTTTTTCGTATTGTCTTTTATTGTTAGCTTAGCTTCTTGTTATTTTTTATTGTCATGATTAGCTAAACATCTTTACCTTATATGTCTTTTCTAAGCTCACCACTTCGTATTTTGTTTCTTGTTGTGTTATTGCTTTGATTAACTAATTCTACTTTTTTAATGTTAAAGTGGTTAAATAATTGAAATAGTGAAATATTGAAAATAAAATGAAATCTTTGAACGTTTTAAAGTTGTGCACGAATGTTAACAAGTATTGTGTCATAAACTCAAAATAATGATAGAAAAATAGTAATTAAATCCTAGTAAAATAACGTATTTTACGCTCATAATAAAATAATTGGAATCAAGAGTTCATAATTTAATTAAAATAAATAGTAATATTTTTATTTAAAATAATAAAAAAGGTTGATTGGATGTGACATTCTCTTGACTTTAAATTCTTTTAAGACTCAAGCTGTGACAGCTTGATAGTCTTAAGACTCTTTTAGATAAGATATTTCACAATTTAAATTGTAAATTCAAATCAAAATCAAGTTTTATAATCTATCAAGAAACTAATATATTTAAAATCAAGAAATCTTTAACAAAGAAAGGATTAATTAGATGTGACATTCTCTTAACTCTTGGGTTAAGGATGCAGGTTGTGACAGTCTGTTGTCTTAAAGCTCTTCTCTAAATAATAAAAATATAAATTATTATTTATAATAAGAAGAAGAAAAATAAAAATAAAAATTAATAAATCAAGTTTTACAATTTAGCTAACAATTCTGATAATAACAAAATCTTTTTAGAGAAATGATTAATTAGATGTGACATCTTCTTAGTCCTGAGATTTTAAAGTACAAGTTGTACAACCGAAGGTCTTAAAACTCCTTTCTTAAATAAAATACTAAACCAAACTAAATTACTTTAAAAAATAATAATATAAAAAAAATATTAAATCAAAATTAAAATAATAGATTAGCTTGATTGTACACCTCTGTCAATTTATATTTTAAGATAGATAAGCTGTGATGATTTAGAAATCCTAAAATTTAATTATAATAAAAATAAAAATAATTAAAAATATCAACACAAATATTTTCTACCAAAAAAACTATGTGAGTTTAATTCTCCATTGCACCGAAAGATACATAGGAGTAGGGAAACACTCTTGTCAATCTCAAAAACAATAAAACTTACGATAAAAGAAAATTAAATTTTGTAATAAATAAATCTTTCTTTTCATTGTAATTATTTTTGGATAAGATAAATATTTTAAAAGTTACTAATAATTTGCTAAATTAAGGTAACCGTTTTTATGACGAACGTTGTAGGATGTTCATACCTTCTCTACACATAATTAACTCTCAAACTCAAAATCTGGTTTCGAAGATCATTTTCTTTTCAAATTTTTTTTTCAATGTTTTCTTAAATAAATATTGGTGGCCTTTTTTTAAACATATATTTCGTCACCTTGCCACAACCCCGGTTGCAACAAGAACCAATTGAGAACCTTGAACGAGTGTTTGCTCAATATACTCTATTTTGTAAATTTATCTTATGCTATAGCTTTTAATTTTCTACTCTTTTATATATTGTTTATGTAAAGCCCTAAAGAGTATTACATTTTGCCTTGCTTATATTGCTCAAACATGGAAGTTTAAAATATAAAAATATTAAAGAAACTACGTGAAAACTAACAATTATTATAAACCTTTTGGTGCTTATGCGTGCGTACAACACATGAACAAATGAAACATAACTAACTCCCACAAATTAGAGGTGTAAACCATAAACTCTTCCTCTAACAACGACTCCAAGCTCTATGCTTCAAGCTACTCTTAAGAGCACTTCATATGCTTAATCGATAAAAACATGGAAGCTTAAAGAAATGAGACATAATGTCTCAGTTAATGCTTTACGGACTCTAGGCTGACCTTCTACTCTAGAGATCCTTTTCTTATATTCTCGTGGTTTCTCTTCACACGGGATTTCTATGGACTATTCCTACTTATGATAATTCTATGTTGTCTAACTCAAATCCTACACTTTCACTTGATTCTCATTCTGACAACTAGTACTCCATCACAGTTATCATCTAATGCACAGGTTAACCTATCTCCTATCGCCTAGTGACTAGGCCTACAACTTGTCATCTATCCTATTGCCATGAATATTCATACATACAATACATCTTTACATAAAACATTTTTATGATCATAAACATAGCTTAACATTTAACTCTCGCATGATTAACATTAATCTTTTTCTCTTTTTCGTCCTTCAACAAAGTATTGACTTTAATCTTTCAAAGAGGCATCTCCCTTATTCTTATACCATGACTTCATATTTATATACCCCTCCGGTCCGAGGTATTTAGCCACTAACCTTTGGAAGAAATGGAAAGTGACAGAACCCAGAACCCCGCCCATTCACCTAAAGAAGGCACCTTAGTCTTAGCCACTAGCCTTGGGGAACATGGGAAAGGATGGAACCTCGCCTGTCCACCCAAAAAGGACACTTAGCCTTAGCATATACTTCTTTCTTTACTTAAACATGTAGTCTTCTATTGGCGTCTAAAGGGATTACTATCTTTCTTTCCCCAATGGAGTCTCCTCAAATAATCACATAGAAATACAATATATCCTCAAATATCTCTTCGTAATGCAAAAATCATTAATGAAACTTCTTTCTTTGAAACATATATTTCTCAACAACATATTCTTTTCTTAAAACCTTTCATAAACTTGGGGAAAATTTCCCATCTCTTGCTATTTCCAAAGAGTCTCGCTTAGCGAGCTACCCTTATAGGTTAGCAACACCTCCTTCCTACTCTCAGACCTCCTCTTTAGAGCTACATTCACTTGGCAAGACAAGGATCTCGCTCGATGACTTCTCACTCTGCGCCAAAACTCACATTTTGGGGGTGTACCTTCGCTTAGCAAATAAGGATTCCATCCAGTGATTGGGCATGGGACTTTTAGACTTGCTTCGTGGAGCTTTTCTTGCTTAGCTAGAATTTATCTTGGTAAGCGAGAGAAAAACACTCTTTTTGGACTCAAACTTTCACTCAAGGAGACCTACTGTCGCTTAACGAGCTTGCACAACACTTCAAGACCTGTTTCTAGACATTCACTCGCTTAACTAAACCTTTTCTCACTCAGCTAAAATTTGATTTTCACTCAGCCACAACTCCCTCTTGCTCAACTAAAGCGACAATTTAGCAGATAGCGATTTCTACGAAATTTGCAACACTTAAGGCCATTAATGGCTACACAAATGTTCCAAACCACCATAGACAATCTCAAAACACTTCTATTACATTTCTAACCGATTAATCTACCCAATAAACCTCTTAATCATACATAATCATCAAAACCCATAAAAACTCAAACCAAGGGTTCTAGGGAAAAGGGAGGACAATCACCAATGAAGCGGTTAGGGAGGACAAGGAGGAAGCATTCACCTTAGGGATCCACAAAGATGAGTTTTGGGCTTGGGGATCTCTGCTCCTCTTTACACCTCTTCTCTTCTTCCTTTCCTTCTCCTTCTTCTCTCTTCTTTCTCTTTTCTTTTCTCTTTCTCTCCCTAACTCTCCTTTCCCTTTTACACACAAACCTCTATGTGTGTGGGCTTGGTAGGCCTCGGCCATCGTGGGCCTTAGCTTTCCATCTGGGTCCCGTTATCCTATTCTTGTAATATTCTAATATAAGGGTAACTATTATTTTTATTACCTATAAGAAATCTTAACCATAAATATATTCTTATTTTTTTATTACCCAAAATTGGGGATGTTACAATTTGCAAAATATACTAATAATGTCTTCCTATATTACTTGACATTTGTAGAGGCAAGTTTTTGCATATTGGTCTGAAGCAAATAGGTCAAATAAAATGTTAGCTTTTATTTGGGTCAAATAGAATGTCCTTTCATTCTATTTGTCTCATTTGTTTCAAACCAATATTGCCACCAAGACTTGTCTCCATAATGCCCTGCAATGTAGGAAAACATTATTATTAGATCTTGTAACCAATATAGAAAAGTAGAATTTCAAAGAAGTTATAGCTATAAAATCAATTTTCATAATAGAGTCTTGTGCGTAATCATTCTTTCAAGGTTCTTAGTTCGGCCTTATACATTAAAAATATCAAATCATGATAAGACTTCTTTACTTGGATTTGATTACTTTCAATGTGTGTCATTCAGCTCATCATAAGCTGGCCTTTATCAAGTTAGTGGAAGAAATCAAATCCAAGTAAGGAAGAAGACATATATGACGGTTGTGTTGGAAGAGAGTGTGGTATCTTATGATCTTGAAGGCCGGTTTAAGAAGTTTGAAAGAGAGATTGCTAAGCACAAAGTAATACAAATGTGTCGAATAAGGTTTGAACTGATAAATTCTTGCAGTGGTGTCATGTTTCAACAATTTTACTATGTGCCATTTAGCCATCATGAGCTGGCCTTCCAAGGCCTCATAAAGACCTGTCTGTAGTGGTGGAAAAGAGGGTGAAGGATCTTGTTACCCACCACCTGATTTTACCTGAGTTTAAAATAGAACAAGGAGAGAATTTTGCCGAAAAAAAAAGTTGTCAATTATTGAACTATTTAGTGCATCTACTTAAATTAATTGTTTTGGTGATGAGTAATTTGAAAATGAAAAGGCTTCTATACTACTAGTCCTTAATTGTTGTAGATGAAATTCTCTGTTGATCACTCCACTTTATTGTTTTAACTAAAATTTTATCCTCTTATGTGAACTTATAGATATTAAACAATCCACATTCATCCTCCGACTCTGACTTGGATTACATCTGCACATGTGTATTTAGGTAGTTTATAATTGTATTTTAAGTACTTTAGAATTGTATTTTCTTATTAGTTGTAGATGAAATTTATATGTTTGTTTCAAATGTATCTAAGAGGTAGTTTATAATTAGTTGTGGATGAAATTTATATATGTTTAAAATGGATTTAGGGACTTTACAACTGATTTGAATTGTGTTTAAAAGGTAATTTGTAATTATGTTTTAATGTATTTTGAATTTAGCATACTCACATATGATTGTATTGTACACTACCTGCCTGGGTGTGTTTTTATTTTACAAGTGTTGTGAAACTTATTAAATAACAGAATATTAAGAAAAATGACTTTCTACATCGATTACTGGCCTTACTTGATGTAGAAATTAGTTAAAGCCTCAATCGATGTAAAAATCACCTTGTACATGTAGAAATCAACTTTCTACATCGTTTAAAGGCTGAACCGATGTTGAAAGTTACACCTTTCTACATCAGATCATATTGGAACCAATGTAGAATCCCCAAATAACTAATGTTAAAAGCTCCTGTTGCAATAATGAATGGTGGTAATCCACTCCCGACACATCAAGTGGTGGTTGCCCTATCACACTGCCAATATGCACGTTTGTGGTGATGCTTGCAACCTTGACATGTTTAAGAGTGGCGTGCCCTTTGTAGTTGCCATTAATCTGTACTCATGTTTCTAACATGTCTAAAGGTGGTACAATTGGTTCACATCTCTTTAAGTAATAAGCTGAGAGATGTGAGCACTTATAAGGGTTAGTCCGTAGTGGCTAGATGGTTCACAACCCCTCAAGTGCTAAGAGATATGAGTGCTTATGAGGGTCGATCCTAGTGACTGGACGATTCATAGCCTCTCAAACGCTAAGCCGAGAGACGTGAGCACTTGCAAGGATCGACTTGCAAAAGTTGGATGATTCACTGCATATAAAAAAAAGTTTAAACTATCACATAATGCATCCTAACTCATTGAAAGGCAGTTGGAATCACAAAAAGACCATGGGCACACTAGAAAATCCGAAATCTCAATTAAGAAAATTAGCTAAGCTAAACCTGAAGTTCAAGGAACACGAAACCTCAGTTAAGAAAATTAGCTAAGTTGAACCTCAGCTAACACATTCTCTATTATTAGGTAAAATTTATTGAAAACTACAAAACTATGAGTGAAACTCATTAATAAAAAGTGAAACCTGCAAAATTTTGTAATTTCTAATGAATTTCAATCAATAATAAAAAAAAGTGTGTTAAAGTCAGAAACATGCATTAAAACGGAAGGAAATAGAAAAAACATAATTTAAATGAACCTATTTTAAGAATTCCGGTAAGTAAGATTACCAGAGGGTTGTGCACAAATCGAATAGAAGTCATTGTTAAGAAGCTATGGAAGTTGAGAATGAGTAGCTGGGGAGGTTGAGAAACCGCTCTAGCTCTGTATCTCGAGCACAAATCTAAAATTCAGAATTTTCATTTTGTGATTAAAAACGGAAAACAAAACCTAACGATCGATTTATGCCAAATATTTGCATGATTTTTTTTTATTTTTGCAGATTTAATTTTCCTATCATATTGCGTCCAGAAAATCATAGTGTAAATTCATATTTCATTTTGTCTATTTTAAATTATTTATTTTGCTCAACTGTATAACAATTCCTTTTTCTTTTTTGTAAAGTCTCATTTTATTTTATTTTGGTAAAGCGGGGATGAGAATTCTGAAAGACTTACACCGTATATAGATTAATGCACATTAAGGAAAAAGAATTAAACAGCAAACAAAGGTTAAAATATTGTATTTTTACTCATTTAAGAGAAAAAGAAAAAGAAAAAATAAATTGTAGGACGCACTTTAAAAAACCACCTCTCTCAATAGGCATGAGAAGGCTTATATTGCTCAAAAAAAAAAAGGTTTTATATTGTCTTAATCCATATGACGATACTCCTTTGTCTACTGCAAAAACCTTCCTCCTGTCTTTTCAAAGGTTTTTATATGTAAAAATGTATTTTAAAGATTAAAAAAAAATTCAACATCTTTTTTGTTTTTTGTGTTTATCTTTTACAAACTTTATTTTCACTTCTAAGTTTCACATATTGAAGAAATTTGATCAATAAATACCTGCTCTTAAATATCAAATTGCAAGAATGTTAATTTCACATCCTACTCGACCAAGAGTTTTGCGTCAGCCAAAGCAATCACAAGTGTGATTGTCTCATGTCGTGTTGCTGGAGCACAGACTTCTCCACGTTCTACACCAAATTCTTGCCTATAGCTATTGGCAACTAGTCACGTCTTATAATTGTCAACTTCTTCATTCTCCTTCAATTTTATCTTATACACCCACTTGACACTAATTGTCTTGTGTCCTTTCTGAGGATCACTCAACTCCCATTTGTTATTTCTTTCAATTACTACAATTTCTTCATCGATTGTCTTTTCCATTTTCCTTATTTTATAACCACTTCAAAAGTGGTGGAATCACTATAAAAATAAAGCATAGTGTGCTTTAAATTGAAATTGGTCCTTGGTAACTGATTGCTTTTATTGATGTAATGATATTTATAGAGTGTTATTTTTAAATTTTTATGTACATTTTAGTCTAGTGACGAAGATATGGAGAGAAAATGTGCTCGGATGTATATTTAGTTAATTTTATTATTTATTAAAAATAAAGTAGAAATAGTATAAAAATTATATGCCTATCTGAAAATTTACATGCAAATAAGGTTATTGTTTCATTAGTGATGGTTACTTTTTAATTTTAGCTTCAACATAAATGTACCTCCTGATACTGCAAGGAAGGCTATATCCTATACATTAATAAAATTAAACAAATTTAGCTACACTAAATTTTGATGTTTTATCCTCTAAAAAATTAATAATGTTGCGAGAGAGATTAAAGATTATTAAAGTTTTACATGAATTATATAGATATTTTTAAATTTAAGTAAAATTTTAAAAAAATATATCATCAATAGTAGAATTACCAATGTTATCAGACTTAGACTTGTCTAGTTATCGACTCGGTCAAGATATGGGGTTACTAGTCAAACCAGTGAAACACTGTTTGAATTGCATAAATTGATATATATTAAAATAATTCCAAAATATTTATAACTTATAAATTTCTTACTTTAAAAAATTATAAAAAAAATTATATTATACCTTCAAAAATCCTAAAAATTTACAATGTCAGTTCATTCAAAATTTACTAGTCATCGTTTAAACAGTTGAGTCATTGATTTGACAAAAAACTGATCGAATCCAATTGGTTTCATGAAATTTCTGATCTAATAATGAACTCGAACCAATTAAATTACTGGTTCAATCAATTGGTTTGAGTTGGTTATTATAATTGGAAAATACATATCTTAAGATATGACCAGAAATGCAAAAAGATATAATAAGAAATATCCTCATCATGAACAACAAAGATTTGATTTTATTAATTAGATAGAAATAAATTAAAAAGATAAGACTTTTGAAATTAAAGAGGAAAGTATGTCAGTAAAGTATTTTTAGTAAAGACCATAGTTATCTTTCATGAGAGATAATTCTACTCAAGTTGGGCATGACTACTCTAGGCAGTAAAGATCTTTCTCTAAGTATTTAACGTAGCTATATGTGTAACACCCATTCATATGAAATATAATTCATATTAATTTAGTTATTAAGTTTAAGTAGACGAAAATACAAGATTTTTCCGCTTTTATAATAGAAAATTTTCAAACTTAACAAAATTTAGAAATGGTAGTAAAAGAAGGAAGATAAAGCCTATATATATATATATATATATATATATATATATATATATATATATATATATATATCGTAAAATTGTACTTCATGATTTGGTAATACATAAGATTCATAGAATATAGAAAGACCAAAAGTACATCAAAAAATAAAATACTATCTAACCCAATATATACATCAAAAAGGTCCTATATAGAGCAATACTAATTTACCTTATCCCTTATAATTTTTTTTTACTATAAACTAGGTTTACAGATTCTTGCCCGTTGAAATATCTTCTAACTCGTCCTCACATCACTGAGTGTTACTGTCATATTTAATAATCACGATCAATCATACAAAGAAGAAAAGTAATGGAGTGAAGTGTTTTGCTCTAAAATCACTTTTACATGTATGGTAGGAAGTCTACCATAAAACAAAGATAAAACATAACTGACAATAGAAGGTAACCTAGGTTTATTTTAAGTTGTATCTGACTACTCTTAACTTGATATGGATCCATACTCTCCATTAATGAGTAATAGTTCTAAACAGAATTGAAAAATGATTGGGAGTACATATAACTCTTCAACATCATCACATGGTATAGTCCTCATCAAGGAATAAATAATAGCTAGCACATCCATTTATAAAGGTATACTCTCATATCAATCTGAGAATGTTAAGCAGTTGTCGAGTTTATCAAGCTTAGTCAGGTAAATATCCCGGCTCATGGGCGCTACCCTAGCCATTGGGGCTTTCACCACTTGATGCCTACCTCCAAGACCTTCGCAAGTGGGTCCCTACATTTCATTCTTTAACATACCAAACTATAACTTCCCTAATGGGGTGTCATGCCGCTACATGTCACTTGTTTTACATTACTCACCAAACTATCAATTCCTAACTTGTCAAGCAGAGGTTTCCTGGTCTTATTTAAGTTTGAGCACCAGTACAATCAATATTTCTATCTTATATTACAGAAATTACACAATATCAAAATTTTAACAGAGTAACAATTTAGTAATCACATAAATTTAACAGAATAATAACTTAGTAATTACTAAAATTTTAACAGAATAACGATGTAGTAATTATAATTTAATTACTTAAATTTCGGAAAAATAACAAATAAATAAATACATTTTAATTTTCTAAATTTGAACAGAGTAACAGCTTGTTTAATTTTCTAAATTTAAGCAAAGTAACAACTTAACAATTATAATTTAATAATCTAAATTTGAGCCGAGTAACAACCTAATAAGAGCATTTTAATTAAAAATTTAAACAGTATAACAACTTAGCAAAAATAAATTCTAGCATTAAAACATTATAACATAGTAAATTTGTATATTGAAAGGTTTAGGGGACAACCTTGCCTACCAACATGCAAAGTGACAATAATTTACAACTAATCCCACTCTTCCCATTATCTCTAAGGTAGTTGATGAAGAGGATGCAGTTGTTGGTGCAAAAACTTTTAGGAAGAGAAATTTTATTAGTTGAAAACTAATAAAATTGAAGCAAAATAAGAAGAGAAAAGAATATTCTTAGCGAGAGAAGCTTTCTAATGTTTTGGCCAGCCAAGAATGATGAGAAATCTGAATTTTTGAAGGGCTATTTATAGAAGAAGGAGGGGATTAGGTGTCCACCAAGTTACATCATCCATGATGTCATAAATCTAATTTTTATTTATTTTTAAATCCAATTTAAGACATATATTTAAAAATAGGTTGTGAATCACCCCTCCTAGGCTAGGGGACATGCTCCATGAATTGTCCTTAAGCTCCTCAGTGTAAATTTTATTTGTAATTAAATTATCTGGTACTGATAAAATCGTCTAAACTTGAAAAATTAGCTTTTAATATCAAAATAATGCATTTCAATGAAACTAGACACGTAATTGTTTTTCATCAAAAATTAATTTCTAATAATTAATTTTAATTTTTATTAATTTATTTCAAATTATATTTATTTATTTTGTATTTTTAAGCTAGAAAATTCATAAAAAATTCATTTTAATTCAATAAATACCAATTTTTTATAAAATTATAAAATTAAATATTTTACCTATAAATAAACTACAATTATCATTTTTACCATTTTTGGATGTCAAACTAATACTGAATAGGCTTAACAAACACCTAAGAGCATCATGGTTATTTTGCACCAGAATTCTAGATATTTTCCAAAATCATATTTTAATATTTATGATATGATTCCAAGCTCGAATGACATTTTAATGTCAATTGAATTTTTTTTCTCATGTCAGCCCTAAATGTTGAGAAATAAGGGTAAAATCGTCATTTTATAATTTCTCCAAGGCTCCGGCTTGAAAAAATTATTAAAAATAACAATTAAATAGTTCTTGAAATACTGAGCGTAATGGTAGACATCAAAATTTTGAAATTCCTTCCTAATTTTTCAGAATTAAATCTTCAAATATTAGAAAAGTAGTTGAAAAATTGAAATAGGGTTGTTATGTTTTTTACTTTTTGTCAAAATAAATTTTTTATAATAAAATATACTTAATATAAAATTTTCAAAAATATTTTAAGGTCAAAAAATCTCTGATTAGTTCTTATAGTCAATCAAGGATATTTTTATCATTTCACAAAAACTATCTCAATAAGTTTTCAAAATTTTTCTAAAATTATCATTAATTGTTCTAAGTATATTGATAATTTAAAAATAAATTTTAAAAAATTTTAACTATTTTTGTTTATTAATTTTGTTATCTGAAAAAATAGTCATTTTACCAAATTTTGAGCTCTATTCTCCAGAAAAAAAACTAAACTAAGTATTGTTTACCAATAAGAACGTAGCCGTAAGGATCAAATTTTTGAGATTCCCATCCGGTTCTCAAAAATAAATATAGAATAATTAAGAAAGCAATTTAATAGACATAAGTAAAGGTGCTACAATATG
This sequence comes from Spatholobus suberectus, assembly GCA_004329165.1. Classification (NCBI taxonomy): domain Eukaryota; kingdom Viridiplantae; phylum Streptophyta; class Magnoliopsida; order Fabales; family Fabaceae; genus Spatholobus; species Spatholobus suberectus. The sequence goes on from CM014731.1 coordinate 34,842,700, forward strand.
TCCAAGACTCGAACTCGAGACCACTAGTTAAGCTTAAACAACCTTGTATTAGTCAATCCGTAAGTTTGGTAATTGTAAGTAAACTATTTGAATCAAGACGTATAATCCCTTTATATATTAATTTGATACGGTGTCTGAAAAAAAAACTAAGATGCAAATCCAAATTAAATTGAGATTAATTAAATTTAAATAATAATACATAGGAGAAATTAAAAAATGTAAAATACTTGATGTAAGAGAAATCATACAACTTTTTTTAAAAAAATAAATCCCAATAATCATCTCATTTCAGATTAAGTAAAATATTCAAAATTACTTTCCTTATGGGATTTATTAACCTAAACTCACTTATATTTTAAAATGAACATTTAGTGAATTATAACTTAGAGTTTCTCAAAATATACCTAAGGTGTACTTTACAAAAATATTCTTTTTAAACAAAATTTCTCTATATGTGTATACTTATGCATAATATAGAGCAATAAAGTGTTGTACAGAAAAACAAAGACCAAGTGACGGATCAGACTTAGTCAATGAATACTATAGTCAATGAAGTTAAAAAAAAACTCTATAAATGACAGCACGGTAGTTACCATATTACCTACAAACGCAAGCATCACGTACATTCGCACATAAAGCATTCATTAGCTTGGACTGCAATTGCACGATCACGACTTTCTCGATCACTCTCTTTTTAATATTGATTGTTTCGGTATCTTAAATATTAAAAAAAAATCAGTATTTTTTTTTATCTTAAATTAATAAAAAATAATAATTTGTATATTAAAATTACACTATAAATGAGTTAAAATTTAATTTAAATGTTTAAATTTATAATTACAAAAAATTTCATCGAGATTTATTTCAATTTTTTTAAAATTCAATATTAAACATAAAAAATACACAAACATAAATGGTAAGCAACAAAAGTAATCTTAAGTGTCATTTAGCAATTAAAAAAATAACAAAATACTAAACAATAAGTTTATTATCAATTCCATGTTATCCATAAGATAAATAGTATAAATGCATATATTTATTATTTATTGATTTACTCAAAAAAGGTACCACTACCCTTTTAAATAAGAAGGCACCGTAGAATTTGCCTTTTTATTTCCTAGGGTATTGATCAATTGAAAGGGAGAGACTAAGGCTATGTTTGGATTGCAATTTGGGCTCTTCCAAATTCAGTTTAGGAAATAAACTAAGTTTCATAATAAGTTCGATTTTTCTCAAAAGTGTTGTATATTTTGAGTGAGTATTTCAAAATGTTAAAATTGCTATTTAATTAAATTTGAAAAATTATTTTAAATTAATTTAGTGACTTATCAAAATAAATATTTTACTCTATATTGGTCTTGTTGGCTTGGTCTTTTAGACTAAGTTTAACCTTATCTTTTAACTTGGTGTTAGATAGTTTTAGAAACTCTATCCATTCTTTATAAATATCTATATTTTTGACGGTTTTGAGATAAAGTTTTCTCTCCCACATCCTTAATTTTTTCTCTCCTCTGTGACTATTTGGGTTATTCTAAGAAGGCTTACTAATTTTATTGCCCCAACCATTTTTGGGAATGATTGGGATGAGTCTGTTATATCATGAAAAACTTGCGCATCATGCGAATAAGTCATTGAGGACAGTGTGAGATCACAAGTCTCAGGCTTAATTTGTTCGTGACTATTCATGTTCGTGGGTTGGTGGTTGTCGTGGTTCATGGTCATTCAAATGTAGGGGTTCGATTTGATGGAGAGATCGTGATTATAAACAAGGAGGACAACAAAAAGTACATTTACACAGTTATATTTTGTTTAAAACCAAGTTTCCATAAAAGCAAGATTAAGGCTCTTTTTGCAAACTTAGTTTGCAAAATGAAAACCACTCAAACTTAAGTTTGCAAACCTAAACATGCACTATTCTTTCGAGATAAAGATATCCATTTAAAGAACCGACTTTTTTAAATAGATATTCTTTAAATATTTATTTCCCACTATTCATTTTCTCTATCATTGTTGAAAAAGGAGCCCTCCATCTCAATGAAACACGTAGATGTTATTGTCTCTACAACCTTTGCATTTGGTTCAATAACAAGCCTCATCATACTCACAACCCCACAATTTCAAAGTAAAGATAAATATTCAAAATTAATAGGGATTGATATTTGGTAATAAAGTTTTATATAATTATTTCGATGGCAATTTTAATTTTTTTTCCACGTGCACGTAAGGTATTATACATTAATATTGAACTAATGAGATCAGATTTGAAAATCAAGCTTTTCTAAGTGCATGTTTGTTTCTCTTTTCAATTTTAGATTTTAAAAACTGTTCTGCAAAATAATTTTATAGTGTTTGAAAATTGTTTCGAAAACAAGAATGTGTTTGATACATACTAAGGTACAGTATAAGGAGAACATTCAACACAGGACAAATCTTTAAGCTACTGGATAACTTTTTATCATGTGCATTGTTTGGTAGACAATAGACAACACAGACAAAATGGTGTAAAATTTACTGCAATATTCTTTTTAATATTAATTTTCTTAATATAATTCATATTAATTATCTTAATACGATGATGGTGGTGGGCATGGCAGTGATGGTGGTGATAGAAGTGGCGGTGATAGTGGTGGTAGAGATGACAATGACAGTAGTGTCAGTGGTGACATCGGTGGTGGTGACAATGACAACGACTATGGTTATGGCAAGGTGGAAATGGTGTGTTGGTAGCAGCTGTGATAGTGATTGTGACAACAACAATGGTGGTGGTGACGAGGGTAACATTAGTGGTGGTGGTGGCAACAACGATGGTGGGGGTAACAACATTAATGTGGTAACGACGACAATGATGTGGTGGCAATGATAGTGATAGTAGAGGAGACAAGTGAGAGAACATATAGTTATTAAATGAAAAATAAAAATAGATATTTTTATCTTTTGAGTATTTTGTATTTGAGATAAAAAGTTGTCTCTTGATTTATCTAATAACAAAAAGTTGAGCATTTGTCTTGGCCATCTTTCCTTGATTTATGTTGTCGTATGATCTTTTTTAAATCAAATATGAAACAATTATATTTGCACTGTCGAATACCATATTTTTTAGTAAATCAAACGAATCCTGAGTGTTTTAAAAACTAAAAACAAAGAAACATGTAAAAGAAGTTTTTTTCATTTTCATTATTTTGAAAAAATTGTTGCTAGTGCAAAAGCGCACAACACAAGGCTAGCCTAAGCATAAGGCGACCCAAGCCCTTGCTTTAGCCCCCTACAAAAAAAATATATTTAATATTAAAAAATATAATTTTTATATAATTTTTATTATTAGCTAACCTAGTGTAGTGGTAACTAAGGTTTGTTTTTTTTTTTTCCCCTTAGGGAATGGGGTTTGAATCCTACTATAGGAAAAACTAATTTAATTTCTTGTAAGGCCCCTAGTTTTTCTTTTATTTTCTCCTACTTAAAAAATTAATTAGTCATTAATTTCATTTAATTATCTCAATTGGTTATATCAAAATTTACTCTATCTAAATATATCAATTCTCAAATTCTTATTAAAATTAACCCAAAAGTCAATCTCTCTAAATATATCGATCTCTGATTCTAATCAAAATTATCCCATAAGTCATTTTTTCCCTAATTCTCACCAAAATTAGCCCCAAAGTCACTCTCTCTAAAATATCATTCTCAATATCAAAAGTTACGCTCATCACACTCTCAATATCTGAGATCATTCTTCTTTGACAATTAGCACACATCCATACATTATGCTCAGTTTATATTGCACTTTCATTTCATCAATTTTTAGAAGGCAGAAACTGCCCCAAGGTCATGCTTTTTTTTTTTTTTTTTTGCTTTTGCTTTTAGAGCATAGGAAAATAGGGATGGCAAAGCGGGTCGGCTCGCCCCATTTTGGCTCGCCTCGCCTCGCCGCCAGCCCACTGAAAACGGGCCAGGGCAGGCTAGCCTGCCTGTTGATGGCTGGTTGAATCTTCTAGCCCACCTTGTTTTAGGGTGGGCTGGTGGGTCGGCGGGCTGGCCTGCTAGAAATTTCAAAAAAATTGAAAAAAAAGAAAAAGAAAAAGTCATTAATGCTTCTATGAAATAAAAACATCAAAAGAAATAAAAACTTTAATTTAATTATGATAGATCCAAGCAAAGTTGAGAACTCCCGATAGATAATTTTGATACTCTATCTTTCTTCAAAATGCTAAAATAAAAAAAAATTGTTCCTTTTTATTCATATATGCTAGAACCAATTAATGGATAATACAACTAAAATCTACAAGCAAACAAGCCAACATTGTGAGCAGCAGTAGTATATGTGAACGGAAGGACAATACAAACAATAGAAAGTTACAATTAGAGACCTAAAACTAAAAGCAACATATTAAAAATAGAAAAAATGCTTGGTGGGCCAACTTGCCTCACTGTAGCCCACCGGGTTGGGTGGGGTGAGCTAAGGCGGATTGGCGGGCTAACCTATCTAACCCGCCTCGCCATTTTCTTGGCGGCTAGCGGGCCCAACTCACTTTGCCACCCCTATTTGAAAATGATTGTTGCTATAATTTTCTTTTTTGACAGTGTTTGAAATGCTTGCTAAAACGAGGTTTTTCTTAACAGAAACACTTTACATTTGCTGCTACTCCTTGTCCTAGTATGTTTTTTCTACCTACTATTTTGATTTTCTAATGTTGTATTTATACAATTTCTAATCGTTCTCGTGTCTCGTTTCTTATTTTGTAGTGTTTCAAATTTACTAGCTTTTGAGTTGATCAACAATTTCTTTTTGGTGGGAGCACCTCAAAGAAGTTTTTATATGAAACAATCCCTTGGTTGTTAGGTTTTATTGTTCTAACATTTTCTCTGTAGTCTTGATATGTAGTTGTTTAATTATTTTTTTTATATATTTTGATGTAGTGTGAAATGTTATTTGCTTTATTTTAAAATGTCAACTTGAAAATATGAATAAGGTTATTCAAAACAAAAAAAAGAAGAGTCATGCTTTAATTGAATCGCAAAAAGGAGCTATAGATAAATTTATCAAAACAAATAAGAAAAGTAAATTTAAATATATAGGTGATTGCTTATTGAATGAACAAGTTAACAATGTAGACATGAATGAAAATGAAAACAGAGAAGTATTAGTTAGTGAACAAGATTATATTAATTCTCATACTCATAGTGAAAAAGAAAAAGAAATTAATAAATTAGAAGAAACCAGTATTAAAAATATATATGATCCAGGTCAATGGACAAATTTACAAGTTTAAGATCAACAATGTCTCAACAAAGATTAAATGGATTGGCTTTATTATCTCGATTGAAAATAAAATGTTAAAGGAAATCGATTATAATAATTTAATAAATAATTTTACATCCTTAAAAGCTTGAAAGATAAACTTTTAATAAAAATATAATTATTTTCATAAAATATTGTTATTTTCTGTCAAAAATTATTATTATTAAGTTTAAAAATGCCTCACTTCAATACTCGCTTTAGGTCTAGAAATATGTAAGGTTGGCCTTGGCACAACAACAACCACAGGAAAATGGTATGACAGCGTTTAGGGCCGAGCAATAAATAGTATAACCACTGATTGTGAACAAGGATGTTCTTCCAACGCAACAATAGGATACAATAGATGGTATGATCCCTGGTTGTGAAAATACGCAGCCTCTTGTTTACGATAGAAAGAAATCTGACAGTAGGGAAAGTTCCGAAAACCACTTAAACCAAACGAATTTATAATTTTTTAATTTTAAAAAACTCGTTTTTGATAAACGTAATCCAGCTGGCCCAAAATATCTTGACCTTGACCAAAACCAAAAATTACGTAAAAACAGGTGTATACAATGGTCAATGGGTTTCCAGAAACAGGTGTATACTATAATATGTTATATATCTTGGTCTTCTAGCTTTTATTATTTAGCACTTGTATTGATGTTAATTAATTCAAAATAGGTTTGTATTTTATGTATATGAAGAAAAAGCTAGCAGTTATTCTTTTACGGTTAAAGTATTCAGTTGCTTTCTAAACTATTTAAAATTTTTTAAGCAAGTTCTTAAACTAAAAAAAAATAAAATTAATTGGATATTTGGTTATGTAAATTTTTTTAATTGAGTTTCTAAAATTTTTAAAACCATAATATATTATCATTTTCTGACAGTTTTAAATTGTTAGAAACTAATCCCATAAATCTACTTTTTTAGTTTAGAAACTTAATTAAAAAAATAAGTTTAAAAACCTATTTAAAAATTTTCATATAATTTAGGGATCAACTAAGAAATTTAATCTTCTGTTCCTCTGTCCTATGCGATTAGTAAGATTGTTGATGTACCTCCCATTATGTACCACGTTCCTTACCAAGGATCAATACGGATTACTACCCCTAGAATAGTTAGATTGTATCCTTAGTATAAAAAGGAAAAAAGGATTGTAGCTTTTATGACAAAGAAAATGTTTTGTTCACAGTCATATTTTTCAATCTAATTTGTAAATTCAAAATTTTCTATTTATTTCTCTTTTTTTAAAACACATTCAAATTACATTTTTTGGTGTATAGTAACGACACTGAGGTTTAAACTTATAACCACTTGCAAGCTATCCTAACTTTTTACCACTAGACCAACCTTAGTGGGTTACATTCAAATTACATTTATTAATTTTCCTTTTCTCTTCCTATTTTTTTTTTTTCATGTGTGTACACAATGTTATAAAGGTGAATTAGTCTTTATCTTTCTATTACTTTCTTAAATGGCTTAAATATTTTTTTTATCCCAACAATATACTTATTTTATAGTTTTAGTCCTTATAATTTTTTTGTCGGTTTTGGTTCATGTAAAATTTTGTTTTATAATTTTAATATCTAAAGTTAGTTTTTTTAATTCTTATAAAATTATAAGCTTTTGATATAGGTATCTATTATATTAGAAGATATTCATTTTAGCCTCTATTATTGAAGAAACATCAAATTTGTTCTTTAATATATGGTTATCACATCATAGATGAATAGTGACAGAAATAAAAACCGTAAAATAAAATTTTATAGGAGTCAAAACCAACAAAAAAAATATTTTGGAGACTAAAACAATAAAATACGTATATTATGGCTACAAAGATCATATTTAAGCCTTCTTATTAAGCAATCTTACATAGATATATAATACATGCTTGGGGAGTAAAACAAGAAAAAAGAAAAACAACACAAACAATAAGTATAATCAGAACTACTTATTGATACTAACTACAGACATAAGCACCATCAATCTAAAGGATTAAAACTTCTTGAAATGCTAATTCTAAATGGTTCACTTTCACCTAAAACGAATCTGCCAATTTCCACAGATAAACAATGGGTTCATAAACCCATCGCATAAGACTTGCACATAGAATTTGTTAGCATAGCATTCATCATTGTGCATCACTTTCAAGGCTGTGAAGCATCTCAATCACTTGCTTCATGGTCGGCCTTACATCTCTGTCTTCCTCTACACAGTCCAAAGCAACTGTAGCCAAAATTCCCATCTTATTCACATCAAAATTTGGCCCAATTGAAGGATCCATGATTTGCTTGACCCAAGATGTTCTCCTCTTTTCCTCTCTCACCCATGTTACCAACCTCCCATTGTGCGGCTCTGTTCCATTAACTGTTTCAATATCCACTGTTGGACTCTTTCCAGTTATCATCTCCAACACAACAATTCCATAGCTGTAAACGTCAACCTTGGAGGTGATCGGTAAATTGTAAGCCCACTCAGGTGCCATATACCCTCTGGTTCCTCTTATCATTGAAAAGGGTGAATTGTTGTTGAGGTTATTTCTGCTTAGTAGCTTGGAGAAGCCAAAATCTGCTACCTTGGGCTGATAATTAGCATCAAGAAGAATATTTTGAGGCTTTATATCACAATGCAAAATCCACTCCAAGCATTCTTCATGCAGATATGCTAGAACTCCTACCATTCCAAGAACAATGTTATATCTCTTACTCCAATCAAGCGTGTTAGATGTGAGATTTTCTGCCAAAGAACCATTCTCCATATACTCATACACCAACAACCTATGCTTTCCCTCAGCACAATATCCCCACATTTCAATTAAGTTCATGTGGTTAAGCCTTCCAATGATGCTCACTTCAGCAAGGAATTCCCCTTCTCCTTGTTTAGCTTCATTGAGTCTCTTTATTGGTGCATGTCTTTGATCTGATAAAATGCCTTTGTACACAACCCCTCCTGCACCCCTTCCAATCTCTTGGCTGAACCCTTTTGTCGCCTCCTTCAGCTCAGAATAACTAAATTTTCTGAATCCCACTGCTGTAAGATGGAAGCGTTGTTGATCCGGACCAGACTTTTGGCACGTCCTTAAGAAACCCCAAATCATCAAAAAGCAAACCACTTCTACAGCTCCAACTGCAGTACCGAGCCACAGAAAAAATCTCACAAAACGATTTGCTAGCATTCTAGCATAGTCTTTGTGAACCTGCACCAAACAAACATGATCATCTGCACTCACAGATTCTTCCTTGGAGAAGTTTTTTCTGTTAGGCATTCTCAAGTAAATTGTTCCTTGAAAACTCGGGGAACGCCTCCCATTCAGCAGTTGTATCTTTGTAAAGCAGCTAGAACCTTGGTTGCCAAAATATTTGTACTGAAACCCTTTGCAGTTACAATCGTGCAAACATAAATTCACACAATTCATGTAGGTACTGTTTTTGACATAATTGCTGTCATAACCGTAAAACTCGATACCCTGCATATGCAAAAAGGTAGACTCATTTCTATTGCAAGTAAGATCAAACACGGGTTCACACCCATAAGACCAATCAATATGGTTCTTTACTCTGTATCCTGGTAACCAAGAGCATCTCCTTCCCACTTTAGGATCAAAATTACAAGTGCTGTTAGCACCACAAATCCCATGAACGGTGCATGCATCAGATATGACTTGCCATGAAACGTACCACTGCTTTAACGCCTCATTTCTACTGTACACACGAATGTTACCATCAGAATCCAGTGTTAACCTTCTTGGCATCACCGTGCCATGATCATTCGTGGAAAAAGTATAATTATCCACTGAAGTGAAATTTCCAAGAGAATTTAACACTGCAACTCTGCTGCTGTTGTAACTAAACCTTCCAGCTTCCCAGCTTTCTAACCAAGGTTGTGGCCAATACATGCTTGAAACATCAGGACCATCATAAATAAGACGTAGAATGTTGTCATCGTCGAAGAGCAGCTTATAGAGCCAGAAGAATGGTTACTCTGGCTTCTTGAAGACACAAGTTGTGTGTATCTGGTAAGAGGTTGACCTGGAAGGAGAGTATCAGTTGGGGAATCAAAACTTTGCCACAAAGTAGTTCCTTGGAGCTCACGTAACACAAGATTTCCGTCATCTTTGAGATGCAACTCTACTGGGGCATTTGATGCTGTGTTTGATGACCAAGTGGCGTCTTGACCTGCGTCAACCAAGACAATGGTACCGCTACGTAAGAGGGAAAGCTTTGAGAACTTTCCATTGACGGGTTGTTCACGGTTTGCCATCCAAACCACGGTGTTGTTGTTGTGAGTGCGAGGATCGTTGAACCATATGGCAAAGGAAAAGGTGTTTTCACCAACTGGAAAGAAGCCAGCACAGAACATTTGATTTGGGGAGACAATAACGTCTTCTGCGTGTTTCTCCACTGAGAGGGAGGACCCCTTGTTCAGTGACCATAGAGAAGATGAAGATGGAAAAGAAAGCAGCAGCAGAAAAAAGAGTGAGATTGAGAAAGCCATGATCGGGCAATTGCAGCCCAGGCTATGGATGCTTTATGAGTGAATGTGAAAAGATGCCCGTGTCTGTTTGTAAGAAAAAACATGTCTACTATGTACGTCGATATATGGTAAGCAGTCCTTCTTCCACAAAGACTTTTAACTTCGTTGATGACTCTGGTGCGTCTTTTTTTCCCTCCAATACGGCACTTTGTTTTTCTTTAGGTGTAATTACTTTATTGGTGTTTATAGTTGTGTAACTTTATTTGTTATTTCTATAGTTAAAAATAATCTGTTTTAGTCTTTATACACATACTTTTGATATTGGTTTGGTCTCTGTCATTTTAAACCATAACAAATTAACCAAAAAAGGCCAAACAGTGTCAATTTGTAATAGTTTTTCACCGTTAATTTTTATTTTGTAACGGTTTTCTTTCATGGAGTTATGACACACTTGACAGTAGGGACCAAACCGGTATCAAAAGTGCATGTATACAGACTAAAATTGATTATTTTTAACTATAGAGACCAAAAGTAAAGTTTGTGTAAGTATAGGAATCAAAAAAGTAATTAAGCCTTTACTTTTTTTTTATTTGTCGATTTTTTAGAATATTTTTATTTTTATTTATCTATTATGTTTAAAGTTTAAGATAATATTAATTATTTCTTTATTAATTATATTTTTACTTTTCACTTAATTTTTAATTAATTTATATATTTATAATTAATATGCATTTATTATGAAGTAAAAATGAAAAAATGTACAACAGAAAACTTCAAAACTTCTTTATGAAAAACAAGAAAATATATTACACTTTTTAATTTGTATATAAAAATCTTAAAACAGTTAAAAAAGAACAAGTAGTATTTATAAGTACGCTATATTAATGTGTTTTAGACGATCTATATGGTGCCCATGAGCACATTAAATTATCCACGTGACTAAGTGCCCTATCATTCTTATCACACATACTGAAAATGTCTTCCTTGTTTTAACACAATTGCGAAACGAAAGCACAGTTCGAACAGAGGAAGCAAATGGAGAAAAGGACATTCATTTTAAAAAAAACTAAAGTGCATATTTGGATTTCAGTTAAAAGAATTTAAAAGTATTTTCACTCTCAGCAACATTTTTTTTTTTCATTTATGCATTGAAATTTACAAATTTATACTTTTCAAACTTTAATCCAAACATAGTTTTAATAGATTAAAATGAATCGAGTGGCTAACATGATCAATAAGTTTATGGATTGCTTTTTCGTTTTTTATATTTAAAAACTAAAGTAATCTTGTTTACCAAATTTAAGCAAGAAGTTCAAAATTTACTTTTTAAAAAATAACGATTCACTGGTTAGGTATATATGATAAAAGATATTATAAATAATGAGTCATGGTAAAAAACAAAAGAAGAGAAAAACTAATGTAAAAAAGAACAAATCACTATTGCAGAAAACACTTTTTTAATAAGTTAAAAATAGCTTTTTTAAATAGGTTTTACAATTGATTTAGATACAGCCGATATAGAAGAAATTATCATTCTAAACCGTAAGTCGAACCGAGTTAAAAAAACCTTTTAAATCGATTCTATACAGAACCGATTTAAAAAGCTATACTTTTTAAACCGGTTCTGTGTAGAACTGGTTTAAAAAATATAGCTTTTTAAATCAGTTATGTTTAGAACCGATTTAAAAAGTATATTTTTTAAATTGGTTCTACCCAGAACCAATTTAAAAGTATACTTTTTAAATCCGTTAGTGCACAACTAATTTAAAAAGTTTCATTTTTTTTAAATAATTTCATTGTTTTGACATATACAACCAAACCATGATAGAAATAGATACCATAGAAATAGCCAGCAAATTCATTTATAACTTACACTAACCAACAAAACATCATAATATACTTTGAAAAATATCAAATAAAAAACTACTATTCTTTTGTCTATCTAAAGTCATTCTAAACAAACTATCTATTACTTATTTCAACAAAAAAAATTGCCCAACGTTGGCAAATGTCCAGCAAGTCCTCATGCGGGAATGGTTCCCTTACAATGAATAACTACATCACAAAAAAATAAGATAAATCATTAGCCAACCACCTACAAAAACTATAAGTATTATTGTAACTGAATGAAAATTATATTACCTCGTCCCATGAATCCACAATATTTGCTAAAACTATGGTCAACATATGTTTCATAACATAATATTCACACTTATAACTCCTTACTTGTTTGTTAACCTACCAATGAGAATTTTTCTAGAAATGATTGTGAAAACCGTTTGAAATTGTAATTGAATATGCAATTGTAAATTACTTACATAGGGGAAAAATCAACTAGGCTTCCTTCATAGTGACACGTGCCTACCCGTCAATGTTTGATATCCAATCATGACTCTGATTAAAAAATAGATATATAAAACATGTTATAGGTTTCATAATTATAATATAAAGCATGAATAAAATATATTATAAATAAAAACTTACCTTTCTATTAGTTGTTTTAATTCTTTGTTGGGCTTCTTAGGCAACGAACACAACAAGGCCACAGCATTGTCCCTAGGACAAATAATTAGCAATTACCAATGTGAGCTACATTGGAAAAAGAATATATGTGATGAGATTCAAATATCATTTAAAATTATTTGGGTGAGAAATAACTTGTGCTTACTAATGCAAGTATGGTGTTAGTAACACCGTTTTTGTCCATTATACATCCAATTCTAAATGTAGGCCTGAGAATCTTCATCCTTATTCCTTATCTTCTGAACAAGGAACAGGTCAATAAATCCATATACATTTTTCCAGCCCTTTGAGAGATAGAGACGATGCATGTACCTAATATATACAAATGAATGATAAATATAATATTGAGACGCATATTTAAGAGATTAACAAAAAAATTAAACTTACAGTAACTATAATTGAAGAACTGAGATATTTAGCATGTCATTGCCAGTACAAATTTCCAATACATCCTTCTGGGTGATCCATAGGTCTACACCACTAGGTCTGCCAAGGAATGTCAATTTCCAATCTATTTGAACAACATCTATCCCTATACTAGATGCCACCTGCCACAAGCGTGTTATTAGATCAACTTCAGGTTTCGATTTTTTAGGTCGAACATCTTTCTTAGATGGTTGAACATCCTATAAAAAAGTAATTATAAAATAAGGTTATAAAAAACAATTAAGTTATTTTAATTTGCAATAGAAAAAAAAATTTAAGATGACTTTTGAATATACCTTGACTAATGTGACCTTTATAAGTCATCTTAGCCATTGAATGAACTATTTAGGCACCTGTCCAACAGTCTGAACGTCCTCAATGGGCACAGGAACTTGAGCATATGCATCCTATATTTGTTGAATCACCACCCTTGCCATATTATCGTCAACGGTCTTGTGGTGTATGGTAGGCCCCAAATTATATACTCTCCCAAAGGCCACTAAACAAACAGGCTCTCCATCAACATATAACTCACACTGCTCATGGATATTAGTGTTAATCTCTTCCCCAGAAGGATCAACAGCAGCACAACTTCACTTTGAGGTTATGCAAACACCTTTTTTGTTTTGAATCCTTTTGTAGAATATAGAAAAGACTTTGTAAGACTCATCTTTGTGTTTTAGGAACATAACCCATGTCCATCTAGTATAGTCATCTACTACAACTAACCTATATCATTTTCCACTAAGAGAGGCTACTCTAATAGGTCCAAACAAATCAATATGTAAAAGTTCAAGTAGTCTAGTAATGGAAACAATATTTTTTGAATCAAAAGAGCTTTTCACTTGTTTCCTTTTTTGACATGCGTCACAGAGAGCAGTAGATTTGTATACAAGATTTGAAAGCCCTTTTACAAGGTTATGCTTGTTTAGCTTTGAGATTAATCTCAAGCTTGCATGTCCAAGTTTCTTGCGCCAAATCCATTGATTCTCATTGATGGATACTAGACATGACACATTTTGATTTGTAAGGTCATTTAGGTCAATCTTATATGGATTTCTTTGCCCCTTAGCAGAAAATAATATAGATCCATCCAAGTTTCTGACTGTACATTCATTTTTGTCAAAGAATACGCTGTATCCACTGTCACATAATTGACTTATGCTCAACAAATTATGTCTAAGTCCTTCAACATATAAAACATTATCAATAGAAGGAAAAAGGTGTTTACCTATTTTACCTATTCCTGTAATCTTACCCTTTTGATTTCCTCCAAAGGTGACCCATCCACCATTCTTTGGCTGGAGGCTTTGGAACATAGACGTTTTCCCTATCATGTGTTGTGAGTGGCCACTATCCAAGTACCATGATTGGAGTTTCTTTTTCGTTTTCAAACAAATCTGCAACAAGAATAATCATGGACTTAGGTACCCAAATGGACTTAGGTCCTTTCTTGTTAGTTCTGAAGGCATTGAACGCCTTTGTGATTGCATGAGTACATCGTGATCATTCGTGACTGGTTTTTCTACAGTATTTGCAATAATAACTTTAGCTGATCCAGAGACTTCCTTTTTAACAAAGCCAAGTCTAGACTTGTCATGTGGACTTTGTCTATAAGACAAATTTTATTTAAATTTTCAGTCCCATTGACAAATTTGGATAGACTTTCCTTTAGGTGGTTTACTTCCTTCTGAAGTTCTAAGGCTTCATTAGGAGGTATCACTTTTGGAACATCCTTTGCCTTTAATTTTTCATTCTCTCTCAAAATATTTTCATAATTTTCTTTAAGTAAATTGAATTCTTTTGTCATTTTGATAAACTTCTTTTTCAAATCTTTGTAACCTACTGAAAGAGTTGAAGAATTAGAGAGCAATTCATTATATGCTTCTTGAAGGGAAAATATGTCATTGAAATTTACCTCTTTGTCTTGCTCATCCTCTAGGCTTTCTGAATTAGTCTCTGCCATGAGACATAGACTTGTTTATTTCTCTCCTTCTTTTTATGACGAGGATAGGTCAATATCTTCCTAAGTAGCCATAAGTCCTTTCTTCTACTTTTTGAAGAAGGTTTTCTTTTTCTCCTTTTGTAGGCTTAGACATTTAGCTTTGAAAAGTCCAAGCTTTTTACATTCAAAGCAGACTGATGGACTCTTCTCCTTGGGTTCTTTGCGAAGTTTCTAGCTCTGGATCCTTCTTTATTTCTCCACATGCCTTGTATCTTTTTGGATATAAAACATATCTCGTCCTCATCAAAGTCATCTTCTTTGGACGCTTCCTCCAAAGATTCTTCCACATTTAGGGCTTTGGACGATGATCCCTTTGTTGGACATTGGACACTTAATGGACTTTCTTTTCTATCCTTCGACCTGTTTTAGCTCCAACTCGTGAACTTTGAGAGTTCCAAGTAGCTCTTCCGTGGAAAGCGTTGTTAAGTCCTTGGACGCTCTCAATGCTATAACCTATGGTCTCCACTGTCTAGGCAAACTTCTTAAAATTTTGTCAATATGATCATAGTTATCATAAGTTTTACCTAAGGATCTCAGGTTATTTATGATAGTTTGAAATCTACCGAACATAAGTTCAATAGTTTCATTTTCTTCCATAGTTAGTTTAGACCTCTTTACTTATGAGGTACCCTTGTAAGCAAGAGCGAGAGTATCCCATATTTTTTTAGCACTTCTTAAGCTGTGCACTTTTTCATATTCTGATTAAGATAATGTGCACATAATAGCATTTCAAGCTTTAGAGTTAAGTAGGTACCTTTGCTTGTGGGCTTTTATCCACTGACCTTTAGGTAACTAAGTTTCGTTTTGGTCCAAAGGTAGATAGTCACCTGTCTCCACCACATCCCACATGTCAATGTTGCATGCGTCAAAGAATGCTATCATTCTTTGTTTCCAATAGTCACAATTTTGAACTTTGAATAGCGGTGGTTTGTTTACAGCTTGCCTTCGTTATCCATGTATGCTCAAGATATTGTTACCCTTGCACTATTAGATACTCAACCCCAAGAGGCCAAGCTTTGATACCCATTGAAAGAGCAAAAAATCGCACAAGAAGAGGGGGTTGAATTGTGCGTTTTGAAAAACTTTTCCACTTAACCAAAAAAGAGTTCAAAAACAGTTTAAATAAAAGGATAAGGGGAAGAACAAGTACATAGAGATTTTATACTGGTTCACTCAACTTGAGCTACGTCCAGTCCCTTGACCCAAAAGGTATTCACTAACCAACCTTAGGTTATACACCAAGTATTCTTCATGGCCTCTTTAGGCTTTACAGAGCAATCAACCTAGATTACTTAACCACCCATGCATTCTTTCTCACTAAGCCTCTCTAGGCTTTCACAATAAAAAATAGTTGTTCACAAAGAATTTGACTCACAATGTGAGGATATAAAGGTTTAAGCATAATACAGAATTCTTCAGAAATATTCAAAGATCGTCTAGTAGACGTAAGAAGGCAATTGATCGTTCTTGTTATCTATAAGTCTCTCTATCTCCTTTTTTTTTTGTTCTTCTCTCTTGATATATATAGTCTTCAAAAGGAAAAAGCCGTTGAAGGGATACATCTTCGGTCTTCAAGAAGGGGCGCATGTATCAAGCTTTTAGAGATGTTAGAAAAGGTAACTTTTGATCTTACACCAAAACGAAAAGTGTAGGACTGCATTGAGGGGCTGCTTTTCTTATCATTCTTCTTTTTGGCTTGGCAGCTTAAGACGTTAACTTCCTTTTTCTGCACTGCTACACTTATGCATTAAAATGCATTTGTCTTTCATTAAAAGCTTAGATATATGAACGTTAGATCTCTCAAAAAGGTAAGGCGTTAGTCTTGAGATATATATGAAAGACGCATAGACTAAACAAATTTTTAACTTAGACATATATAAAAAGCTTATGTTTGGATAAGCCTTGTACATGAGTCTAACCTTTAAACACTTAGTCATTGAAAAGAGACTTACTTCTGGACGATCGTTATATACGAGTCTATTGAACGCTTACTAAAACTGTTGCGTTGGACGCCACAGTTTGGACGCTGTAAAACATTTTTTGCAACAGAAACTTAAACTTTAATAAGTTTATTATCTTTAAAATTTTGAGGGACTAGACGCTTCATACGTCTTTGGTTCCAACACATGGTACCAACTTAAACTTGTCAGAAAGTAGACTAGGAGTATGTGCACAACCATAAGAAGCTCATCGGTATCGATGCCTTTAGCTTTCACATCCTCAACTAGTATAATATCTCTCGATGACAAGTTAGGGTTACCCAACTTTGCTAGTATGCTCTAGCTCCATGGGATCAGCATGGGCCATTGGAGTTTTCTAACTAGATACCACCCCTAAGGCTAAGGTTAGACAACCCATCACGACCTCCACTAAATATATTCCTACATACTTTCTTTCATTACATAGCTCAAATGTTATGATGCATGATTACATAAACAATGCATATGTCTTCACTTAAACATTTCACATTGAGGATCCCAACTTCCAAGGGTTGGGTTCCTCTTCGCTATGGAATATCCATTACTTTACATATACCATGACATGGGATCATACATAAACATATCAGAGCATTTTCTTAAGTCCACAATATACGCATTTTCTTAAGGCAAGTAAAAACCACAAGAAGTAGATCCAACAAGGAATCCAAGCAATGGTAAATAATACAATGAATAGGGATAGAAAGTCAATAATATCAACCGTAGTGTCTCAATGGATCACGCTTAGTGCCACTCATAAAGAGAATTCACTGTCATACTCACACTCAGTGCCAAACCTCTAGAGGACCAGGGGTTGCTCTCTACCTCCCCTACGCTCAGCGACAACCCTCCAAAGAACTCTTTATCTCTCTCACGCTCAATGCCAAAATTATGGTGCTTAACGCCAACTACGATTTCTGCAAATTTATGAGGATTCACATAATACGCGACCCACAACTTTCCTTAGCTTTCAAACACTCCCAATAGATTAATTAGTTCATAATTTCTTCTATTACCTTTTTTATTGTTCAATCTATCCTATAAACACCTCACTTACTCACAATCTCCTCAAAACCCATCAAATCCCTAACTTAGGCACAAAGAGGGGGAAAAGGTGAACATATATACAAATCACGACCTAAAGAGTAAGGAAGGACATAGGGGAAAACACTCACCTTTAGGGACACGTAAAGTTAAGTTCTAGGACTTGGGTTCTCCGATCTCTATTCCTTCTCTTTTTTTTCCTATTCTCCTTATTCTTTTTAGCTTTCTTCTTCTATTTTCTGACAACTAAACCTAATTCTCTTTCTTTATCCCTTTTTTATAACATATGAATGGGTATGTGGCTTAGTGAGCTTTAGTCCCCTGTTGGGCCTTAGATGCTTTTTTGGGTTTCTATTATAACATTCTTACTAATTTTTAACACTAGGATATCAATAACAATAACAATAATAATAACAATAAATATAATAATAACAACATAACATAGAAATAATAATAATAATAATAATAATAATAATAGCAACAACAACAACAACAACAAATATAATAATAACAATAATAGGAACAATAATAATAATAATAATAAGAGATATTATAATAATATAACATTAACAATAACTCTTATGGCATCTTTATCAAATAATACATGGGAAGGGTCCTAATAAGAGCTACCTCGTGGTTTATTTGGGTACCTAAAATTTAGGGTATTACGGCACCAATGTCAATGTCCATCCCTACTAGAATACCATATATGAAGTGAGCCCGCCCCATTGTAAGGTCAAAAGTGTGTGAGTTGAGTTCAATGTTGGAAAATAAGAATACAGTCCATATTTGGGTGATGGTTTGCATATGCTTCCTTTGGGTTCTTCTCCCATCCTCCACTAGGAATGCCCAATAAAGTGGCAACTGCCTCATCTTCTATAGGTTTCTTTCCATTGACCCACTCGTTGAACGCACAAGGACCAGCATTAGGCCTCCTTCCAGTTTAAAGCGGTTGGTTAGGAGTCTTGGAAGTATAATTGATGTGTGTGCCTTAGACAAAAGACTTCCTCCCTGACTGGCCAACCTCCTTATGAATGGCATTAGCATAAAACACTTTGACTATGCTCTCATTGATGAAATTAGGCAAGTCAACTAGAACAATCCATTTCCTCCTCTCCAGTTCAGCCTAGAACTCAACATATTCACCTTCTTTGAGGCAAACATTCCTCTCAACTAAAATACCCCACTTTTGCATTTGTACATATCTTTTTTCATAAAACTCAGAAAGGAATTTGATGTTATTAAATGCTGGAGGTGGCTGTAAGGAATGGCCAGCATAAAGTGTCTTCCTCTTTCCTGTGGGTGGCTCAAAAGCTATCTTCGAAACTTGGCGTGGAAGAGCCATATGCAAAATAAAGAATTAGGTAAAAGATAGAACAAGATAAATTAGATACAATATTCAAGTCCCAAAAGAAATAAACTCAAATGTATAAAGATGAACACTTGATAATGCAATACTGAGAAGCTTCACTTAGCGAGCTATAATTCGCTTAGTGAGCTAAAAAATTATATAGACAAAAAGAATGATTCACTTAGCGAACCTTTTGGTCGCTGAGCGAATATGAAATTACCTCTTTGTAGATTAGTGATTAACTGAGCAAATCTTGTGATTGCTTAGCGAATAAAGTGAATGCATTTTAGACGATAGGGATTTGCTTAGCTATCTGGGTTTATACGTGAAAGATCAACATTTTCTTGGCGAATGCAAGATTTACCCAACGAATCTTAAAAGATGAACCTAGCACTTCCTAATCTAGGAACTTTGCTGAGCGAGTAGTGTATTTGTTCAGTGAATGTGAAATAACATTGTATAAAAGTTATCTATCATAAGGTTGTCTATGTCCTAATCAGCAATTTGATCTAAACCAAAACATAACAAAATAATTATAGGGTATTAGCTACAATTAAAAGAGAAACAAAATACTCTTTAAACCCTAACCTAATGCAAAACAGAATTTGATCTAACAACAAATACAAGAGTTAAAACTAAAATCCAAAAATAACTGCATTAAAATGAAAACTTATTAGAGGACATAATGCTTAAATCAATACAATGAAGGAGGATGCAAGAGATGAGAATGAGTGTGAAGAGGGTAAAGAGAAAGAGATAGGGGTTGTTAATAGGGTGAAAATGAGAATGAAGGGAATAACTGAATATAAAAAGTCAGGGCTTTTCACTTTCGAAAGATTGTTGAGCGAATGTCGGTATCCGCTTAGCAAGTTCGAGGCTTAAAAGGCTCAATTGGGCCTATGACCATAGACACACTCGCTAAGCAAAAAGTTGAGCCATAGAATGTCTGCTATATTTCCATCAAAAATCGCATAGCGAGTGTTATAGTCACTGGCAAAAGTAGGTACAATAAGGAGTGCTAATTTTTGCTAATTAGAAATCGCTCAGCGAGACCAATACTAGCTTAAAGAAAATGGGCACCACAGAGAGAGCCACTTTTGTTTTCCAAAAATTGTTGAGCAAGACCTGTACTCGTCAACAAAAGTATGTGTTAGTTGAGCAAATTTTGTAGAAATATAACCATGATTATACAACTTTTATGATTCACTCAACGAGAGTTTAGCTTTCTCAGTGAATAAGTCCCCCCTATATTTTAAACATGTATTATTTGTTTAGCCAGAAAAAGCCTTACTTAGCGAATTTATCAAGTTAGATAAGCGCAAATAGTGAATGGAAATTATGTAGAGACACACCAAGGCACAAAAACCATTAAAAACATGGGTCCATAGACACATCAACAATATTTAAAATACGCCCATATATTCATGCAACACATAAAAGATAATCAATTGCATCTACATTCAGAAACAAAATAACAGTAAAAATAGAATAGTAAAAGGTCAAGAAACCTGGGTTACCTCCCAATAAGTGCTTTTTTAACGTCATTAGCTTGATGTGCCAAAGGGCCTTAAGGGTCCCTAAGATGAATGACTATGGCGAGTCTCTAAACATCACCACCAAGATATGGCTTGAGCCTCTGACCGTTTACCACCCAACTTCTTTTGGCTTCAAGATCTTCTATCTCCATAGTACCATAAGGTTTTGCTTCCTTGACTAAGAAAGGACCGAACAACTTGGATTTGAGCTTTCTTGGAAAAAAATTTAGCTAATAGTTGAAAAGAAGAACTAGTTATCCAAGCTGAAACTCTATCTTGAGGAGTTTCCCATTGTGACAAGCTTTGATCCGTTGCTTGTAATTCTTAGAAGACTTGTAAGCGTGGAGGCACATCTCTTCAAGTTCATAAAGCTGGAGGATTCTTTTCTCAACTGATCGAGATGAATCAAAATTGAGGAACTTGAGAGCCTAATAATCTCGATTCTCCATCTCGACAAGTAGATGGAAAGCTTTCCCATACACCATTTGGAATGGAGACAATCTAATTGGTGTCTTAAATGTAGTGCAGTATGCCCAAAGAGCACCATCCAACTTCTTAGCCTAGTCTTTCCTAGATGATATCGCAGTCTTCTCTAGGATTTTCTTGATTTCTTGATTAAAAACTTCAACTTGGCCATTAGTTTGTGGATGGTATGGAGAAGCCACATTATGTCCCACACTATAATGCTCCAAAACTTTCTAGAGTTGAGCATTGCAAAAGTGTGACCCTCCATCACAGCTTAGAACTATTGGCACACCAAAGTGAGAATATATGTTCTTCTTGAGGAATTATATCACAGCCTTGTCATCATTCTTTGGAGTAGTAATTGCTTCCACCTATTTGGACACATAGTCCACGGCCACAAGTATATACTCATTAGAGAATAAGAAGGGTAGAGGTCCAACAAAATCAATGCCCCAACAATCAAAAACTTCCACCTCTAAAATATTTTGTAATGGTATTTTATAGCGTCTAGAGATGCTTCTAGTTCTTTGGCATTTGTCACAACTTTAAGCATATGCATGAGTGTCTTTGAACAATGTAAGCCAAAAGAAAACGTATTAGAGGACTTTAGTAGTTGTCTTTTCCCCATTATAGTAACCACTGTAGGGAGAGTTATGGCAATGCCACAAAATGCTTTTGGCTTCCTTTTGAGTTATAAATCACTTAAGAAAATTATCAGCACCTATTTTGAACAAATGAGGATCATACCACACATAGTAATTAACACCCTTAAAGAACTTTTTCTTTTGGTGCCAATTAAGGTTTTCCGAAACAATGCCAACGGCCTTAAAATTTGCCATCTCTACAAACCAAGGTCGCTCCTTCACCAAAAGCAATGTCTCATCAGGGAATTCTTCTTCAATCTCCATTTCTTGAGTGGTGACCTTTGCATTCATCAATCTAGAAAGATGGTTAGCCACTAAGTTTTCACTCCCCTTCTTGTCTTTAATTTCTAAATCAAACTCTTGTAGCAAAAGGATCCATTTTGAGTATGATTTTGTGAGAAGGTACTTGATGGAAACATGATCAGTGTAGATGATAACTTTGGAGCCAATGAGATAAGGCCATAATTCCTCCAAGGCATATACTATTGCTAGTAACTCTTTCTCTATGGTGGCATAATTGAGATGAGCATCATTCTACACCTTACTAGCATAGTATATAGAATAAAAGACCTTGTTGTTTCTCTGCCTCAAGACAGCTTTAATTGCATAGTCACTTGCATCATACATTAGCTCAAATTCTTGGCCCCAAGTTGGAGCCACAATCATTGGTGCAGTGACTAATTTCTCCTTCAATGTATTGAAGGCCTTCATGCAATCACCATCAAAGCAAACTAGAGTGTCTTTATTCAGCAAATTACATAAAGATTTAGCTATCTTGGAGAAGTCTTTGATAAATCTTCTATAAAAGCTAGCATGCCCAAGAAAACTTCAAATACCCTTAACATTTGTAGGTGGCAACAACTTTGTGATTACATTAACCTTTGCTTGGTCCACTTTAATGCCCTTAGCAAAGATTTTATGCCCCAAAACAATCCCCTTTTAAACCATGAAATGGCATTTCTCCTGGCTCAAGATAAGCTTTGTCTGAATACACCTCTTTAACACTGTGCCTAAATTTGCCAAGCATAGATCATAAGAGGCTTCACATACTGAAAAGTCATTTGTGAGCACCTCTATACATTTCTCCACCAAACCAAAGAATATGGCTAGCATACATCTCTAAATTGTTGCTAGTGCATTACATAGCCTAAATGGCATAGAAGGTCGTCTTCCCTTGGTATTTCAAGTTAACCACATTTTGATTATAACCCGAATAACCATCTAGTAAGCAATAATAGGCTTGGCCAACTAGCCTCTCTAGCATCTAATCCATGAAAGGTAATGGAAAGTGATCTTTTCTCAGAACCTTATTGAGGTTCCAATAATCAATACACATCCTACAACTAATAATCGTTCTAATTGGAATCAACTCGTTTTTCTCATTCATCACAATGGTCATGCCACCTTTCTTTGGGACCACTTGATCTAGGCTCGCCCGTGCACTGTAAGAGATAGGATAAATAATTCCTACTTCAAGGAGTTTGAGCACCTCCTTCCTTACAACTTCCTTTATAGTGGGGTTGAGCTTTCTATATGGTTGAGTAATAAGCTTGAAATCCACCCCCATCTTGATTTCATGCATCCAGTAGGATGGACTAATCCCTTTAAGATTTGAAAAGGACCATCCAATCGCTTCCTTATTCTTTTTAAGCACCTTCACCAGCTTCTCTTCATTCTCAATTGATAAGGAGTTACTAATGATCACAAGTTTCTCTTCATTGTCTTCAAGGAATACATATTTTAAATAGGGACGTAGCATTTTGTGCTTGAACTTTGCTTTCTCTACTTCACCTTCCCTTTTCAATTCTGTAATCTTCTTTTCACTTGGTGGAACTTTCTTTGTTGCATCCAACTGCCTTAATATATCTTCAATTTCTTTCTCTTCCTCCTCAGTGAGACTTTCTAGAGTGTCTTTCAAAGCACACTCAAAAGGAGAAGGAGAGTGTAGTTGTCTCATGGTACTCCCAATGACTTCATCAAGTGCATCCACCTGAAAGTAAGCTTTTCTATTATTTAGGTGACTCGTTGTAACACCCCTACTTTTGTATGTTAAATTATTTTGTATGTTTAAAAATTTTTTTTATGTCATCAATGTATTTAGAACAATTAATAATAATTTTAGAAATTTTTCTAGAATTTATTGAGATAATTTTTGTAAAATGACAAAAATACTCCTAATTGACTATGAGAACCAACTAGAGACTTTTTGACCTCAAAATATTTTAAAAATTTTATATTAAGTATCTCTCATTATAAAAACTTTATTCTAAAAGAAAAGTAGTGAAAAATGTAACAATTTTATTTTAATTCTTCATCTGTTTGTTTTATATTTGACAATACAATTCTAAAAAATCGGGAAGGAATTTCAAAATTCTGACTCCCACCATTTTGCTCAAAATTTCAAAAGCTATTTAATCTTGATTTTTAATAATTTTATTTCGAGCTGGAGCCCGGAGAAATTAGAAAATGACGATTTTGTCCCTATTTCTCAATATTAAGGGCTGCCATGAGAAAAAGATTCAATTGACATTATAATGCCAATTTGAGCTTGGAATTATGTCACATATATTAAAATATAATTTTGAAAATTTTTTGGAATTTCTGTGTAAAATGACCAACGTGCCCCTTGATGTCTAATAAGTCAGTCAGTACTGGTTTGATATCCAAAAAGGGTGAAAATGATAATTTTAGTTTATTTATGGGTAAAATATTTAATTTTAGAATTTTTATAAAAATTTTGGTACTTATTGAATTAAAATGGATTTTCTATGAATTTTCTAGCTTAAAAATACAAAATAAATACATATAATTTGAAATAAATTAATGAAAATTAAAATTAATTATTAGAATTTCATTTTTGATGAAAAATAATGTGTTTGTCCATTTTTACGTTTAATTTCACTTTTTTTTATATTAAAAGCTAATTTTTCAAATTTAGGCGTTTTTATCGATATCGATTAATTCACCTACAGATCAAAATTGGTACATGGGAGCTTGGGACAGCTGGTGGAGCACGTCCCCAAGCCTAGGAGAGGTGATTCAACATCCTAAATGGTATATGTGTCCCTAAGTGTGCATATTTGTCCCTAAATTTAAATTAAAAACAAATTTAAAACTTGATTTATTGCATAATTGCTTATGTCATTGGTGGACACCTAAGACCCATTCTTCTTTTATAAATAGCCCCTTCCTCCTTCAAATTTTCAGCATCTCCTCTTCCGCTCCCAAGCTAGAGAGCTTCTCTTTCTAAAGTTTTCTCTCTCTAAAATATTTTTATCTAGCTTTTATGTTAAAATTCTAGTAGTGTTCAACTAGTAGAATTTCTCCTCGTAGAAGCTTTGCACCAACAATTCCATCCTCTTCATCAACTATCTTAGAGGTAATGGGGGGTGTGGAGTTGGTTCTAAATTATTATTACTTTGCATGTTGGTAGGAAGGGTTTTCCCTTAAACCCATTTAGGCTTAAGTTTTATTATTGTTATTATTGTTTAATGTTAAACTTTAATTTTTACAAAGTTGTTACTCTGCCCAAATTTAGATTATTAAATTTTACTTGCTAAGCTGTTACTCTGTTCAATTTTAGAAAATTAAAATGCATTTGCTAAGCTGTTACTTTGCTCAAATTTAGAAAATTAAAATGTATTTATTTAGGTATTATTCTGCCAAAATTTTAGAAATTAAATTATAATTACTATGTCGTTATTCTACTAAAATTTTATATGATTACTTAATTGTTATTCTGTTAAAATTTTGGTATAGTGCAATTTCTGCAAAATAAGGTAGAAATGTTGATTATATTGGTGCTCAAATTAAATGAGACTAGGGAAACCTCTACTTGAAAAGTTAGGAATTGATAGTTTAGTGAGTAATGTAAAGCAAGTGACATATAGTGGCATGTCACCCTGCTAGGGAAGTTACAGTTTGGTACGCTGAGGAATGAAAGGCAGGGACCCATTTGTGGAGGTCTTGGGGGTAGGCATCGAGTGGTGAAGGTCTCAATGGCCAGGGTAGTGCCCTAGAGTCAGAATATTCACCTGACCAAGCTCGATAACCCCGATAACTGCTCAGCATTCCAGGATTGGTTTGAGAGTATACCTCTATAAATGGATATTCTGACTGTTATTTTCCTCAATGATAATAAGGACTATACCACGTGATGATGTTGAGAGAGGTATATGTACTCCCAATCACTTCCCAAGTTCTATTGAGAACTATTACCCACTAATGGGAAGTATGAATCCATACCTAATCAAGGATAGTCTGATACAACTTAAAATGAACCTTAAGATCCCTTTTGTTGTCAACTGTGTTTTATCTTTATTTTATGGTAGATTTCTTACCATACATGTAAAAGTGATTTTAGAACAACACACCTCACTCCATTATTTTCTTCTGTGTATGTTTGATCGTGATTATTGAAGACGACATTAACGCCTCGTTATGCTGAATACGAGTTAGAGGACATCTCCACGGGGGAGGACCTGAAGACCTATAGTATTTTTTTTTATATGAGGGATAGGGTAGATGAACACTACTCTGTATGGGATCTTTTCGATATACATATTGGGTTAGATAGTGTCTATCTTTTGATGTATTTTTTTAGTTTTCAGTATTATCAAACCATAATGTATAGTTTTACGATATGTATGTATATACAATCTTATCTTTTATCTTTTACTACCATTTCCAAATTCTATCAAATTTAGAAATTTTTTATTATATTATAAAAAAAACCCCACATTTTCATCAACTTAAATTAATAATTAAATTAATATGAATTATATGTAAAATTAAAGGAGTGTTACACTCATGGCTTCAAAAACATCAAAGTCAATTTCTTCATCTTACACTCTGATCATGAGTTTGCCATCATCAACATATATCAACGCATGGGTTGTCTTCATAAATGGCCTTCCAAGAATAAGAAGAACCTCAAAGTCCTCTTCCATATCCATCACCATAAAGTCAATAGGGAACATGAATTTATCAACCTTCACAAGCACATCCTTTACTACGTCGAGCAGATATTTGATGGATCTATTTGTCACCTACAAAGTCATTCTTGTGGGCTTTACCTCCCAATCTCCAATTCTTTTCAGCATAAATAAGGGCATAAGATTTATGCTTGCCCCTAAGTCCAAGAGAGCCTTCCCAATAACTAATCCGTTAGTGGTACCTGAAATTGTAAAACTGCCAGGATCCTTGGTTTTTTGTGGTAGCATTTTTTGAATGATAGCACCGCATGTGCCCTCTAATTCAATTGTCCTCTTCTTTATGGATTTCCTCTTCTTAGTTGAGAGCTCCTTCATGAATTTAGCATAAGTAGGCATTTGCTCTAATTCCTTCGAGAAAGGAATATGCTTAAATTTTCTTTCTTACTTTATTAATATGCTTAAATTTTGCTAGTTTTCCATCAACTAGTAAAGTTCTCTTCCTAGGAGCTTTGCACCAACAATTTCATCCTCTTCATCAACCACCTTAAATGTAATGGGAGGAGTGGGTTGGTTCTAAATTATTGTCACTTTGCATGTTGGTAGGAAAGGTTTTTCCCTAAACCTTTCAATACTTAAACTTTCTATAATTTCATTATAATGTTATAATATTTAATGTTAGAATTTAATTTTTACTATATTGTTATGATGCCCAATTTTACAATTAAAATATATTTACTATGCGGTTTTGTTACTCAATTTTAGATAATTAAAATACACTTATTAAGTAATTGTGTTGTTCAAATTTAGATAAATAAAATATAATTATTAAGTTGTTATTCTGCACAAATTTAGATAATTAAATTATGATTATTAAATTATTACTCTACTTAAATTTAGATTACTAAAATGTTATTCTGTACAAATTAAGATAATTGAATTGTGATTGTTAAATTATTTTTCTGCCCAAATTTAGATGATTAAATTATAATTATTAAGTAGTTTTTCTGCTAAAATTTTGATAATGAAATTGTGATTTAGGGATTTTCTAAATTATTATTGTGTAATTTTTGCAATATAAGGCAAAAATGTTGATTGTATTAGTGCTTAGATATACTGAGACTAGGAAAAATCTCTGCTTAAAGATAATAACAATGAGATGTTAGTTAGTAAGTAATGTAAAGCAAGGGACATATAGTGACATGACACATTACTAGGAAAGTTATAGTTTGCTACGCCGAGAAATGAAAGGTAGGAACTCACTTGCGAAGGTCTTGAGGGTAGGAATCGAGTGGTAAAGGTCCTAATGGCCCAAGTAGTGCCCGTGAGCTAGGAAATTTGCCTGACCAAGAGTAACTCTTAGTAGAGTTACTCCATTCAATAACTCTTGATATATATTAAATTTTAATGATCTAACCGTTGAATATTTTGATATTATGTCAATGATCATGCATACCAAATTTTAAGCAAATCAGACATTTGTACCTAGCTAACCTTACGGTCAACATTTACTTATAATTTAGAAAAGTGTATTGTATGTCAATTTGAATCAATTTAATGAAGTATCAAATAGTTTTTAAATTTAATAAAAATTTGTAAACTTGATCTACTCAATATAATCTTTTAATTCAACGGTTGAATTGTTAAAATTTAATATATATTAACAGTTATTGAGTGGAGTAACTCTTGAGAGAGTTACTCTTAGAGTAACTTGATTCCCACACTATATATTAAAAATGTATATTTTATGATAAATATATTATATATAATTATTTATATATTAATATTAAATATTGTACCGATTTGTGTAGTTCAACCAGTGACTCACTAGCTTGACCATTGGCCGAGTGACCTAACACCCTGACCGAGTCAATGACTGGTCTGGTTTTGATAACACTGATTTGTACTATAAGACAGCAAAATATAATACATAATAAGAAAAATAAAATAAAATATCAATTGTGACAATAAATAAGTATTAGAAACTAAAAACAAAGTCATTGTGCATAGAATATTAACCTTCAAATAGATATTAACAACACATGTAATATTAAATTCACATTTATGATTTTTTCAATGATAAAAGATAAATAATAAAAAATAAATTGGGCCAAAAGGTTGGCCTAACCCATCACGAACCAGCTTTCTTTAACCCAATAAAATTTTAGGTCAGGTTAGGCCAAACCAAAATAAGCTCGGGCATAAATTTTCACAACCAAGTCTAGTCTATGCATCAAGTTAATTAGGTCAACTCATCGGGTTGGACCCATTTTTTATGACACCCTTAGTGTCAATTAGGATGTCTATATAAATTGTTTTTAGTCATGTCAATACTTAACAAAGTTTTGTTAATGGTAAGAACTAAATATATAATGATTTTAAATTTTAAATAAATGAAAATAAAAAATTACATCAACCAAAATCAAAATGAGCTAATTTTATATGGATTAAAAATCATATTGAATCTAAAATTTTTGTGTGTTTTATTATATTTTTGTGGTATGTTTTTGTATGTGTTCCCATCTTCGATATATTGTGCACAATTTTTCTCTAACACATTTGAATATTTTTTTTTTTTTCGAGATCAAAGGCTTTCTTCATGGGAGACAAACTTACTTGAGTTCAGTAGGACCATTATATAAGTGGTAAAGTTCTCCCTATGAATATTTCGCACAGTTGCATACTCAAGATTCGATGTAATAATCCAACTGTCACTACTAAAACACCTATTAATCCTACCTTTTCATCGTCATACCTGATAATTAAAAACATAACATATAAATGTAAATCATATAAGAGCAGAGAGATCCATCCATCTCCTACCATCGTACATCACTGTCTATACAACATACGCATTCACAAAAGAATGGGTATCATCACATCAGTTCCATCCGACTAAAATATACAACTGTAACAACGGGGGAAGGGGGTACAAACACATTCCCTAAAGTTGGTCACTCTATACAACCCCTTCAAAAGAATAAGCTAAATATATATATAACAAAAGAAGAAAAAGCTAGACTCCTCAAGGCAAATGGGTCCACCTTGCAGCTCAATCCTCAGCTTTGAGATGTCGAGCCTACTGAAGCATTGTCATCTGCTCCCATCCTAAAAGACGTGATCATCACAGTTACACCAGCACAACAACAACGACTCGACACCAAACAACAACAAAACAAGGCAAAGGTAAGCTTACTAGAATAATGATGCAATATATGTTTACCAAGATTAACAACAGATGATTAACTTTCACATTCGCCTACATATACATATATATATACAACAAACATCCACATGGCATGCATTCTCAACTATACGCCTCATATCATAACAATTTATCACCACCATTATGTTAATGTATGATGACACGACTTTAAGAAATTTACAACATCTTAGGCGACTAGCCAGGTCTCACCCCCTACTATGGCCTATCTAAGCACCATTTAGGGATTGCCAGACTTTGATCTAGGAATAAGCTTAGTGGTTTGTCAAGATGAGCGTATATGGGTGGTGGCTTACCGTGACACAAGGCTTGCATCTCCTTGGCCCCCTGTAGGATTGTTCATCCATTCATCCCCGAAGGCCCATTATCAACTGCCCCACGTCTCATCCAACACTAGGTTGGAGGCCCGTCTGACCTACAACTCTGGTCAACCATCCAACTTACGTGCCTGCCCGCACCACAGCATGAGATCCATCTTTAGCTATCTCAGTTGCCAATTTATGCATGAATGCATGTAACATGCACCACATCCACTTAACCACAACTAATCAACATACAACATATCTATATATGTATATCAATACACTCATGGCCTGAGGTCCATTGTTAGCTACCTTACATGGCCAAACAACATCCACCATCACCATACAAGCCCAAATCGACACCAAACATAGTCAACAAGTAAGGCTCTATCCAAGCAACCCACCTCATGAGAAATCTCACATAGAAATTCATTCATAACCAGTGAAGGTCCCATCTAAGGAACTTGCCACTCTTACCTGAGTAGCCCACATCGAATAGTTAGCAACCCAAACAACAACATTTACATCAAGTGGAGTTCTTATCCAAGCAACCAACCATTTCTCCCACATTCTTCCCCTTACACTGACTCTAGGAGTCTTCCTCAATCCATAATTCATTCAATTATACACCAAACTGAACATAAACAGAACACTGTGTTTGCTCAGCGAACCCCTTACTCACTTAGCGAATTCCTTACAGAGGAACAATCTCCCTCTATGAAGGTTCTCGCTCAGCGACCACGAGTCTCACTAAACGAATCAGGGTCGCTTCGCTTAACAATAACTAAAGTTGCTCAGCAAATCTGTTCCAAGGATTTCTTCCAAAATCTTTTGTCCACTTTTTACTCAGCGAGTCATCTACTCGCCCAGTGAATGGCTGTTCCAGAGAGCATCCAAAACTGTACACACTTCCCTCGCTCAACAAACCAATTGTTCGCTCAGCAACTCAATGACAACAGAGAGCGCCCCTTTCCAGGGCTTCCCAATTTGCTCAGCGAGATCAGCGTTCGCTCAGCAAATCACTCTTAACAGAGAGCAATCACCCTCCAAGCCCCAATTCGCTCAGCAAGCTCAATGTTCACTTAGCAAATTGCTTCTAGACATTCTGGGACACTCGCCTTCGCTCAGCAAGTATCATGTTTGCTTAGTGAATCACATTCTGGAAAATTTCCAAAATCCTCATGATCATTTACTTAGCGAATTGGCCATTGCTCAGCAAGTCTCCACTTCCACTCAATCATTGCCTACAACTTAAGAATACTCGCTTAGCGACACAAGCAGTCACTTAGCGATTCCCCAACCTGAGAGTCACACTCCACTCCCAAGGCTACTCTTGCTCAGCGAGTGCTTCACTCGCTTAGCGACCCTTAACTGACAGTAGCAGAACTCTTGTCAAAAAACCCCAAAAATCAAGACTTTTTACTCACCACTACCCTAAATCGACTCCTATAAGGTAGAATATGATCATACCACACCCCACAACTATGTACTCAACATAAACCACATTTCATACAACATTTCCACACAAATCATCGAGATTCTACAAAAACCCATCTCAACAATAAAATCCAACAAAACTAGATTTAATTCCATTTTCAACACATTTTAAAGTCACAACCACATAATAGCCATTATACTACTAATTCTTAACCAAAGTAAGCTTCCTCTACCTCTTAGAAGTTCCGAATCCAAATTTAGGGAAGGAAAGAAAAGAAAATACAAGCTCTTAAGCCAAACCCTTGAGAAATCTGCCTTTTTCAACACAAGGACACCAAATTAAGGCTTGAAAATCTTGTTGCACTCTTGGTGGCTTAAGAGAGAGTTGAGGGAGTTTGAAAGGTGAGGAAGAGGAGAGAATGAGAAGTGAAGGGGCTTTCTAGCTCATAAAACCTTCTCTGGGCCACACCACAACTTTAGGCCCACTAAAGCTCATGGTCCACCTAACTATCTCCCACTACTCATAACTGGCCCACTCATTATGTATCTCTCAAAAACTCGTAAAAGCTCCAACAACATACTCACTTTGGCTCAAGGGCAACCTTTTCTCAATTCCTTAGATTCAGATTGGAATTTCCAAGGCAACAACATAAACCCAAAACCACACAACAACAATCAACAATAGCTCATTTATTCATTTTAAACACCAAGGTCACATATTAATTTCCACTTTTTAATTATTAAAACATTGAATCACACATGAAGAAAAACAAGGTGTCACATTCGAACTCGAAACCATTAATTAAGTTGAAACAACATGTGTCAATTGATCCATGTGCTTGGTAGTTTTTTAATATAAAATTTATGAGTAAAATTAAGTTAAAAAAAAGAGAGAAAAAACTTGACTGTTCATTGCATTCAAACTAATAGTACTAACTATTAAGATTTAACCTTGTGTTTTGATGAAGAATTTATTTTTTTATGGAATTCAAAATGTTTTATGGTGAAATATATTGTTTAGATAGAAGATTCAGTTAGAAATTAAAATTCTAGTAATTTGTGAAAGTATTTTGATTATCTAAAATTGAATAATTTCAAATTTCACCTAAAAAATAAGAATTTAAATTTTTCATGCTCACTTTCTCACTCTCTTCTCTCACCTCTCCTTCTCCCTCTCTCTCCTCTCTCTTTGTTCTTTATTTCTCTATGACCTCTCTATTCTTCCTCTCCTCTCGTCTTTCTCTTCTCCCTCTCCCTCATCTCCCTCTTCTATCTCCCTCTTTCTTTTTTCTTCTTTTTCTCTTCCCTCTATCAATAGTAATGTAAAAAGTATCAAAATTTATATTTTTGAATTATTAAATATTTAAAATTTGGCTAATGTTTATTTTTAGTAAAGTTTAATATTAAAATTTTAATTTTTAAATATATATTTAAAAATTAAAATTTGCATACGATGGAAACTAAAATGTCATATACAAACTAAGAATTTAAAATTTAAGAAATTTGAATTGATTTATTCCAAAAAAAAACATTTAATAAACCAAAGAAATTTAAATCAAAGTAATTCAAATTTCAAGCATTTCAAATTCCTTAAGATTTTAAAATTCCTCATTCAAACACAACCTAACAGAATTTTGTGAAATTTGACGAATACACACAAGATTATTGTTTGAACTAGAAAGAAATAAAGTCAAAAAAAGAAAGAAAAACTATTTGATTTTAAAACAGTCACACTAACACGTTCAGGGTCATTTCTCGAAATTTCTTGGTACAGATCAACGTTATTCTATTTAGAATCTGTATTTAAAGTGATTTCAACCGTTTATTTAATTTGTCTAAACCATATGTCATGGTGAACTAAAACAAACGCATGCTTCATCAGAAAGGCAAATCAACACGACTCCAGCGACTGGAACAAAGAATTGCACGCCAACTGTGACCCAAAATTAATTATACTCCAGCAATTTGCGCAGAGTGCGCAAGACGTTTGTTAAAATGTAGCACATTTCCTAGAAAGCTCTACTTGCTTTGGTGGTGCAAGGACCACAAAAAAGGAGCAATGGCGAGGCTTCTAGAAGACTTGAGACAAATAAGGGTGCAAAAGAAATAAAAGAAAAATTCTTGATTGTTGTGTCTAAGTATCAAATTTCGACGGAAAACACTAGAACAACGAACAGGATCCTCTGCAGTTAAAAAACAACTGCAGAGTTCTGTAGTGAATATGTAAGGGTTTAAAAAATTTTTAATTATTTTTTTCTTTTATTTAATCTATATATTTTAGTTTTGATGGCTAAGATTTTCTGGAATCACTGCTGTTTCTACGACACCATATTGTATTCTATACAAATTAACAAGAGTGACAATTATTTCTACGAGACCATATTGCATTCTATACAAAATAATATCCCATAAAATAACATAAGGCATTCACAATTCACACCATTTAACAAAAAAGGTATCTTTCCGTCTCTGTCATTATTATCAGAATTGAATCAGAAAAACCAATTTGGTTCTTATATACGAGTGTATACCTCCATGCATTGGAAAAAATAAAGCTAAAGATAACAGAAGCTATCTTTTACAAATAACTAAAGCTAAAACTAATAGAATCAATATGTTGGGTTCTCTTCTGAAATATTGGATTTTGTGCAATGGAGATAGCAGATTTACTGTCACAGTATAAAGACACTGGATTGATTCTATTTTTGTTACTCTGACTCCTGTATTATTGAGTTAATTGTTAAGTTCTAATCTTAATCTATTTCGAAGTGGTCAAGCTAACGATAAAACTTGAAACCAACGAAAATTATTTATTCAATTAAACAACCTTGTATGAGTGAGTTTGCGAGCACTAAAACATGAAAGAGAAAAAAAAAATATAAAACTATTACAGAGATTAAAAAAGAAAAGTATAGAAGCACCAAAAATCTAAAATCTAGTTTGTTTACTATCGTCGGATTAAACTGAGAGGACTCTCTTATTCTGCGGTGACTACCAAATATGTAGAAAGTAACCATCAAGAGTTGATGATATAACATGGTGCACAATTAGTATTACTGAGGATCACTTTCATGGCTTTGAAGCATTTCTACCACTTGGCTCATGGTTGGCCTTATATCTTTGTCCTCCTCCACGCAGTCCAAAGCCACTTTAGCCAAAAGGTCCATCTTACATTCATCATAATTTGTTTTAATTGCAGGATCAATGATGTGCTCTAGCCAAGATGTGCCACTCCTTTTCTCTCTCACCCACGTTACCAGCCTTCCATTATATGAGTCTTCTCCATCAATGTTTTGGACAACGGTTGTTGGGCTCTTCCCGGTTATCATCTCCAATAGAACAATCCCATAGCTGTATACATCAACCTTGGAGGTGATTGCTAAGTTGAGAACCCACTCAGGTGCCATATATCCTCTGGTTCCTCTGATCATTGAAAAACTTGAATTGTTAAGATTATTTCTGTTTAATAGCTTGGACAAGCCAAAATCTGCTACCTTGGGCTGATAATTAGCATCAAGAAGTATGTTTTGGGGCTTTATATCACAGTGCAAAATCCACTCCAAGCATTCTTCATGCAGATACGCTAGAACTCTGGCCGTTCCAAGAGCAATGTTATATCTCTTACTCCAATCAAGTGTGTTAGACGAGAGATTTTCTGCCAAAGAACCATTCTCCATATACTCATACACCAACAACCTATGCTTTCCCTCAGCACAGTATCCCCACATTTCAATCAAGTTCATGTGGTTGAGCCTTCCAATGATGCTCACTTCAGCCAGGAATTCCCCTTCTCCTTGTTTAGCTTCATTGAGCCTCTTTATTGCTGCATGTCTTTGATCTGATAAAATGCCTTTGTACACAACCCCTCCTGCACCCCTTCCAATCTCTTGGCCGAACCCCTTTGTCGCCTCCTTCAACTCAGAATAATTATATTTTCTGAATCTATTTGTCACAAGCTGGTAGCCCTGTTGATCTGCAGAAGACTTTTCGCGGGTCTCAACTGTGAAGACCCACACCACCAAAATGCAAACCGATTCCAAAGCACCAACCGCAATAGCAACCCAAAGAAAAAACCTCACAATCCGGCTTGCATGATCTCCGACATATGCTCTGGGAATCTGTACGGAACAAACATGCTCACTCGCATCAAAGGATTCTTCACGAAAAAGGCTATGATTTTTAGGCACTCTCAAGTATGTCGTTCCTTTGAAATTCGGTGTACGCCTCCCATTGAGCAATTGTTTCTTCAGGTAGCACATGAAATTGTTATTGTCATTATTGTACGAGTGCTGGAACCCGTTACAATTACAGTCTTCTAAGCACAAATTCTCACAATACCTATAGGTACTAGGCTCAGAAAAATTAGAATCATAACCGTAAAGCTCAAGACCGGGCATCTCCAAGAAGGTAGACTCACTTCTATTGCAGGTGAAAACAAACAGGGGTTCACAACCATAAGACCAATCGCTATGGTTCTTCACTCTGTACCCTGGAAGACACGAGCACTTCCTTCCAATTTTAGGATCATAACTGCACATGCTATTAGCTCCACAAATTCCATGGATGTAGCACGTGTCAGCTTTTGCTTGCCACGAGACATACCATTCGTTTGACACGTCATCATGCAGACTATACATCCTCAGGTTACCATCAGAATCAATTTTCAACCTTCTATTCTTCATAACGCCATAATCAGATGTTGTGAAAGTAAAATCATCTGATGAAAGGAATCTTCCAAGAGAGTCCAACGCCGCAAATCTACTGCTATTGTAAGTAGACCTTCCAGCATCCCAACTCACTTGCCATGGATTTGGCCAGTAAACGCTGGAAACGTCAGGGCCATCGTAGAGAAGGCGAAGAACGTTGTCATCGTCGAAGAAGAGCTTGTAGAAACCAGAGGAGTGGTTACTCTCGCTTCTTGCGGACACAAGTTGCGCGTGTCTGGTAAGAGGTTGACCGGGAAGGAGAGTGTCAGTGGGGCAGTCAAAACTCTGCCACAGAACGGTTCCTTGCAGCTCACGCAACACGAGATTGCCATCGTCTTTGAGATGCAGCTCTGCTGGGGCTAATGAGACGGTGTTTGAAGACCACACGTTTTGCTGACCTGCGTCAACCAAGACAAGGTTGCCGGTTTGTAAGAGGGAAAGCTTGGAGCGTTTTCCGTTCACGGGGTTTTCGCGGTTCGCCATCCACACGGTTGTGGGGCGGCTGTGAGAATGAGTTTGGGTGAACCATATGGCGAGGGAGTAGGCGTTTTCACCGATGGCGACGAAGCCCGCGGAGAACATGCCGTTGGGGGAGACAATAACGTCTTGTGGGTTTTCTACCGAGAGGGATGAGCCCTTGCTCAGTGATAATAAAGATGCAGAATATGAACAGTGGAAAGACAATACGGGTAGGACAAGAAATAGTAAGATTGAGGAAAACATTGCAAGCAGTGAATGCTTGTGTTAGATGTGTGTGTCACGCCCTGTCGAGTGTAGATGTTACATATAGATAGTTAGGTTGACGGACTCACTTCTTTAGGTCAACGTCAAGAGAACTAGTTAATTTGAACACTAGTCAAAGTTTCAATTGGAGATATAGTCCTAGCCAACTAGCACACGGTATAAAAGCACCATAGAAGAATCAATTTTGGGTTCTTAAAAGTAATTTTTTGTGGGTCTCTTAGTGTCGTGTAGAATTAGCAACTTTCATTATTTTTTACTCTAATAATAGAACCTAATTTGATTCTCAACTTATTTTTTGTGGGTCCCATAATGGACCTCACATTTTTATATACTTATATAAAATTATTATTATTGAAAATTAAAATAATTATTTATATAAATTTTAATGAAAAGAAAAATAGCAAAATTATTATTAATTTAATTTAATTAAATACATAAAAGTAAAAAATCAAAATATTATAAATTTAATTTATAATTTTAATTTACGACGTAATACAAATCATCAGATAAATACAAAAATTACATTTCATTATTTCCATGTTCGAAACGTTTCCAAATATACTTCACCAAGTCTGTTTGAAGTTGCCGATAACTAAAAAAGGTTAAAGAAAAAAATAGAAGCATCCATTATGTAATGGATAGGGCAGAGGTCTTCTAAACCTTAGGTATAGGTTCAAATCCTATCGGACGCAAATTGTTTGCATATATATCTTATATTTATATTATATATACACTTTATACCTTGTCCTTCTTTTTTTCTTATTCAATTTCTATTCGAATTCATTTTGTTAATTATATTCAAATGAAATAAAAATATTAAAAGATACTAATTATAAAAATTTGAAAGTTAATTTATTTAAATTATAAAATTATTAAATGATTAATCAATTTTTTTCTATTTGTTCTTGGAGTTCCATCTATTCCTAAATAGCTTCCTTCAAAAGGGCTTCTGCTTCCCCAATGAATGTCTTGGTAGAAGATATGATTTCTTTGAATTAAGGTTTATTCGTCTTCAAGTAAGCATGTAACTCCACAAGAAATTTCCTTTCACGAATATGTGCTTTTGTTTGCAAGTATGTTGCAAAATCAGGATAAGGATCATTAGATACTTCACCCATTTAGATGTCATTATCTTTATGATCATAATCAAAATTACTACCATATGAATGTCATTTGTCTTCAACAATCATGTTATGCAAGATGATGCATGCAGACATTATATGCTTAATTGTATCTATGTGCCAAGCAAGCGCTAGCCCACATACAATTGCAAATCGAGATTGATGCATGCCAAATGCCCCATTCCACATCCTTTCTTGCTGATTCTTAATGTTGTGCAAATAATTTTCTTTTTTCTCCTTGTGGCATTGGGGTGGTCTTTACAAACGTAGCCCACTCCAAATAAATACCATCTGCAAGATAGTACCCCATATTGTATGTAGTTCTATTAACCGTAAATTGCATAGCGGAAGCTTATCCTTCCAAAACGTCATTAAACACATTAGATTGGTTTAACACATTAATGTCATTATTGTTAGGCCTTCTATGGCACTCAACCCCAAATATCTTGTTCACACCCCTTACAAATATTTCTAAGCATTCCACTACTGTGCTTTTGTTAATTCTAACATAGTCATCTACACTGTCAACAGGTGATCCATATGCCAATATGCAAATAGCAATAATGCATTTTTGCAACGATGAAAGACCCATTCTACCTACTACATCAACCTTCATCAAAAATACTCATCATGATTTCCAAGAGCTTCTACAATATGAAGGAACACATGCCTTCACATTCAAAACCTTCGTCGAAATTGAGCTTATGTGTAAATCAAATTTTCAGAGAAGTTGTCATTGAATAATCGATTATGTCCTTTTTCACAACTCCGATCTATCACCGTTCTTGTGTGTGTGTGCCTAGTGGTGTTGTTAGCTTGTTGTTGCCTTCGCCTCTCAAATATTCTTCTCATATATCTTTCTTCAGTAATTTTTGCTCTCCTCCAATATTGGGAGAATTTGGAAAGGAGGGGAGGAGATTTTAAACATTTCAAGTATAATTACTAAAGTATTTCTTACTTATGTTTTAAAATTTAAAATTATAAGGGTACAAAGGTAAATTAATTTTTAAAATACCTCGCCTCCCTTTGTGAACCAAACAAAACCAGGACTACTTCCCCTCCCCTCCATTAAAATCCCTCCTCTCCCTTCCTCTTAATCAAATAGAATGAATAATCATAATCTCTCCTTTTCTTTCCCTTCCCCTCATTTGAACCAAACAGACCCTAAAAGAAGCAAGAACCAAAGTAAGGATCACAAAAGAAGTCTATAAGCACAAGAACGGGCCAAAAAGGAGATTTGAAGCGAACGAAATGCACAAGGCCACACCGCTCGGCGCCAAAACGGAGCAGATTTCTTCTGAAAAATTGCCCAGCGGGTTTCCAACCTTGCTAAGTGGGTTCGAAGTCCAAATTTTAATTCTATTTTAATTTTTAATGAGCCTAGATTGTGCGTGATGGACCGGGTGAAGCCTCCTGCTTCAAAATTCTGAAATTGTATTACAAATAGTAAGGAGGAAAGCACAGTAGGGATCATCTCTATCTTATTTCTATTCTTTCCCCAATTTTTCTTTTTATCTTTGGCTTTTGGAGAAGGATTCTTGAAGGGCAATAGGATACTCAGAGTCAGAGACTAAGGAAAAACATTTTCTTGTAAAAGATTTCTTCTTCTCTTTCCTTTGATGTATTTCTTTAAAATTATGATTTCTCTTCTTACCATGAGTAGCTAAATTCCTTGTTAGGGTTATGGTGTACTTAATGTTTGAAACCCCTAAATGCTTAATTTTA
Source organism: Spatholobus suberectus (assembly GCA_004329165.1). Taxonomy (NCBI): domain Eukaryota; kingdom Viridiplantae; phylum Streptophyta; class Magnoliopsida; order Fabales; family Fabaceae; genus Spatholobus; species Spatholobus suberectus. The sequence goes on from CM014731.1 coordinate 34,882,609, forward strand.
ATTGAATTCTTGTTTCTATTTAGTCAATTAGATTGCTCTACTATTTTCATTTTCTTACTTGGAATTGACTGTCCCTTGTATGCTTCGAATCAATTAATTGAACAACGGCCATATTACAATTAATTGGTAAACGTGTAGGGTAATCAAATTAGGTTTTGTCGTATGATCAACCTTCATTCCTAATTTTCAATTCGATTAAATAATTAATTAATTCCCCTTTATTCTTCATGCCTTCCTAGGGTTTTAATATCTCGTATGATAAATTGGGAAATTAACTTAGAAATGACTATTGCAATTTATGACCAACAGTTGACAATAAAATGCGTAGGAAAATATTGGTAATTGACAAATAGTATGAGGTTCAGTTAAAATTAAATGTGAAGAAACTCAAAAGCACGGAAGAAACCACAACCCTAAGCCTATTTTCCATTGAATTTTCTCTACCTGCCATTGCTTGTTTTGCAATTCCTATTACACGTTTATCATTATATAATTAACCTACTATCTATTTAATTTCACCTAAACAATATAGAATTTCTAGAAACTAGTAATTGTCATTTAGTCCTTTGGGTTCGATATTGGAACTCACGTCCTTTTGTTACTACTACGATAAGGGTACACTTGCCCTTGAGCGTATTTTTAGCACATTAGTATACATAAAAATCAACTTTCTACATCGGTTAAAGGCTGAACCGATGTAGAAAGTCATACCTTTCTACATCGGATCATATTGGAACTGAGGTAGAAAGTCTTTTTTACACCAGTTCACAGTTAAATGTAAAAAAACCTCACTTTTTACATTGGTGGGATCCACATCGATTCATCAACCGATGTAAAATCTTTGAAATAATTGATGTTAAAAGCTCTTATTGTAGTAGTGAATCGTGGTAATCCACTCCCTGACACATCAGATGGTAGTGCCCGATCACTCTGCCAATACACACGTTTGTGGTGGCACTTGCAACCCTGACATGTCAAAGAATGGTGTGCCCTCTATAGTTGCCACACATCTGTACTAGTGTCTCTAACATGTCAAAAGGGTGGTACAATCAATTCACACCTCTTTAAGTTATAAGCTGAGAAATGTAAGCACTTGTGAGGGTTAGTCCATAGTGGCTGGACGGTTCATAGCCCCTTAAGCGCTAAGACGCGTGAGTGCTTACAAGGGTTGATCCTAGTAACTAGACGGTTCATAGCCCCTCAAAAGCTAAGCTAAGAGATGTGAGTGCTTGCAAGGATCGACTTACAAATGTCGGATGGTTCACTGCATATAAAAAAAAAAAGTTTAAACAATCACATAATACATCATAACTGATTGATGAAAGGCAATTGGAATTGCAAAAAGACCATGGGCATACTAGAAAATCTAAAACCTCAATTAAGAAAGTTAGCTAAGTTGAACTAGAAAGTTCAAGGAACATCAAACCTCAGTGAAGAAAATTAGCTAAGTTGAACCTCAGTTAACACACTCTCTATTATTAGTTAAAATTTATTGAAAACTACAAAATTATGAGTGAAACTCATTAACAAAAAGTGAAACCTACAAAATTTTGTAATTTCTAATGAATTTCAATCAATAATAAAAAGAGTGTGATAAAAAAAAAAGTGTTAAAGCCAGAAACATGCATTAAAAAGGAAGGAAACAAAAAAAAAATTTGAAATGAACCTATTTTAAGAATTCCAATAAGATTCATCTTACCACTTACTAGAAGGTTGTGCACAAATCAAATAGCAGTCATTGTTAAGAAGCTATGGAAGTTGAGAATTAATGCGCTAAAAATACACTCAAGGGCAAGCGTACCCTTATTGCAGTAGTAACAAAAGGACGTGAGTCCAGATATCGAACCTAAAGGACTAAATGGTGATTACCAGTTTCCAGAGATTCTATATTGTTTAGGTAAAATTAAATAGGTACTGGGTTGGTTCAATAGTGATAAACGTAAAATAGGAATTGTAAAACAAACAATGGCAAGTAGAGAAAAATTTAGAGAAAAATAGGCTTAGGGTTGTGATTTCCTTCTTGCTCTTAAGTTCCTTCACATCTAATTCTAATTGAACCTTTTACTATTCATCAATTACCAATATTCCCCTACGAATTTTATTGTCAATTGTTGGTCATAAATTGCAATAGTCCTTTCTAAGTTAATTTCCCAGTTGATCGTGTGAGATATTAAAACCCTAGGAAGGCATGAGGAATAAAAGGGGAGGATTAAATTAATTATTTAATCCAATTGGAAATTAGGAATGAAGGTTGATCATACGACAAAACCTAATTTAATTACCCTACACGTCTACCAATTAATTGCGGTATGGCCGTCGTTCAATTAATCGATTCAAAGCATACAAGGGATGATCAATTCCAAGTAAGAAAATAAAAATAGTAGAGCAATCTAATTGACTGAATAGAAACAAGAATTCAATTAAAATTAAACATTTAGGGGTTCCAAACACTAAGTACACCACAACCCTAACAAGAAATTTAGCTACTCATGGCAAGAAGAGATATCACAATTTTAAAGAAATACATCAAAGGAAAAAGAAGAAGAAATCTTTTACAAGAAAAGGTTTTTCTCCAGTTTCTGACTCTGAGTATCCTATTGCCCCTCAAGAATCCTTCTCCAGAAGCCAAAGAGCAAAAAAAGGAAGAATTGAGGAAAGAATAAAGATAAAATACCGATCCCCTTTTTTGTGTTTTGCTCCTTGCTATTTGTAATATCATTTCAGAATTTTGAAGTAGAAGACTTAACCCCCGGTCCATTCTGCCCAATCTAGATCCATTAAAAATTCAAATAAAATTAAAACTTGGACCCCGAACCCCCCGCTGGGCAGTTTTTCAGAATTTGCTTCGCTTTGACGCCGGGCGAGCTATCCAACTCGCCCGGCGGAATACCTCTAGGGCAAGTCCCGCCGGGCGGGTGCAACTTTGTGCACTCTATTTTGTGCTTCAAGTCTCCTTTTTGGCCTGTTCTTGTGCTTATAGGCTTCTTTTAAGCCCACTTGATAAGTATATTACTCCTCTATACCTATGGACTAGATTTCTTTTATTTGCTCAACTAACTTCCTACATAAAATTCAACAAAATTAAGGCAATTCATGTAATTTTAAATAAAAAGCTTAGAAACACACATCACATGAAATCCTTCATTAATGGTCTATTTTCTCAAAAATTTTAAATGAGTTAATGTAGAAATCATGTGAACTTGCTTTATAAATCTACATAAATATAGATTTATCAAGAATGAGTAGCTGTCGTTCTAGCTCTGTATCTCAAGCACGAATCTCAAATTCAGATTTTTCATTTTGTGATTAAAAACGGAAAAGAAAACCTAACGATCGATTTATGCCAAATATTTGCATGATTTTATTTTTTTTAGCAGATTTAATTTTCCTATCATATTGCGTCCAGAAAATCATAGTGTAAATTCATATTTCATTCTGTCTATTTTAAATTATTTAATTTGCTTCTAACTGTATAACAATTCCTTTTTTCTTTTTTTTTTGTAAATTCTCATTTTTTTTTGGCAAAGCCGGTATGAGAATTCTGAAAGACTTACACCGTATATAGATTAATGCACATTAAGGAAAAAGAATTAAACAGCAAACAAAGGCTAAAATATTGTATTTTTACTCATTTAAGAGAAAAATAAAAAGAAAAAACAAATTGTAGGACGCACTACAAAAAACCACCTCTCTCAATAGGCACGAAAAGCTTTATATTGCTAAAGAAAAAAAGGTTTATATTGTCTTAATCCTTTGTCATTGCAAAAACCTTCCTTCAGTCTTTTCAAAGGTTTTTATATGTAAAAATGTATTTTAAAGATAAAAAAAACAAAATTCAACATCCATTTTGTATTTTGTGTTTATCTTTTACAAACTTTATTTTCACTTCTAAGCTTCACATATTGAAGAAGTTTGTTCAATAAATACCTGCTCTTAAATATCAAATTGCAAGAATGTTAATTTCACATCCTACTCGACCAAGAGTTTTGCGTCAGCCAAAGCAATCACAAGTGTGATTGTGTCGTGTCATGTTACTGGAGCACAGACTTCTCCACATTCTACACCAAATTCTTGCCAATAGCTATTGGCAACTAGTCACGTCTTATACTTGTCAACTTATTCATTCTTCTTCAATTTTATCTTATACACCCACTTGACACTAATTGTCTTGTGTCCTTTCTGAGGATCACTCAACTCCCATTTGTTATTTCTTTCAATTACTACAATTTCTTGATCGATTGCCTTTTCCATTTTGCTTCTGTCATAACCACTTCAAAAGTGGTGGAATCACAATATAAAAATAAAGCATATTGTGTGCTTTAAATTGAAATTGGTCCTTAGTAATGGTCTTGATTGCTTTCATTGATGTAATGATATTTATACACAGTATTACTTTTAATTTTTTATATACATTTTAGTCTAGTGACGAAGATATAGAGAGAAAATGTGCTTGGATGTATATTTTGTTAATTTTATTATTTAACAAAAATAAAGTAAAAATAGTATAAAAATTGTATGCTTATCTGAAAATTTACGTGCAAATAAGTTATTGTTTCATAGATGGTTAATTTTAATTTTAGCTTCAACATAAATATACTTCCTGATACTACAAGGAAGGCTATATCCTATACATTAATAAAATTAAACAATTTAGCTATACTAAATTTTGATGTCTTATCCTCAAAAACATTAATAATGTTGCGAGAGAGATTAAAGTTTATTAATAAATTGTACATGAATTATATAGATATTTTTAAATTTAAGTAAAATTTAAAAATAAAAATATCATCAATAGTGAAATTGCCAATGCTATCAAACTTAGACTTGTCTAGTTATTGACTCGGTCAGGATATAGGGTTACTAGTCAAATCTGTGAATCATTGTTTGAATTGCATAAATTGATATATATTAAAAATTTCCAAAATATTTATAACTTATACATTTCTTACTTATAAAAATTATAAAAAAATTATATTATACCTTCAAAATTCCTAAAAATTCACAATGTCAGTTCATTCAAAAATTTGCTAGGTCAATGATTCAACTAGCTGAGTCATTGATTTGACCAAAAAACTTATTGAATCTAATTGGTTCCATGACATTTCTAATCTAATAATGAACTCAAACCAATTAAATTACTGGTTCAATCAATTGGTCTGAATTGGTTTTTATAATTGAAAAATACATATCTTAAGATATGACCAAAAAGGAAAAAGATATAACAAGAAATATCTTCATCATAATTAGATAGAAATAAATTAAACAGATAAGACTTTTGAAATTAAAGAGGAGATTATGTAAGTAAACTATTTTTAGTAAAGACCAAAGGTATCTTTCATGAGAGATAATTCTACTCAAGTTGGGTAGGACTATTGTAGGCGGCAAAGATCTTCCTTCGAGTATTTAACGTAGCTATATATGTAACACCCATTCATATTAAATATAATTTGTATTAATTTAGTTATTAAATTTAAGTAGATCAAAATACAAGTAAAATTTTTCTGCTTTTACAATAGAAAAATTACAAACTTAACAGAAATTGAAAATGGTAGTAAAAGAAGGAAGATAAAGCTTGTATATATATATATATATGTGTGTGTGTGTGTGTGTGTGTGTGTGTGTCATAAAACTGTACATCATGATTTGATAATGCATAAAAGTCATAAAATACAGAAAGACCAAAAGTACATAAAAAAATAAACACTACCTAACCTAATATATATGTTCTGGAGGTTACTCGGACCTATAATCTAAGTCGACTACCACGTCCTCTATTTCGGTTAACGCAAAACTGGGTACCTCGGCTCATAACCCCTGCTATCCTGGATCTGACCTTCCTCTATCCCGGCACAGCATGGGAAACACTTAACAGCAAGGAACGCGTGTAGTTAGGTACCCAAACGCACATTGCCATGTGGTACCTAGCTCTAACTAAATTTCTCTCCAAAAGCACATTATATAAAGGACTCTACACCCACTAGGTACATACGCTCTCTCTCATACTCAAACCCATACTGACTTAAGCATTGAAGTCCTTGTAGGTGCCACTACTGGAGACGCCAGCAACCATCGTGGGAGCTCACCGGAGACGCATTCTTGTGTTCATCACACAACAATATACATCAAAAAGGTATTACACAAAACAGTGTCAACCTACCCTATCCCTAATAAAAAAAATATTTTATTATAAACTAAGTCTACATATCCTCGCCCGTCAATCTAACTCGTCCTCAGCATCACTAGGCATTACCGTTATCTTTAATAATCGTGATTAATCATCCAAAGAAGAAAAATAATGGAATGAGGTGTTTTGTTCTAAAATCACTTTCACATATATGGTAGGAAGTCTACCATTAAACAAAGATAAAACATAGTTGACAATAAAAGGGAACCTACGATTCATTCTAAGTTGTGTCAGACTACCCTTAACTTGGTATGGATCCATACTTCTCATTAATGAGTAATAGTTCTCAATAGAACTGGAAAGTGACTAGAAGTACATGTATCTCTTCAACATCATCACATGGTATAGTCATCATCATCAATGAAGAACAAATAACAGTCAAGACATCCATTTATAGAGGTATACTCTTATATCAATCTTGAAATGCTAAGCAGTTGTTGGGGTTATCAAGCTTGGTCAGATGAACATCTTGGCTCATGGGCACTACCCTGGCCATTGGGACCTTCACCACTTGATGCCTACCTCCAAGATCTCCGTAAGTGGGTCCCTGCATTTCATTTCTCAGCGTACCAAACTATAACTTCCCTAACAGGTTGCGATGCCACTGCATGTCATTTGTTTTACATTACTTACTAAACTATCAATTCCTAACTTCTTAAGCAGAGGTTTCCCTTGTCTCATTTAGTTTAAGTACTAATACAATCAACATTTCTGCCTTATATTGTAGAAATTGTACAATACCAAAATTTTAACAAAGTAGCAATTTAGTAATCATATAAATTTAGCAAAATAATAATTTAGTAATTACTAAAATTTTAGTAGAATAATGATGTAGTAATTATAATTTAATTACTAAAATTTTGGCAGAATAACAATTAAATAAATATATTTTAATTTTCTAAATTTGAGCAAAGTAACAACTTAGTAATTATATTTTAATTTTCTAAATTTAAGCAAAGTAACAACTTAACAATTAATAATTTAATAATCTAAATTTGAGTAGAGTAACAACTTAATAAGAACATTTTATTTAAAAATTTAAGTAGCATAACAACTTAGTAAAAATTAAATTTTAGCATTAAAATATTATAGCATAGTAAATTTGTATATTGAAACGTTTAGGGGAAAACCTTTCCTACCAACATGCAAAGTGACAATAATTTAAAACTAACCTCACTCCTCCCATTACCTCGTAGGTGGTTGATGAAGATGATGTAATTGTTGGTACAAAATTTCTAGGCTTGGGGACGTGCTCCATGAGTTGTCCTTAAGCTCCTCAGTATAAATTTTATTTGTAATTAAATTAACCGATATCAATAAAACTTCCTAAACTTGAGAAATTAGCTTTTAATATCAAAAAAATAGATTTTAATGTAAAACTTGACAAATAAATTATTTTTCATCAAAAATAAATTTCTAATAATTATTTTTTATTTTTATTTATTTATTTTGAATTATATTTATTTATTTTTTATTTTTAAGCTAGAAAATTCATGAAAAATCCATTTTAATTCAATAAATACCAAAAAAAATTTCCAAAAATTTTGAAATTAAATATTTTACCTATAAATAAACTAAAATTACCATTTTCCCTATTTTATGAGTTCAAACCAATATTGGTTAGGTTTAATAGACACTTAAGGGCATTTTAGTCATTTTGCACCAAAATTCTAAAAAAATTTCAAAATTATATTTTAATATTTATGATATGATTCCAAGCTCAAATTAACATTTTAATTTCAATTAAATCTTTTTCTCATGTTTGTCCTATATATTGAGAAATAAAGACAAAATCGTTATTTTTTAATTTCTTTGAGCTTCGACTCAAAGAAATTATTAAAAATAATAATTAAATAGCTCTTGCAATTCTAAGCATAATGGTAGAAATCAAAATTTTGAAATTTCTTCTCGATTTTTCAGAATTAATTTGTTAAATATTACAAAAATAATTAAAAAATTGAGGTCAAAAAGTCTTTAGTTGTTTCTCGCAGTCAACTAGTGGTATTTTTTCCATTTCACAAAAATTATCTTAATAATTTGTTGAAAATTTTCTAAAATTATTATTAATTATTCTAAGTATATTGATGACTTAAAAATAATTTTTAAACACTTCTAAGTATTTTTCTTTATTAGTTCTGTTATATAATGAAACAGTCATGTTATCAATTTTCAAGCTCCGTTTTCAAGAAAAAAATCTAAACTAAATACTATTTACTAATACAAACATAATTGTAAAGATCATTTTTTAGATTCCCATCTGCTTCTCAGAAATAAATACAGAATAATTAAGAAAGCAGTTTAATAGACAAAAGTAGGGATGTCACATTTCTCCTCTCCTCTTAAGAATTTCGTCTCCAAAATTCACTTACCAGTAAAGAGATGAGGATATTGTTCTTGCATTTTGCTTTTTAATTCCTAAGTTCATCTCTATCATTAGTTTGACTCCACACAACATTCACGAGAGGTATTTCTTTACATCGAAGTTGTTTTATCCTTCGATCCTCTATTCTAATTGAGAATACGTCATAAGTAAGATTTTCTTTTATTTGTGCTACATCAGGCTTAATGATATGTGTAGGGTCATGGATACATTTGCAAAGTTGGGAAAATAAAAGATATTATGAAGATTAGAACGATTAGGTGATAAGGCTATTTGATATGCAACAAGACTAATCCTTCTACAGATTTGGTAAGGGCCAATAAATTTAGGAAAGATTTCCAGGATTTTAAGGCTCTGCCAACCCTAGTTACAGGTGTAACTCTCAGAAATACATTATCTCTTTCTTGACCATTTTAACTTTCTTCGCAATTTCTTGTAATATCTTAGGTCCGACTATCAAAGATTCCCCAGTCTCATACCAACAAAGTGAAGTCCTATATTTTCTCTTATACAAATCCTCGAAGAGAGCCATTCCAATGCTAGAATGAAAGCTATTATTATAGGTAAACTCGATTAATGGTAAGAACTGATCCCAACTACCTTTCCACTGTAAAATATAGGCACTAAGTAGATCTTATAGGAATTAGATAGTCCTTTCAAACCGTTCGTTAGTTTAGGAATGATAAGCGGGACTAAGTTTTATAGTCCTTAATAGGCTCTCCCAAAATCTAGAAGTGAAACGAGGATCTCTATCAAATATTATGCTAGAAGGCACTCCATGTAACCTAATGATTTCTCTAATATACAGCTAGGTCAACTTCTCTAAAGAAAACTTGATGTTAATGGGCAAGAAATGAGTGGACTTGGTTAGTCTATCCACAATTACCCATATAGCATCATGACCGAAAGGTGTCCATGGGAAACTAGTCACAAAATCTATTGCTATACTGTCCCATTTCCACTTAGGAATGTCTAAGGGTTGTAATTCTCTAGAAAGTTTTTGGTGTTCTATCTTAGTCTTTTGACAAATTAAACAAAATGCCATAAACTCTGTTATAGCCTTTTTCATTCCAAGCCACCAGAATATCTTCTTCAAGTCTTGGTACATCTTGATAGAACTTGGATGAATACTCAATTTATACTTTTGAGCCTCTTCTAAAATCATTTTTCTAAATTCCCCTTCCTGTACACAGATCCCTCCTTGAAACCTGATTAATCCATTTGAATCTTGATCAAACTTCAATCCTTTTCCTTAAGTCCTTGCTTCTAACCTTCCTTGGAGATATTGATTAATACTCTAGGCTTCCTGAATCTGTTCGAAAAACTCACTGCTTATTTGAAGCATTCCAAAACAAATACTTTTTGGTTTTATCTCTATAGCCAAATCCAATCCCTAAACTTCTCTATCACTTCCACTTCTTTAACCATCATGATCAAGGCATGTAAAGATTTTCGACTTAAAGCATCTACTACAATGTTTGCTTTACCAAGATGGTAATGCAATTCAAAGTCGTAATCTTTCAAGAATCCCACCCACCTACATTGCCTCATATTCAGTTCTTTTTGGTCAAACAAATACTTCAGACTTTTGTGGCCGCTGCACATTTCAAATCTAGCACCATAAAGATAGTGCCTCTAAATCTTCAAGGCAAAACTACTGCAGCCAATTCTAAATCATGAGTTGGATGATTAACCTCATGTAGTCTTAATTGCCTTGAAGCATAAGCTGACTTTCCCTTTTTGCATCAATACACACCCTAATCCTTGCCCGGATGCATCACAATAAACTTCAAATTTTTCGATAGGATCAAGCAGGATCAACACAGGTGCAGTGATAAACCTATTTTTCAACTCTTGGAAACTAGACTCACAAACCTTTGTCCAAACAAAAGGTTGTCCTTTATGGGTTAACTTAGTTAGAGGCAAAGCTAATTCGAAAATCCTTCAATGCATTTTTAATAGTAACCTGCAATCCTGAGAAACTCTATATTTTTGTTATTGTTGTGAGCTGTTCCCAACGCAACATTGCTTCCACCTTTGTAGAATCCACTGAGATCCCTCCTTGTGATATCACATGTCCTAAGAAATTGACTTGCTCTAACCAAAACTCACATTTTGAGAGTCTGGCGTACAACTGCCTTTCCCTTATTATCTTTACTACTATCCTTAGGTGTTCCTCATGCTCTTGGTGATTTCTGGAGTAAATAAGAATATCATCTATAAAGATTACCATGAATTTATCCAAATATTCATGGAATATTCGGTTCATATAGTCCATAAAGATTACAGGAGTATTAGTTACACCAAAAGGCATTACCAAATGCTCATAATGTCTATATCTTGTCTTAAAGGCTATTTTTGGTATATCTTCAGTCTTGACTCTAATCTAATGGTAACTAGATTTCAAGTCAATCTTCGAAAATCTTGTAGCTCCTCTCAATTGGTCCATAAAATCTTCTATCTTAAGTAATGGATACTTATTCTTGATAGTGATCTTATTGAGTTGGTGATAATCTATACACAACCTCATATTTCTATCTTTCTTCTTCACCAACAACACTAGAGCACCCAAAAGAGAAACATTAGGTTTAATAAATTTCTTTTCTAAAAGTTTCTCTATTTGCTTCTTCAACTCTATTAATTCTAAAAGGGACATTCTATAAGGTGCTATGGATATAGGTCCTGATCCTGGTACCAAGTCTATGGTGAATTCTATTTCCCTTTTAGGACGTAAACCAGGAATATCTTTGGGAAAAACATTAGGAAAGTCATAAAAAATAGATAGATTATTAGATTTTAAATTTCCCTTGGTTTTTAGTGAAGATATGATCACATATACTCAAGCTTACTTGTTCTTAGGAGCATTTATATGGTTGGTAGTTTCCATCTTAAATCCCACAAAGGGCTCAAATTTTGATTCGAACACTAGGGCTTTTTAATGACAATTAAGAAGAACATGGTTGGAAGATAACCAATACATTCCTAATACCAGATCTAATATAGTTAAAGGAAAATAGATCATATTGACAGAAAAAGTTCTACCTTTTATAATAACTAGACAGTTTAATAATGCACAAGAAGTAATAGTAGGGATATTGGTAGGGGTAGAAACAATAAGGTCATAAGGTAAAAGTGAAACAAGTAATTTCAAATGCTTCACACAATCATCGAAAATAAGTGAATGAGTTGTGCTTGAGCCATATAGTACATTTAAGAGATTATCGTTTATAACACACTTACCTTAAATAAGGTCATCAGATATGGCCACCTCAGCCCTGCTCATGGTAAAGACTCTACCAGTGGTTTGAGGTCTACCAGTTGGAGCCTTTCCATTGTTGCCATTACCCTGCTCATTTTTGGGCTTTGAACCCATGTTGCTGTAGTAGCCTTTTTGTCCACAATTGAAGTAGGTAATCGGTAATTTGTCACAATCCCTCTAATAATGAAGTCCTCCACAACAGTAGCATCGAATAGGAGTGTTAGAACTCCCAATAATAATAGTTTTTTGGCCAAATGATTCGCCAATTGATCTAGATAGAGCACTATAAGGCTTCTTTTTTTTCTAGAAATTTTTGCCTCTTGTTTTTCTAAGGTCCTCCACTTTTCCACTAAGCCTGCCTAACTTTCATATCATCTTTATAAATTCTACAACATTTCACTAGGGTAGGAAACTAAGCTATTTCTAGATAACCCACTACTTGCTTGATGTTAGGCCTCAATCGACTCCCAAATTTGTAGCACCGGGACCTTCCATCAACTCCTTCCTAAAAATAGGGGCAGTACTTTGATAGTTCATCGAATTTAGCTACATACTATCCAACAGACATATTGCTTTGCTTTAACTCAAGTAATTCTATTTCCTTCCTTCATCTTATTATTGTTGTCTAACATACCTCCACCAATGCTCAACTTCCCCAGATAACATAAAGGTAGCATATTTTACTTTGTCTGCATTAGTGCACACCATTGTAGTAAAGATTTTCTTGATCTCTACGATCTAGTTCTGGGCACCATCAGGATCAAATCCGCCTTTAAATGTTGGTGAATCATTCTTGCAAAATGCTGCTTGTAACGACCCACAACCGCTACTACACAACAATTACTAAGCATTACTTGACGTGTAAGCATATATATATATATACATATAAACATCAAGATGAGATTCATTCACCTCATCCAAAAACCGCCATACAATCTTTACAACTTGAAAAGAATAACGAACATGAGGGATGACACTAAGGCCAATATATATATACATCAACAAGGGGAGAGGGGTACAAAACACACTCCCTATGACTGGTCACACTATACATTCCATCAAAAGAAACAGAGATCACAAAATCATCAAAAGAGGGAAACATGACTCATCGCATCACACCATCTCCTGCTAGTAGCTCTACCTTCAGCTTTAAGTAGTCGAATCCACTAAGGGCTCACTGTTTGCTCCCTCGCCTAACGACGTGATTATAACAGGCAATCAAAACGCAACGACGGCAACATCAATAACCACAACAAAACATCAAAAAGCAAGGGCAAGCTTACTAAAAAACATTATGACATATCATCAAAGGAGTCATCAACAATTCATATCATCACTCACATGAAATACGAATACATAATCCTACGATATGGATTCTATAATGTTAAACCACATGATGCAATGATTTCACCACTACCATGTCAATGCATGGGGACATGACTCTCGAGAGATTTACAATAATTTGAGTGATCAGCCAGGTCTCACCCCCTAACATGGCTTCAACAACACCTTGTCACATGCTCCTCACCATTCAGGGATTGCCAAACTCTGATCTACAGATAAGATTATGTGATCTGTCAAGATAAGCGTATATGGGTGGTGGCTCACTGCGACTCAAGGTTTGCATTACCTTGGTCCTTTGCGGAATCGCCCATCCACTTATCCCCAAAGGCCCATGACAGCAACCCCACATCTCATTTAGCACTAGGTTGTAGGCCCTGTTTGAGCCGTCTACTCCAATTAGCCAACCAACTTACGTATCTGCATACACCATGGCATGAGGTCCATCAACAGTTACCTCAGCCGCCAACATATGCATGAATGCATGTACAACACCACAATGATCACTTCAACATCAACAAGTTGATTAATTTCACGACAACACCATATAAGCTCAATTCAGCACCACACATGGCCGACAACCACTACCAACCCATGCAGGCTTAATTCAGCACCATACATGGTAAATAGGTAAGGCCCTATCAAAGCAGCCTGTACCCCATGAGGAAAATCTCAAAAATAACAACGTTTACAATAAGTGGAGGTCCTATCCAAGCAACCTTCCCTTTCTCCTACACTTTCAACAATTGTCACATTAGGTTTGCACAAGGAGTCCCCCTTCAAACCACGTTCGATACAATTAAATCTTTAATTAAGACAACAATAGGCTACCCCACTCGCTCAGTGATCTATATGCTTACTCAGCTAAGGACTCCCTTGCAAAGGGCCTACTTTCCCCCATGAAGGTTCTTGCTCAGTGACCATAAGTCTAGCTAAGCGAACATCTATTCTAGAAAGCACCCCTTTTTTTTGCCTCTAGAGATTTTCGCTCAACGACAACCAGGGTCACTTAGTGAATTTTCCAAGGATTTTCACACTTTTCTCTCAATCACTATTTGCTCAACGAGTTCTCTACCCGCTCAATGACCAACCACTCTAAAGAGCAATCAATTTTAAAAACACGCCTCTCACCTAGCGAACACATTACTCACTCAGTAGAAGGCTAGCAACAGAGTGCACCAACTCTCCAAGACACAAAATCGCTCAGCAAGCCTAGTCCTCGCTCAACGAATCACTCTTAGGCATTTTGGAGTGCCCATACTTGCTCAGCGAGTCCCTTATGAACACTTGCTCAACGAATTGAACCTCACTTAACGGATTTCCTTCTTCTCCTCAATCATAACTAAAACTTAAGAATACTCACTCGGCGAATTCCAACCCAAAAGTCTCACTTCACTCCTAGGGGCATTCTCGCTCAGCGAGAGCCCTCGTCGCTCAGTGACTACGGGGTAACAGAACTAGAGACTTTGGTCAAAAAACCCAAAAATTCAAACTTTACTCTCACCCACACTTCAAATCAACCCCATAGAGATCGAACAACATCATTCAACATGCCACAACATCATACCCAACAGATTTCACAACCATCACAGCATTTCAAACAGTAAACCATCACAAATTCAACAAACCTATTCTTAACAAAAATCCAAGAAAACTCATTCACTTTCATGTTTCAGCATAAACCGAGGTAATGTTCACATGCAACCACGTTCATACATCAAGTATTCAACAAGTGTAAGCTTCTCTTACCTTTTTGGAGCTTTCAAAATCCATATTTGGGGAAGAGGAGAATGTGAAGAGATGAACCCTTGAGCCAAATCTTCTGGGAGAGCAATCCTTCTCACCACAAAGGAATAGGATAAGTCTATAAATCTTGTTATTCTCTTGATGGTTTTAAGAAAGATTGAGAATTTGAGAGAGATTGGGAAGACGGTGTTTAGGATAGTCTAGCCAAAAGTGAGAGGCATAGGGCTTATGGGGGTCTTAAAGTCCTCTAGGGCCTTAAGAGGGCTTTAGGCTCACTAAGGCCCAAGGTCTATCTAACCCCTCCCGAAGACCCAAACTGTCCTAACATTACTGTCCACTCAACAACCTAGATAAATACCCTTAACAACTTCTTTTAGCTCAAGCACCTTTTCCACAAGTTCCATAAATCCATACTAGAATTCCAAGACAAAAAAACACAAAACCACAATCACATAACAACAACTTATTTAATTGTCTTAATTATCAAGATCACATTTTAATTTTCACTTTTGGTTATTAAATCACTAAATTACACATTAAGAAAACACAAGCATTACACTGTTAGTCCTCGATATTTTGCTGGTTTAGCATCTCGTCCTTGATTCATATTCTCAAGGATAGCAGCCATTCTTTCGAGTATCTATTGGGTAGCATCTTGTTGTGGTCTTCCAGCCATTGTTTGAAAAAGAGAATCAATATCTTAGTTCATTGCTTTGAATAAAACCATATGTCAGGTGAGTAAAAGTAATTTGTGAAATAGTACACCAGATAGACTTCCAAGAAAGAGTGGTGGGTCACAATAGACACTCTTAATGCCAAGTCTTTACTAGCTAGAACCTATCTAGACATGCACTAATCACTTCTTCTAAACCCCAACAGCTAACAATAGGTTTATTCTTAGCAAAGTCTTCTACTGAGTGAGCAGACCACTTCCATTCTTGTTTTGGCAACAGTAAATGCAAGAACATAAAGCATAAAGAATGGTCAAGGCCATACCCCAAGCTTTAACAGGAAAGAATTACTCCGATACCAGTAAATGTAACACCCATTCATATTAAATATAATTCGTATTAATTTAGTTATTAAGTTTAAGTAGATGAAAATATTCCGCTTTTATAATAGAAATTTTTCAAACTTAATAGAATTTGAAAATGGTAGTAAAAGAAAGAAGATAATATATATATATATATATATATATATATATATATATATATATATATATATATATATATATATATATGTCATAAAACTATACATCATGATTTGGTAATACATAAGAGTCATAGAATACGGAAAGACCAAAAGTACATCAAAAGATAAATACTACCTAACCCAATACATACATCAAAAAGGTCCTATACAGAGCAGTGTCAATCTATCCCATCTCTTATAAAAAAAAATATTTTACTATAAACTACGTTTACAGATCCTCGCCTGTCGAGATATCTTTTGACTCGATTTCAGCATCACTAGGCGTTATCGTCATCTTTAATAATCGCGATCATTCATACAAAGAAGAAAAATAATGGAGTGAGGTGTTTTTTTCTAAAATCACTTTTACATGTATGGTAAGAAGTCTACCGTAAAACAAAGATAAAATATAGCTAACAATAAAGGGAACCTAGGGTTTATTTTAAGTTGTATCAGACTACCCTTAACTCGGTGTAGATCCATACTCCCCATTAATGAGTAATATTTCTCAACAGAAATATAAAGTGATTGGGAGTACATATAACTCTTCAACATCATGACATGGTACAATTCTCATCATCAATGAGGATCAAATAGCAGTTAAGGCATTTATTTATCGAGGTATACTCTCAAACTAATCTTGGAATGCTGAACAGTTGTCGAGGTTATCAAGCTTGGCCAAGTGAATATCCCAGCTTATGGGTACTACCCTGGCCATTGGGACCTTCACCATTTGATGTCTACCCACAAGACCTCCGCAAGTGGGTCCCTACATTTCATTCCTCAGAGTACTAAACTATAACTTCCCTAACAGGATGCCATGTCACTACATGTCACTTACTTTACATTACTCACTAAACTATCAATTCCTAACTTCTCAAGCAAAGGTTTCCCTAATCTCATTTAGTTTGAGCACCAGTACAATCAACATTTCATTCTTATATTGTAGATTGCACAATACCAAATTTTTCACAAAGTATCAATTTAGTAATCACATAAAATTTTAGCACAATAATAACTTAGTAATTACTAAAATTTTAGCAGAATAACAATGTAGTAATTATAATTTAATTACTAAAATTTATGTAAAATAACAACTAAATAAATACATTTTAGTTTTCTAAATTTGAGCAGAGTAACAGCTTAGCAATTATAATTTAATTTTCTAAATTTAAGTAAAGTAACAACTTAATAATTATAATTTAATAATATAAATTTGAGCCACATAACAACTTAATAAGAGCATTTTAATTAAAAATTTAAGCAGCATAACAACTAAGCAGTGTTTTAAAACTCAGACCGGTCATCGACTCAGTCAGGACATCGGGTCACTGGGTCAATGGTTGAACCGGTGGCTCAATGGTCGAACCGCATGACCTGGTCTCTATTAAAAAAAATTAAAAATATTTATAACATACAAATTTGATACCTTTAAAATTTTATACCATGCTTTAAAAAAAATCCCCAAAAAAATGAGAACACAAATTAACATAAATCTACAAGAACATTCTTCAAATTCATATCTATTGACATTGATCACCCATGAGTTCTATGTCTAAACAAATAAAACAAATTCTCAACAAGCAACAAACTCATATAAGTTCCAAATTTCTAATGATATTTGAGTTCAAATAAGTAACAAACTCACATAACAAAGTCCGAAAATAAGTTCTAAGCATAATTAAACAATAAGTTCCAAACAAGTTCAAAAGCTATTTATGTCCAAGGAGTAAAAGTTGGGCCAAGTTTAGGCACTCCTTCATCAAGGAATTCAGAACCTTCCCCAATAGCTTCCTCAACATTGTTTTCATTTAGATTTATGTTTTCCATGGTATTGTCTTGTGCATCTTCATCCTCATCTTCATCTAAATTCAATTGATCTATAGCAACATCATTTTAGATAAAAGTTAGTAATCAACTAGTGATAAGAAATATGAAAGAATGAAATTGTAAGTACAATATGGGAAACACATACCAATATCACTTGAAATTGGTTGAATGGTCAAATTTGCAAGGTCATTACGTAATGCATCCGCCTCTTCATTGGTTAAGAATGGTGGTGACTCCTTCATTACCCAATTAGAGTGATCATCAAGGGTTTCAAAATTGATAGGATCATAACTTTGATGCCTCTTTTTCCTAAGCACATGTATTTAAATCTAAGCATACATATTTACAAATAGAAAGATAAACAATCAAAGAAAAAGAAATATAATAATACCTATGCCGCAGCCTCAAGTTGTAACACACAAAAACTAAATCATTAAGTTTCTGATGCTCCAACCTATTTCTTTTTTTTGAATGAATATGCTTAAATACACTCCAATTTCGTTCACAACCTGAAGCACTACAAGTTTGGCTTAAAACACGAATAGCCAACCTTTGCAAGTTTGGTGTACCACATCCATAGGATTCCCACCATTGATCTTGAACATTGCATGTAAAAAATTAATCAATAGATGTATTGAACTAAAATAAATATTAAGGATCACAATTATGAAAGTTACCTAGCATCACTATATTTCGTTCATGCAAAGTAGCTTGCCTTCCAAAATCCAACTCAACATCTTTGTATGTTCTCATCTCACTAGTTAACTTACTCCTCAATTCAGGATCTCCATGAGCATATTTTTCAATGACATCTAAAAGACTAGATGTTGTGGACTTGTGTTGTTCAAATTCATCATCATTAAACTAACAAGTTGGATTTAACCAATAACCAGTAGCATGAAGATTTTTACGAAGCTGTGAATCCCAACGATCATCTAAAATCTTCAAGTAAGGCTCCACTTTCTTCTTATTTCTCCGAAACCTCCTCACCATCTCCTCTCTAGCTTTATAAATAGCTTGGTAAAGAAAACCCATAGCAAGTTTATCTTCACTATCAACAATACGCAACACACGTACAAGTGGTTCAGTAAGTTTCACTATATCAGCACAACCATTCCAAAAACCAGACTCTTAGACTTGCTCCACAAATTTTTTTGCCTTGACTTCTTTGGCATAAGCTAAGGTTGTCCATTCTTTAGAGGTTACCATGGCTCTTAGTGCATCTTTTTGAGCCAAAATGCTTTGCAAAGCAATAAAATTAGTGGCAAAACGAGTTGGAGCAGGACGAAGTATTTCTCTGCCACCTGTATGCTTTCTCATCAAATATAATGTATAGCAATGGTTATAAACATATTTGGTAACCTTTGAGGCATGTGACACGGCCTCACTTACTTCCTTTAATTTTCCCATATCCTGTAACATCAAATTAATGCAGTGTGCTGCACAAGGAGACTAGAACAATTTAGGAAACTCTGCTTCCAATGACCTGCCAGCAGCAACATAATTTGCAGCATTATCTGTCACTATGTGAACAATATTTTCAGGGCCAACATATAATACCACCTCCCTGAAAAGCTTATACAACATATCAACAGTTTTAGAAACATGAGAGGCATCAACGGATTTAAGAAAAACTGTTCCCTTAGGACAATAAACTAAAAAGTTGATAAGAGTTCTCCTACTCCAATCAGTCCACCCATTTGCCATAAGAGTACAACCAGTTTTTCTTCCAAATAGAATGATAATCCTCTACAAGCTTCTTTGTATCATCAACCCACCTATTTAACAAATGACCATGAAGAGTGTGCATATTGGGAACCTTATACCCTGGACTCATGCTACAGAGAGCATCAATCATAGGCTAAAAATATGCTGAATTAGCTACATTAAATGGAATAGATGCATCAATGAACCATTTAGCAATAGCAAGGTCACATTTTTCTATCATTTCCTTACTTTGCAACACACTTTTTAAGGTAGCTTGAGCTCTGGGAGTTGTTCTAGGCATGAAATAATTACCAATATGACTACTACTCTTCCCTTTTTGAGATGCAAAAGCTACTGGTCTTACTTGTTCCACTCCCATTTGCACTTCACCAACCTCCTCACTAAGTGGATAACTATCATCATATTTTTCTTGAGTTTTTCTTTTCTTACTCCTACACTCATCAATGTTTTGCTTCATTTGGAAACGAATGTCTGCAGGCACCTTCTTGCATTGTTCAACTTGACCTTTTTCACCAGCCAAATGACTCTTAAACCTATTAATTCCACCTCCCCTAATAACTTTATCGCAGTAAATGCACAATAAAACAAATTTTCCATTCTCCTAAAGCATTTTACAATGTCCCCAAGCAATATCAGTTTTGCCTCTAATATGTCTCTGAATTGAATTTTGAGTAGAAGCCTTTTGAGATGATGGTGCTTCACCAGATGTCATCTCTAATACAATTAAAAAAAGAAATAAGAACCTACACATAACTTTAATACAATCATAAGCATACCAATAATATTAAGAACTTGTCATCTCAAACAAAATCAATAGCTCCTACACATTCTATACAATCATAGGCAATATGCACACTAAGTTAACTAAGCAGCAGAGAATTTATGTACACAGCCTTAAAAAGCAACAACATTGAAAAAGGGGTATTTGCTAATAAATAGAAACAATTTTTTTTTTGTCATATGACTAGTTTTTGGTTTAACAATATAGCACATATTCTACACAACTCAATCACTGAATCACAGCTACAAACACAAAGCATTCGTAATTTGTATCATCAAATGAATCCAATTCGCAGCATATCAAACAGGGACTACAAACAGAAATTCTACATTATATCCAACAGTCAGCACAACCAAAAAACTCTACATTATATCCAGCACTCAGCATAACCAAGAGCAAGTATGGATAGAGAGAATCAACCTCCCTACAACAGACAACACTCAGACGCGCAGGAGGAACGAAAATGAGATATAGAGATAGCAATTTTCACGCCGCTGCAGGGACTGGCCGACGATGATTTTGACAAGTGGACAACAGCCTTGCACGATGGCCTTTGCTCGACGGCGGCGGCGAATGGGGTCACGGCAGACGAGCTCACAGCGGATAGGCTCACGGGGGTTAGGTTTTGGATCTTCACAGTTCACACAACAGAACAGAGGGTGCCTTCACTCACTGCCTTGTGCAATTCGATTCTGGAACCATGAATGAAAAAATGGGGTGAAAGCAAAACGATGTCGTTTTGCCTAGTTTTTTTTTTTAAAAAAAATTAAAATAAGCTTTACATTAACCCAGTTGAGTCACACAGACTCGCGGGTCAATAGAGATTCAAACCAGTTAAACCACCAGTTTTCGATCGGACCGGCCGGTCCGAGCCGGTTTTCAATACATTGCAACTAAGTAAAAACTAAATTCTAGCATTAAAATATTATAACACAGTAAATTTGTATATTGAAAGGTTTACGGGAAAACCTTTCCTATCAACATGTAAAGTGACAATAATTTAGAATTAATAAAATTGTTGGTGCAAAACTTCTAGGAGGAGAAATTTTATTAGTTGAAAACTAATAAAATTTAAGCAAAATAAGAGAGACAAAGAAAAATTTTTAGAGAGAGCTCTCTAATGTTTTGGCTAGCCAAGGATGGTGAGAAATCTAAATTTTTGAAGGCCTATTTATAGAAGGAAAGGGGCTTAGGTGTCCACCAACTTGCAACATCCATGATGTTATATATCTAATTTTTATTTATTTTTAAATCCAATTTATGACACATATTCAAAAATACATGGTGAATCACCCCTCCTAGGCTTAGGGACATGCTCCATGAGCTGTCCTTAAGCTTCTCAGTGTAAATTTTATCTATAATTAAATTAATCGATACCAATAAAACCTCCTAAACTTGAAAAATTAGCTTTTAATATCAAAATAATTCATTTTAATGTGAAACATGACAAATAAATTATTTTTCATCAAAAATAAATTTCTAATAATTAATTTTAATTTTATTTATTTATTTTGTGTTTTTGAGCTAGAAAATTCATAAAAAATCTATTTTAATTCAATAAATATCAAAAATTTTCTAAGCATTCTAAAATTAAATATTTTACTTATAAATAAATCGAAATTTCTATTTTTTCCATTTTTGAGTATCAAACTAATACTAACTAAGCTTAATAGACACATAAGGACATTTTAGTCATTTTGCATCAAAATTCAAGAAAATTTTCAATTTTTTTTAATATTTATGACATGACTCCAAGCTCAAATTGACATTTTAATGTCACCTGAATCTTTTTCTCATGTCAGTCCTAAATATTGATAAATAAAGAAAAAAAAAGTTTTTTTCTAATTTCTCCAGGCTCTATTTCAAAAAAATTACTAAAATCACAATTAAATAGCTCTTGAAATTCTGAGCATAATGGTGGAGATCAAAATTTTGAATTACTTCCCAATTTTTAGAATTAAATCTTCAAATATTAGAAAAATAGTTGAAAAATTAAAATAGGATTGTTATATTTTTCACTATTTTTATTTAAAAATAAAATTTTTATAATGAAATATACTTAGAATAAAATTTTTAAAATATTTTGAGGTCAAAAAGTTTCTGGTTGTTTCCCGTAGTTAATTAGTAATATTTTTGTCATTTACAAAAACTATCTCAATAAATTCTTGAAAATTTTCTAAAATTATTATGAATTATTTTAAGTATATTGATGACTTGAAAATAATTTTTAAACACTTCTAACTATTTTTGTTTATTAACTTTGTTATTTGAAGAAATGGTTATTTTACCAGTTTTCGGCTTTGTTTCCTAGAAAAAAAAACTTAAACTAAGTACTATTTATTAATATGAACGTAATCGTAAGGATCAAATTTTTGAGATTCTCATCTGGTTCTCAGAAATAAATACAGAATAATTAAGAAGGTAATCTAATAGATGGAAGTAGAGGTGTTACAATATGCCCAAGACTTGAACTTGATACTACTAGTTAAGTTGAAACAACCTTGTACCAGTTGGTCCGCACATTTGGTAATTGTAACTAAACTATTTGAATCAAGACATATAATCCCTTTTTATATTAATTTGATACGGTGTCTGAAAAAAAAAATTATGATTCAAATTCAAATTAAATTGAGATTGATTAAATTTAAATAATAATGCATAAGAGAAATTAAAGAAATGTAAAATACTTGATGTAAGAGAAATCATACGACTTTTTTAAAAAGGATAAATCCCAAAAATCATCTCATTTCAAATTAAGTAAAATACTCAAAATTACTTGTGGGATTTATTAACCTAAACTCACTTACTTTTTAAAATGAATATTTAGTGAATTATAACTTAGATTCTCAAAATATACCTAAGGTGTACTTTACAAAAATATTCTTTTTAAACAAAATTTCTCTATACATGTGTATACTTATGCATAGTATAGAGAAATAAAGTGTTGTACAGAAAAACAAAGACGTAGTGACGGACCAGAGTGAGTCAATGAATACTCGAGTCAATGAAGTTAAAAACTCTCTATAAAAGACAGGCCGGTGATTACCAAATTACCTACAAACGCGGGCATCATTTACGTTCGCAGATAGAGCATTCATTAGCTTGGACTGCAATTGCACGATCACGACTATCTCAATCTCTCTCTATTTTATTTCCCAGGGTATTGATCAGTTGAAAGGGAGAGACTAAGATTATGTTTGGATTGCAGATTGGGTTCCAAACTCAGTTTAGGGAATAAACTCAGTTTCATAATAAGTTTAGTTTTTTTCAAAAATACGTTAACACATTTATATTTTGTGTGAAACCAAGTTTCTATAAAAGCAAGACCAAGGTTCATTTTGCAAAATTAAAACTACTTAAACTTAAGTTTGCAAATTTTAACCCAAACATGCACTAATCTTTCGAAATAAAGATATCCATTTAAAGGACCGACTTTTTTAAATAGATATTCTTTAAATATTTTTTTCCCAATATTCATTTTCGCTATCATTGTTGAAAAAGGAGCCCTCCGTCTCAATGGAAACACGTAGATGTTATTGTCTCGGCAACCTTTGCATTTGGTTCAATAACAAGCCTAATCATACTCACAACCCCACAATTTCAAAGTAAAGATAAATATTCAAAATTAATAGGGATTGATATTTTGTAATAAAGTTGTATATAATTATTTCGATGGCAATTTTAATTTTTTTTTCCACGTGCACGTAAGGTATTATACATTAATATTGAACTAATGAATTACGATCAGACTTGAAAGTCAAGCTTTTCTAAGTGCATGTTTGTTTCTCTTTTCAATTTTAGATTTTAAAAACTGTTCTGCAAAATAATTTTATAGTGTTTGAAAATTGTTTCTAAAATAAGAATGTGTTTGATATACACTAAGGTACAATATAAGGAGAACATTTAACACAGGACAAATCTTTAAGATATAGGATAACTTTTTGTCATGTGCATTGTTTGGTAGATAATAGACAACACAGGTAAAATAGTGTAAAATTTACTACAATACCTTTTTTAATATTAATTTTCTTAATACAATTCATATTAATTATCTTAATACGATGATGGTGGTGGGGCATGGCACTGGTGGTGGTGATAGAAGTGGTGATGATGGTAGTGGCAGCGATAACGATGACAGTAGTGGTAATGGTGACATCAGTAGTGGTGATGACGACAACAACTATAGTTGTGGCAAGGTGGTAATGGTAGTGTTAGTAGTAGCGGTGGTAGTAATGACGACAACAACAATGGTGGTAGTGGCAGGAGTGATATCAGTGGTGGAAGTGGCAACGACAATGGTGGAGGTGATGACATTAGTGTGGTGGCGACAATAATGATGTGGTGGCAACGACAATAACAATGGGGGAGAGACAAGTAAGAGAACATATAGTTATTAAATGAAAAATAAAAATAAATATTTTTGTCTTTTAAGTATTTTGTACTTAAGACAAAAAGTTGTCTCATGATTTATCTAGTAACAAAAAGATGAGCTTTTGTCCTGCTCATTTTTACTTGATTTATGTTGTTGCATGATCTTTTTTAAATCAAATATGAAACAATTATATTTTTATTGTCGAATACCATATTTTTGAACAAATCAAATGGTGTTTTAAAAACTAAAAACAGAGAAACAGGTAAAAGATGTTTTTTCATTTTCATTCTTTTGAAAAAAAATTTGCTAGTGCAGAAGAGCACAACAACAACCATGGGACAATGGTATGACAGCGTTTAGGGCCAAGCAATAAATAGTATAACCACTGATTGTGAACAAGGATGCTCTTCCAACGCAACAATAGGATACAATAGATGGTATGACCCCTGGTTGTGGAAAAACACAGCCCTTTGTTTATGATAGAAAGAACATCTGACACTAGGGAAAGTTCCGAAAACCACTTAAATCAAACAAATTTATAATTTTTTAATTTTAAAAAACTCGTTTTTGATAAAAGTAATCAAACTGGCCCAAAATATCTTGACCTTGACCAAAACCAAAAACTATGTAAAAACAGGTGGATACAATGGTCAATGGGTTTTTAGAAACAGGTGTATACCATTATATGTTATATATCTTGGTCTTCTATAGGGATGACAATGGGTAGGGTTTGGGTAGGGTACTATGGTACTCTTTTTCATATTTGCGTTTGAAAAAAATTCTTGTACCCGCCCCCATACCCGCGTGGGTAGCAACTTTAATCCCCATTCCCGTACCCGCTGGGTACCTATATGCCCATACCCGTACCCGCTACCCGCACTTTACTTAAGTGTAGTGCCATGAAAAAAAATTTTGTAGCCTTAGGCGAAATTCAAAATTTAATTTAATACAGTTTGACAAATCTCATTTTATTTTTGTAGCAATTATGAAAGTATTGATCAAATTTTTATAATTAAGTTTTTTTAATATTTCACTTTCAATATATAAAGGAAAATTCATTTAATCCATCCTTTAACATAGTTATTAACTAATAAAATTTGAATAATCTTACTTTTAAAAAATCTACATTTAATGATAAGAATAATTACAAGTATTTCAATAATATTTACAAGCATGTGTACATTTGAAAAGAATATAATCTTTTCATATAATTTATTTTTAAAGGAGTATAAATTATTTTTGATATTTAATTTATATACAATTGTAGTGCAAAATATTTTTACACAGATGTTTAATAAAATTTAATTATTTCATCATATTATCCCATTTATTAATATGATGCAGCAGTATAGTGAATTTCTAGTTTACATATATGTAAAAAAAATTTACAATAACAATGCATATAAATTAAACTCTTATTTTTTTTTATATTTCTTGCAATATCCTTTTTTTTTTTTAATGAATCAAGATTTTTAATATTTTAATACTCACTAGAACTTATTTTTTTAGTATATATATATATATATATATATATATATATATTTGTGTGTGTGTGTGTGCAGGTATGGGACGGGTTGGGTACTATAGTACCCATACCCGCACCCATCCCCATTATATTTTGCGGGTAAATCCCCGCCCCCGCCCCCATCCCCATTGAGCGGGTATTTACCCTACCCATTGCGGATATTTTTTGCGGGTACCCATAGGGTCTGGGTAGAATTGTCATCCCTAGTCTTCTAGCTTTTATTATTTAGCACTTGTATTGATGTTAATTAATTCAAAATAGGTTTGTATTTTATGTATATGAAGAAAAAGCTAGCAGTTATTCTTTTACAGTTAAATTATTCAGTTGCTTTCTAAACTATTTAAAAAATTTTAAGTAGGTCCTTAAATTAATAAATAAATAAATTAATTGGATATTTGATTATGTAAATTTTTTCAATTGAGTCTCTAGAATTTTTAAAACCGTCATATATTATCATTTTCTGACAATTTTAATTCGTCAAAAACTAATCCCATGAGTCTACTTTTTTAGTTTAGAAACTCAATTAAAAAAAATAGTTTAAGAACCTACTTGAAATTTTTCATATAATTTAGAGACAAACTGAGTAATTTAATCTTTTTTTCCGCTATCCTATGCGATTAGTAAGATTGTTGATGTACCTCCCATATATGCTATGTTCATTACTAAGGATCTATAGGGATTACTACCCCTAGAATAGTTAGATTGTATCCTTAGTATAAAAAAGAAAAAAAAAATTGTAGCTTAGTTTATGGCAAAGAAAATGTTTTGTTCACAATCATATTTTTCAATCTAATTTGTAAATTCAAAATTTTCTATTTCTTTCTCTTTTTAAAAAATACATTCAAATTACATTTTTGGTATACAGTGACGATACTGAGTCTCAAATCTATGACTACATGTAAACTATCCCAACCTTCCACCACTAGACTGACTCTAATGGGTTACATTCAAATTACACTTATTAATTTTCCTTTTCTCTTCCTATTTTTTTTTTCATGTGTGTGCACAATGTTATAAAGGTGAATTAGTCTTTATCTTTCAGTTACTTTCTTAAATGGCTTAAATATTTTTTTTATACCAACAATATACTTATTTTATAGTTTTAGTCTTTATAATTTTTTTGTCAATTTTGGTTCTTGTAAAATTTTGATTTATAATTTTAATATCTAATGTTAGTTTTTTAATTCTTATAAAATTATAAACTTTTGATATAGGTCTCTTTTATATTAAAAGATATTTATTTTAGTCTCTATTATTTAAGAAACATCAAATTTGTTTTCAATATATGGTTATTACGTCATAGGTGAATAGTGACATAAACAAAAACTGTAAAATAAAATTTTATAAGAATCAAAACCAACAAAAAAAATTTTTGAGGACTAGAACATTATGGCTACAAAGATAATATTTAAGCCTTTTTATTAAGCAATCTTACATAGATATATAATACATGGTTGGGGAGAAAAAAAAGAAGAAAGAAAAACAACACAAACAAGAAGTACAATTGGAACTACTTACTGATATTAACTACAGACATAAGCACCATCAATCTGAAGGATTAAAACTTCTTGAAATACTAATTCTAAATGGTTCACTTTCACCTAAAACGAGAATCTGCCAACTTCCACAGATAAACAATGGGTTCATAAACCCATCGCATAAGACTTGCACATAGAATTTGTTAGCATAGCATTCATCACTGTGCATCACTTTCAAGGCTTTGAAGCATCTCAACCACTTGCTTCATGGTGGGCCTTACATCTTTGTCTTCCTCTACACAGTCCAAAGCAACTGTAGCCAAAATTTCCATCTTATTCACATCAAAATTTGGCCCAATTGAAGGATCCAAGATTTGCTTGACCCAAGATGTTCTCCTCTTTTCCTCTCTCACCCATGTTACCAACCTCCCATTGTGTGGCTCTGTTCCATCAAATGTTCTAATATCCGTTGTTGGACTCTTTCCAGTTATCATCTCCAACAGAACAATTCCATAGCTGTAAACGTCAACCTTGGAGGTGATTGGTAAATTGTAAACCCACTCAGGTGCCATATACCCTCTGGTTCCTCTTATCATTGACAAGCGTGAATTGTTATTGAGGTTATTTCTGTTTAGTAGCTTGGACAAGCCAAAATCTGCTACCTTGGGCTGATAATTAGCATCAAGAAGAATATTTGGAGGCTTTATATCACAATGCAAAATCCACTCCAAGCATTCTTCATGCAGATATGCTAGAACTCTTGCCATTCCAAGAGCAATGTTGTATCTCTTACTCCAGTCAAGTGTGTTAGATGTGAGATTTTCTGCCAAAGAACCATTCTCCATATACTCATACACCAACAACCTATGCTTTCCCTCAGCACAATAACCCCACATTTCAATCAAATTCATGTGGTTAAGCCTTCCAATGATGCTTACTTCAGCAAGGAATTCCCCTTCTCCTTGTTCAGCTTTATTGAGTCTCTTTATTGCTGCATGTCTTTGATCTGATAAAATGCCTTTGTACACAACCCCTCCTGCACCCCTTCCAATCTCTTGGCTGAACCCCTTTGTCGCCTCCTTCAACTCAGAATAACTATATTTTCTGAATCCCACTGCTGCAAGATGGAAGCCTTGTTGATCCGCACCAGACTTTGGCGCGTCCTTATCAAGAAACCTCAAATCATCAAAAAGCAAACCACTTCTACAGCTCCAATTGCAGTAGCCAGCCACAGAAAAAATCTCACAAAACGATTTGCTGGCTTTCTAACATAGTCTTTGTGAACCTGCACGGAACAAACATGATCATCTGCACTCACAGATTCTTCCTTGGAGAAGTTTTTGCTGTTAGGCAGTCTCAAGTAAATTGTTCCTTTATAACTTGGGGAACGCCTCCCATTCAGCAATTGTATCTTTGTAAAGCAGCTAGAACCTTGGTTCCCATCATATCTGTACTGAAACCCTTTGCAGTTACAATCCTGTAAACATAAATTCACACAATTCATGTAGGTACTGTTTGGGACATAATTGTTGTCATAACCGTAAAACTCGACACCCTGCATCTCCAAAAAGGTAGACTCATTTCTATTGCAAGCAAGATCAAACACTGGTTCACACCCATAAGACCAATCACTATGGTTCTTTACTCTGTATCCTGGTAGACAGGAGCATCTCCTTCCCATTTTAGGATCAAAATTACAAGTGCTGTTAGCACCACAAATCCCATGAATGGTGCATGTATCAAATATGACTTGCCATGAAACGTACCACTGCTTTGACGCCTCATTACTGTACACACGAACGTTACCATCAGAATCCAGTGTTAACCTTCTTGGCATCACCGTGCCATGATCGTTCGTGGAAAAAGTATAATTATCCGCTGAAGTGAAATTTCCAAGAGAATTTAACACTGCAACTCTGCTGCTGTTGTAATTAAACCTTCCAGCTTCCCAACTTAGTAACCAAGGTTTTGGCCAATATGTGCTTGAAACATCAGGACCATCATAAATAAGACGAAGAATGTTATCGTCGTCAAAGAGCATCTTATAGAAACCAGATGAATGGTTAGTCTGGCTTCTTGAAGACACAAGTTGTGTGTATCTAGTAAGAGGCTGACCGGAAGGAGAGTATCAGTTGGGGAATCAAAACTTTGCCACAAAGTAGTTCCTTGGAGCTCACGTAACACAAGATTTCCGTCATCTTTGAGATACAACTCTACTGGGGTATTTGATGCTGTGTTTGATGACCAAGTGGTGAGTTGACCTGCGTCAACCAAGACAATGGTACCGCTACGTAAGAGGGAAAGCTTTGAGAACTTTCCATTGACGGGTTGTTCACGGTTTGCCATCCAAACCACGGTGTTGTTGTTGTGAGTGCGAGGATCGTTGAACCATATGGCAAAGGAAAAGGCGTTTTCACCAACTGGAAAGAAGCCAGCACAGAACACTTGATTTGGGGAGACAATAACGTCTTCTGCGTGTTTCTCCACTGAGAGGGAGGACCCCTTGTTCAGTGACCATAGAGAAGATGAAGATGGAAAAGAAAGCAGCAGCAGAAAAAAGAGTGAGATTGAGAAAGCCATGATCGGGCAATTGCAGCCCAGGCTATGGATGCTTTATGAGTGAATGTGAAAAGATGCCCGTGTCTGTTTGTAAGAAAAAACATGTCTACTATGTACGTCGATATATGGTAAGCAGTCCTTCTTCCACAAAGACTTTTAACTTCGTTGATGACTCTGGTGCGTCTTTTTTTCCCTCCAATACGGCACTTTGTTTTTCTTTAGGTGTAATTACTTTATTGGTGTTTATAGTTGTGTAACTTTATTTGTTATTTCTATAGTTAAAAATAATCTGTTTTAGTCTTTATACATATATTTTCAATATTGGTTTGGTCTTTGTCATTTTAAACCATAACAAATTAACCAAAAAAGGCCAAAAAGTGTCAGTTTGTAGTAGTTTTTTACCGTTAATTTTTATTTTGTAACGGTTTTCTTTCATGGAGTTATGACACACTTGACAGTAGGGACCAAACCGGTATCAAAAGTGCATGTATACAGACTAAAATTGATTATTTTTAACTATAGAGACCAAAAAGTAAAGTTTGTGTAAGTATAGGAATCAAAAAAGTAATTAAGCCTTTACTTTTTTTTTTATTTGTCGATTTTTTAGAATATTTTTATTTTTATTTATCTATTATGTTTAAAGTTTAAGATAATATTAATTATTTCTTTATTAATTATATTTTTACTTTTCACTTAATTTTTAATTAATTTATATATTTATAATTAATATGCATTTATTATGAAGTAAAAATGAAAAAATGTACAACAGAAAACTTCAAAACTTCTTTATGAAAAACAAGAAAATATATTACACTTTTTAATTTGTATATAAAAATCTTAAAACAGTTAAAAAAGAACAAGTAGTATTTATAAGTACGCTATATTAATGTGTTTTAGATGATCTATATGGTGCCCATGAGCACATTAAATTATCCACGTGACTAAGTGCCCTATCATTCTTATCACACATACTGAAAATGTCTTCCTTGTTTTAACACAATTGTGAAACGAAAGCACAGTTCGAACAGAGGAAGCAAATGGAGAAAAGGACATTCATTTTAAAAAAAACTAAAGTGCATATTTGGATTTCAGTTAAAAGAATTTAAAAGTATTTTCACTCTCAGCAACATTTTTTTTTTCATTTATGCATTGAAATTTACAAATTTATACTTTTCAAACTTTAATCCAAACATAGTTTTAATAGATTAAAATGAATCGAGTGGCTAACATGATCAATAAGTTTATGGATTGCTTTTTCGTTTTTTACATTTAAAAACTAAAGTAATCTTGTTTACCAAATTTAAGCAAGAAGTTGAAAATTTACTTTTTAAAAATAACGATTCACTGGTTAGGTATATGATAAAAGATATTATAAATAATGAGTCATGGTAAAAAACAAAAGAAGAGAAAAACTAATGTAAAAAGAACAAATTACTATTGCAGAAAACACTTTTTTAATAAGTTAAAAATAGCTTTTTAAATAGGTTTTACAATTGATTTAGATACAGCTGATATAGAAGAAATTATCATTCTAAACCGTAAGTCAAACCGAGTTAAAAAAACT
The DNA here is from genome assembly GCA_004329165.1 of Spatholobus suberectus. Lineage (NCBI taxonomy): Eukaryota > Viridiplantae > Streptophyta > Magnoliopsida > Fabales > Fabaceae > Spatholobus > Spatholobus suberectus. The sequence goes on from CM014731.1 coordinate 34,914,547, forward strand.
TTTTAAATCGATTCTATACAAAATCGATTTAAAAAACTATACTTTTTAAACCGATTCTGTGTAGAACTGGTTTAAAAAATATAGCTTTTTAAATCAGTTCTGTTTAGAACCGATTTAAAAAGTATATTTTTTAAATTGGTTCTACCCAGAACCAATTTAAAAGTATACTTTTTAAATCCGTTAATGCACAACCGATTTAAAAAGTTTCATTTTTTTAAAACAATTTCATTGTTTTGACATATACAACCAAACCATGATAGAAACAGATACCATAGAAATAGCCAGCAAATTCATTTATAACTTACACTAACCAACAAAACATCATAATATACTTTGAAACATATCAAATAAAAAACTACTATTCTTTTGTCTATCTAAAGTTATTCTAAACAAACTATCTATTACTTATTTCAACAAAAAAAATTGCCCAACGTTGGCAAATGTCCAGCAAGTCCTCATGCAGGAATGGTTCCCTTACAATGAATAACTACAGCACAAAAAAATAAGATAAATCATTAGCCAACCACCTACAAAAACTATAAGTATTATTGTAACTGAATGAAAATTATATTACCTCGTCCCATGAATCCACAATATCTGCTAAAACTATGGTCAACATATGTTTCATAACATAATATTCACACTTATAGCTCCCTACTTGTTTGTTAGCCTACCAATGAGAATTTTTGTAGAAATGATTGTGAAAACCGTTTGAAATTGTAATTGAATATGCAATTGTAAATTACTTACATAGGGGAAAAATCAACTAGGCTTCCTTCATAGTGACACGTGCCTACCCGTCAATGTTTGATATCCAATCATGACTCTGATTAAAAATAGATATATAAAACATGTTATAGGTTTCATAATTATAATATAAAGTATGAATAAAATATATTATAAATAAAAACTTACCTTTCTATTAGTTGTTTTAATTCTTTGTTGGGCTTCTTAGGCAACGAACACAACAAGGCCACAGCATTGTCCCTAGGACAAATAATTAGCAATTACCAATGTGAGCTACATTGGAAAAAGAATATATGTGATGAGATTCAAATATCATTTAAAATTATTTGGGTGAGAAATAACTTGTGCTTACTAATGCAAGTATGGTGTTAGTAACACCGTTTTTGTCCATTATACATCCAATTCTAAATGTAGGCCTGAGAATCTTCATCCTTATTCCTTATCTTCTGAACAAGGAACAAGTCAATAAATCCATATACATTTTGCCAGCCCTTTGAGAGATAGAGACGATGCATGTACCTAATATATACAAATGAATGATAAATATAATATTGAGATGCGTATTTAAGAGATTAACAAAAAATTAAACTTACAGTAACTATAATTGAAGAACTGAGATATTTAGCATGTCATTGCCAGTACAAATTTCCAATACATCCTTCTGGGTGATCCATAGGTCTACACCACTAGGTCTGCCAAGGAATGTCAATTTCCAATCTATTTGAACAACATCTATCCCTATACTAGATGCCACCTGCCACAAGCGTGTTATTGGATCAACTTCAGGTTTCGATTTTTTAGGTCGACCATCTTTCTTAGATGGTTGAACATCCTATAAAAAAAGTAACTATAAAATAAGATTATAAAATACAATTAAGTTATTTTAATTTGCAATAGAAAAAAAATTTATGATGACTTTTGAATATACCTTGACTGATGTGACCTTTATAAGTCGTCTTAGCCATTGAATGAACTATTTAGGCACCTGTCCAACAGTCTGAACGTCCTCAATGGGCACAGGAACTTGAGCATATGCATCCTATATTTGTTGAACCACCACCCTTGCCATATCATCGTCAACGGTCCTGTGGTGTATGGTAGGCCCCAAATTATATACTCTCCTAAAGTCCACTAAACAAACAGGCTCTCCATCAACATATAACTCACACTGCTCATGGATATCAGTGTCAATCTCCTCCCCAGAAGGATCAACAGCAGCACAACTTCACTTTGAGGTTATGTAAACACCTTTTTCGTTTTGAATCCTTTTGTAGAATATAGAAAAGACTTTGTAAGACTCATCTTTGTGTTTTAGGAACATAACCCATGTCCATCTAGTATAGTCATCTACTAAAACTAACCTATATCATTTTCCACTAAGAGAGGCTACTCTAATAGGTCCAAACAAATCAATATGTAAAAGTTCAAGTAGTCTAGTAATGGAAACAATATTTTTTGAATCAAAAGAACTTTTCACTTGTTTCCTTTTTTGACATGCGTCACAGAGAACAGTAGATTTGTATACAAGATTTGAAAGCCCTTTTACAAGGTTATGCTTGTTTAGCTTTGAGATTAATCTCAAGCTTGCATGTCCAAGTTTCTTGCGCCAAATCCATTGATTCTCATTGATGGATACTAGACATGACACATTTTGATTTGTAAGGTCATTTAGGTCAATCTTATATGGATTTCTTTGCCCCTTAGCAAAAAATAATATAGATCCATCCAAGTTTCTGACTGTACATTCATTTTTGTCAAAGAAGACGCTGTGTCCATTGTCACATAATTGACTTATGCTCAACAAATTATGTCTAAGTCCTTCAACATATAAAACATTATCAATAGAAGGAAAAAGGTGTTTACCTATTTTACCTATTCCTGTAATCTTACCCTTTTGATTCCCTCCAAAGGTGACCCATCCACCATTCTTTGGTTGGAGGCTTTGGAACATAGACGTTTCCCCTATCATGTGTTGTGAGTGGCCACTATCCAAGTACCATGATTGGAGTTTCTTTTTGTTTTCAAACAAATCTACAACAAGAATAATCATGGACTTAGGTACCCAAATGGACTTAGGTCCTTTCTTGTTAGTTCTGAAGGCATTGAACGCCTTTGTGATTGCATGAGTACATCGTGATCATTCGTGACTGGTTTTTCTACAGTATTTGCAATAATAACTTTAGCTGATCCAGAGACTTCCTTTTTAACAAAGCCAAGTCTAGACTTGTCATGTGGACTTTGTCTATAAGACAAAATTTTATTTAAATTTTCAGTCCCATTGACAAATTTGGATAGACTTTCCTTTAGGTGGTTTACTTCCTTCTGAAGTTCTAAGGCTTCATTAGGAGGTATCACTTTTGGAACATCCTTTGCCTTTAATTTTTCATTCTCTCTCAAAATATTTTCATAATTTTCTTTAAGTAAATTAAATTCTTTTGTCATTTTGATAAACTTCTTTTTCAAATCTTTGTAACCTACTGAAAGAGTTGAAGAATTAGAGAGCAATTCATTATATGCTTCTTGAAGGGAAAATAAGTCATTGAAATTTACCTCTTTGTCTTGCTCATCCTTTAGGCTTTCTGAATTAGTCTCTACCATGAGACATAGACTTGTTTATTTCTCTCCTTTTTTTATGACGAGGATAGGTCCATATCTTCCTAAGTAGCCATAAGTCCTTTCTTCTACTTTTTGAAGAAGGTTTTCTTTTTCTCCTTTTGTAGGCTTAGACATTTAGCTTTGAAATGTCCAAGGCTTTTTACATTCAAAGCAGACTGATGGACTTTTCTCCTTGGGTTCTTTGCGAAGTTTCTAGCTCTGGATCCTTCTTTATTTCTCCACATGCCTTGTATCTTTCTGGATATAAAACATATCTCGTCCTCATCAAAGTCATCTTTTTGGACGCTTCCTCCAAAGATTCTTCCACATTTAGGGCTTTGGACGATGATCCCTTTGTTGGACATTGGACACTCAATGGACTTTCTTTTCTATCCTTCGACCTGTTTTAGCTCCAACTCGTGAACTTTGAGAGTTCCAAGTACCTTTTCCGTGGAAAGCGTTGTTAAGTCCTTGGACGCTCTCAATGCTATAACCTATGGTCTCCACTGTCTAGGCAAACTTCTTAAAATTTTGTCAATATGATCATAGTTATCATAAGTTTTACCTAAGGATCTCAAGTTATTTATGATAGTTTGAAATCTACGAACATAAGTTCAATAGTTTCATTTTCTTCCATAGTAATAATCATATTGTTTACAAGTAACTTAGTTTAGACCTCTTTACTTATGAGGTACCCTTGTAAGCAAGAGCGAGAGTATCCCATATTTTTTTAGCACTTCTTAAGCTGTGCACTTTTTCATATTCTGATTAAGATAATGTGCACATAATAGCATTTCAAGCTTTAGAGTTAAGTAGGTACCTTTGCTTATGGGCTTTTATCCACTGACCTTTAGGTAACTCAGTTCCGTTTTGGTTCAAAGGTAGATAGTCACCTGTCTCCACCACATCCCACATGTCAATGTTGCATGCGTCAAAGAATGCTATCATTCTTTGTTTCCAATAGTCACTAATTTTGAACTTTGAATAGCGGTGGTTTGTTTACAGCTTGCCTTCGTTATCCATGTATGCTCAAGATATTGTTACCCCTGCACTGTTAGATACTCAACCCAAGAGGCCAAGCTTTGATACCCATTGAAAGAGCAAAAAATCGCACAAGAAGAGGGGTTGAATTGTGTGTTTTGAAAAACTTTTCCACTTAACCAAAAAAGAGTTCAAAAACAGTTTAAATAAAAGGATAAGGGGAAGAACAAGTACATAGAGATTTTATACTGGTTCACTCAACTTGAGCTACGTCCAGTCCCTTGACCTAGAAGGTATTCACTAACCAACCTTAGGTTATACACCAAGTATTCTTCACGGCCTCTTTAGGCTTTACAAAGCAATCAACCCAGATTACTTAACCACCCAAGCATTCTTTCTCACTAAGCCTCTCCAGGCTTTCACAATAAAAAATAGTTGTTCACAAAGAATTTGACTCACAATGTGAGGATATAAAGGTTTAAGCATAATACAAAATTACTTCAGAAAATATTCAAAGATCGTCTAGTAGACGTAAGAAGGCAATTGATCGTTCTTGCTATCTATAAGTCTCTCTATCTCCTTTTTTTTTTGTTCTTCTTCTTGATATATATAGTCTTCAGAAGGAAAAAGCCGTTGAAGGGATACATCTTCGGTCTTCAAGAAGGGGCGCATGTATCAAGCTTTTAGAGATGTTAGAAAAGGTAACTTTTGATCTTACACCAAAACGGAAAGTGTAGGACTGCATTGAGGGGCTGTTTTTCTTATCATTCTTCTTTTTGGCTTGGCAGCTTAAGACGTTAACTTCCTTTTTCTGCACTGCTACACTTATGCATTAAAATGCATTTGTCTTTCATTAAAAGCTTAGATATATGAACATTAGATCTCTCAAAAAGGTAAGGCGTTAGTCTTGAGATATATATGAAAGACGCATAGACTAAACAAATTTTTAACTTAGACATATATAAAAAGCTTATGTTTGGATAAGCCTTGTACATGAGTCTAACCTTTAAACACTTAGTCATTGAAAAGAGACTTACTTTTGGACGATCGTTATATACGAGTCTATTGAACACTTACTAAAACTGTTGTGTTGGACGCCACAGTTTGGACGCTGTAAAACATTTTTTGCAATAGAAACTTAAACTTTAATAAGTTTATTATCTTTAAAATTTTGAGGGACTAGACGCTTCATACGTCTTTGGTTCCAACACATGGTACCAACTTAAACTTGTCAGAAAGTAGACTAGGAGTATGTGCACAGCCATAAAAAGCTCATCGGTATCGATGCCTTCAGCTTTCACATCCTCAACTAGTATGATATCTCCCGATGACAAGTTAGGGTTACCCAACTTTGCTAGTATGCTCTAGCTCCATGGGACCAGCATAGGCCATTGGATTTTTCTAACTAGATACCACCCCTAAGGCTAAGGTTAAACAACCCATCACGACCTCCACTAAATATATTCCTACATACTTTATTTCATTACATAGCTCAAATGTTATGATGCATGATTACATAAACAATGCATATGTCTTCACTTAAACATTTCACATTGAGGATCCCAACTCCCAAGGGTTGGGTTCCTCTTCGCTATGGAATATCCATTACTTTACATATACCATGACATGGGATCATACATAAGCATATCGGAGCATTTTCTTAAGTCCACAATATACGCATTTTCTTAAGGCAAGTAAAAACCACAAGAAGTAGATCCAACAAGGAATCCAAGCAATGGTAAATAATACAATGAATAGGGATAGAAAGTCAATAATATCAATTGTAGTGTCTTAAAGGATCACGCTTAGTGCCACTCATAAAGAGAATTCACTGTCATACTCACGCTTAGTGCCAAACCTCTAGAGGACTAGGGGTTGCTCCCTACCTCCCCTACGCTCAGCGACAACCCTCCAAAGAACACTTTATCTCTCTCACGCTCAATGCCAAAATTATGGTGCTTAATGCTAACTACGATTTCTGCAAATTTATGAGGGTTCACATAATACGCGACCCACAACTTTCCTTAGCTTTCAAACACTCCCAATAGATTAATTAGTTCCTAATTTCTTTTATTACCTTTTTATTGTTCAATCTATCCTATAAACACCTCACTTACTCACAATCTCCTCAAAACCCATCAAATCCCTAACTTAGGCACAAAGAGGGGGAAAAGGTGAACATATATACAAATCACGACCTAAAGAGTAAGGAAGGACATGGGGGAAAGCACTCACCTTTAGGGATACGTAAAGTTGAGTTCTAGGACTTGGGTTCTCCGATCTCTATTCCTTCTCTTTTTTTTTCCTATTCTCCTTATTCTCTTTAGCTTTCTTCTTCTATTTTCTGACAACCAAACCTAATTCTCTTTCTTTATCCCTTTTTTATAACATATGAATGGGTATGTGGCTTAGTGAGCTTTAGTCCCCTGTTGGGCCTTAGATGCTTTTTTTGGTTTCTATTATAACATTCTTACTAATTTTTAACACTAGGATATCAATAACAATAACAATAATAATAACAATAAATATAATAATAACAACATAACATAGAAATAATAATAATAATAATAATAATATAGTAGTAGTAGCAGCAACAACAACAACAAATATAATAATAACAATAATAGGAACAATAATAATAATAATAAGAGATATTATAATAATATAACATTAACAATAACTCTTATGGCATCTTTATCAAATAATACATGAGAAGGGTCCTAATAAGAGCTACCTCGTAGTTTATTTGGGTACCTAAAATTTAGGGTATTACAGCACCAATGTCAATGTCCATCCCTACTAGAATACCATATATGAAGTGAGCCCGCCCCATTGTAAGGTCAAAAGTGTGTGAGTTGAGTTCAATGTTGGAAAATAAGAATACAGTCCATATTTGGGTGATGGTCTGCATATGCTTCCTTTGGGCTCTTCTCCCATCCTCCACTAGGAATGCCCAATAAAGTGGCAACTGCCTTATCTTCTATGGGTTTCTTTCCATTGACCCACTCGTTGAATGCACAAGGACCAGCATTAGGCCTCCTTCCAGTTTAAAGCGGTTGGTTAGGAGTCTTGGAAGTATAATTGATGTGTGTGCCTTAGACAAAAGACTTCCTCCCTGACTGGCCAACCTCCTTAGGAATGGCATTAGCATAAAACACTTTGACTATGCTCTCATTGATGAAATTAGGCAAGTCAACTAGAACAATCCATTTCCTCCTCTCCAGTTTAGCCTAGAACTCAACATATTCACCTTCTTTGAGGCAAACATTCCTCTCAACTAAAATACCCCACTTCTGCATTTGTACATATCTTTTTTCATAAAACTCAGAAAGGAATTTGATGTTATTAAATGCTGGAGGTGGTTGTAAGGAATGGCCAGCATAAAGTGTCTTCCTCTTTCCTTGTGGGTGGCTCAAAAGCTATCTTCGAAACTTGGCGTGGAAGAGCCATATGCAAAATAAAGAATTAGGTAAAAGATAGAACAAGATAAATTAGATACAATAATCAAGTCCCAAAAGAAATAAACTCAAATGTATAAAGATGAACACTTGATAATGCAATACTGAGAAGCTTCACTTAGCGAGCTATAATTCGCTTAGTGAGCTCAAAAATTATATAGACAAAAGAATGATTCACTTAGCGAACCTTTTGGTCGCTGAGCAAATATGAAATTACCTCTTTGTAGATTAGTGATTCACTGAGCAATTCTTTGATTGCTTAGCGAATAAAGTGAATGCATTTTAGACGATAGGGATTTGCTTAGCTATCTGGGTTTATATGTGAAAGATCAACATTGCTTAGGCGAATGCAAGATTTACCCAACGAATCTTAAAAAGATGAACCTAGCACTTCCTAATCTAGGAACTTTGCTGAGCGAGTAGTGTATTTGTTCAGTGAATGTGAAATAACATTGTATAAAAGTTATCTATCATAAGGTTGTCTATGCCCTAATCAGCAATTTGATCTAAACCAAAACATAACAAAATAATTATAGGGTATTAGCTACAATTAAAAGAGAAACAAAATACTCTTTAAACCCTAACCTAATGCAAAACAGAATTTGATCTAACAACAAATACAAGAGTTAAAACTAAAATCCAAAAATAACTGCATTAAAATGAAAACTTATTAGAGGACATAATGCTTAAATCAATACAATGAAGGAGGATGCAAAAGATGAGAATGAGTGTGAAGAGGGTAAAAAGAAAGAGATAGGGGTAGTTAATAGGGTGAAAACGAGAATGAAGGGAATAACTGAATATAAAAAGTCAGGGCTTTTCACTTTCGAAAGATTGTTGAGCGAATGTCGGTATCCGCTTAGCAAGTTCGAGGCTTAAAAGGCTCAATTGGGCTTATGACCATAGACACACTCGCTAAGCAAAAAGTTGAGCCATAGAATGTCTGCTATATTTCCATCAAAAATCGCATAGCGAGTGCTATAGTCACTAGCAAAAGTAGGTACAATAAGGAGTGCTAATTTTTGCTAATTAGAAATCGCTCAGCGAGACCAATACTAGCTTAAAGAAAATGGGCACCACAGAGAGAGCCACTTTTGTTTTCCAAAAATTGTTGAGCAAGACCTGTACTCGTCAACAAAAGTATGTGTTAGTTGAGCAAATTTTGTAGAAATATAACCATGATTATACAACTTTTATGATTCACTCAACGAGAGTTTAGCTTTCTCAGTGAATAAGTCCCCCCTGTATTTTAAACATGTATTATTTGTTTAGCCAGAAAAAGCCTTGCTTAGCGAATTTATCAAGTTAGATAGGCGCAAATAGTGAATGGAAATTATGTAGAGACACACCAAGGCACAAAAACCATAAAAAACATGGGTCCATAGACACATAAACAATATTTAAAATGCGCCCATATATTCATGCAACACACAAAGATAATCAATTGCATCTACATTCAGAAACAAAATAATAGTAAAAATAGAATAGTAAAAGGTCAAGAAACCTGGGTTACCTCCCAATAAGTGCTTTTTTAACGTCATTAGCTTGACGTGCCAAAGGGCCTTAAGGGTCCCTAAGATGAATGACTATGGCGAGTCTCTAAACATCACCACCAAGATATGGCTTAAGCCTCTGACCGTTCACCACCCAACTTCTTTTGGCTTCAAGATCTTCTATCTCCATAGTACTATAAGGTTTTGCTTCCTTGACTAAGAAAGGATCGAACAACTTGGATTTGAGCTTTCTTGGAAAAAAATTTAGCTAATAGTTGAAAAGAAGAACTAGTTATCCAAGCTTGAAACTCTATCTTGAGAGTTTCCCATTGTGACAAGCTTTGATCTGTTGCTTGTAATTCTTATAAGACTTGTAAGCAGTGGAGGCACATCTCTTCAAGTTCATGAAGCTGGAGATTCTTTTCTCAACTGATCGAGATGAATCAAAATTGAGGAACTTGAGAGCCTAATAGTCTCGATTCTCCATCTCGACAGGTAGATGGCAAGCTTTCCCATACACCATTTGGAATGGAGACAATCTAATTGGTGTCTTAAATGTAGTGCAGTATGCCCAAAGAGCATCATCCAACTTCTTAGCCCAGTCTTTCCTAGATGATATCGCAGTCTTCTTTAGGATTTTCTTGATTTCTTGATTAAAAACTTCAACTTGGCCATTAGTTTGTGGATGGTATGGAGAAGCCACATTATGTCCCACACTATAATGCTCCAAAACTTTCTAGAGTTGAGCATTGCAAAAGTGTGACCCTCCATCACAGCTTAGAACTATTGGCACACCAAAGTGAGAATATATGTTCTTCTTGAGGAATTATATCACAAGCCTTGTCATCATTCTTTGGAGTAGTAATTGCTTCCACCTATTTGGACACATAGTCCACAGCCATAAGTATATACTCATTAGAGAATAAGAAGGGTAGGGGTTCAACAAAATCAATGCCCCAACAATCAAAAACTTCCACCTCTAAAATATTTTGTAATGGTATTTTATAGCGTCTAGAGATGCTTCTAGTTCTTTGGCATTTGTCACAACTTTAAGCATATGCATGAGTGTCTTTGAACAATGTAAGCCAAAAGAAAACGTATTAGAGGACTTTAGTAGTTGTCTTTTCCCCATTATAGTAACCACTGTAGGGAGAGTTATGGCAATGCCACAAAATGCTTTTGGCTTCCTTTTGAGTTATAAATCACCTAAGAAAATTATCAGCACCTATTTTGAACAAATAAGGATCATACCACACATAGTAATTAACATCCTTAAAGAACTTTTTCTTTTGGTGCCAATTAAGGTTTTCCGAAACAATGCCAATGGCCTTAAAATTTGCCATCTCTACAAACCAAGGTCGCTCTTCACCAAAAGCAATGTCTCATCAGGGAATTCTTCTTTAATCTCCATTTCTTGAGTGGTGACCTTTGCATTCATCAATCTAGAAAGATGGTTAGCCACTAAGTTTTCACTCCCCTTCTTGTCTTTAATTTCTAAATCAAACTCTTGTTGCAAAAGATCCATTTTGAGTATGATTTTGTGAGGAGGTACTTGATGGAAACATGGTCAGTGTAGATGATAACTTTGGAGCCAATGAGATAAGGCCATAATTCCTCCAAGGCATATTCTATTGCTAGTAACTCTTTCTCTATGGTGGCATAATTGAGATGAGCATCATTCTACACCTTACTAGCATAGTATATAGAATAAAAGACCTTGTTGTTTCTCTGCCTCAAGACAGCTTTAATTGCATAGTCACTTACATCACACATTAGCTCAAATTCTTGGCCCCAAGTTGGAGCCACAATCATTGGTGCAGTGACTAATTTCTCCTTCAATGTATTGAAGGCCTTCATGCAATCACCATCAAAGCAAACTAGAGTGTCTTTATTCAGCAAATTACATAAAGATTTAGCTATCTTGGAGAAGTCTTTAATAAATCTTCTATAAAAGCTAGCATGCCCAAGAAAACTTCAAATACCCTTAACATTTGTAGGTGGCAACAACTTTGTGATTACATTAACCTTTGCTTGGTCCACTTTAATGCCCTTAGCAAAGATTTTATGCCCCAAAACAATCCCCTTTTAAACCATGAAATGGCATTTCTCCTGGCTCAAGATAAGCTTTGTCTGAATACACCTCTTTAACACCGTGCCTAAATTTGCCAAGCATAGATCATAAGAGGCTTCACATACTGAAAAGTCATTCGTGAGCACCTCTATACATTTCTCCACCAAATCAAAGAATATGGCTAGCATACATCTCTAAATTGTTGCTAGTGCATTACATAGCCTAAATGGCATAGAAGGTCGTCTTCTCTTGGTCTTTCAGGTTAACCACATTTTGATTATAACCCGAATAACCATCTAGTAAGCAATAATAGGCTTGGCCAACTAGCCTCTCTAGCATCTAATCCATGAAAGGTAATGGAAAGTGATCTTTTCTCAGAACCTTATTGAGGTTCCAATAATCAATACACATCCTACAACTAATAATCGTTCTAATTGGAATCAACTCATTTTTCTCATTCATCACAATGGTCATGCCACCTTTCTTTGGGACCACTTGATCTAGGCTCGCCCGTGCACTGTAAGAGATAGGATAAATAATTCGTACTTCAAGGAGTTTGAGCACCTCCTTCCTTACAACTTCCTTTATAGTGGGGTTGAGCTTTCTGTATGGTTGAGTAATAAGCTTGAAATCCACCCCCATCTTGATTTCATGCATCCAGTAGGATGGACTAATCCCTTTAAGATTTGAAAAGGACCATCCAATCGCTTCCTTATTCTTTTTAAGCACCTTCACCAGCTTCTCTTCATTCTCAATTGATAAGGAGTTACTAATGATCACAAGTTTCTCTTCATTGTCTTCAAGGAATACATATTTTAAATAGGGACGTAGCATTTTGTGCTTGAACTTTGCTTTCTCTACTTCACCTTCCCTTTTCAATTCTTTAATCTTCTTTTCACTTGGTGGAACTTTCTTTGTTGCATCCAACTACCTTAATATATCTTCAATTTCTTTCTCTTCCTCCTCAGTGAGACTTTCTAGAGTGTCTTTCAAAGCACACTCAAAAGGAGAAGGAGAGTGTAGTTGTCTCATGGTACTCCCAATGACTTCATCAAGTGCATCCACCTGAAAGTAAGCTTTTCTATTATTTAGGTGACTCGTTGTAACACCCCTACTTTTGTATGTTAAATTATTTTGTATGTTTAAAATTGTTTTTATGTCATCAATGTATTTAGAACAATTAATAATAATTTTAGAAATTTTTCTAGAATTTATTGAGATAATTTTTGTAAAATGATAAAAATACTCCTAATTGACTATAGGAACCAACTAGAGACTTTTTAACCTCAAAATATTTTAAAAATTTTATATTAAGTATCTCTCATTATAAAAACTTTATTCTGAAAGAAAAGTTGTGAAAAATGTAACAATCTTATTTTAATTCTTCATCTGTTTGTTTTATATTTGACAATACAATTTTGAAAAATCAGGAAGGAATTTCAAAATTCTGACTCCCACCATTTTGCTCAAAATTTCAAAAGCTATTTAATCTTGATTTTTAATAATTTTATTTCGAGCTGGAGCCCGGAGAAATTAGAAAATGACGATTTTGTCCCTATTTCTCAATATTAAGGACTGCCATGAGAAAAAGATTCAATTGACATTAAAATGTCAATTGAGCTTGGAATTATGTCATATATATTAAAATATAATTTTGAATTTTTTTTGAATTTCTGTGTAAAATGACCAAAATGCCCCTTGATGTCTAATAAGTCAGTCAGTACTGATTTGATATCCAAAAAGGGTGAAAATGATAATTTTAGTTTATTTATGGGTAAAATATTTAATTTTAGAGTTTTTATAAAAATTTTGGTACTTCTTGAATTAAAATGGATTTTCTATGAGTTTTCTAGCTTAAAAATACAAAATAAATACATATAATTTGAAATAAATTAATGAAAATTAAAATTAATTACTTAGAATTTCATTTTTGATGAAAAATAATGTGTTTGTCCAGTTTTACAGTTTAATTTCATTTTTTTATATTAAAAGCTAATTTTTCAAGTTTAGGCGTTTTTATCGATACCGGTTAATTCACCTACAGATCAAAATTGGTACATGGGAGCTTGGGACAGCTGGTGGAGCACGTCCCCAAGCCTAGGAGAGGTGATTCAACATCCTAAATGGTGTATGTGTCCCTAAGTGTGCATATTTGTCCCTAAATTTAAATTAAAAACTAATTTAAAACTTGATTTATTGCATAATTGCTTATGTCATTGGTGGACACCTAAGACCCATTCTTCTTTTATAAATAGCCCCTTCCTCCAAATTTTCAGCATCTCCTCTTCCGCTCCCAAGCTAGAGAGCTTCTCTTTCTAAAATTTTTCTCTCTAAAATATTTTTATCTAGCTTTTATGTTAAAATTCTAGTAGTTTTCAACTAGTAGAATTTCTCCTCATAGAAGCTTTGCACCAACAATTCCATCCTCTTCATCAACTGTCTTAGAGGTAATGGGGGGAGTGGGGTTGGTTCTAAATTATTATTACTTTGCATGTTGGTAGGAAGGGTTTTCCCTTAAACCCATTTAGGCTTAAGTTTTATTATTGTTATTATTGTTTAATGTTAAACTTTAATTTTTACAAAGTTGTTACTTTGCCCAAATTTAGATTATTAAATCATAATTACTAAATTGTTACTCTGTTCAAATTTAAATTATTAAATTTTACTTACTAAGCTGTTACTCTGTTCAATTTTAGAAAATTAAAATGCATTTGCTAAGCTGTTACTTTGCTCAAATTTAGAAAATTAAAATGTATTTATTTAGGTATTATTCTGCCAAAATTTTAGAAATTAAATTATAATTACTATGTCGTTATTCTACTAAAATTTTATATGATTACTTAATTGTTATTCTGTTAAAATTTTGGTATAGTGCAATTTCTGCAAAATAAGGTAGAAATGTTGATTATACTGGTGCTCAAATTAAATGAGACTAGGGAAACCTCTACTTGAAAAGTTAGGAATTGATAGTTTAGTGAGTAATGTAAAGCAAGTGACATATAGTGGCATGTCACCCTGCTAGGGAAGTTACAGTTTGGTACGTTGAGGAATGAAAGGAAGGGACCCATTTGTGGAGGTCTTGGGGGTAGGCATCAAGTGGTGAAGGTCTCAATGGCCAGGGTAGTGCCCTAGAGCCAGAATATTCGCCTGACCAAGCTCGATAACCCCGATAACTGCTCAGCATTCCAGGATTGGTTTGAGAGTATACCTCTATAAATGGATATTCTGACTGTTATTTTCCTCAATGATAATGAGGACTATACCACGTGATGATGTTGAGAGAGGTATATGTACTCCCAATCACTTCCCAAGTTCTATTGAGAACTTTTACCCACTAATGGGAAGTATGAATCCATACCTAATCAAGGATAGTCTAATACAACTTAGAATGAACCTTAGAATCCCTTTTGTTGTCAACTGTGTTTTATCTTTATTTTATGGTAGATTTCTTACCATACATGTAAAAGTGATTTTAGAACAACACACCTCACTCCATTATTTTCTTCTTTGTATGTTTGATCGTGATTATTGAAGACGACATTAACGTCTCGTTATGCTGAGTACGAGTTAGAGGACATCTCCACAGGAGAGGACCTGAAGACCTATAGTATTTTTTTTTTTATATGAGGGATAGGGTAAATGAACACTACTCTGTATGGGATCTTTTCGATGTACATATTGGGTTAGATAGTGTCTATCTTTTGATGTATTTTTTTAGTTTTCAGTATTATCAAACCATGATGTATAGTTTTACGATATATATGTATATACAATCTTATCTTTTATCTTTTACTACCATTTCCAAATTCTATCAAATTTAGAAATTTTTTATTATATTATAAAAAAAAACCCACATTTTCATCAACTTAAATTAATAATTAAATTAATATGAATTATATGTAAAATTAAAGGAGTGTTACACTCATGGCTTCAAAAACATCAAAGTCAATTTCTTCATCTTACACTCTGATCATGAGTTTGCCATCATCAACATATATCAACGCATGGGTTGTCTTCATAAATGGCCTTCCAAGAATAAGAAGAACCTCAAAGTCCCCTTCCATATCCATCACCATAAAGTCAATAGGGAACATGAATTTATCAACCTTCACAAGCACATCCTTTACTACGTCGAGCAAATATTTGATGGATCTATTTGTCACCTACAAAGTCATTCTTGTGGGCTTTACCTCCCAATCTCCAATTCTTTTCAGCATAAATAAGGGCATAAGATTTACGCTTGCCCCTAAGTCCAAGAGAGCCTTCCCAATAATTAATCCTTTAGTGGTACTTGAAATTGTAAAACTGCCAGGATCCTTGGTTTTTTGTGGTAGCATTTTTTGAATGATAGCACTGCATGTGCCCTCTAATTCAATTGTCTTCTTCTTTATGGATTTCCTCTTCTTAGTTAAGAGCTCCTCATGAATTTAGCATAAGTAGGCATTTGCTCCAATGCCTTCGAGAAAGGAATATGCTTAAATTTTCTTTCTTACTTTATTAATATGCTTAAATTTTGCTAGTTTTCCATCAACTAGTAAAGTTCTCTTCCTAGGAGCTTTGCACCAACAATTCCATCCTCTTCATCAACCACCTTAAATGTAATGGGAGGAGTGGGTTGGTTCTAAATTATTGTAACTTTGCATGTTGGTAGGAAAGGTTTTTCCCTAAACCTTTCAATACTTAAACTTTCTATAATTTCATTATAATGTTATAATATTTAATGTTAGAATTTAATTTTAACTATATTGTTATGATGCCCAATTTTACAATTAAAATATATTTACTATGCGGTTTTGTTACTCAATTTTAGATAATTAAAATACACTTATTAAGTAATTGTGCTGTTCAAATTTAGATAAATAAAATATAATTATTAAGTTGTTATTCTGCACAAATTTAGATAATTAAATTATGATTATTAAATTGTTACTCTACTTAAATTTAGATTACTAAAATGTTATTCTGTACAAATTAAGATAATTGAATTGTGATTGTTAAATTATTTTTCTGCCCAAATTTAGATGATTAAATTATAATTATTAAGTAGTTTTTCTACTAAAATTTTGATAATGAAATTGATTTAGGGATTGTCTAAATTATTATTGTGTAATTTTTGCAATATAAGGCAAAAATGTTGATTGTATTAGTGCTTAGATATACTGAGACTAGGAAAAATCTCTGCTTAATGATAATAACAATGAGATGTTAGTTAGTAAGTAATGTAAAGCAAGGGACATATAGTGGCATGACACATTACTAGGAAAGTTATAGTTTGCTACGCCGAGAAATGAAAGGTAGGAACTTACTTGCGGAGGTCTTGAGGGTAGGAATCGAGTGGTAAAGGTCCTAATGACCCAAGTAGTGCTCGTGAGCTAGGAAATTTGCCTGACCAAGAGTAACTCTTAGTAGAGTTACTCCATTCAATAACTCTTGATATATATTAAATTTTAATGATCTAACCGTTGAATATTTTGATATTATGTCAATGATCATGCATATCAAATTTTAAGCAAATTAGACATTTGTACCTAGCTAACCTTACGATCAACATTTACTTATAATTTAGAAAGTGTATTGTATGTCAATTTGAATCAATTTAATGAAGTATCAAATAGTTTTTAAATTTAATAAAAATTTGTAGACTTGATCTACTCAATATAATCTTTTAATTCAACGGTTGAATTGTTGAAATTTAATATATATTAACAGTTATTGAGTGGAGTAACTCTTGAGAGAGTTACTCTTAGAGTAACTTGATTCCCACACTATATATTAAAAATGTATATTTTATGATAAATATATTATATATAATTATTTATATATTAATATTAAATATTGTACCGATTTGTGTAGTTCAACTAGTGACTCACTAGCTTGACCATTGGCCGAGTGACCTAACACCCTGATCGAGTCAATGACTGGTCTGGTTTTGATAACACTGATTTGTACTATAAGACAGCAAAATATAATACATAATAATAAAAATAAAATAAAATATCAATTGTAACAATAAATAAGTGTTAGAAACTAAAAACAAAGTCATTGTGCATAGAATATTAACCTTCAAATAGATATTAACAACACATGTAATATTAAATTCACATTTATGATTTTTTCAATGATAAAAGATAAATAATAAAAAATAAATTGGGCCAAAAGGTTGGTCTAACCCATCACGGACCAGCTTTCTTTAACCCAATAAAATTTTAGGTCAGGTTAGGCCAAACCAAAATAAGCTCGGGCATAAATTTTCACAACCAAGTCTAGTCTATGCATCAAGTTAATTAGGTCAACTCATTGGGTTGGGCCCATTTTTTATGACACCCTTAGTGTCAATTAGGATGTCTATATAAATTGTTTTTAGTCATGTCAATACTTAACAAAGTTCTGTTAATGGCAAGAACTAAATATATGATGATTTTAAATTTTAAATAGATGAAAATAAAAAATTACATCGACCAAAATCAAAATCAGCTAATTTTATATGGATTAAAAATCATATTGAATCTAAAATTTTTGTGTGTTTTATTATATTTTTGTGGTATGTTTTTGTATGTGTTCCCATCTTCGATATATTGTGCACAATTTTTCTCTAACACATTTGAATTTTTTTTTTTTCGAGATCAAAGGCTTTCTTCATGAGAGACAAACTTACTCGAGTTCAGTAGGACCATTATATAACTGGTAAAGTTCTCCCTATGAATATTTCGCACAGTTGCATACTCAAGATTCGATGTAATGATCCAACTGTCACTACTAAAACACCTACTAATCTTACCTTTTCATCGTCATACCTGATAATTAAAAACATAACATATAAATGTAAATCCTATAAGAGCAGAAAGATCCATCCATCTCCTACCATCGTACATCACTGTCTATACAACATACGCATTCACAAAAGAATGGGTATCATCACATCAGTTCCATCCGACTAAAATATACAACTGTAACACGGGGGAAGGGGGTACAAACATACTCCCTAAAGTTGGTCACTCTATACAACCCCTTCAAAAGAATAAGCTAAATATATATATAACAAAAGAAGAAAAAGCTAGACTCCTCAAGGCAAATGGGTCCACCTTGCAGCTCAATCCTCAGCTTTGAGATGTCGAGCCTACTGAAGCATTGTCATTTGCTCCCATCTTAAAAGACGTGATCATCACAGTTACACCAGCACAACAACAGCGACTCGACACCAAACAACAACAAAACAAGGCAAAGGTAAGCTTACTAGAATAATGATGCAGTATATGTTTACCAAGATTGACAACGGATGATTAACTTTCACATTCACCTACATATACATATATATATACAACAAACATCCACATGGCATACATTCTCAACTATACGCCTCATATCATAACAATTTATCACCACCATTATGTTAATGCATGATGACACGACTTTCAAGAAATTTACAACATCTTAAGTGACTAGCCAGGTCTCATCCCCTACTATGGCCTATCTAAGCACCATTTAGGGATTGCCAGACTTTGATCTATGAATAAGCTTAGTGGTTTGTCAAGATGAGCGTATATGGGTGGTGGCTTACCGTGACACAAGGCTTGCATCTCCTTGGCCCCCTACGAGATTGTCCATCCATTCATCCCCGAAGGCCCATCATCAACTGCCCCACGTCTCATCCAACACTAGGTTGGAGGCCCGTCTGACCTACAACTTCGGTCAACCATCCAACTTACGTGCCTGCCTGCACCACGGCATGAGGTCCATTTTCAGCTACCTCAGTTGCCAATTTATGCATGAATGCATGTAACATGCACCACATCCACTTAACCACAACTAATCAACATACAACATATCTATATATGTATATCAATACACTCATGGCCTGAGGTCCATTGTTAACTACCTTACATGGCCAAACAACATCCACCATCACCATACAAGCCCAAATCGACACCAAACATAGTCAATAAGTAAGGCTCTATCCAAGCAACCCACTTCATGAGAAATCTCACATAGAAATTCATTCATAACCAGTGAAGGTCCTATCTAAGGAACTTGCCACTCTAGGGCCTTACCTGAGTAGCCCACATCGAATAGTTAGCAACCCAAACAACAACATTTACATCAAGTGGAGTTCTTATCCAAGCAACCAACCATTTCTCCCACATTCTTCCCCTTACACTGACTCTAGGAGTCTTCCTCAGTCCATAATTCATTCAATTATACACCAAACTGAACATAAACAGAACACTGTGTTTGCTCAGCGAACCCCTTGCTCACTTAGCGAATTCCTTACAGAGGAACAATCTCCCTCTATGAAGGTTCTCGCTCAGCGACCACGAGTCTCACTAAACGAATCAGGGTCGCTTCGCTTAACAATAACAAAAGTTGCTTAACGAATCTGTTCCAAGGATTTCTTCCAAAATCTTTCGTCCACTTTTTACTCAGCGAGTCATCTACTCGCCCAGCAAATGGCTGTTCCAGAGAGCAGCCAAAACTGTACACACTTCCCTTACTCAACGAACCAGTTGTTCGCTCAGCAACTCAATGACAACAGAGAGCACCCCTTTCTAGGGCTTCCCAATTTGCTCAGCGAGATCAGCGTTCGCTCAGCAAATCACTCTTAACAGAGAGCAATCACCCTCCAAGCCCCAATTCGCTCAGCAAGCTCAATGTTCACTTAGCAAATTGCTTCTAGACATTCTGGGACACTCGCCTTCGCTCAGTAAGTATCATGTTTGCTTAGCGAATCACGTTCTGGAAAATTTCCAAAATCCTCATGATCATTTGCTTAGCAAATTGGCCATTGCTCAGCAAGTCTCCACTTCCACTCAATCATTGCCTACAACTTAAGAATACTCGCTCAGCGACACAAGCAGTCACTTAGCGATTCCCCAACCTGAGAGTCACACTCCACTCCCAAGGCTACTCTTGCTCAGCGAGTCCTTCACTCGCTCAGCGACCCTCAACTGACAGTAGCAGAACTCTTGTCAAAAAACCCCAAAAATCAAGACTTTTTACTCACCACTACCCTAAATCGACTCCCATAAGGTTGAATATGATCATACCACACCCCACAACTATGTACTCAACATAAACCACATTTCATACAACATTTCCACACAAATCATCGAGATTCTACAAAAACCCATCTCAACAATAAAATCCAACAAAACTAGATTTAATTCCATTTTCAACACATTTTAAAGTCACAACCACATAATAGCCATTATACTACTAATTCTTAACCAAAGTAAGCTTCCTCTACCTCTTAGAAGTTCCGAATCCGAATTTAGGGAAGGAAAGAAAAGAAAATACAGGCTCTTAAGCCAAACCCTTGAGAAATCTGCCTTTTTCAACACAAGGACACCAGATTAAGGCTTGAAAATCTTGTTGCACTCTTGGTGGCTTAAGAGAGAGTTGAGGGAGTTTGAAAGGTGAGGAAGAGGAAAGAATGAGAAGTGAAGGGGCTTTCTAGCTCATAAAACCTTCTCTAGGCCACACCACAACTTTAGGCCCACTAAAGCTCATGGTCCACCTAACTATCTCCCACTACTCATAACTGGCCCACTCATTATGTATCTCTTAAAAACTCGTAAAAGCTCCAACAACATACTCACTTTGGCTCAAGGGCAACCTTTTTCTCAATTCCTTAGATTCAGATTGGAATTTCCAAGGCAACAACATAAACCCAAAACCACACAACAACAATCAACAATAGCTCATTTATTCATTTTAAACACCAAGGTCACATATTAATTTCCACTTTTTAATTATTAAAACACTGAATCACACATGAAGAAAAACAAGGTGTTAGATTCGAACTCGAAACCATTAATTAAGTTGAAACAACATGTGTCAATTGATCCATGTGCTTGGTAGTTTTTTAATATAAAATTTATGAGTAAAATTAAGTTAAAAAAAAGAGAGAAAAAACTTGACTGTTCATTGCATTCAAACTAATAGTACTAACTATTAAGATTTAACCTTGTGTTTTGATGAAGAATTTATTTTTTTATGGAATTCAAAATGTTTTATGGTGAAATATATTGTTTAGATAGAAGATTCAGTTAGAAATTAAAATTCTAGTAATTTGTGAAAGTATTTTAATTATCTAAAATTGAATAATTTCAAATTTCACCTAAAAAATAAGAATTTAAATTTTTCATGCTCACTTTCTCACTCTCTTCTCTCACCTCTCCTTCTCCCTCTCTCTTCTCTCTCTTTGTTCTTTATTTCTCTATGACCTCTCTATTCTTCCTCTCCTCTTGTCTTTCTCTTCTCCCTCTCTCTCATCTCCCTCTTCTATCTCCCTCTTTCTTTTTTCTTCTTTTTCTCTTCCCTCTATCAATAGTAATGTAAAAAGTATCAAAATTTATATTTTTGAATTATTAAATATTTAAAATTTGGCTAATGTTTATTTTTAGTAAAGTTTAATATTAAAATTTTAATTTTAAATATATATTTAAAAATTAAAATTTGCATACGATGGAAACTAAAATGTCATATACAAACTAAGAATTTAAAATTTAAGAAATTTGAATTGATTTATTCAAAAAAAATACATTTAATAAACCAAAGAAATTTAAATCAAAGTAATTCAAATTTCAAGCATTTCAAATTCCTTAAGATTTTAAAATTCCTCATTCAAACACAACCTAACAGAATTTTGTGAAATTTGACGAATACACACAAGATTATTGTTTGAACTAGAAAGAAATAAAGTCAAAAAAAGAAAGAAAAACTATTTGATTTTAAAACAGTCACACTAACACGTTCAGGGTCATTTCTCGAAAATTTCTTGGTACAGATCAATGTTATTCTATTTAGAATCTGTATTTAAAGTGATTTCAACCGTTTATTTAATTTGTCTAAACCATATGTCATGGTGAACTAAAACAAACGCATGCTTCATCAGAAAGGCAAATCAACACGACTCCAGCGACTGGAACAAAGAATTGCACGCCACTGTGACCCAAAATTAATTATACTCCAGCAATTTGCGCAGAGTGCGCAAGACGTTTGTTAAAATGCAGCACATTTCCTAGAAGGCTCTACTTGCTTTGGTGGTGCAAGGACCACAAAAAAGGAGCAATGGCGAGGCTTCTAGAAGACTTGAGACAAATAAGGGTGCAAAAGAAATAAAAGAAAAATTCTTGATTGTTGTGTCTAAGTATCAAATTTCGACGGAAAACACTAGAACAACGAACAGGATCCTCTGCAGTTAAAAAACAACTGCAGAGTTCTGTAGTGAATATGTAAGGGTTTAAAAAAATTTTAATTATTTTTTTCTTTTATTTAATCTATATATTTTAGTTTTGATGGCTAAGATTTTCTGGAATCACTGCTGTTTCTACGACACCATATTGTATTCTATACAAATTAACAAGAGTGACAATTATTTCTACGAGACCATATTGCATTCTATACAAAATAATATCCCATAACATAAGGCATTCACAATTCACACCATTTAACAAAAAGGTATCTTTCCATCTCTGTCATTATTATCAGAATTGAATCAGAAAAACCAATTTGGTTCTTATATACGAGTGTATACCTCCATGCATTGGAAAAAATAAAGCTAAAGATAACAGAAGCTATCTTTTACAAATAACTAAAGCTAAAACTAATAGAATCAATATGTTGGGTTCTCTTCTGAAATATTGGATTTTGTGCAATGGAGATAGCAGATTTACTGTCACAGTATAAAGACACTGGATTGATTCTATTTTTGTTACTCTGACTCCTGTATTATTGAGTTAATTGTTAAGTTCTAATCTTAATCTATTTCGAAGTGGTCAGGCTAACAATAAAACTTGAAACCAACGAAAATTATTTATTCAATTAAACAACCTTATATGAGTGAGTTTGCGAGCACTAAAACATGAAAGAGAAAAAAAAATATATATAACTATTACAGAGATTAAAAAAGAAAAGTATAGAAGCACCAAAAAGCTAAAATCTAGTTTGTTTACTATCGTCGGATTAAACTGAGAAGACTCTCTTATTCTGCGGTGACTACCAAATATGTAGAAAGTAACCATCAAGAATTGATGATATAACATGGTGCACAATTAGTATTACTGAGGATCACTTTCATGGCTTTGAAGCATTTCTACCACTTGGCTCATGGTTGGCCTTATATCTTTGTCCTCCTCCACGCAGTCCAAAGCCACTTTAGCCAAAAGGTCCATCTTACATTCATCATAATTTGTTTTAATTGCAGGATCAATGATGTGCTCTAGCCAAGATGTGCCACTCCTTTTCTCTCTCACCCACGTTACCAGCCTTCCATTATATGAGTCTTCTCCATCAATGTTTTGGACAACGGTTGTTGGGCTCTTCCCGGTTATCATCTCCAATAGAACAATCCCATAGCTGTATACATCAACCTTGGAGGTGATTGCTAAGTTGAGAACCCACTCAGGTGCCATATATCCTCTGGTTCCTCTGATCATTGAAAAACTTGAATTGTTAAGATTATTTCTGTTTAATAGCTTGGACAAGCCAAAATCTGCTACCTTGGGCTGATAATTAGCATCAAGAAGTATGTTTTGGGGCTTTATATCACAGTGCAAAATCCACTCCAAGCATTCTTCATGCAGATACGCTAGAACTCTGGCCGTTCCAAGAGCAATGTTATATCTCTTACTCCAATCAAGTGTGTTAGACGAGAGATTTTCTGCCAAAGAACCATTCTCCATATACTCATACACCAACAACCTATGCTTTCCCTCAGCACAGTATCCCCACATTTCAATCAAGTTCATGTGGTTGAGCCTTCCAATGATGCTCACTTCAGCCAGGAATTCCCCTTCTCCTTGTTTAGCTTCATTGAGCCTCTTTATTGCTGCATGTCTTTGATCTGATAAAATGCCTTTGTACACAACCCCTCCTGCACCCCTTCCAATCTCTTGGCCGAACCCCTTTGTCGCCTCTTCAACTCAGAATAATTATATTTTCTGAATCTATTTGTCACAAGCTGGTAGCCCTGTTGATCTGCAGAAGACTTTTCGCGGGTCTCAACTGTGAAGACCCACACCACCAAAATGCAAACCGATTCCAAAGCACCAACCGCAATAGCAACCCAAAGAAAAAACCTCACAATCCGGCTTGCATGATCTCCGACATATGCTCTGGGAATCTGTACGGAACAAACATGCTCACTCGCATCAAAGGATTCTTCACGAAAAAGGCTATGATTTTTAGGCACTCTCAAGTATGTCGTTCCTTTGAAATTCGGTGTACGCCTCCCATTGAGCAATTGTTTCTTCAGGTAGCACATGAAATTGTTATTGTCATTATTGTACGAGTGCTGGAACCCGTTACAATTACAGTCTTCTAAGCACAAATTCTCACAATACCTATAGGTACTAGGCTCAGAAAAATTAGAATCATAACCGTAAAGCTCAAGACCGGGCATCTCCAAGAAGGTAGACTCACTTCTATTGCAGGTGAAAACAAACAGGGGTTCACAACCATAAGACCAATCGCTATGGTTCTTCACTCTGTACCCTGGAAGACACGAGCACTTCCTTCCAATTTTAGGATCATAACTGCACATGCTATTAGCTCCACAAATTCCATGGATGTAGCACGTGTCAGCTTTTGCTTGCCACGAGACATACCATTCGTTTGACACGTCATCATGCAGACTATACATCCTCAGGTTACCATCAGAATCAATTTTCAACCTTCTCTTCTTCATAACGCCATAATCAGATGTTGTGAAAGTAAAATCATCTGATGAAAGGAATCTTCCAAGAGAGTCCAACGCCGCAAATCTACTGCTATTGTAAGTAGACCTTCCAGCATCCCAACTCACTTGCCATGGATTTGGCCAGTAAACGCTGGAAACGTCAGGGCCATCGTAGAGAAGGCGAAGAACGTTGTCATCGTCGAAGAAGAGCTTGTAGAAACCAGAGGAGTGGTTACTCTCGCTTCTTGCGGACACAAGTTGCGCGTGTCTGGTAAGAGGTTGACCGGGAAGGAGAGTGTCAGTGGGGCAGTCAAAACTCTGCCACAGAACGGTTCCTTGCAGCTCACGCAACACGAGATTGCCATCGTCTTTGAGATGCAGCTCTGCTGGGGCTAATGAGACGGTGTTTGAAGACCACACGTTTTGCTGACCTGCGTCAACCAAGACAAGGTTGCCGGTTTGTAAGAGGGAAAGCTTGGAGCGTTTTCCGTTCACGGGGTTTTCGCGGTTCGCCATCCACACGGTTGTGGGGCGGCTGTGAGAATGAGTTTGGGTGAACCATATGGCGAGGGAGTAGGCGTTTTCACCGATGGCGACGAAGCCCGCGGAGAACATGCCGTTGGGGGAGACAATAACGTCTTGTAGGTTTTCTACCGAGAGGGATGAGCCCTTGCTCAGTGATAATAAAGATGCAGAATATGAACAGTGGAAAGACAATACGGGTAGGACAAGAAATAGTAAGATTGAGGAAAACATTGCAAGCAGTGAATGCTTGTGTTAGATGTGTGTGTCACGCCCTGTCGAGTGTAGATGTTACATATAGATAGTTAGGTTGACGGACTCACTTCTTTAGGTCAACGTCAAGAGAACTAGTTAATTTGAACACTAGTCAAAGTTTCAATTGGAGATATAGTCCTAGCCAACTAGCACACGGTATAAAAGCACCATAGAAGAATCAATTTTGGGTTCTTAAAAGTAATTTTTTGTGGGTCTCTTAGTGTCGTGTAGAATTAGCAACTTTCATTATTTTTTACTCTAATAATAGAACCTAATTTGATTCTCAACTTATTTTTTGTGGGTCCCATAATGGACCTCACATTTTTATATACTTATATAAAATTATTATTATTGAAAATTAAAATAATTATTTATATAAATTTTAATGAAAAGAAAAATAGCAAAATTATTATTAATTTAATTTAATTAAATACATAAAAGTAAAAAATCAAAAATATTATAAATTTAATTTATAATTTTAATTTATGACGTAATACAAATCATTAGATAAATACAAAAATTACATTTCATTATTTCCATGTCCGAAACATTTCCAAACATACTTCACCAAATTTGTTTGAAGTTGCCGATAACTAAAAAAGGTTAAAGAAAAAAATAGAAGCATCCATTATCTAATGGATAGGGCAGAGGCCTTCTAAACCTTAGGTATAGGTTCAAATCCTATCGGACGCAAATTGTTTGCATATATATCTTATATTTATATTATATATACACTTTATACCTTGTCCTTCTTTTTTTCTTATTCAATTTCTATTCGAATTCATTTTGTTAATTATATTCAAATGAAATAAAAATATTAAAAGATACTAATTATAAAAATTTGAAAGTTAATTTATTTAAATTATAAAGTTATTAAATGATTAATCAATTTTTTTCTACTTGTTCTTGGAGTTCCATTTATTCCTAAATAGCTTCCTTCAAAAGGGCTTCTGCTTCCCTAAGTGAATGTCTTGGTAGAAGATATGATTTCTTTGAATTGAGGTTTATTCGTCTTCAAGTAAGCACGTAACTCCACAAGAAATTTCCTTTCACGGATATGTGCTTTTGTTTGCAAGTATGTTGCAAAATCAGGATAAGGATCATTGGATACTTCACCCATTTAGATGTCATTATCTTTATGATCATAATCAAAATTACTACCATATGAATGTCATTTGTCTTCAACAATCATGTTATGCAAGATGATGCATGCAGACATTATATGCTTGATTGTATCTATGTGCCAAGCAAGCGCTAGACTACATACAATTGCAAATCGAGATTGATGCATGCCAAATGCCCCATTCCACATCCTTTCTTGCTGATTCTTAATGTTGTGCAAATAATTTTCTTTTTTCTCCTTGTGGCATTGGGTGGTCTTTACAAACGTAGTCCACTCCGAATAATACCATCTGCAAGATAGTACCCCATATTGTATGTAGTTCTATTAACCGTAAATTGCATAGCGGGAGCTTATCCTTCCAAAATGTCATTAAACACATTAGATTGGTTTAACACATTAATGTCATTATTGTTAGGCCTTCTATGGCACTCAACCCCAAATATCTTGTTCACACCCCTTACAAATATTTCTAAGCATTCCACTATTGTGCTTTTGTTAATTCTAACATAGTCATCTACACTGTCAACAGGTGATCCATATGCCAATATGCGAATAGCAATAATGCATTTTTGCAACTATGAAAGACCCGTTCTACCAACTACATCAACCTTCATTGAAAATACTCATCATGATTTCCAAGAGCTTCTATAATATGAAGGAACACATGCCTTCACATTCAAAACCTTCGTCGAAATTGAGCCTATGTGTAAATCAAATTTTCAGAGAAGTAGTCATTGAATAATCGATTATGTCCTTCTTCATCACTCCGATCTATCGCCATTCTTGTGTGTGTGTGCCTAGTGGTGTTGTTAGCTTGTTGTTTCCTGTGCCTCTCAAATATTCTTCTCATATATCTTTCTTCAGTGTCGTCCATAATTTTTTCTTCCATGAGTTGCCACTCTAGCATATCGTAGTTGTATGAATTGTTTGGATCCATTAGATGGTTGGTCAAATTTGGTAAGAAGAGAAGATTGCACAAATGATTGGAATGAAATTTTGCTTGCAAGTGTAGAGTATATATAACATAAAACACAATGGCTAGTTTGAATAACGGCTAGTAGAATAACGGCTAGTTTGAATAACAGCTAGTATGAATAACGACTACTTTGAATAATGGCTAGTTTGGATAATGGCTAGTTTGCATAATGGCTACTTTGAATAACTACTATTTTGAATAACTAATTTTAAAAACGCTTAATTTAAATAATGACAAATACAATAACTAATTTGAAAAAGCATTAGTACAATATAAAACTAACTTAAATACTTTTCTCTAATCATGTTACATAACTTCTCATGATCTTTGCGTTGTCTCTCTGTCAGCCCAGATGTATCCATGAAGAGAATCTTCATCTCCTTTAACTTATTTTGCTCATTTCTAGCACGTACTAAGTCTGCCATAACAATCATTCTTTCTTCATGTCTCTTTATCATCACAATGACTTCAGCATCGTTAAAAGAAGTTTCGACAACTTTTGTTTTATTTTTCCTTTTCGTTGCCTTTGTTCTTATTGGGCTAACCAAAGGTGATGCAAGCTCGTATTCATGACTTGTTGGTGTCTTTAAGTTGGAAGATGAAGAGTATGCTCTAGAAGCAAGATTCTTTATCCTTTTTGAAGAACTTTCATTTAATTATGCTATCCATTTATGCTTATCTTTTAATAATCGCCATACATCTTGAGAAAAAATAACATATGGTTAAGTATGATGTCTTTCTTCGAGCTCCTGCTTTTCTTCCTTTGAACAGCTTGTTTGTAACACTTTACAAACTTTTGCAAAACACCATTTCATTTCATGTCACTGAGGCTTTACTTGAGCAATATCTCTTTCTTGTAGATGACCTTGAAAGTTGTTGTAATTTTCTTTGACCCTTAACCAAAAACTCTCCCCTTTTTGGTCAATGCCCACAACTGCATCCTTTGAAATATTGAGCCATGGTTGAATGAGAAGTGTGTCTTCCTCTGTTGTAAACTTGAATCACAATTTTTTTTACTAGAATTCTCTCCTCCTTCTTCAAGTGTAATGTTTTCTAGGCCACCTTGGGTAGAAAATTATGGAACTTGCATTTCAAGTTCTTCACTAGTTGATTCTACACCACTAGTAGCCATTGAAGGCCTATAAAACATAGGAAAAAATGGGGGATTTGGAGAATTTGGTGGATTCAATGTTGGGTTATTTGGTAGTGGAGGAAACATTGGAAAAAAAAAAGGAGGATTTTGAGAATTTTCACTACTAGGAGGAAATTGATAATTTGACATGAAATTGTAGTAAGGGTGAAAATGAAATTGCTTGGGATCCATTTAGCAAAAAAGAAATTAGAATTGAGATTGAAAAGTTGAAAATGATATTAAGGAATACTGTGCACCAATACCATTATTTATAACATTTCACATGCCCAATTTTCGCTACATTTTAATATGAAAAAAATTGTAAAAAAAAAAATTATCAATCTGATAAGATGCTATTCTAGTAAACGGTAAAAAAAATTGAGTTCAAGGTACAAAATTTGTAGGAAACGATCGGATACACAGCTACTTTCCAGATGTGTCCTTCAATTTGAATGACAAGTAGTATTAAATAAAATAATCTTTCACCGAGAATTGATAGGAAACGGTAAAAAATAACAAAGGAAACCTTTTGCGCCTACCCCCCTTCCTAATACCCCTAACCCCCAATTCCCCCTTCCTTTCACAAATGCACCTCCCCCTTTCCTCATCCCCTAACCCTCTTTTCCCTTCCTTTTCTCATTCTAATCCACGCCTTTCCCTCTTCCTGGTCCCCCACCCCTGGTTCCCCCTTCCCTTTCTCTTCTCCAACACCAAAATCCTCATTACCCCCTCATTGTCTCTCTAGCCTAACCCCCACCCCCCATTTTCACATCTTTCTCTCTCCAAGTGAATGACGGTGATGGCAGATCATCTTGTTCTTTCAAAGTGAACAGTGGCGATGGCGACGACAAATCATCTTGCTCTTTTGCAAGCGAATAGCAATGATCACCTCTGAGCTCTCTTGAAGCAAATAGTGGCTGTCCACACTTCCTCTCTGTAACACCCCAATGTTTTCCTTTAATTATTATTATTATTATTATTTGTTTGTCTTGTTTTTAATAAAATGGTATTTCGAGAAAAATAAATATTGGGTTTTTAAAATGGAGTTTTATAATTAGAATGTTTTTAAAAGTTTTAAAACCCTTGTGTTGGGCTTAGTTTTATGAGCCTAAAGTTAACTTTAAGTATTCCTTATGTTTCTTGAAAACCTAATCGTTTTCCTCATTCTCTCTTTTATGCCTCCTTAGAGATATCGTGCCGTCAGAGCCCTTGCAGTCAAGAAGTGAGGAACCTTAGGAAGACGCTGCTGCACCGTTCGCATCCTCGTGTTGGAGATCACCTCTTTCAAGGAAAGGGGGAGTGAGTTATCTCGCTCATGGGTATGGCTTTGGTTGTGAGTAGAGGGGTTGGCCCTAGACTCCAATTGTTTGTGAATTATATGGTTGTGTGTGTGCAAAGGAGAATATGATTTTCCCCAAATTATTGATATGCTTTATGAAAATTCTATGTTTAATTTTTATGGATTATCATGGATTGTCTTTTTAAAATTTGTATCTTAGATCTACCTGGCGGGGTTAAATAGCCACTGGGCGACCTTTCGTTGAAAACTATACTCCGCGTTGGCGCCGGCGGGACGAACAATCCGCCGGGTAGGTTGGGTCCTAACACAGACCCGCTGGGCGGGTTGGTTGCGGCGCAAACCCGCCGGGCAGGATATATAGCCCGTCGGGCGGATTCGCTGCTGGCATAACGAACGGATGCGACCATAGCTATTTCGTTCTTTGTGCCTATGAACTCCTTTTTTTTACAGTTTTAACTCATTGTTGTTTCTTTTTATGCCTTGTTGAGTTTATATTATGTGATTGTTATTTACTTTGAGAAAATTGAGTGTGATATGAAATTGTGCTAATGTTTCATAATTAAAGCCTATGAAAAGTTGTCAGTATTGTATGTGACCATGCATCATAACATTTGAGTTATGTGATGAGGAAAGTATGTAGGAATCTGGCTGATGGAGGCCGTGATAGGTTGTCTAACCCTAGCCTTGGGGGTTATCTAGTTGGAAAAACTCCAATGGTCTATGCTGATCTCATGGAGTCAGGGTGTACTGGCAAAACTAGGTAACCCTGACTAATCGCCGGGGGATATCATACTAGTTGAGGGTGTGAGAGTCGAAGGCATCGGTATCGATTACGTTTCTTATGGCCATGCATTTACTCCTAGTCTACTTTCCGACAAGTTTAAGATGGTACCACATGTGCATAAGAAGTAGAAGCTAGGTATTGCATTACATATGTTTGTGTGCATTTTGATTTTTGCAAATTACTATTAATTGATTATGTATGTCATGTGTATTCTACCTGTCTCCATTGTCATACTTTGAGCATGATGTGAGATGTATCTCACTTCTTTGTTTTCTCGTGTTTTCTGTATGTGTCTGTGATATACAGGTAACGTCTAACAGGACCTTGAGGAGGAGTCTTAAAGTAGGGGCATTGGCCTTATTGCAGTTTATTTTACAGCTTCTTTTGGGTTTTGTTAGCTCTGATAGTAATGTGACATCGTGGTCTTAGTTATTTATTATTTTAGCTTTTAAACTTTAGACTAATAGTTTTACTTTTAAATTGGTTTATTTTATTTTATTCTATTCTATTTGGATTTGTATGGCCAACTATGGGCCACCATCATTTGGTTAATCAGTAAAGCATCTTATGGAGTTTTACTATATGTGAGTTGTGCATGTAATGTCCTTTACCGTGTGAAGAAAAAGATTATAGACTATCGTTTTATTTCACAAATGAAAAGTATGTTATATTTTCATAATATTTATTTAATAATTAGCTTTAGGGTAAAGGGTGTCACACTCTCTCGAAGCGAATGGCGACAACGGCGATCTAGATCTGCCGTGTCCACATCTCACTTCCGTCCACATCTCGCCTCCATTTGAATCTCGCTTCCATCTAGATCTGCCATGAACACTTTTGGGTTTTTTAAATTTAATTTTTATTTCTTCATTTATTTGTTGTAATTTGTATTATTGAACCATTACTGCATATTTTAAATTTTTGGGACATTTGATTCTAGATTTATGGATTTTTTGAGTTTTGATATAGGTTAGTTTTCTTCCCTCTTGAGTTAGTTACCACATTGAGATTGAAAATATTTTTTTTATTGTTAAGAACCTGTTCTTTAGGGTTCTTGTGCAAGAACGGTTCTTACACCATGTCATCCACGTTAGTTTGCTCCAATGCACAATTTTGTTAAGAACAGTTTTTACGATTAAGAACACTTGTTAAGAACTACCGTTGGAGATGACCTTAGAAAGTTTGAAAGAACTTCTAGAAATTCTAAAAAACATATATGAAGATAGATAGGAGTACGTTTAAGCTTTTGATTTACAAATATGATTTTTTTTGGGGTATTTTTAATGGAAAAATTCTAACTAGTACCCTACTTAAAGAATCAAGAATGAAAAGTTTGTTTATTAAAAAGTGTAACAATGTATTTCATTGTGATTTCCAATACCATTCTAACTCAAAAACCTTTTACTTATTGATTTCTTAACCAATGTCTTTGGAGTACTAGTTAGCAAGACCTTTTTTAATAATATCAAGTTTTATTTCTATTTTATCATTTTTAATTTCTAGAATTTTGTCTCAATTTGTAAGGGATTAGAGAAACTTTCTAGTTATGAATCAGAAATAGAACTAATAGGCGATGCTTGGTTTCAATTTAGAATGTGTTCTTTTATTTTTGCTCTCCTTTTTATTTGAATCTTAGAAGCAAGTAGGGATGTCAACAGGGCAAGGTAGGTACGGGTAGTAGTCCACCTATACTTGCCTATATTTATATAGTTACTTGTTAAGCGAGTATCCATGAATTTCATACATATCTATGGGTATCCACAAAGATTCGTGAATATTTGTTAAAATGTAAAATTTTAAACAAAAAGTAAAAAAATAAAATAAAACTAAAAATAAATATTTTTGATACATATACTTATACTAAAAAAATGATTTTACAACATATATTTATACTAAAAATAAATAATTTTGAAACATATATTTATACTAAAAATAAATTAAAGTAATTTATTTTATATATAATTAAAAGTATTTAAATAATTTTAAAGTGTAGGTACCCGTGGATACAGGTACCTTACTACCCATCCCCACCTCGTTAGTAAACGGGTATCTATTTAACTATCTATTTAATATCCATGATGGGTTTTACTCGTGGGTATCCACTAGTACAGGTTTTTTTGTCATCCCTAGGAGTAAGGACATAAGAGGAAAATACATGATTCTTTTAGTTTTTTATTGTATTCTGTATCACATATATCATATAATTATAAGACTCTTAGGAAAGCTTAAAAATTGTAACCTTTTTTTGGTAGGGATCACAGGTATCCTCCGCAGGAGGCAATCTTACTCGAGATGTGTAGGACCACTATGGACAAACTCTCGCTCTGAGTATTTAATGCAACTGCATATCCAAGGCTCAAACTCAAGACCACTTATTAAGCTGGAACAATCTTGTGCCAGATGATCCATGCGCTTGATGGTTAAAAATTGTAACTTAAGTAATAAATACATAGTGTCCTATTTACAGAAGTACTATCTAATTAGTGTAGTGCCTTATTTCTATGAACTAGTATTGTATCATAAGTATATATATTATAGCACTAAAAATTTCAGAATTAAGTTCTAACACTCCCTCCTGATTATGAAAATTCTTGAACTTCAAGCTTATTAGGAAAACTTCAAGCTTATTAGAAAAGTGAAAAAAAATTGTCTTAAGAAATAGACTTTTGTAAAGATGTATGCAACTTAATCTTTAGATTTACAAAACTTCAGCTCAATCTCTTCTTTTTCAACATTCTCTCTAACAAAATGAAATATTAACTTAATGTGCTTTGAATGAATATGAAAAATAGGATTCTTGGTCATTGCTATTAAAAGACATATTATCACAAAAAAATTGTAGGTGTAGACCCTTGGTTTTGTTTTATGTCCTTCAAAATTCTTCTAAGCTAAATATATAGCTTCACGTGTTGCCCCAGTAATTGCAATGCATTATGCCTCTGGAAGATAAGACTAGGGTCTTTTGTTTCTATGATGACCATGAAACAAGCTTACTTCTTAAGAAAAATAGATAACCTTATGTGCTTTTTCTATCATCAATTGAACTAGTTCTATCACTATTAATATAGCTAATCAGCTTGTTATCCTCTTCTATTTGGTATAAAATATCAAAACCTTTTGTTCTTTTTACATATCTTATGATCTTCTTAGCTGCTCCATAGTGATACATGTTAAGGTCCCTTATAGATCAAGATACTATGCTAACAAACAATATAAGGCCTTATATTAGTAAGATAAATTAGTGATCCTTCATGCTTTCTGTACAAAATATGATCTAGCTTCACTTTACCATCTTCCTTCGAAAGCTTCTCATCAACACTCATAAGAGTAAATGTTGATTTGCATTATGCCATGTGAAACTGCTTTAATAAATTTAAAGCATACTTCTCACTACAAGAAAATTTGTAGTTAGTGGTGACCAAAAATCAACGCAAACTAACTGAAACTGACACTAAATAAGATTTTAGCTTTGGCTTTGCATCAATGTCGGGACAAACACCAGTTTTGTTAAAGCTAATATTAAGCGTCAGCTTCCCGAAGGCCAACATTAAGTAGCGTTAGTTTGGCTGACATATTTGTGGAAACTAAGACCACTAAAAAAAGGCTAATGTTAATGTTAGTGTCCACTTGGTTGAAGCTAAATAAAATAAAAGTTCAATGCTAATAATGTCAACCATTTAACAATGCTCATAGTGTTGACTAAGTTGATGCTATACCTAAATGTGAATATAGAAATAAATAAAAATAATCGGCATATACAATTATCCTTTATGTAATGCAATAGTCAAACTATAGTTGAATTTTTATTTTTTTTAAAAAAAAGATAGAATAGAAGTATCTCTTATAGCAGCCTAAATATTTAAGTATTAGAAATAAACCATAGGGAAACCCTTTTTAGGACTTTAATATTTGTTGTGTGGTGAACACAAGAATGCATTTTCGGTGAGCTCCCACGGTGGTCGTTGACTTCTCCGGTGGTGGCACTTGTAAGGACTCTGATGCCTAAGTTAGTATGGATACCAATATGAGTGAGTATGAGAGAACGTGTATACCTGATGGGTGTGGAGTCCTTTATATAGTGTGTTTTGGAGGGAAATTCTATTAGACCTGGGTGCCATGCGGCAGTGTGCGTTTGGGTGTCTAACTACACGCGTTCCTTGCTGTTAGGCGTTTCCCATGTTGTGCTGGGATAGAGGTGGAGTCGATTCAGGGTAGCAGGGGTTTATGAGCTGGGATAACTGAGGTTGTGCTAGCCAAGATAGGTGACGTGGTAGCCGACTTAGATTGTGGGTTTGAGGAACCTCCAGAACAGTTGCCCCAAGCCGGTGATGTTAAGAATAGGCATCATCGGATTAGGAATCTAAGTCAGCCCCATAACAAGTTGCCCCCAAGCCGATGATGTTAGGAATAAGCATGATCGGCTTAAAAGCTTGAAAGAGGGTATGGGATGGTGTTGCCTCCAAGGCGGTAAGGTTTTCCGCTGGGAAAGACTTGTCGACTTTAGAGTCGAAAGGTTTGAGTCTTCTCATTTTTCAGACAGCCGCGCCGTATTTTTTGGGTGGCCGAGGTGCATTAAATGTGTAATGATTCGATATCTTAAAATCTCTAGCGCTTTGAATTCCAAGAGATTTGGCGGTTGTCTTTTGAAAATCCTGGACTTGGGCCTGGCCCTAATATGGGCCTGTAATATAAAAGGGCATAGACTCTCACACATTGGTACTGTTACCTTCATTCTGTTAAGATTTTCTTTCTTCTTTGTGAGAATACTTTCTGCCTCCTACGCTTTTCTCCTCCGACGAAAGGTGTGAAGCCTGTTCTACCTCGATTACTCTTCATCACCAACTGTTTCATATACTAAGGTAACATTCTCGTTCTCGTCTTCATTTTAAGTGTTCCCTTGTATATTGGTTTCCGGTACTGTATTGTGTTTTGTTTAGTTGAAGATGGACCCGCGTAGACGTGATGCTTCGTCTTCCACTCGAGGCGGTCGTGGTAGTTGCCTAGGGGGTTTTGCCGTTAACTAGCTATTTCAGTCACTGGCAGTACCTTTATCTCATTGCGCTGGTCGTTGTGTCTACGGGGATGACGTTGGCTGTGTCGGCTCTTCAGTTGATCCCGTATCTACACGCAGGGGGATAACTATTTGGGGTAGGGTAGGTAGGCAACGGTCCGTAAGAAGGATTGATGAGTGCCCTTTAACAGTTGACCCAAACCAACCCTCGCCACCTAAGGTTGTGATCTCCTCTAAGGTCTTGGAGAAATGTCGGAGCCATCTAAAAGCCATAGGAATGTCGTACGGCTCGGATGAAGTATTGGAGTATGCCAAAGCCTGGGTGCAGTATCCAGACTTAATGAGGATTCCTTCCAGGCCGAGCAACATTTTCGGGGTTGAAAGGTTGGCGAAAACTATCGTCAGGGTTGGGTCACAATTGAAACACCAACCAGCCCATTCTGACCCTTCTTTCGGTGTTTTTGATAGAGAGATGGGAAAAACTATTAGGAATGTGGAGATCACTCTAGAGGCATACCATGACGCAACGGGTCTAGGCATTGATTGGGTGGATAAGAAGGTGGCCGAGACTCGGTCATGCCTCAACTAGGTGGCATTGGATGCCTTGGTAGGTTGTCTTGAGCTAAGCCGAGGCACTGTCGAAATTCCTTTTGACGTGGTGGCCCCTGGGGATGACGGTTGTATATGTTTGCAGGGTCGAAAAGATAACATAGGGCTTCGTTGGATGAAGCCGAGGTTGCAGCGGTTAGGTACTTGTATCCTGACTTCCTACCGATGTACTTGATATTCTTCAAACATCTTGGTATCAAGTTGCCCCTTACGGACTTCCAAATATTCGTCTTAAATTTTCTCAATGTCGCTCCCTCACAACTGCATCTGAACAATTAGGCATTCCTCATGGCGTTTGAGAGTCTGTGTGGCCAAGAGGGGGTTGTGTGTAGCCGGAGCTTATTTTTGTATTATTTTACCCCCATTCGACAAATGTATGATAGTAAGTTTTCTTTTATCTTGTTCTGGAGTGTCTGGGGTCGGGCATTACTTAAGCCCTTTCAAGACTCCTACAAAGATTATAAGGACAAGTTTTTCTTCCTACGCCCTCGCGTAGAGTGTTGGGAGGCCTTTTTTATGGTTCGTGACGTAAGGGAGAATGTCACTGAGCCCTGGTTCCCTCTGTATTGGTCGTATGACCATTACTGCTTGGATCCCGAAAGTTTTTAGTCCAAGATGATGACCTGACCTCAGAAAAGGCTTGAGCCTAGGACCATTTTTCTGCCATGGTAAAGAATTTGCAAGACTAGATTCCATGCCAGTGGTTGATTGGCAACACTCTATCTGAGTTCTGCCAAAATTTTGGTGTGTTTGTGTGAACTTTTGGTATGTTTATTGTTCATTGTCTTGATACTTTGTGCACAACTTGTCCAGGTTCATATTTTCTTGCAAATACGATGGTGAAATCGAAGATGGCCGACTTTGCCTTGGCCCTTCAACAGGGGAAAGCAGCTAAGCCCAAGGAATTAAGAAGGGCCAAAGGGAAGGTCCAAGTCGTGGAGAAAACGAAGGAGCTTTTCCCCCCCGGCCCCTACAACGACAAAAAGCATAGTCATCAAGTAAGTTGGGGACTGGGATGTGCCTGCATCTACGAGGCTGGCTATAGCCGAGGTTAGATCTTCTGAGGTTGGCGCGCAATGCAGACTCTCCAAGAATGTTTCTATCGGCGTTACTCTAACCAACCTTGTCTCCGAAAAAAGGGTCGTGACCAACGGAGCACAAGAAAAGACACCGCCTGCAAAAAGACGCCAGGATGATCAGCCTTCTCCTTCGACGGTGGAGCTGGCGGATCAACATATTTTTGACCGGGAAGGCGATCGTCTTCGAAAATAAAATTTCTAGCGAGGTGGACTCTATGAGGAGGGAACTAAGAGCCGTACGAGATAGGCTTGACGGGCTAGGCTCCCTATTCAGCCAAATGTTTCATGGCTATTCCCAATACATGCTGATGAGGGAGACATTTGGCAGTCAGAACCCCCTGGACACCTTGGCCGAGAAAGATGCAGTCATATCCCGGCTGAAACAAGCTGAGGAAGGGGCACGCTTGGCAAAAGACAAATGCGGTCAAAGGATCGGCGAGATGGAGGAGGAGGTGCAATCTCTAAAGAGGAAGCTGGCGGAGGAGAAAGTTGAAAGAATGCGACTATCCAAAGTCGAAGCGGATCTTCAATTGAAGCTATCTGTCGCAAATGCTAAGTATATTGAGCTAGATTTGGATTTATCCTCTTAGCTCCAAGCTTCAGGAAGTAGAGTCAAAGATTTGCAGGTTATGGTGCAAAAGTTGGAATTCGGCATGGCAGCTTTGCAAGAAGAGACCCAATGAATGCGCAGCAGTTGGATTGAGTCGGTCCAACTCTCCTTTGAGAACACAATGGAGCAAGTGCGCTTCCACCTCCAAAACAACATGGACCTTGCGTGCGCTCGGCCGGATTGCGAAGTAATTGACGACGTTTGGCACGCAAATGTAAATGGTGAGATGACACCGGCAGATTCTGTCGTTCCAGCAGTTGATTTTGACGCTGAAGATGACGCCAAGGAAGATGAAGTCGACAAAGAGCATCAGGGTTGATTTCGAGCCACAAAC
The DNA here is from genome assembly GCA_004329165.1 of Spatholobus suberectus. NCBI lineage: Eukaryota > Viridiplantae > Streptophyta > Magnoliopsida > Fabales > Fabaceae > Spatholobus > Spatholobus suberectus. The sequence continues at coordinate 34,953,302 of CM014731.1, forward strand.
GGATAAGCAAGATGCCGCAAGGGAGATTGCAGACAGCTTTATATCAACCCCACAAGTGACGCCGACTATCCCACCTTTCGCTGAGGTGATGATCCTGAACCTATAGATGCCGATGTTCCAAAAGATGCTGCCAACGCTAGAGATTGAAGGGCCGAGATGCTGGTTTATTTTGTAATTTTTTGTTTAAGTATTCTTCAAATTATGTATACATGTTGATACATTGAATGTAAATGACCAAGTTTAGATGCTTTCTTTCAATATCTCCGTTGTTGGGCACAACTTAATATATGCACTTTGCTTTATATGTATAGATTGCTTTCTGCGCCTTTACTAAATGCTTTTGTGTTTGTTAGGTTTTCTTCTTTGCGCTTGCTTGTTTGTTTGCTTTTGTCTTTGCACACTTCTTCTTTAGCGATCTTCCTGCCCTGGCTGGAACGAATCCACGTACACGGGTAGTTCGCAATGGCCTTATCTTCATTTTTAGCGATCTTCCTACCCTGGCTGGAGCGAATCCACGTACACGGGGTAGTTCGCAATGGCTTTGTCTTCGTTTTTAGCAATCTTCCTACCCCGGCTGGAGCAAATCCACGTACACGGGGTAGTTCGCAATGGCCTTATCTTCATTTTTAGCAATCTTCCTACCCTGACTGGAGCGAATCCACGTACACAAGTAGTTCGCAATGGCTTTGTCTTCATTTTTAGCGATCTTCCTACCCCGGTTGGAGCAAATCCACGTACATGGGGTAGTTCGCAATGGCTTTATCTTTATTTTTAGAGATCTTCCTACCCCGGCTGAAGCGAATCCACGTACACGAGGTAGTTTGCAATGGCCTTATCTTCATTTTTAGTGATCTTCCTACCCCGGTTGAAGCGAATCCACGTACACGAGGTAGTTCGCAATGACTTTTTACTTCTGTGTGTTCGTTCACCCCTGTATTTAGCTTTATATGGCAGGCAAACTCTCATTTTATTAGTCACGTGAGACAAAAAAATTACAAAAGCCACAAGTTATAATATGCGACTCGTCCAACTATACTACAGACTTAAAATAACTAGGAAATCAAAACTAGCATTACCAATCATGCCTCAACTGTAGTATCGTCTGAGGTTGCCTGCATTCCGCGGGATGGTAATCCCGGGTAGCGTCTCTAAGGTGTAAGCACCTATTCTTGTTTTTGAGGTAACCAGATAGCGGGTTTCCCATTTCTCTACGAGTTTTCCTTGTCTAGCTTTTCTTCCTCCTATGTCGGCACGCCTTAAGACCATATTGCCGGGCTCGAAAGCACGATGTACGACCTTCTTATTATACCTCGCCACGACTTGTCTTTTCAAAGTAGCTTCTCTTATGGCGGCCACCTCCCTTCTTTCTTCCATTATGTCCAACTCTGAATGTAGCAGTCCATCATTATCCCCTAGCCTCAGGTTAGCCACTCTCCACGTCAGCTCTCCAATCTCTGCTGGGATCATTGCCTCCACGCTGTAAGTAAGGCGGAAAAGAGACTCTCCAGTGGAAGGGCGGGGGGCTTATGCAGTATGCCCATAAGACATGTGGTAGTTGCTCAACCTAACACCCCTTCGCTTCATCTAAATGTTGTCTAAGCCCTCTGAGGATGACTCTATTTGCTGCCTTGGCCTGCCCATTTGTTTGGAGGTGTTCCACTAATGTGAAGTGCTGCTTGATCTTCAACCCAGCCAAGAACTCTTAAAAGCTCTTGTTTATAAATTGAGTGCCGTTGTCTGACACTAGGACATCTAGTATCCCAAACCTACAAATAATCTGTCGGAATACGAAGTTCTCGATGTTCCTCGCCGTGATAGTGGCTAGTGCTTCTGCCTTGATCCATTTGGTAAAATAGTCGATCGCTACTACTAAGTATTTAACCTGGTCAGGTGCTTTGGGAAAGGGGCTAAGTGTTGTCTTAGTCATGTAACCATACCTACCACTATTGCTTACCCAATTTCCAAATACCTTTCTTATGATGGCTTATCTCCTACCCATAAGAGTTATGCATTCTCTATATCCACCATAATTAAACCTGCATCCTATGAATAGGCTTGCCAAGATCAACACTGGATTAATGCCATGCATGATAAATTACGTGCTTTAGAAGCTAATAATACTTGGGACATTGTTGATATACCAGAAAATGTTATTCCTATAGGTAGCAAGTGGATGTACAAAATTAAAAGGAAGGTAGATGGATCTATACAACAGTATAAGGCGTGTTTGGTTGCGAAGAGATACACCCAAACTGAAGGAGTGGATTACTTTGACACTTTCTCTCTGGTGGCAAAGCTAACCACAATTCAGTTATTACTTACTCTAGCCTCTATCAATAGCTGGTCCGTTCACCAATTAGATGTGAACAACACTTTCCTTCATGGGGAGCTCACAGAGGATGTCTATATGGAAATTCCCAAAGAAGTTGTACATGTGGAAGGAAATAAGGCTTGCAGCTAAAAAAATCCCTTTATGGACTGAAACAGGAAAGTAGAAAATAGTATGAGAAATTGTCCAGTTTACTCATTTCTATGGGATTTAAACAAGCCACTACTAATCATTCCTTATTTACCCAACTGACAGATTAGATTTTCACTGCATTGGTAATCTATGTTGATTATATTGTTCTATTGGGCAATTCTCTCTTTGTTATCAACTCCATTAAGCATGTCTTTGACCAGCATTTTGGAATAAAGGATCTTGGTGTCCTTAAATATTTCCTTGTGCTAGAAGTGGCCCACTCACCTCGTGGCACAACCCTCTGCCAAAGGCAATATTGCCTTGATTTACTTAGCGATGCTGGAGTTCTTGGATGTAAACCAGTTAACACTCCTATTGAGCCTGTTGCCCGTTTGCACCATGACCCCAATTCCCTTCATTTAGATGTTGCAGGTTATCATAGACTTGTTGGTTGTGTCCTCTATTTGACCACTACTCGTTCTGATATCACTTATGCTATTCAACAATTAAGTCAGTATTTTTCTCAACCAACCAATGCCCACTTTTAGGCGGCACAACGTGTCCTTCGATACTTAAAGGGAGCACTAGGAAAAGACTTGTTTTTTTCAAGATATTTCACTCTGCAATTTTTGGGGTTCATCGATGCTGATTGGGGGCTGCATTGATTCTTAGAGGTTGGTGAGTTGGTATTGCTTCTACCTTGGTGACTCCTTGGTATGTTGGCAAGCAAAAAAGCAACCCACGGTGGCACGTTCATCCTCTGAAGTAGAGTATCGAGCACTTGCTTTAGTTACATGCGAATTGTAATGGCTACATTTATTGTTATAAGATATGCAGGTGGCTTATGTGCGTCAATCTATAATCTATTATGATAACAAAAGTGCTCTCCATATTGCAGCAAATCCTGTTTTTCCATGAGAGAACTAAGCACCTTGAGATTGATTGCCACATTGTTAGGGAGAAGTTGTCAAATGGTCTCATGCGGCTGCTGCTAATCACCTCACTTGATCAAACAGTAGACATATTTACAAGGGTGTTTCATCCTAGTCATTTTCAGCGGCTGGTGTCCAAACTTGGAATGGTAGATATCTACCACCCCTCAGCTTATGGGGGACTATTACACAGTGGAAAAAAAAGTTGACTCAAGAGGGTCATTACACAGTGGAAAAGAAGTTGACTCAATAGAATGACTAGATACAATTAGCTAGTTACAGTAGTCACGTGATTATGACTATTATCAGTTGTGTAATGCTTTAAATACCATTTTGTATCATGAATTGAAATAAGAAATTGAATAGAACACTTTTCTTAAGATCTATTTTCTCTCTCATCTTCTATAATTTGTTAGAGTTTGTACTTTATTTACTTATTCATTTCATCACTTTGTTCCCATATTTGCCTTATGTGTTCCTTTTCTTTTGTTGAATGTCTTCAATCCCTCAGTACTCCAAACACGTGTCTGTTAGTATGTTTTGCTTTTGCTTGTTACTATAATCTTTTTTCTCATTGTCTTTTATTGTTAACTTAGCTTCTTATTATTTTTTATTGTCATGATTAGCTAAACACCTTTACCTTATATGTCTTTTCTAAGCTTCACTCCAACTTCGTATTTTGTTTCTTTTTCAATATGTGTTATTGCTTTGATTAACTAATTCTACCTTTTTAATGTTAAAGTGGTTGAACAATTGAAATAGTGATATATTGAAAAATTAAATAAGATGAAACCTCTAAACGTTTTAAAGTTGTGCACGTGTGTTAACAAGTATTGTATCACAAACTCAAAATAATGATAAAAAATAGTAATTAAATCCTAGTAAAATAAAGTATTTTACGCTCTTATTAAAATAATTGGAATCAAGTGTTCATAATTTAATTAAAGTAATTAGTAATATTTTTTATTTAAAATAATAAAAAGGATTTATTAGATGTGACATTCTCTTGACCTTTAAAATTTTTTAAGACGTGAGTTGTGATAGCTTAATAGTCTTAAGACTCTTTTAGATAAGATATTTCACAATTTAAATTGTAAGTTCTAATCAAAATCAAGTTTTATAATCTATCAAGAAACTAATTTAATTAAAATCAAGAAATCTTTAACAGAGAAAAGATTAATTAGATGTGACATTCTCTTAACTCTTAGGTTTAAGGACACAGGTTGTGACAGTCTGTTGTCTTAAAGCTCTTCTCTAAATAATAAAAACATAAAAATATTATTTATAATAAGAAGAAAAAAAATAAAAATAAAAATAAATAAAATCAAGTTTTACAATTTAGCTAACAATTTTGATAATAACAAAATCTTTTTAGAGAAATGATTAATTGGATGTGACATCTTTTTAGTCCTGAGATTTTAAGGTACAAGTTGTATAACTTGAGGTCTTAAAACTCTTCTCTTAAATAAAATGCTAAACCAAATTAAATTACTTTAAAAAATAATAATATAAAAAAATATTAAATTAGAAATTAAAATAATAGATTGGCTTGGGTGTATACCTCTGTCAATTTATATTTTAGGACGGATGAGCCGTGACAATTCAGAAATCCTAAAATTTAATTATAATAAAAATGAAAAATAATTAAAAAATATCAACACACAAATATTTTCTACCAAAAGAACTACGTGAGTCTGATTCTTCATTGTACCAGGAGATACGTAGGAGCAGGGGACCCCACTCCTGTTGATCTCAAAAATAATAAAACTTTAGATAAAATTAAATTAAATTTTGTAATAAATAAAATCTTTCTTTTCATTGTAATTATTTTGGCTGAGGTAAATATTTTAAAAGTTATTAATAACTTGCTTACTTAATTAGAGGTAATTGTCTTTATGATAGACGTTGTAGGGTGATAATACCTTCTCTACACGTAATTGATTCACAAACCCAAAATCTGGTTTTGAAGATCATTTTCTTTTCAAAGGTTTTTCCAATATTTTCTTAAATAAATATTGGTGGCAACTTCCCGTTTTTAAACATATTTTTCGCCATCTAGCCACGACCTCGGTTGTGACAAGAACTAATTAAGAACCTTGAAAGAGCGTTTGCTCAATATACTCTGATTTGTAAATTTTTCTTATGCTTTAGGTTTTTAACTTTCTACTCTTTCTATATTATTTATATAACATCCTAAAGAGCATTACCTTTTGCTTGCTTATATTACTCATACATGGAAGTTTAAAATATAAAAATATCAGAGAAACTATGCCAATACTAAACTTAAACTTGGATTAAATAAATATATTGAAAACTACTATTATAAACCTCTTAGTGCTTATGTGCCATACAACACATGAACAAATGAAACATAACAAACTCCCACACGTAGGAGGTGTAAACCATAAACTCTTCCTCCGGCAATGACTCAAAGCTCTATGCTCCAAGCTATTCCCAAGAGGACTTCACCTGCTCAACCTGTAAAAACATGGAAGCTTAAAGGAATGAGGCATAATGTCTCAATTAGTGCTTTACAGACTCTAGGCTGACCCTCTACTCTAAAGATCCCTTTCTTATACTCCCGTGGTTTCTCTTCTCACGGGGTTTTTAGGGACTATTCTTACTTATGACAATTCTATGTTATCTAACACAAATCTCGCGCTCTCACTTGATTTTTATTCTAACAACTATTACTCCATCACGTTATCATCTAATGCATAGGTTAACCTATCTCCTATTGTCTAATGACTAGGCCTACAACTTGTCATCTATCATATGGCCACGAGTATTCACACATACAATACATAGACGTTCACATCATTTATATAAATCTTTACTTAAAACATTTTTATGATCATAAACATAGCTTAACATTTAATTCTCGCATGCTTAACATTAATCTTTTTCTCTTTTTCACCTTTTGACAAAGTATTAAGCTCAATCTTTCAAGGAACGTTCCCCTTATTCTTATGCCATGACTTCATATTTATATACCCCTTCGATCTGAGGGGTTTAGCCACTAGCCTTTGGAAGAAATGGAAAGTGATGGAATCCCGTCCATTCACCTAAAGAGGGCACCTTAGTCTTAGCCACTAGCCTTTGGAGAACATAGGAAGGGATGGAACCCCGCCTATCCACCCAGAGAGGGTACCTCTATCTTAGCATACACTTCTTTCTTTACTTAAATATTTAGTCTTCCATTGACGTCTGAAGGGATTACTATCATCTTTTCCCCTCCTCAAATAATCATATAAAAATACAACATATCCTCAAATATCACTTCGTAATGCAAAAATCATTAATGAAACATCTTTCTTTGAAAACAAATACTTTTCTCAACTACATATTCTTTTCTTAAAACCTTTCATAAACTTAGGAAAAATTCCCCATCTCTTGCTGTTTCCAAAGAGTCTAGCTTAGCGAGCTACCCTCGTCGCTCAATAACACCTCATTCCTACTTTCAGACCTCCTCTCGAGAGCTACTTTGCTTGGCAAGAGAAGGATCTCATTCAACAACTCCTCACTTTACACCAAAACTCACATTCTGAGAGTGTACCTTCGCTTAGCGAATAAGGATTTTGCTCAGCGATTGGGCATAGGACTTTTAGACTGTTCTCGTTAAGTGAGGGAAAAACACTCTTTCTAGACTCAAACTTTCACTCAGCGAGACCTACTCTCTCTTAGCAAGCTTGCACAACACTTCCAAACCTGTTTCTAGACATTCTCTCGCTCAACTAAACTTTCTCTCACTTAGTTAAAATCTGATTTCACTTAGCCACAACTCCTTCTCCCTCAGCTAAAGCGACGATTCAGTAGATAGCAATTTCTGCGAAATCTACAATGCCTAAGGCCATTAATGGCTACCCAAAGGTTCCAAACCACCATAGCCAATCCCAAAACACTTCTATTACATTTTTAACTGATTAATCTACGTAATAAACCCCTCAATCATGCATAATCATCAAAATCCATAAAAACCCAAACCAAGGGTTCAAGAGGAAAAAAGGGGCAAAATGGAGACAATCACCAATCAAAGGGGTATGGGAGGATAAGTAGGAAGCACTCACCTTAGGGATGCACAAAGATGAGTTCTAGGGCTTGGGGATCTCTGATCCTCTTCACACCTTTTCTTTTCTTCCTTTCATTCTTTTTTCTCCTTCGCCTCCTTCTCTCTTCTTTCTCTTTTCTTTTCTCTCTCTCTCTCTCTCTAACTCTCCCTTCCCTCTTATATATAAACCTCTGTGTGTGTGGGCTTGATGGGCCTTGGCCCACCTTAGGCCTTAGCTCTCCATCTGGGTCCTATTATCCTGTTCTTGTAATATTCTAATATAAGGATAACTATCATTATTATTATTACCTATGAGCAATCTTAATCATAAATATATTCTTATTTTCTATTACCCAGAATTGGGGATGTTAAAGTTTGTAAAATATACTAATAATGTCTTCTTATATTACTTGACATTTGTGGAAGCAAGTTTTTGTGGTGATATTGGTGGGTCAAATAAAATGTTAGCTTCTATTTAGGTCAAATAGAATGTCCTTTCATTCTATTTGTCTCATTTGTTTTAGACCAATATTACCACCAAGACTTGTCTCTACAATGCCCTGCAATATAGACATTATTAGTATATCTTGCAACCAACATAGAAAAGTAGAATTTCAAAGAAGTTATAGTTATAAGATTAATTTTCATAATAGAGTCTAGTAAATAATCACTCTTTCAAGGTTCTCAATTCAGCCTTATACATTAAAAATATCAAATCATGACAAGACTTCTTTACTTGGATTTGATTGCTTTCACTGTGTGTCATTGAGCTCATCATAAGCTCTCCTTCATCAAGTTAGTGGAAGAAATCAAATCCAAGTAAAGAAGGAGACATATATGAAGGTTGTGTTGGAAGAGGGTGTCGTATCTTATGATCTGGAAGGCCGGGTTGAGAAGCTTGAAAGAGAGATTGCTAAGCTCAAAGTCACACAAATGTGTCGAATAAGATTCGAACTGGTAAATTCCTGTAATGGTGTCGTGTTTCAACAATTTTATCATGCGCATTTAGCCATCATAAGCTGACCTTCCGAGGCCTCATAAAGACCCATCTACAGTGGTGGAAAAAAAGGTAGAGGATCTTGTCATCCACCACCTAATTTTACCTTCAAGTTTAAAATAGAACAAGGAGAAAAAAATTTTGAAAAGGAAAAGTTGTCAATTGTTGAACTATTTAGTGCATCTACTAAAATTAAATGTTTTGGTGATGAATAATTTGGAAATGAAAAGGCTTTTATACTATTGGTCCTTTAATTGTTTTTTCTAATCCTAACATCTCGTGACTCATCATTCTTCGTTGATCACTTCACTTTATTGTTTTAACTAAATTTTATCCTCTTATGTGAACCTGCAAATATTAAACAATCCACATCCATCCTTCAACTTTGACTTGAATTACATCCGTACATGTGTATTTAGGTGGTTTATAATTGTATTTTAAATACTTTAGAATTGTATTTTCTTATTAGTTGTAGATGAAATTTATATTTTTGTTTCAAATGTATCTAGGAGGTAGTTTATAATTAGTTGTAGATGAAATTTATATATGTTTAGAATGGATTTAGGGATTTTACAATTATTTAAATTGTGTTTAAGAGGTACTTTATAATTATGTTTTAATGTATTTTGAATTTAGCATACTTGCATATGATTGTATTGTACATTGCTTACCTGGGTGTGTTTTTATTTTATAAGTGTTGTAAAACTTATAAAATAGGTAGAATATTAAAAAAAAATGACTTTATACATCCATTATAGCCTTAACCGATATACAAATTGGTTAAAGCCTCAACCGATGTAAAAAGTCATCTTGTATATGATAAGTCTACATTTTATGTAGATTTATAGAGCAAGTTCACATGATTTTTGCATTAGCTCATAAGAAATTTGTAAGAAAATAGACCATTAATAAAGGATTTCATATGATGTGTGTTTTTAAGCTTTTTATTTAAAATTACATGAATTGCCTTAATTTTGTTGGATTTTATGAAGGAAGTTAGTTGAGCAGAGAAAGGAAATATAGTCCACAGGCACAGAGAAGTATTATACTTATCAAAGTAGACTTAACATAGTGTTTGGTTGGGGGAAAATGGAGGGGAAGGGAGGGATTTTTATAAACTTTAATTGTTTGGTTCAATTTTTAAGAGGAAAGCGGAGGGGAATGGAAGGGAGCAAAATCCCTCCTCTCTAATTTTTGCTCTCCTCCAATATTAGGAGAATTTGGAAAGGAAGGGAAAAGATTTAAAACATTTTAAGTATAATTACTAAAGTATTTCTTACTTATGTTTTAAAATTTAAAATTATAAGGGTACAAGGGTAAATTAATTTTTAAAATCCCTCCCCTCCCCTTGTGAACCAAACAAAACAAGGACTACTTCCCCTCCCCTCCATTAAAATCCTTCCTCTCCCCTCCTCTTAATCAAACAGAATGAATAATCATAATTTCTCCCTTTCCTTCCCCTTCCTTCCCTTCATTTGAAACAAACAAACCCTAAAAGAAGCAAGAACCAAAGTGAGGATCACAAAAGAAGTTTATAAGCACAAGAACGGGCCAAAAAGGAGATTTGAAGCGAACGAAGTGCATAAGGCCACACCCGTCCTACGCCAAAACGGAGCAGATTTCTTCTGAAAAACCGCTCAGCAGGCTTCCAACCTCGCTAAGTGGGTCCGAAGTCCAAATTTTAATTCTATTTTAATTTTTAATGGGTCTAGATTGTGTGGCATGGACCGGGTGAAGCCTCCAGCTTCAAAATTCTGAAATTGTATTACAAATAGCAAGAGCAAAGCACAATGGGGATCATCTCTATCTTATCTCTATTCTTTCCCCAATTTTTCTTTTTATCTTTGGCTTTTGGAGAAGGATTCTTGAAGGGCAATAAGATACTCAGAGCCAGAGACTGGGGAAAAACCTTTTCTTGTAAAGATTTCTTCTTCTCTTTCCTTTGATGTATCTCTTTAAAATTATGATTTCTCTTTGTACCATGAGTAGCTAAATTCCTTGTTAGGGTTGTGGTGTACTTAATGTTTGGAACCCCTAAAGGTTTAATTTTAATTGAATTCTTGTTTCTATTCAGTCAATTAGATTGCTCTACTATTTTCATTTTCTTACTTGGAATTGATTGTCCTTTGTATGCTTCAAATTGATTAATTGAACGGTGGCCATATTACAATTAATTGGTAGACGTGTAGGGTAATCAAATTAGGTTTTGTCGTATGATCAACCTTCATTCTTAATTTTCAATTGGATTAAATAATTAATTAATTCCCCTTTATTCTTCATGCCTTCCTAGGGTTTTAATATCTCGTATGATAAATTGGGAAATTAACTTAGAAATGACTATTGCAATTTATGACCAACAATTGACACTAAAATGCGTAGGAAAATATTGGTAATTGACGAATAGTACGAGGTTCGGTTAAAATTAAATGTGAAGTAACTCAAGAGCACGGAAGAAACCACAACCTAAAGCCTATTTTCCATTGAATTTTTCTCTACTTGCCACTGCTTGTTTTGCAATTCTTGTTACACGTTTATCATTATATAATTAACCTACTATCTATTTAATTTCACCTAAACAATATAGAATCTCTAGAAACTGGTAATTGCCATTTAGTCCTTTGGGTTCAATATTGGGACTCATGTCCTTTTGTTATTACTGCAATAAGGGTACGCTTGCCCTTGAGTGTATTTTTAGCGCATCAGTATACATAGAAATCAACTTTCTACATCGGTTAAAGGCTGAACCGATGTAGAAAGTCATACCTTTCTACATCATATCATATTGGATTTGAGGTAGAAAGTCTTTTTTACATCAGTTCATAGTCTGATGTAAAAAAACCTCACTTTTTACATTGGTGGGATCCACATTGATTCATTAGCCGATGTAAAATCTTTGAAATAATTGATGTTAAAAGCTCTTATTGCAGTAATGAATCGTGATAATCCACTCCCTAACACATCAGATGGTAGTGCCCTATCACGCTGCCAATACACACGTTTGCGGTGGCACTTGCAACCCTGACATGTCAAAGAATGGTGTGCCCTTTGTAGTTGCCACACATCTGTACTCGTGTCTCTAACATGTCAAAAGGGTGGTACAATCAATTCACATCTCTTTAAGTTATAAGCCGAGAGATGTAAGCACTTGTGAGGGTTAGTTCATAGCCCTTCAAGCGCTAAGACGCGTGAGTGCTTACAAGGGTCGATCCTAGTAACTGGACGGTTCATAGCCCCTCAAAAGCTAGGCTAAGAGATGTGAGCGCTTGCAAGGATCGACCTACAGATGTCGAATGGTTCACTACATATAGAAAAAAGAGTTTAAACAATCACATAATGCATCATAATTGATTGAAAGGCAGTTGGAATCACAAAAAGACCATGGGCTTACTAGAAAACCTGAAACCTCAATTAAGAAAATTAGCTAAGTTGAACTGGAAAGTTCAAGGAACATGAAACCTCAGTGAAGAAAATTAGCTAAGTTGAACCTCAGTTAACACACTCTCTATTATTAGTTAAAATTTATTGAAAATTACAAAATTATGAGTGAAACTCATTAACAAAAAGTGAAACCTACAAAATTTTGTAATTTCTAATGAATTCCAATCAATAATAAAAAGAGTGTGATAAAAAAAAAGTGTTAAAGTCAGAAACACGCATTAAAAAGGAAGGAAACAGAAAATAAAATAAAATGAAATGAACCTATTTTAAGAATTCCAATAAGATTCATCTTACCACTTACTAGAAGGTTGTGCACAACTCAAATAGCAGTCATTGTTAAGAAGCTATGGAAGTTGAGAATGAGTAGCTGTGGAGGTTGAGAAACCATTCTAGCTCTGTATCTCAAGCACGAATCTCAAATTCAGAATTTTCATTTTGTGATTAAAAACGGAAAAGAAAACCTAACGATCGATTTATGCCAAATATTTGCATGATTTTTTTATTTTTTTTTGCAGATTTAATTTTCCTATCATATTGCGTCCAGAAAATCATAGTGTAAATTCATATTTCATTCTGTCTATTTTAAATTATTTAATTTGCTTCTAACTGTATAACAATTCCTTTTTCTTTTTTTTTGTAAATTCTCAGTTTTTTTGGTAAAGCCGGTATGAGAATTCTGAAAGACTTACGCCGTGTATAGATTAATGCACATTAAGGAAAAATAATTAAACAGCAAACAAAGGTTAAAATATTGTATTTTTACTCATTTAAGAGAAAAATAAAAAGAAAAAACAAATTGTAGGACGCACTACAAAAAACCACCTCTCTCAATAGGCACGAAAAGCTTTATATTGCTCCAAAAAAAAAAAGGTTTTATATTGTCTTAATCCATATGACGATACTCCTTTGTCGTTGCAAAAAACTTCCTTCAGTCTTTTCAGAGGTTTTTTCCTTCAAAGGTTTTTATATGTAAAAATGTATTTTAAAGATAAAAAAACAAAATTCAACATCCATTTTGTATTTTGTGTTTATCTTTTACAAACTTTATTTTCACTTCTAAGCTTCACATATTGAAGAAGTTTGATCAATAAATACCTGCTCTTAAATATCAAATTGCAAGAATGTTAATTTCACATCCTACTCGACCAAGAGTTTTGCGTCAGCCAAAGCAATCACAAGTGTGATTGTCTCATGTCATGTTACTGGAGCACAGACTTCTCCACATTCTACACCAAATTCTTGCCTATAGCTATTGGCAACTAGTCACGTCTTATACTTGTCAACTTATTCGTTCTTCTTCAATTTTATCTTATACACCCACTTGACACTAATTGTCTTGTGTCCTTTCTGAGGATCACTCAACTCCCATTTGTTATTTCTTTCAATTACTACAATTTCTTCGTCGATTGCCTTTTCCATTTTGCTTCTGTCATAACCACTTCAAAAGTGGTGGAATCACAACATAAAAATAAAGCATATTGTGCGCTTTAAATTGAAATTGGTCCTTAGTAATGGCCTTGATTGCTCTCATTGATGTAATGATAATTATACACAGTATTACTTTTAATTTTTTATATACATTTTAGTCTAGTGACGAAGATATAGAGAGAAAATGTGCTTGGATGTATATTTTGTTAATTTTATTATTTAACAAAAATAAAGTAAAAATAGTATAAAAATTATATGCTTATCTGAAAATTTACACGCAAATAAGTTATTGTTTCATAGATGGTTAATTTTAATTTTAGCTTCAACATAAATATACTTCCTGATACTACAAGGAAGGCTATATCCTATACATTAATAAAATTAAACAATTTAGCTATACTAAATTTTGATGTCTTATCCTCAAAAAAATTAATAATGTTTCGAGAGAGATTAAAGTTTATTAATAAATTTTACATAAATTTTAAAAATAAAAATATCATCAATAGTGAAATTACCAATGTTATCAGACTTAGATTTGTCTAGTTATCGACTCGGTTAGAATATATGGTTACTAGTCAAACCAGTGAATCATTGTTTGAATTGCATAAATTGATATATATTAAAAAATTCCAAAATATTTATAACTTATAAATTTCTTACTTATAAAAATTATAAAAAAATTATATTATACCTTCAAAAATCCTAAAAATTCACAATGTCAGTTCATTCAAAAATTTGCTGGGTCAATGATTCAACCAGCTGAGTCATTGATTTGACCAAAAAACTGATTGAATCCAATTGGTTCCATGACATTTCTGATCTAATAATGAACTTAAACCAATTAAATTACTGGTTCAATCAATTGGTCCGAGTTGGTTTTTATAATTAAAAAATACATATCTTAAGATATGACAAGAAGGAAAAAAGATATAACAAGAAATATCTTCATCATAATTAGATAGAAATAAATTAAACAGATAAGACTTTTGAAATTAAAGAGGAGATTATGTAAGTAAACTATTTTTAGTAAAGACCAAAGGTATCTTTCATGAGAGATAATTCTACTCAAGTTGGGTAGGACTATTGTAGGCGACAAAGATCTTCCTTCGAGTATTTAACGTAGCTATATATGTAACACCCATTCATATTAAATATAATTTGTATTAATTTAGTTATTAAGTTTAAGTAGATCAAAATACAAGTAAATTTTTTTTTGCTTTTATAATTGAAAAATTACAAACTTAATAGAAATTGAAAATGGTAGTAAAAGAAGGAAGATAAAGCCTATATATATATATATGTCGTAAAACTGTACATCATGATTTGATAATATAGTCATAGAATAGAAAAAGACCAAAAGTACATAAAATAAATACTACCTAACCCAATATATATGTTATGGAGGTTACTCGGACCCACAATCTAAGTCGGCTACCACATCCTCTACCTTGGCTAACGCAGAACTGGGTACCCCGGCTCATAACCCCTGCTATCCCGGATCTAACCTTCCTCTATCCCGGCACAGCATGGGAAACACTTAACAACAAGGAACGCGTGTAGTTAGGTACCCAAACGCACACTGCCACGTGACACCTAGCTGTAACTAAATTTCCCTCCAAAAGCACATTATATAAAGGACTCTACACCCACTAGGTACATACACTCTCTCTCATACTCAGACTCATCCTGACTTAAGCATCAGAGTCCTTGTAGGTGCTACCACTAGAGATGCCAGCAACCACCGTGGGAGCTCACCGAAGACGCATTCTTGTGTTCACCACACAACAATATGCATCAAAAAGGTATTATACAGAACAATGTCAATCTACCCTATCCCTTATAAAAAATATATTTTATTATAAACTAAGTCTACATATCCTCGCCCGTCAATCTAACTCGTCCTCAGCATCACTAAGCGTTACCGTTATCTTTAATAATCGCGATTAATCATCCAAAGAAGAAAAATAATGGAATGAGGTGTTTTGTTCTAAAATCACTTTTACGTATATGGTAGGAAGTCTACCATTAAACAAAGATAAAACATAGTTGACAATAGAAGGGAACCTACAGTTCATTCTAAGCTGTGTCAAACTACCCTTAACTTGGTATAGATCCATACTTCCCATTAGTGAGTAATAGTTCTCAACAGAACTGAAAAGTGACTAGGAGTACATATATCTCTTCAACATTATCACATGGTATAGTCATCATCATCAATGAGGAACAAATAACAGTCAAGACATCCATTTATAGAGGTATACTCTCATATCAATCTTGAAATGCTGAGCAATTGTTAGGGTTATCGAGCTTGGTCAGGTGAATATCTCGGCTCGTGGGCACTACTCTGACCATTGGGACCTTCACCACTCGATGCCTACCTCCAAGACCTTCGCAAGTGGGTCCCTACATTTCATTTCTTAGCATACCAAACCGTAACTTCCCTAACAGTGTGCGATGCCACTGTATGTCACTTGTTTTACATTCATTACTTACTAAACTATCAATTCCTAACTTCTTAAGCAGAAGTTTCCCTTGTCTCATTTAGTTTGAGCACTAATACAATCAATATTTCAACATAACAACTTAGTAAAAATTAAATTTTAGCATTAAAATATTATAACATAGTAAATTTATATATTGAAAGGTTTAGGGGAAAACCTTTCCTACCAACATGCAAAGTGATAATAATTTAGAACTAACCTCACTCCCCCCATTACCTCTTAGGTGGTTGATGAAGATGATGTAATTGTTGGTGCAAAACTTCTAGGAGGAGAAATTTTATTAGTTGAAAACTAATAAAATTTAAGCAAAATAAGAGAGAGAAAGAAAAATTTTTAGAGAGAGAAGCTCTCTAATGTTTTGGCTAGCCAAGGATGGTGAGAAATCTAAATTTTTGAAGGCCTATTTATAGAAAAAGGAGGGGGAGGGGGAGGGGGGTAGGTGTCCACCAAGTTGCATCATCCATGATGTCATATATCTAATTTTTATTTATTTTTAAATCCAATTTAGGACACATATTCAAAAATAGGTAGTGAACCACCCCTCCTAGGCTTGGGGATGTGCTCCATGAGTTGTCCATAAGCTCCTCAGTATAAATTTTATTTGTAATTAAATTAACCGATATCAATAAAACCTCCTAAACTTGAGAAATTAGCTTTTAATATCAAAATAATGCATTTTAATGTGAAACTTGACAAATAAATTAATTTTCATCAAAAATAAATTTCTAATAATTAATTTTTATTTTTATTCATTTATTTTGAATTATATTTATTTATTTTGTATTTTTAAGCTAGAAAATTCATGAAAAATCCTTTTTAATTCAATAAATACCAAAAAAAAAATTTCAAAAATTCTGAAATTAAATATTCTACCTATAAATAAACCAAAATCACCATTTTTGCCATTTTAAGATGTCAAACCAATATTGGTTAGGCTTAATAGATACCTAAGAGCATTTTAGTCATTTTGCACCAAAATTCTAGAAATTTTTCAAAAATATATTTTAATATTTATGATATGATTCCAAGCTCAAATTAACATTTTAATTTCAATTAAATCTTTTTCTCGTGTTAGTCCTAAATATTGAGAAATAAAGGCAAAATCGTTATTTTTTAATTTCTTCGGGCTTCGATTCGAAAAAATTATTAAAAATAATAATTAAATAGCTCTTGCAATTTTGAGCGTAATGGTAGAAATCAAAGTTTTGAAATTTCTTCTCAATTTTTCAGAATTAATTCATTAAATATTACAAAACAATTAAAAAATTGAGGTAAAAAAGTCTCTAGTTGTTTCCCATAGTCAACTAGTGTATTTTTGTCATTTTACAAAAAT
Source organism: Spatholobus suberectus (assembly GCA_004329165.1). NCBI lineage: Eukaryota > Viridiplantae > Streptophyta > Magnoliopsida > Fabales > Fabaceae > Spatholobus > Spatholobus suberectus. Next base: position 34,970,440 of record CM014731.1, read on the forward strand.
TATCTCAATTATTTGTTGAAAATTTTCTAAAATTATTATTAATTATTCTAAGTATATTGATGACTTAAAAATAATTTTTAAATGCTTCTAAGTATTTTTCTTTATTAGTTCTGTTATATAACGAAACAATCATTTTATCAATTTTCAAGCTTCGTTTTCAAGAAAAAAATCTAAACTAAATACTATTTGCTAATACGAACATAACTGTAAAGATCATTTTTTAGATTCCCATCTGCTTCTCAAAAATAAATACAGAATAATTAAGAAAGCGGTTTAAAAGACAAAAGTAGGGATGTTACATTACTCCCCTCCTTTTAGGAATTTCATCTCCAAAATTCACTTACCAGTAAAGAGATGAAGATATTGTTCTTGCATCTTGCTTTTTACTTCCTAAGTTCATATCTATCATCAGTTTGACTCCACACAACTTTCACCAGAGGTATTTCTTTATCTCGAAGTTGTTTTATCCTTCGATCCTCTATTCTAATCGGGAATACGTCATAAGTAAGATTTTCTTTTATTTGTACTACATTGGGCTCAATGATATGTGAAGGGTCATAGATATATTTGCAAAGTTGGGAAAATAAAAGATATTATGAAGATTAGTAAGATTAGAAAGATTAGGTGATAAGGCTATTTGATATGCAATAGGACCAATCCTGCTAAGGATGTGGTAAGGGCCAATAAATTTAAGGAAAATTTCTGGGATTTTAAGGCTCTGCCAACCCTAGTTAAAAGTGTAACTCTCAGAAATACATGATCTCTTTCTTGACCATTTTAACTTTCTTTGCAATTTCTTGTAATATCTTGGGTCTGACTATCAAAGATTCCCCAGTCTCATACCAACAAAGTGAAGTCCTATATTTTCTCCCATACAAATCCTTGAAGGGAGTCATTCCAATGCTAGAATGAAAGCTATTGTTATAGGTAAACTCAATTAGTGGTAAGAACTGATCCCAACTACCTTTCTACTCTAAAGCACAGGCACTAAGTAAATCTTATAGGAATTAGATAGTCCTTTTTAGACTGTTCATTAGTTTAGGAATGATAAGCTGAACTAAGTTTTAACTTAGTCCTTAGTAGGCTCTCCCAAAATCTAGAAGTGAAACGAGGATCCCTATCAGATATTATGCTAGAAGACACTCCATGTAACCTAATGATTTCTTTGATATACAGCTAGGTCAACTTCTCTAGACAAAACTTGATGTTAATGGGCAAGAAATGAGCAGACTTGGTTAGTCTATCCACAATTACCCATATAGCATTATGACCGAAAGGTGTCCTAGGGAAACTAGTCACAAAATCTATTGCTATACTGTCCCATTTCCACTTAGGAGTGTCTACGGGTTGTAATTCTCTAGAGAGTTTTTAGTGTTCTATCTTAGCCTTTTGACAAATTAAACAAAACGCCATAAACTCTACTATAGCCTTTTTCATTCCTAGGCCACCAAAATATCTTCTTCAAGTCTTAGTACATCTTGATAAAACCTGGATGAATACTTAATTTACTCTTTTGAGCCTATTCTAAAATCATTTTTCTAAATTTCCCTTCCTGCATACAGATCCCTCCTTGAAACCTGATTAATCCATTTGAATCCTGATCAAACTCCAATCCTTTTCCTTAAGTCCTTGCTTCTAACCTTCCTTGGAGATATTGATTAATACTCTAGGCCTCCTGAATCTGTTCGAAAAACTCATTGCTTATTTGAAGCATTCCAAAACAAATACTTTTTGGTTTTATCTCTATAGCCAAATCCAGTCCCTAAACTTCTCTATCATTTCCACTTCTTTAACCATCATGATCAAGGCATGTAAAGATTTTCGACCTAAAGCATCTACTACAATGTTTGCTTTACTAGGATGGTAATGCAATTCAAAGTCGTAATCTTTCAAGAATCCCACCCACCTACGTTGCCTTATATTCAGTTCCTTTTGGTCAAACAAATACTTCAGACTTTTGTGGCCGCTGAACATTTCAAATCTGGCACCATAAAAATAGTGCCTCTAAATCTTCAAGGCAAAACTACTACAGCCAATTCTAAATCACGAGTTGGATGATTAACCTTATGTAGTCTTAATTGCCTTGAAGCATAAGCTGACTCTCCCTTTTTGCATCAATACACACCTTAATCCTTGCCCGGATGCATCACAATAAACTTCAAATTTTTCGATAAGATTAGGCAGAATCAACACAGGTGCAATGGTAAACCTATTTTTCAACTCATGGAAACTAGACTCACAATCCCCTGTCCAAACAAAAGGTTGTCGTTTACGGGTTAACTTAGAGGCAAAGCTAATTCGAAAATCCTTCAATGCATTTTCGATAGTAACCTGCCAATCCTAAGAAACTCTGTATTTTCGTTATTGTTGTGAGCTGTTCCCAACGCAACATTACTTCCACCTTTGTAGGATCCATTGAGATCCCTCCTTGTGAGATCACATGTCCTAAGAAATTGACTTGTTCTAACCAAAACTCACATTTTGAGAGTTTGACGTACAACTGCCTTTCCATTATTATCTTTAGTACTATCCTTAGGTGTTCCTTATGCTCTTGGTGATTTCTAGAGTAAACAAGAATATCATCTATAAAGATTACCATGAATTTATCCAAATATTCATGGAATATCTAGTTCATATAGTCCATAAAGATTGCAGGAGCATTAGTTACACCGAAAGGCATTACCAAATGCTCATAATGTCCATATCTTGTCTTAAAGGTTGTTTTTGGTATATCTTCAGTCATGACTCTGATCTGATAGTAACCAGATTTCAAGTTAATCTTCAAAAATCTTGTAGCTCCTCTCAACTGGTCCATAAGATCTTCTATCCTAAGTAATGGATACTTATTCTTGATAATGATCTTATTGAGTTGGTGATAATCCATACACAACCTCATATTTCTATCTTTCTTCTTCACCAACAACACTGGAGCACCCCAAGGAGAAACACTAGTTCTAATAAATTACTTTTCTAAAAGTTCCTCTATTTGCTTCTTCAACTCTATTAATTCTAAAAGGGACATTCAATAAGGTGCTATGGATATGGGTCCTGATCCTGGTACCAAGTCTATGGTGAATTCTATTTCTCTTTCAAGAGGTAAACTAGGAATATCTTCGAGAAAAACGTTAGGAAAGTCATAAACAATAGATAGATTATTAGATTTTAAATTTCCCTTAGTTTTTAGTGAAGATATGATCACGTATACTCGAGCTTACTTATTCTTAGGAGCATTTATATGGTTGGCAGTTTCCATCTTAAACCCCACAAAGGGCTCAGATTTTGATTCAAACACTAGGGCTTTTTAATGACAGTTAAGAAGAACATGGTTGGAAGATAACCAATACATTCCTAATACCAGATCTAATCTAGTTAAAGGTAAATAGATCATATAACAGAAAAAGTTCTACCTTTTATAATAACTGGACAATTTAACAATGCACAAGAAGTAACAGTAGGGATATTGGTAGGGGTAGAAACAATAAGGTCATAAGGTAAAAGTGAAACAAGCAATTTCAAATGCTTCACACAATCATCGAAAATAAATGAATGAGTTGTGCCTGAGCCATATAGTACATTTAAGAGATTACTGTTTATAACACACCCAAAATAAGGTCATCAGATATGGCCACTTTAGCCCTAATAATGGTAAAGACTCTACCATTGGTTCGAGGTCTACCAGTTGGAGCCTCTCTATTGTTGCCATTACCCTACTCCTTTTTGGGCTTTGAACCCATGTTGCTGTAGTAGCCCTTCTGTCCACAATTGAAGCAGGTAATTGGTAATTTGTCACAATCCCTCTGATAGTGAAGTCCTCCACAACGGTAGCATCAAATAGGAGTATTAGAACTCCCAGCAACAATAGTTTTTTGGCCAGATGATTTGCCAATTGATCTAGAGGGAGCATTGTAAGGCTTCTTTTTTTTTTTCTGGAAAATTTTGCCTCTTGTTTCTTTGAGGTCCTCCAGTTTTCCACTAAGCCTGCCTAACTTTCATATCATCTTTATAAATTCTATAGCAATTCACTAGGGTAGGAAACTGAGCTATTTCTAGATAACCCACTACTTGCTTGATGTTAGGCCTTAGTCCACTCCTAAATTTGTAGCATCGGGACCTTTCATCAACTCCTTCCTAAAAATAAGGGCAGTCAAATTTAGCTACATACTCCCCAACAGACATATTGCCTTGCTTTCACTCAAGTAATTCTATTTCCTTCCTTCATCTTATTCTTGTTGTCTAGTATACCTCCACCAATGCTCAGCTTCCCCAGATAACATAAAGGTAGCATATTTTACTTTGTGTGCATTAGTGCACACCATTGTAATAAAGATTTTCTCGATCTCTACGATCTAGTTCTGGGCACCATCAGGATCAAATCTGCCTTTAAATGTCGGTGGATCATTCTTGCAAAATGCTGCTTGTAATGACCCACAACTGTTACTACACAACAATTACTAAGCACTACTTGACGTGTAAGCATATATATATATACATATATACATATAAACATCAAGATGAGATTCATTCGCCTTATCCAAAAACTGCCATACAATCTTTACAACTTGAAAAGAATAACGAACAGGAGGGTTGACATTAAGGCCAATATATATATATATATATATATATATATATATATATATATATATATATATATATATATATATATATATATATATATATACATCAACAAGGGGAGAGGGGTACAAAACACACTCCATATAGCTAGTCACACTATACATTCCATCAAAAGAAATAGAGATCACAAAATCATCAAAAGAAGGAAACATGACTCATCTCGTCACACCATCTCCTACTAGTAGCTCCAACTTTAGCTTTAAGTAATCGAATCCACTGAGGGCTCACTGTCTGCTCCCACGCCCAACGACGTGATTATAACATGCAATCAAAAGGCAACAACGGCAACATCAATAACCACAATAAAACATCAAAAAGCAAGGGTAAGCTTACTTAAAAACATTATGACATA